>CM053789.1:325771754-326971754 GCA_028749045.1 Cupressus sempervirens
TACCAGCAAATAGAAAGTTTGACATTAGTGACAAAGCAATGATTGAAACACATTTATAATACTTGTATCAATTTGTTTTCAAAAATCTCATTCTTTAATTAATATCCCTCTTTGGTATTGATGGAAAACCAAATTGATCAACCAAATTGACTAGGTGAAAACAATAAGAGCAACAAAATACCAAAAAGAAAATAATTCCTTGAATTGAAATCTCTCCCTCTATCAACAACTTCTATCTTTTGAATAGGTTACAAAACTCAGTAGTATCATCCTTATGATTCCCTCTGAATTACTTCTTATATCTCTCTCTACATTATCTTCTTCTTCCTAGGTAGATGAATTTAATAGTATATTATGAGGTAACTCTTTGTTTCTTACTAGTCCATGTAACCAGCCTCTTGCATAAGAAAAATGCTCCTCCATTGGTGCTCTTTCTGTCATCAATGTTTTCATCCAAATCAGAATTAGGATATGCTCTTAACTCAAATTTCTCATTTTTCTTATAGTATAGACCATATTCCTTTGTTCCTTTTAGATATCTCATTATTCTCTTTACAACCATCAAATGATTCTACCTAGGATTAGCAGAGAATCTTGCAACTATCCCTACAGATGAAGAAATATCAGGTCTACTATGTACTACATATTGCAATTTTCCAATCATAGACCTATATAATGTTTGATTCACCTCAGTTGAATCATCATTCTTTGGCAACTTATGTCATGTCACCATAGGTGTACTTACTAGTTTAGAATCTTCCAATCCAAAAGTTTTCAGTATCTCCTTGACATACTTAGACTGAGTGATGTATATACCATATTTCATCTAGTGTACTTGCAAACCCACAAAGAACTTGATCTCTCCAAACATAGACATGTCAAATCCTTTCTTTATTTTATTTGCAAAAACCTTACATAAAGTATCTTGACCTCCAAATATGATATCAACAACAAAAATTTTAGATAAAAAAATACCTTTCCCTTTCTCTGTCTTCAAATATAGATTATTGTTATCATTAGTCCTTTCAAATCCAATTTTCACAAGATAGTTTATAAGTCTCTCACACCATGTTCTTGGTGCTTGTTTCAAACCATATAGAGCATTGTGTAATCTATATATCATATTTTTTGTTAACATAAAAAAATCCTTCTAGTTGTTCTATATAAACTTCTTCCTCTAGTATACAATTCAAAAATACAGATTTAACATCCATTTGATAAACTTTGAAACCTTTGTATTTAGAATAAGCAAGTAGGATTCATACTCTTTCCATTCTAGAAATAGGAGAAAATGTTTCTCCATAGCCAATTCCTTCTTCTTATGCATATCTTTTATAGACTAATCTTTCCTTGTTCCTTGCAACTTCACCATTTTCATCTAACTTGTTTCTGTATACCCACTTGGTGCCAACAACATTTTTGTCTTTTGGTCTAGGAATTAGAGTCCATGTTTTGTTTTTCTCAATTTGTTCAATCCCTTATTCTATGACTTTTTGCCAACCCACATCTTCTAAGATAATTTTTACTATTTTTGGTTCCTTCATGCTCAAAAAACCTGTATCACTTCTAAACTTGTTCCTTGTCATTGATCTAGTATCTTTATCTCCAATAATTTGTGTAGCAAGGTGAAGTCTCTTGACATATTAGACAATCTTGGTTCGGCTCCGGTTCCTTCATTTTTTCTTCCAACTTCTGAGTCACTATGTCCATATCTATCAGGTGTTTCAACATCTATTTCATATATACTAAACTTAGAATAAGAATGTGCCTCAACTTTATTATTTAACTCGACACTTGAATGTAGCTCAATTCTTGAATGCAACTCAACATTCATAGTATGTGACTCGACAATCACTCAAACTTGTTGTTGATTTGTAGCTTCTTCTTTAGTGGGCATACCTTCATAAAAGTATACAAATGATTTGTATTCTTCGAGTTCCTTCATAGGTTCATCCTCATATACTTCTGTATATTGATCAAATTTAACATTTGAACTTTCCACAACTTTGTTAGTGTTAGTATTTAAACACTTATAAGCTTTACTTCTTGTGGAATAACCTAGGAATATACCTTCTTCACTTTTTACATCTAGTTTACCATTCCTAAAATCTTTGAGAATATAGCATTTTCTTCCAAATACATTAAAATATTTTACGTTGGGTATCCATACCATAGCTCAAAAGGTGTTGAATGAGTATCTTTCTTGACTTGTACACAATTCACGGTATAGAGAGCTATACTTACAACTTCTCTCTAGTATTTCAAAGCAACATTTTTCTCCATTTTGAGTGTCCTAGCATAGTCCATTACAAACATGTTCTTCCTTTCAACAATTCCATTTTGTGGAGTAGTTCTAGGAGTAGATGTCTATCTTTTGATTCCTCTATTATTATAGAACATCTCAAACTCATTTGATGTAAATTCTCCTCCTCTGTCAGATCTCAAACATTTTAGACCTTTACCTATTTCTTTTTCAACTCTTGCTAAGTACCACTTAAACATTTGAAAATCTTCAGAAACATAACTATCATTATTCTAGAATAATTATCAACAAGCAACATAATGTACATATCTCCTTTTTAACTTTACACTTCAATTGGTCCACACAAGTTAGTATGAACAATCTCTAATATTCCTTTAGAGATATGAGTTTTACTCTTAAAACTTGACTTTGTCATCTTACCTAACTAACATTGTTTGCACATTAAATTGTTAGGCTTCTTCAACTTAGGCAAACCTCTAACTCTTCTCATGTTATTGATACTAACCAAGTTATCAAAATTAACATGACATAACCTCTTGTGCCATAGCCATGCATCATCAAATTCTACAACTAAACAAGTAGCATCCTCTATACCAAGATATAATAGATTACTCCTAGTTTTATCACCCTTTGCAATCAGTTTTCCATCAGTATCATTTATCTTAACAATCTTGTTTCTAAACTCAACCTTACATCCTAAATTATTCAATTATGACACACTCAAGAGATTATAGTTAAGTCCTTCAACATAATAAGAATTGTCACATAAAATCTTTTTTATAAGTTTGATAGAACCTTTTCCTTTTATCAAGCATGGTGCACCATTACCAAATCTTACACTATTTCCATCATAACAATTCAAGGTAATGAACTTACTTTTATCTCTAGGCACGTGATGTAAACATCCACTATCAATGATCCATCTATCATTATTGTTTACACAAGACACAAGTGCAGTTGCCTCATATTCATCAAATTCATCCTTCATTGCAACATACACCACTTCATCATCATGTTTATCAGATTCATCTCTTATTTCCTCTTCAACAATGTAGCAAGACTTCTTGCCTTTGTCTTTGTAATCCTTACTGTCTTCATCTCTTCTAATTTTTTAATTGTCACCACCTCTATAGTTCTTTTTCTTTGCAATCTAGTAGCAATATGACCAACCTTATTGCAATTGAAAAAATGATCGACAGGTTCATGTTGATCTGCATCCTCCTCATCTCTATCACTATCACTAGACACATATTTTATCTTTTTCTTCTTCTTCTTCTCATCAGGCTCCTTTAATGATAGCTTAGCTTTGAAAGAAAATTCAATATATTTAGGTTTGTAATTATCAAATTTAGATAGCTTAAAAGTAGTGATCCTACCTACCAAGCCTTCAAGAGTTAGATCATTACTTGGTACATAGCTTAGTTCTGGTATCATAGAAACTCTAATAGCATAGATGGGTAGTAATATTCTCAAAAAATTTCTTAGTATAGTATCATCATCTATTTTACTAGTAGCTCCCCTTATTTCATAACAACATCTCTTATCTGAGAGTAGTTTTGAGCAATAATCTCACCTTCTTGCATTCTCATATCATCAAAATTACCTCTAAGACTTTTAGCTTTGGCTCTTAGTACTTTATTGTCTCCTCCATAGATAGTGTTTAGAGCATCCCACATTTTCTTTACACTGCCAAGACTTTTGATATCATCAAATTCAACATAGCTTAGGGCAGAGGCAATCTCCAACATTGTTTGGTTGTGTTCTTTCTTCTTGTTTAGATTCTTACCAATTAAGGCTCTAGTAGAATCAACATGCTCAGTAGTAATGATAGATTATACATGATCTCCAAGTCCTCCAAGGTGTAGCTTCATTAGATTTTTCCATGCATAAAAATTATCTCTATTAAGTTTGGGTACTTCTCTTTTTGACATCTTGATCTTTGTGCTTCTAGTACCTTCAAACTAGTCCACTTAAGCAAATGGCTCTAATACAACTTGCTGAAATTCTTTAGAATAACTGAGAGGTGGGGTGAATTAGTTACCCAAGGTCTAGATGTACAACTAAAACTTTTCACAATTTAGTGAACCCACAAAATGTTTATCATCAGGCATGCATCCATAAGGTTATGTAATGACTTAAAAGTTGTAGGTTACTAGCAAATCAATTTGTAGAAATATAAACATGAAACATAGCATATTTAATAAAACATTTGACACAATGATTTACATGGAAACCTAATTTGGGAAAAACCACTAGTAACATGCTACTCATTTTCACTCTTTTGAAGTGATGCCCCATGAAAGGCCAACCCTGTTAAAGGTTACAATGAAAATTGTTAAATGTGACATGGTTAAAGGATTTCAATCACCTTAGTAGGAGTAAACCTTGTTAGAGGACTTTAGACCATTCACTTGGAATGTCACCCAATTAAAGGGTTTACAAATGACTATTAGGTCAACCTTAATCCAAAGGATTTACCCTAGACTAATCACAATTGTTAGAGAGTAACCATAAGGCTTGATCTAATAATAACTTACAACTCCATTTGTATATTACAAGTCTCTATTTTAGTCCTCAATTTTTCTTGGCTTTTACACATTTCAACTTTGATAGTTTGTTCACCCTTCAAGCATCCATACCCTTAAGTCTTCTTGCTTAACATGCCAATTCATACTCTTCACATAGGTCACTGAATGAAGCAATACCCTAGACTCTTTTTCTTCCTTAGGTTCTTACCCATGACAACCTTTGCTTTTGACCAATCATTTGTATAAATAGGAATTTTTTTTTTTCATTCATTCTCCATCATTCAATTTAGGGTTAGGACAAATTAGGTAGGATTCAATGAATCTACCCCTTATTTCATTTCATCCCTTTCTAGAAACTTCTCCTTCAATCCTCTTTGAATTTACCTCAAAATGGATTACAATGGATTCTATGCCACTAGCTCATCAATCTTATCTTTTACATGGTTCACACAATCCAAGAAAATAAACTTTTTGACTTAGATCTGTCAAATTCATGATCTTTTAAATAATGATGAAACTCAAATTAACTTTCTTATGATGTTATGCACATATTTCATTTCTCGACATCCTCTATAAAATCAATCGACATAAACTAAAGTTTATTGGTGCTCAACATCAACTAGACTTTACTCGGCATCCACTAGGTTACTCAGTATACACTTAAATAAACTTTTACTTGGCTCCAACTATTTTTTTGCTCAGCTTGCACTGACTTATCTCAGTATCTACTATCCACTCAGTCTATCTTTTTAGACAAACTTTGTTATACTTATTCTTCTAAACTTTGTTAGTGTAACCAATCTTTTGCAACCTTAAGTAGATTATCAATGCACTATGTTACCACTGTCTTGATTGATTCTTGTACTCCTTTTCATATCATAACTGAACCTTTCCTCTAGGTGCTATTATTACATCTTTTGATCAAATCCTCTTCATCAATCAAATAAGTGATAGTACTCAAATCATGTAAGTAGTTGTCTAACTAGCAAATAGAAGGTTTGACATTAGTGACAAAACAATGATTGAAACACATTTATCATACTTGTATCAATTTATTTTCAACAATTTCCTTCTTCAATAGAGTGTTCTAGGGTTGGGAACCACTTCAACATCATTTTCATGGTTTAGAGTTAATGTCATTGTGGTAGAGGCTTCTGCAAGAGAATGAGCCTCGTAATTATGCCATTTAAACAAAAGCAGATTTTAGTTCTTGAACTCCTTACACTCAACTCTTCACTGAAGTTATTCTTCTAGTAGTGAGAAGAGCTTCTAAAAATTCCTAGGAACCAAGGGACCTAGAACCTATGCTCCATTTTTTGGAGAAATGGGAGAAATTACTACCAAATTTAGTACTTCATAAAGTTCTAGATCATATAGTGATGCCCAATTTAGTAGCACTAATAGATACTTGGGATCCTCACAAGGAGACTATGGCAATACATGCATGGTTACATCCTTGGATCCCATTGTTGGGAGAACATATGGAGCCTTTTTATCTAACCATTTTTTATAAGTTGGGGAATGTGCTTTATTCCTGACATATAAGTGATGCAGCTGCACATACAATTTTATCATCTTAAAAAATTGTACTTGATCCTGCTAGTTGGGAATAGATGATTGTTCATTTTATTGTACCTAATCTGATGTTAGCTCTATAGGAATTTTTAATCAACCTAGCTAATCAAAAACTAGATAAATTTAAGTAGGTTATGGTTTTTTTCTTTCTAAAAATACATGCTATGATATGTTTTTGTAAAATTTCTTGTGAGCTCTACCCATTTTTCTTGGTCTACAATGTTTTGGTGCAAGATCTTAAGCTAAGTCACTTAGCACAAGTTGAATGAGTTTTATTGTTTTATTATTTGGATCCTAGAATATGTATGTAGACGGATCATTTTTTCTATTGTACTAACATGTAATAAGTAGCTTAAAAAAGATCTCTCTCTATATATAAAGAGTACACATTGTGTAAATTGTTATGTATTGCATCTGAATTGTCTTTTCCATTGCTTATAAGAGTGTTTAAAGGTTGGGAACCACTTAAATATCCTTTTCATGGTTTAGAGGTAATGTCATTGTGAAAGAGGATTCTTCAAGGAATGACCCTTGTGATTATGACATTTATACAGAAGCAAAACTTTCTTCTTCATCTCCTTAGTTATGCTCAACTCTTCACTACATGTATTCTTCTAGTAGTGATAGTAACTGCTACAAATTCTTGGGAGCCAAGGGACCTTGAACCTATGCTATTCTTTCTAGAGACATGGGAGAAGTTACTATAGGCTTCAGTGCTTCATAATATTCTGGATCATATAATGATGCCCAAATTAACAACAATAGTAGATACTTGAGATCCTTGTAGGGAGATTGTGTCAATACATGCATGGTTACATCCTTGGCTTCCATTGATTGGCCAACTTATTGAGCCTTTATATCCAACCATTTGTTATAAATTGAGGAATGTGCTTCATTCCTGACATGCAATTTTATCACCTTGGAAAATTGTATTTGATCCTATTAGCTGGGAACAATTGATTGTTCATTTTATTGTACCTAATCTAATGACATTTCTACAAGAATTTTTAATTAACCTAGATAATCATAAACTAGACCAATTTAAGTGGTTAATGGCTTGTTTATTTCTAAAAATATATTCTATGATATGTTTTTGTAAAAATTGTTATGAACTCTACCCATTATTCCTAGTCTGCATTATATTTGTAGAAGACTACCCATATCACATGTAGGCACATTAAACTTGGATTGAGTATGGGAAGCAAGTTTTCATTGCAAGGAAGAAAAAATTTGAGCATTACTAATGATAGTGGAATGAATAGAGGAAATAGGTGGCAATGACATGTCCGACAAACTAGGAAGAGTGTAAAAATTAGCTAGAATAGAAGGTGCTACAGGCGAAACATTAGGAACCATAGTATGAGGATTAGGATAAGCGTAAGGAAAATTAGTGTATGAAGATTGTGAGATAGAAAATGAAGAAGGTGGAACACTCATAGGTAGAGAAGAAATAGAAACACTACTAATATGAGGATTAGAAATTTGTGGATTAGAAATAGCCTTCATCTGATTAGAAATTTTCTTTCTTCTCCCTCTAGTCTTAATCACAAGATCAGATAACTATCTTTCAATAGTAGGAACCTCAACCATAGGTTTTTCTATCTTCAAACTAAAAGTGTTAAAAAAACTTAAGTTCATTACAACATTTGGGGATAAATTACAATGCCAATTTTTGATGGCAGGGTAATTTGTGGATTTTCATTTTTTTGTAATTGTCCTCAACACCATTGTAATACTAACATCTACATCACAATTATAACACCAACATCAATGTGAATAAAAAAAATAAAAACATGACATAAATCAGTCCCCATTTTTTTGATTGCTTGTGGAGAGTTGCATGCAAAAGATGGTGGAGAGATCCAAATGAGGGTGGAGAGCTCTCAACATTGGTGGAGAGATCTCAACTTTGAACATTGGTGGAGATTTAATTTATGTGCCCTTATAATCACTGCATTTCATTTTAGTACCGTTCTGATCTCTGCATTTCATTGTTGTTCCCTTGGTGGAAATCAATAGAGATCCTGGATTTTGTTGTAATGTGCTTGTGATAGATGCATTTTATTTTCGTACCATTGTGATCTCAACATTTCATTATTGTGCCCTTATCATCTCCATGCCCTTGTGATCTCTGTGCCCTTGCTCTGTAATTTTCTTCAATGTACCTATGTAAATGTTCTTTTCTTTTCCTTCTAAACGTGTATCCCTTTATATTTCTCCCAATAGGTAATTAGAGAAGTTTCTCTTTATGTATTATATGTATATGTATATGTGTGTGTGTGTGTGTGTGTGTGTGTTTTTCTATGTATGTATGTATCTATATATACATATACATATACATATACATATACATATACATACATACATACATACATAGATCACAAGGTCATGACAACAAGATGCAAAGATGACAAGGGCATAAAAATAAAATGGAATGATCACATACATACATACATATACATACATACATACATACATACATCTATATATGCAATTTTATCACCTTGGAAACCTATATTTAATCCTACTAGTTGGGAACAATTGATTATTTGTTTTATTGTACCTAATATGATTATAGTTCAAAATGAATTTGTAATTAACCCAAGTAATGAACAAGTAGACTCATTTAACTGGGTTATGGCTTGTTTCTTTCTAAAAATATCTACCAAGTTTTCATGTTTTACATTATTTTTGTGCATGATTTTGATGTAAGTCACTTAGCATGGGTTTAGTGAGTTTTATTGCTTTCTTATTTGGATTCTAGAATATGTATGTAGTTGGATCAATTTTTCTATTATGCTAAGATGTAATAACCACCTTAGAAAAGATATCTTTGTATACATACATACATAGATGCACACATGTGTGTGTATGTATGTATATATACATATAAATAAAGAGAAGCTTCTCTATATATAGATACATACATACATAGACACACACATAATGATTTTTCTTTTTCGGTTTGAGATGGTTGGCTTGTATTGACTCTAGCCAAGTCAGGATGGTGAATAAGTTAGGAGTTATTGGGAAAGGTGTGTAGACTGTTTCTAAGTTTTGGTTTGTGGCTTACAAAGGCATAGTTCTAAGACCTTGAGAAGTGTGTATCTATGGTGGGTTTTCAACTTTAATTTCTTTCTTTTATATGGATAAGGAGTCATAAGATGTCATGGAGGAGTTAGGAAGTGGAAAGAGGTAAAAGATGTCAAGTTGTGCACCTTGCTATGAAAGTTGTCAAATAGGCACCATAGCAAAAACATGTATATTTTTGTTATAGGGTCAAAATAATGTAAAGTAAATTTTATCTAGATGATTCAAGGGCTCCCAATAGGATGAGAAGTAAAGTTTCTCATAAAATAAAAAAGTTTTCAAGATATGCAACTTTTTGAGCAAAAGTTGCAAAGCACAAGTTTGAACTTTTTTGTTATGCCAAAAACTTTAAACCTCCTTGGAAGTATATATATCTGCCATCAAAACATACTCTAATTGTTGGGAAATGTAATAAGCAAGTGTGAGTATGTTAATGTACATTCTTGTGAGACAATTTTGCATTTTGATGGTCCTATATGGACAAATGGATTGAATAGAAGAATCTAATTTTGGATTTGTGTTCCTCTTATTTATACAATGATTTTATTTTTAGGTTATTAGTTTTTCAATATTCATTTGAATAGATTTTGAAAATCTTTTTAAACTAGGTAGTGTATTGTTCAAGTTTTGAGCATTTGGGCCATTATGGATCTCCCATGACTTCCTATCATGAGTTCTTCATGGTTTCAAGGGATATGGTAGTAGACCTGATGTAAATAATTTATTCTAGTGGTAGGGCCTTGAGAATATTTTCAAGAAATTTAAAGGTGATGCCCAAGGCAAGTTTGTGCACTTTGTTAGGAGATCACAGAGTAAGAAGAGGAGTGCTGCGGTTTGAAAGTTGTTAGATACTTCAAACTAGTTAGTGTAGAAGGAGGAGGTATGAGTAAGGTTGAATAATATCAAAGGAAAATTTTATGATATGGATTTATTTGATGAAAGACCATACCCTAGCCAAGATGGTCTACATTGTTTTGAAATGCTTGAAAGTAGGCTTAAATTGTGCTTTTAGGTGTACAAACACTTCAGGGAACAAAGACCCACAAAATATTTAAGATTTTTCAAAAGAGTATCTGAATATATATTTTTCCCCCTCCTTTGGAACAAATTGAAGATAAATTCCAAAAACTTAGTTTGGAGGGCTAATTCTAGTAGCCTTGTTTTGATCAATTTTGACTTGTAGGTAAGGAACCTAGTTCCAACTTGCAAGAATGGTGTCCAAAATGCCAAGGAGAGTCCAAGACCATGGAAATAAGTCATCATGCTACCTAGATGGGAGGTTTGGATAAGAAATCATAATTGAAAGATCAACAATGAGGTATGAAGGAGCATTTGTGTGTGGAAATAAACCTAACTATTGGTGTAACTAGGTTATTGTGGGATTGGCAGATAGAGTATTTAGATCCTCTAAGGATTGGGGTAATTGAGAAGACCTAATAGGATAGTCATAAGCCTAAGTGAATCCATGATAAGGAAAGGATTTAGGTAGTAGTAAACCTTGTGTTACATCAACCCTCCAATAGGTCTCCTTCTCCTGTTATACTCCAAACATCACACATAGAGGTTCAAATCCTCATAAGCACTTGACCTAGGGCTGGTTAGGGAAAATAGAAATTCACATTGCCCATCCTTGAAACCCTAGAATCATTGAGAATACCCATCTAACTATCATTCCCCAAGAGGCCATTAAAAATCAACCATGGGAGTCACAACTACAAGCCCATCTTTGAAGCTTGCACAAATATGTTATTCTACAAACCCTCCTATACAAAAAAATGGAATAATTTGCACAAAACTCAACACAAAATGATGAAACAAAAAAAAATGGAAAGGTAAGACAAAAACTATTCTTCAAAAAATCATCTAATATGCTTGCCAATCTGTATAGTAAAGACAAAGTACAAGAATCCATCAAATTTGCTTCAAAATTAATAAAAAATCTTATTGCAACTTCTCACAATTTGTATAATTTGTCCTTTATGACCTCACAAGTGAGGTATATATCCTTCCTACATCCATTGCTATAACTATTGTTTGAATAGTTACAACTCCTTTTCAACTAAGTTACAATTTTTAGCAACTTTTACAATTTTGCATAAAAAAGTGCAACTTTTGCAATTTTCACAATTTTTCAGTTCTAAGACTTGGAAAAGGTTCCAACTTATTTAAAAACAACTAAAATTACCTAATCCTAGGCTATCTTAACCAAAACTCAAAAAGACCTAATTTTTCCCAACTAGAAACTTTATCTTATAGCTTGCCCAAAATCACCTAGGCATACATGAAGTTATCTTTTCATTACAACCATGGAATTTTCATCCAAAACTTATTGTCCTGGCCTGATTAGGTGAGAAACCAAAATCCACAATAGTGCCTTGGTGCTATGCACCACCACTCATGACATGACTATTGATATAAAAAATTATTAACCCTATACTAATTAGTTTAGTTAATGTTTAACCAAACATAATTTATATTAAGTCGTTGATCTATACAAACATAAATGAATCATTTGCTTGATCCTATTATGACTTAATGTGAATGCACCTAATCATTACCTAGATGATATTATGCATGAGATCTTTACTCAATCACCAAGAGATAATATAATCTATAAGTAAATATTATTGTATACTTAGTTTGATATGAATAGTGTTGATTGAATGCAAGGATAATTTCTTGTGTGAATTCAAGACATGAATGATTAATTTAATTTATTACAAGTACTATGCAAGTGTGTATACATGCATGTAAAGTAGCTCACATAGTAAATTGATATACAGACATACATCCACATATACATACAATTATCATAATAAGTTACCTTTGAATCTAACCAAAGCTATTATATATCAACAAGAGGTACATTTTAAGAAGGGAAATACATAGGCACCTCTTCTCACCTTGAATAAAATCATAGAACAAGGACATGGAAATCACAAGGAGGTAAAAGAACAAACCTGTGTCACCCTTTTGTAAAGGAAAAAGCTAACAAAAGTATAATTGTGCATCTTCAATTACATAAAACTGGTATTATTGTTTAGAATTTGAAAATTAAGTAAATTAATGAAATGTGTAGAAATGGATGAAGTTTAGGACTATAATTTTTAATAATTATTTTTAGTAAGAATTGATATATTTTCTTAATTTTTATAGATGATTTTTTAGTTGCTGAAAAGTGATGAGAATTATGGGTTTAGTTCCCACCATAAAACTATATGGATATAAACTTATCTAAATTTTGACTTAGATTATGTTATAAATAACATATATATCTAGAACAATCAAAGAGAAAAATTGACTTTAGACCTATATTTTCTCTTCTATAATGATTCAAATTTCAACTCACCTAAAATTGATAGTTTTATCTCCCACCACATTTTTTAAAGTAAATCTATTCTAACCAAAAGAAAAATTATACATTCTGGAAGAGGAATATCTCCTTTACAATGTCATATAGTTTTTATTTTTTTTAATAGGATTTAATATTTTTTCTTTCTCAAAATCAAAATCTTTTCAAGCATTAAAATACATGCTTGTAGAATTTTTTAATTACAATATACTATATCTAGTTAAAATAGTATAAACTCTATATGAGAATATTCTTGACTTTTAGCTCTTTAAAATGGTGTTTATATATTACTAAAAAAATATTATAATAAATAGTAAGAGTTATTGAAACATCAATTTTTTGAAATAACTTTATTTCTTTAGTATTTGGATACAAATTAGTATAAAACATATATTTAATAGACATTTCTAATTGGAAAAGTGTGAGACCATATATAACTTAGCTAGAATGAATTTATCTTGATTAAATGTTTGAACAAAAATGATTTTTGAATAAAAATACTCAAATTTAGTCATTCTGATAAGTTAGTCTGAAAGGTGACACAACTTTGTACTTTTACCCAAGGGCATGACACAAAAAATGAAATTCAACAATCACAAGGAAACAACCAAAAAATTTCAGATCTCCATTGATCTCCACTAACATTCAAATCTCTCCACCCTTGTTTGGAGCTGTCCACCCTCTTTCGCTTACAACTCTCCACAATTAATTAAAACAAATAGGGAATTACTAACATTGTGTTTCTTTTTATTTGTTTTTTATAATCCATAATCTACAATCCATGTGACCTCTCTGTGTATATACATACATAGACACATAGATATGTGTATGTATGTGTATATATAACCACACACATATACATATAAATGTATATACATACATACATACTTTATACATGTACATACATAAACACATACATATACATACATACATACATATATACATATATGCACATATACATGAAAACAACAATGCACTTTCTAAGAGTTTACAATTGTTCAACAAAATTAGTGTTTTACAAGAAAATGCACTTGAAGAATTGCTAGCTCGAAAGCAAGAACATGGTGTTGAAATAGTATAGAATGTTCTTGACATGAGAGGTCCGCAAGTGAGGGTGTTGACCAATATTGAAAACTTGAATGTTGAAATGAAAGCTATCAATGATCAAACACCTATGCCAGAGTTATAATGCAATGTGAAGTTAATTTTAGATATGGTAGAGGTAGATATTCAGAAGTTTGATAATCAAAATTTAAGGCATGAGAAAGAAGGAGAAGGAGTGGCTTTAGAAAGAGACTACATGACAGAAACAACAACTAGACAACGTAGAGGATATTATGGGAGCCACTAGATAGAATCCAAGAAAGTGTTGTGGTAGAACTTACTATGACATTAAGTTCACTTTCAAGTGTCTTTGAAAATTTATAGTCCAAATATTAGGAGAACTACAAGAAGTTCAATTTTTCATGTATTTCATCCACATTTTCTTATAAGAGTGTTTCAAGTATTGGTATAGTCTCCCTGGATGATCCCAAGTATCAATTGCTTATAAGAGTGTTTCAAGGTTGGGAACCACTTCAACATCCTTTGCATGGTTTAGAGGTAATTTCATTGTGGTAGAGGATTCTACAAGGGACTGAGCCTCATGATTATGATATTTACACAAAAGCACAACTTTTTTCTTCAACTCTTTAAACTTAACTCCTTACTAAAGTTATTCTTCCAACAGTGAGAATAGCTACTACAAATTCTTGGGAGCCAAGGAACCCTGGACCTATACTACATTTTATAGAGACATGGGATAAGTTACTACCAACTTTAGTACTTCATAACATTCCTGATCATATAGTGATTCCTAAATTAACGAGAAACAATAGATACTTTGGATCATGCATGGTTACATAGTTGGCTTCCATTTTGGGCCAACGTATGGATCCTTTATATCAATTTTTTTTTTATAAATTGGGGAATGTGCTTCATTCCTAGCATGCAAGTGATGCATCTGTATATGCAATTTTATCACATTGGAAAATTGTATTTGATCCTACTAGCTGGGAAAAATTGATTATTTATTTTATTATACCTAATCTGATGACAGCTCTATAGGAATTTGTAATAAACCCACCTAATAAGAAACTAGACCCATTTAATCAATTTATGGCTAGTTTCTTTCTAAAAATATCTTCTATGATATGTTTTTGTAAAATTTCTTCCATAATCTACCCATTTTTCCTAGTCTGCATTATTTTTGTGTAGGATCTTGAGGTAAGTCATTTAGCATGGGTTAAGTGAGGTTTATTTTTTTATTATTTGGAATCTAGAATATGTATGCATCTAGATCAGTCTTTTTATTCTGATAAGATGTAATAGCACCTTAAAATATATCTTTTAGATATACATCTTTAGAAGGAAATATAAAGAGATACCTATTTTGAAGGAAAAGAAAAGAACATTTCCATAGCCCTTGAAGAAAATCATAGATCAAGGGCACAGCATCGAAATGAAATCAAACATCAAGGACATGACATGAAAATAAAATCATAGAGCAACAACATGACATGACGAGAAAATCATAGAAAAAGGTTATGAAATGACAATGAAATCATAGAGTAATGGCATGATAATGAAATTACAAAGTAAGGGCACAATAATGAAATACAAAGATAATAAGGGCATGACAAAAAAATTGCAAAGCAAGGGCACATCAATATTCATAGCTCTCCAACCTTATTTAGAGTTCTCTACCATCTTTCACACACAGATCTTCATAGTCAAAACAAATGGGGAATGTTTTATGTCATATTTTATTTTATTTTTTTATACTCATGCGGGCATTGTAATTATGACACTAACGTCAGTATTGCGATGATGTTAGGAACAATTGCAAAAAAAATGAAAATCACCATAAATTACATAGCTGTTCCAAATTGACCCCAAATGTTGGAGTGAGAATGAGAATCGTTGGCTACTACAAGAGGTAAGACATGTTCTAAGGATAAGTAGGAATTTGATTTCAGTAGGGCAACTAGGTGATTAGGGTTGCGTAGTTACTTTTAATGATAAAAATTTGAAGGTTTCAAAAGGTTACTTTGGAGTAGAAAAATGTGTGAAATTAGCTTGCACCTTATATCTGTGTACATGTCATATTGTTCCTTTTACTTTAATTATTTTAGAGAAAAATGATCGTTCAAGAATAGTTTTTGTAGTTGAGAAGGGAGAACAAACAATTATTGTAGATTCTGATACAACACTATGGCAAAACATAATTGGGCACATGAGTGAGAAACATATGAAATGAATTTATTCAAAAAAAAAATTACTAGGTCTAAAATGTGTCAATATGGATTTTTGTGAAAGTTGTGTACATGAAAAATAAAAGAGAGTCAGTTTTGTGAAGAGTGGGAAAGAAAAAAAGAGAGAGAAATCAGAGCTTGTGCATATAGACATATGGGGACCAGCTCAAGTATCTTCCCTTGGAGGCTCTCATTATTAGGTTACATTAATTGATGATGCAACTATAAAAGTATGGGTTTATTTTCTTAGACATAAATCTAATATATTTAAAACTTTTAAGAAATGGAAATGAATGGTTGAAAATGAGACTAGTAAAAGGTTAAAATGTCTCAAATTTGTCAATGGTGGTGAGTATTATAGAAATGAATTTTAAGAATATTTCTCCACTAATGGTATTCATAGACAAAATTGTTCCAAGGACTCCACATGAAAGTGGAGTGGCTAAATGCATGAATGAGATAATAATAATGTGTGCAAGGAACATAAGGTTGCATGTTGGGTTATCTTTAAATATGTGTGTAGAGGTTGTCAATACTACTATGTATTTAATTTAATAGAAGTCCCTCTACTCCTTTGGGTTGTGTTTTTCTAGAGGAAACATGGACTAGAAAGAAGGTGAGTTATTCTTTTCTCAAAATGCTTAGTTGTGAAGCTTTTGTACACATAGATTATGAAATAGAATTGAGATCAAAGCTAAGTCAAAGAAATGTATATTTGTTGAACATGTCATTGATGAATTTGGTTAGAGGCTTTGGAATTTTGAAAATCATAAAATTGTAAGAAGCATGAATGTCATATTCAATGAGAAAGTGTTGTAAAAAGGTTTGTTGTAGCATCGTGAGAAGAAAGAAAACAATGATCTACTACTAGATGATACTCAAAATGATGATGTTCCAATAGCTCCCCATGCTCCACAACAAATACCACACACCCTAGTGAATGCTAGATGGTTGACAAAGCTAAGTAGACTTCCATACATATTTGATACCTCTTTGTATTCTATTTTATTAACATATGTTGGTTAACCCAAATGTTATGATGAAGTTGTGTAGATGGATACAAATATTCAACGGGAGTCAACAATGATGAAAGAAATGGACTCCTTGTTTAAAACTAAGACTTAGGATTTATGTAAGTTGCCTATAGGTAAAAGGGTTTTATGGAATAAATAGGTTTATAGGTTGAAAAAAGAGGATGGAGGTAAGAAAAGATTTAAGATGGGTTATTTGTAAAAGGATTTGCAGAAAAAAGGGCATTTATTTTGATGAGATATTTTCTCATGTTGTTAAAATGAATTCTATTCACACTGGTTTAAGTATTGTAGCTACTAAATATTTGCACTTGGAGCACCTTGATGTTAAAACAACCTTTCTTCATGGTGATTTAGATGAAGAGATATATATGACACAAACACAGGGATTGAGGCCAAAGGTAAAGAGAATTTAGTGTGCAAATTAAAGAAATGTGTATATGGCTTGAAGAAAGGACCTCAATAATGGTATCTTGAA
Organism: Cupressus sempervirens; assembly: GCA_028749045.1. Taxonomy (NCBI): domain Eukaryota; kingdom Viridiplantae; phylum Streptophyta; class Pinopsida; order Cupressales; family Cupressaceae; genus Cupressus; species Cupressus sempervirens. Next base: position 325,789,365 of record CM053789.1, read on the forward strand.
TTTGACAGTTTTATGCATGAATATGGTTTACAATCGATGTCATTTAAACCATTGTGTTTATTTCAAGAGGTTATATGATGCTAGCTATATTATTTGATGTTTATATGCTGATGATATGCTTGTCATTAGGTATAACATGGATCACATTAAGGTGTTGAAACAACAATTAGCACATTCATTTTCTATGAAGGATTTTGGACAGAAAAACAAATCCTTGGTATGAAGATTTGTAGAGATAGAAAAAATAGAAAATTGACTTTATCTAATGCCAATTATATTGAAAGGGTGTTGCAATGTTTCTCTATGGAGAATGTTGAAGTTGTTAGCACACTTTTACTTGGTCATTTAAAATTGAGTAAGGAGATTTATCCAAAGACATAGTAAGAGGAGAATAAAATGTCCAACATACCTTATACTTTAGATGTAGGAAGTTTGATGTATGCTATGACATGTACTTGGCAAGATATTGCATATTCGGTGGGAGTTATTAGAATGTATATGAGTCATCAAGGGATTACATCTAGTAAATGCTTACATTTTGGGGGCTATAATACTAATTTATAGGGCTATGTTGACTTAGATTTGGTAGGGGATATTGATACTAGGTAGAGCACTACATATTATGTATTTATTGTCAGTGGGGAAATAGTGAGTTGGGTTTCTTAGTTATGGAAGGTGAATGTTTTATCCGCAATAAAGGTAGAGTATGTTGCTGCTACATAGGTAGCTAAGTAGATGATAAGGCTTGAGTTCTTCTTGGAAGAATTTGGGAACTCATAGAGGTATAATTATTTAATTATAAATAGCCAAAGCATCATTCATCTTGCCAAGAATTCTTCTTTACATTCAAAGATTAAAAAAATGTTTAATTATGTTACACCATTTCATTTGGTTAATTTTGGATAATGGACAATTAAAGATGGACAAGATACATATAGATGATAATCCAATCGATATGTTTACAAAAGTAGTGACAAGAGAGAACCTTGACTCCTCTTCAATTTTGGTTGGTCTTATAAAATGAACATAATAAAGGAACATCTAAGTTCAAAGTGGTTTGATCTAGTGGGATCCTCATGGAGTAGTGGCCTTGCTATAGGAGCAGTCTCCAAGTGGGAGATTTTTACAATTTGTTATGGAGCTTGAGCAGTCCCCAAGTGGGAGATTGTTAGTTTGTGGTGACTGATTAGGGAAGTACTATACATAGTCCATAATAAATATTTTTGGGGGCCTATTTTATTGGCATTTTGGGCTGACATATTGTAACTAATATTAACACTACAATAGAAAAATACTTGAATAAAATGACTTACGGTTAGGGTTTTTTAATAAGTTGTGATACGATAATAGCTTTTTGAGGTGGAATTGAGTTGTAAGGGATTGCAGATTGTAATGAGGTTACAATCACTAGATAATAAAATATTGGACTCTCTTTTGGTGGACATAGCCTAGGGATTGGTGAACCACATTAAATCTTTGTGTCTTGTGTTCTCTTTTTTGTGTATTATTATTTTGTGAAATTGGTTGTACATTTTCATGTAATTTTTATCTCTTCCATCTTAAATCCTCATAGATGGTACACTACTCAATGAGATGGGTGGGTTGAACTATCACCATCCCTGAATCCTACACCTACAATGCATGCTAATCAATCACATGAGACATGTTAGGGTGATAAGATTTAAGTAGTGAAACATGAAAAACATTATGTATTTGGGCTAGAATGAGCAATAGAGAAAGTTGATATGAAATTGGGTTGATGACCTCTAGCACCGCAAGGGACCAACATACCTTGAGGTAAACTTTGAACTCTTGCCAAACATGATTTAAATCTTCTAAGGCATGACACACAAGAACACATTATCATCAATCTGAAACTACTTGAAGGTGCATTTTTTTTAATGTGGCCTTTTTGTCAGATAACTTCTTCCTTCACCTAACTACAAATCAAAACCATCTACTGTACCATTTTGTTCAACATTTTAGGACCAACAATAATTTTGTCCTTAACTTTATCCCAACTAATAGGTCTACAACATTTATGTCCATACAAAGGCTTAAAAGGAGCCACACCCAATGAATAATAATAGGCATTATTGTATGCAAACTTAACTAGTGGAAGGTACTACTCACATTTGTACTATTGATCCATGTAGTACATGCATAGTAAGTCCTCAAACACATGATTGACTCTCTTGATCTATCTATCAATATCAGGATGATAGGTGGTACTGAAATTCATATGTGTACTCAATGTTGTATTCAAGGTTGTTGAGAACCTTGAATCCATACCATAGAGTTGAAATATCTCATGTAGAAAATTTCTAGCCAAAATAGATAATCTATCCTTCAGGCTAACCAGAATAAAGTGGGCTACCTTAATTAATTTATGTACTATGACCAAGATAACATCATGCTTGGGTCAAGTCATGGGTAGTCCTTATACAAAATCCATACTAATAACCTGCTATTTGTAATCTGGAATCTCATGTGGGTAAAGATGTCTTGTTGGATTGACATGCTCAACCTTAACATGTGGATATTCCAAACACTAGAAAATATACTTTGTCACATCTTGCTTGAGTCTTGGCTAGAAGTAAACAACCTCATATCAACCATAATTATTTTCACCCCCTAGGTGCCTTAAAAATAAAGTGAAATGGGTGAACCCACTATAGTGGGTTACACTTTTTCAAAGGAAGAAATTCCTCCAAAATCATGAAAGACAAATATTTTACCCAAAAGCTTTCGATAGAAAGTAATCATATAGTTTTGATAGAAACTATAAAATTTTCTATCAAAACTACTTTTTAACATAGTTTCAATCAAAACTAAGTTAGTTTATATTGAAACTAAATATGAACAATTTCTATTGAAACTATATAAAAATTTTCAATAGAAAGTTTCTATCGAAACTAGAAAACTAGATGTCTTTTACAAGTTCCATAATATTTTTAGTTGTTTTGATGGCTTCCAGACTCAACTACTAGGTTCAGATGGAGCACTAAAGTCATGTCATTTTGCATGATAGAAGTACTGTGAACGAGCTTTCTAATGACTATGAATTTACTACATTTTGAATTTTTTAGGTATACATTTTTCAACATGAATTGAATAGAGGTTCATTATAAAAATAGATGTCTATATTGGACACTCATAGAAAAATAGTAACTAAGAGATTTTTTTTGAAAAACAACTATGCACTCCATATTCAATTCCTCTTTCAATAAAGAAAAAGAAATTTTGAAATCGGTTAAATATATAATAAGTTACATGCATCAAAAGCCATGTATGTCCAAATTCATGTTATGTCAACTTAAACTCTAATAGAATATGAAATACTAATTATAAAGATATCAGATCACCTCTATGGTTTTAGTATGGATGTTAAAAAACTAAATTTGAAAGAATCACATTGATATCTATTGTAGAAAAAAAAATTTGACACAAAATAAGTTTTGTGTCAAAAAAAATGTCACTTTTTAAAAATTAGGTTTTTGATAACATACCAATTTTAATGGGAGAAAAAATAATTCAATCAAATCAAGTCAAAAACAAAAATCTAGAAATGTATTTGGATTCTACATAGAAAATATTAAAAGACTCTAATTTACTTCATCTTCAAATTCCTAACCATTAAATGACAAGTTGGATTCGAAAATGATTTTTTTCTTGAAAATTTAGAGTTCAGTGTCAAATTAGGCAAAAAGTACAACCCTCCATTGTGGGTTCACCCCAATGCATCTCCTCAAGATCTACTTTCTACAACCCTTCATGGTTTGGGACATAAACCATATTATGGTATTTAGTAAACCACCATCATCAAAAGAGTATCAATCAAAATATAGGTCAGATGGGTCATTATGTGATGCTAATTTCAACCATTCATAATGAGTGTCACTTGGGAGATACTATATCTAATGTACTCCCTCATGCAAGTCCTAGAAGTAATAATAACTATGACATTTATTCTTTGACTGAGATCATCTACTACCCTATTATCTTTTTCCTTAATGTATTCAATGCCAAAATCATATTCATTAAGGAACTCTAACCATCGCCCCTACTTAACATTAAGGTTAGGTTGAGTAAAAATATATATCAAACCCATGTGACTAGTCTTAAGTTCAAATGGCTTTCCTAATAGGTAATGTTGCCACATCTACAAAGCATGTACTATCGCAACCAACTCCAAATCATGTAGAGCATAATTAACCTCATGTTGTTTGAGTTTCTTGGAATGATATGGTACCACTTTGCGATGCTACATTAGTATGGTGCCAAATCCATCCCTTGAAGCATCATTTTTCACAACAAAATGTCCATTTGGATCTGGTATAATCAAGATAGGAGTAGAAATAAGAATTTCTTTAACAACTAAAATTTCTTTTCATGTGCTTATTTCCACTTGAATCTCTTTCCCCTTCATTGAAGTGAAGTAATAGGTGTTGCAATTCTAGAAACAACACTACATAAATTTCCTGTAATACCTAACAAGCCTAATAAAACTCAAGACTTTACTCACATTTTAAGGTTTAGTTAGTCATTCAAGAATGACTTTAATCTTTGTGGGCTCCACTTCTATACCATTCGGTGATAAAATGTATCCCAAGTAATGTATCTCTTTTTGATAAAATAAATACTTGGAGAATTTTCTATACAATTTCCTCTCTTTGAGCTACTATAGAACTGTGCACAAGTTTTCTTCATGTTCCTTTAAGTTCTTAGAGTATATCAGGATATCATCGATAAATATCTTCACAAACTTTTCAAGAAATTCTTTGAAGATGTTGGTTATCAATTTCCTAAAAGTGACAGGAGCATTGGTCAGTAAAAATGGTGAGACTACGAATTTGTAATGCCCATACTTTATTTTGAATATTGTTTTACGTATGTCCTCATCACTGAACCAAAGTTAGTGATATACGGATCTCATGTCAAATTTGGAGAATACATTCGCTTCCTTCATTTGATCAAAGAATTCATCTATTCATGGGAGGGCATACCGATCTTGATGGTCACATTCTTCACCATATGATAATCGATGCCCAATCTTAAGGTACCATCCTTCTTCTTGACCAATATTATAGGAGTTGCCTAAGGGGAGATACTAGGGTGGATAAAACCCTCATCCATAAGTTCTTATACCTATGTATTCAATTCATACATTTATTTAGTGGTCATGTAGTAAAGAACCTTTGATTGTGGTTTTGTTCCTGACACAAGATCAATGGAAAATTTGAACTCCCTCTTAGAAGATAGTTCAGATAAATTATCTTGAAACACATCCCTAAATTCTTATAGGATGGGGTAATCCTCTAAAAAAGATGGGGTCTCTTTCATTTCCTTGACATGAGCTATATATAACTAACACCCTTTTCTTCTTGCCTTCTTTAATTGTATAATAGAGATTTGTCTCAATTCAAGTGGGTGTTTGACAGAGATAACTTTAAGAAACTCCCTTTGAAAAAATGTATAAAATTATGGCAAATTAAATATTAATTCAGTGGAAAATAATTAATTTCTATTAGTGAATTAAGTTTTTCAAGTAGAAAAAAAATAAGTTTTATTGGTGATTTTTTTCAACTCTATGAAAATTCTATAATATCCTAGTGAATCTTTCATTGTTGACAAAAATTATCAACAAAAATTACACATACCTTGAAACCATGTTTTTATTATTATTAGTACAATATGGATCGTAATTGAGCATCAAAATTGAAGGTTAAATTTATCCCACTTATACCATTATAGTTTCCCTCCAAATTATTGAATGGTGGTATGGAGGCAACATCCCTATTGTTTATAATCGTTGGAGGAACCTAAATCAATGGCCTAAATCCTATTTCGAGCCAAACTTTTTAAAGAATGTCTAGTTTTAAAGAAAGTCCCAAAAGTAAAGAGAAATTTTCAAAATCAAATCTATTTTGGGCCAAAGTGAGAAAGGATAAGAAGTTTCATAGAAAGTTTCTAGAATAGAGGCACATGTGGAATCTACATATTTAACCTGAAACCTAACTTAAATTTTTACAAAATATTGGCTAATATGACATCGATTAAGATAAGAATTAGAAATTGTAGGAATATATATATATATATATATATATATATATATATATAATTTGCAAGTGAAAAAATATATTGCACTCACAAAGTCATCACTAAAATACAAATACTTATGTATTATCATTAGTGATTATATTAAGCATGAGACCCAATTTTTGTAAAGTGCAGATGACATGGCCACCCCAAAAGTGCAAAAAAAAAAGAAGCCAAATTTAGAGTCCATGATGAGTGAGATTAGCCAATTGGTGAATATAAGCCCCTAAAGTTATCCTTGGTGTTTGACCCCATTTAGTATCACCGAGTGACCTGAATCATCAAGGCTTTCAATTACTTCATCTTGATAGTTAACTATTTTTGACATTATAATAATAATTAGATGTTCATATTGATACTATATTTAATCTAAATATCATGCAAAATCCTATATCATAGTGGTAACTTGTAAGCCTCTCATATGGGAGGTCTTGAGTTTGAGTGTACTCGAACTTAATGCATAAAAGTAATTAATCTCAATATATGATAATAATAATTAATCTAGGTTTAGGCCCATTACCTATCAAAAAATAAAATCTAAATATTTTTTCTTTTAAATTATAAAGGAAATATTAAATAATATAATTGAATCGATTGAACTTATAAAAGAATGTATTTTATATAAACAATATCACAATAATTAAACTATATTTTTATGAAAGCTCTATGTTTAGACAATCATGTGTGTATCATAAAACTAAACAATTAAATTACAAGAAGAGATGGAAGATGTACTTTCTATAATATTTTTTTATTGCATACGAAATGAAGAGACAATTCATTTTACGCCAACTTTAAATTCCTAATATGTTTGTGGTAATGGATATTTGAAATTGAGGTTTTTCTTCAAATGTTGATCTTATTATGAAAATTGGTAAAAAAGGGCACACTATTGTAATTTAAATAAATGCCAATTATTAAATATGTAATAGATATATTAAGCATCATTTACAATATTCCATTATTGCAAATTGAAAAGATAACAATGTAAATAAATGTTATGTTTGACATGTTGAGAACATAATTGATATAGAGGTTAACCATGAAGACGATTAAGATATTTGTAGAAATTATAATGGAAAGGAATAAATGAAAGTTGCTATAAAAAATGAGCCTTCTATTGGTCAAAACATAAACTCTATTGAAATGAGTGGTAACTTTATTTTTATAATATCAAGAAATGTGATGAGTATATGACACATCTATATATATGTACAATAGAACACAATATTTCATAAGCACAAATCAAACTTTCTAGACCAATCCATATTTGAATTAAATGTGATGCACTAATCAACTATCTCCTAAATAAGAACTACAACTTATCATTATTGAAAAATAGCATAATGATAGTTCCTTCAAGAAAGCCCATACATAAACTCATTTAAGTAATTATACATATATAAAAATTATATCTAATTTATTGAATCATGAACATGTTTCAAAGTTTAACATTACAAAAATATACATATTAAACTTACTCATTTATGATATTTGTACATTTCACTAAGATCGACCATTCAGTAAAAGCTCTTTTCACACTCATTTAAGATTGGCCATTCAGAAAAAGCTCTTTTCACTCTCATTTAAACTAGACAACTGAGATCATAGACTACAACTTCCTTCAACTTGAAATCATTATAAATCTTGATTTAGAATGACCATAACATCAAATATACAATACAAATATCTTCCAATTATTGATATATATATTTCAAAATCAACTTGCAAAATTACATAAAGAATTAAAAAAATATACTCTTAACAAATTAAACTAAATAGAATACTCTCATTTCTCGTGAAAAAAGGTACTATTATCTACAGATAAACTAGGGTGAATGTATTGAATAATGTGGCTTAAAATATTATATCAATGTACTTCTTATTCAGAATCAAGGCCACTGCAGTAGGACGCAGACGGTTTGCGGGAGTTGGAGGATATCCCAGTCCCTAAAAATCCTTTACATCGTCCCTTCACAGTGCCAACACACGCGCCGATCATATGTTTGAGAAGTTTGCTTTGTTGGTTTTTAGGCTGAGATGCAAATTCTTCAATCGCCATCCACTGGAAAAACAAACAATTTGAACCCCACCCCACGTAAGACGATATTGCAATATCCAGTTAAATAGCGATATTGAATCACCGCCACTAATTAAAAAACGTACCTTGGCTGCAGAAACTTCAGTATGTTGCGCAACAATGTTAGAAGAAAGTGATCTCAACATACACACGAAGAGCATATCTGATTTTCCAAAGGGGGCATTGTGACCATCCCTGCAGTTCATTCACCCACAACTATTAGAGAGCCATGAGAAAAAAATAAAAAACTTCAAACTCATCCTTATGAATGTTACAATACATGAAGACTCTTATGGGATGATAGTTTTTGCTTACCTAAACCCGAGCACTTGTACAAACTCTGTATCAATCTGTAAAAGTATAGCAAATAGTTCAATAACTGAAACTGTCAGGAAATTGAATTGCTTAGAAGTGAAAATCCCAAAAGACGAAAAAAGTGACAGTCACCCCTGTTTCTTCCTGAACTTCTCTTATGGCCCCTTCCTTAATGCCTTCCCGCTATCACAAACAAATATATATATTAGTGTGTGCCTATGATAGCTCAAGTGTCATTAATTTAGTTTGACGATGTCCAAGTCTAAGCTGCACACCTGGTTAATCCTTCCCGTTGGCATCTTCCACAACCCGGAATCCTTGTAAGGTCCGCACTTCTCCTGAACTACTAGAACCTACAGCGCCATTTATCAGATTCGATTATATCGCATTCTAAATAACAGTTGCTAGGGACAGGGGTAGAAAATTGAGCAGAAGGAATACAAATGCAAACGTTACCTGTCCGTCATCGTTGAATACAAAAGCTGCAATCCCCACTTGATGTGAAGCATTAGCGTGTTAATTATTGTTAGTTGGACAGCTGTTATTTCTGACCCGGAAATAGCAGCACTATTTATGGGTAGCTTGGACAGCTGTTCGTCCTTATCTATGAATAGCGGTTGTATTTATGGGTGGTTTGGACAGCTGTTTGTCCACTTGCCAAAAATTAGTAAATGGTTATTATTTACTAATTTTAGAGATTCCTTTTTGGACACCTTGCAACCAATTCTATTATTGGCTGTTGAGTTGTCTTAATCTCAGCCGTTGGTTTGTTTTAATCTCGGTCGTTGGTTTACCAACGAGAGTAGTATAAAAAGGAGTCTAGGGGGCATTTGGAGAGTAAGGCAGGAAGCTTTTGGAAAAGCAGTTTGCAGTGTTAGCAAACAGTCTTGCAGTATTAGCAAGGAAGCTTTTGGAGAAGCAGTTTGCAGTGTTAGCAAACAGTCTTGCAGTGTTAGCAAGAGAGAAGCTTTCGTGAAGCAGTTTGCAGTGTTAGCAAACAGTCTTGCAGTGTTAGCAAGGGCACAGGAAGAAGCTTTCGTGAAGCAGTTTGCAGTGTTAGCAAACAGTCTTGCAGTGTTAGCAAGGGCACAGGAAGAAGCTTTCGTTAAGCAGTTTCCAGTGTTAGCAAACAGTCTTGCAGTGTTAGCAAGGGCGCAGTGTTAGCGCAGGGATAGCAGTGAGAAATATCAGCGAGAGAAATTAGGAGGTTGTCAAAGTTCTGCCAGTGTGAGGCAAGGAATTTTGTATCTCTTGATTTGCTGAAGTTTAATATAATTTCTCATCTGTAGAACTGGTTTTCCCTTAGGGGTTTTTCCAGGGACAATTTGTCCGAAAATATTGTGTTGATTCTGTTGCGCATTTCTTTCCGTATTTTAAGTGAAGTTGCAGTTGTGTTATTTTTCGATATTAGCTGAAAATTTATTTTCAGCAGTTTATTAATCATTTGTGATAGGAGATTAATAACCAGTGACTGCAATAGTTTGATTTTTCACATGGTATCAGAGCATTGTTAAGGGTAGAAGAGTTTTGCCCTGGGAAAGAAATTTTGATCTCTTTAGATTTATTATTGCTTTAAACCCTTGAGATGGCTTCAGCTGGTTTGAGAGATCAGGATAGATTGGATGGTGCCTCAAATTTTGGTGTCTGGAAGGCCAGAATTTCCTTATTGTTGGAAGAGAATGGTATCAAAGATTATGCTACCAGTGGTGTACTTGTACCAACGGATGCAACATAGCTTGCAGCATATAGGAAGGACGATGCCAAAGCGAGGAGGATTATCCTTGATGGTGTCAAGGATCATATTGTTCCACATATCTCGGAGCTAGATATAGCAAAGAAGATGTGGGACGCCATTCTAAATCTGTACCAGAATGCTACCACTAACAGGAAGTTGATTCTCAAAGAGAAGCTAAAGAATACCCGGATGAATCAGGGAGAAGACGTCACAAGTTACCTCACCAGGCTCAGACTTGTCAAGGATGAGTTAGCGGCTGTTGGAGATAGCCCTAGTGATGATGAGCTAGTGAGAATAGCCCTAAATGGGTTTACTAAACAATAGAGTGTCTTTGTTCAAGTTGTCAGTGGACGAGATACTTTACCGAGTTGGGATCGACTATGGACTGATTTCACTCAGGAGGAGTTTAGACTAAGTCTTGTCAATGGGGCCAACAAGAGTCAGAAAAATGAGGTGGAACAAGAGAACGTTGCCCTAGCGGGTAAAGGGAAAGCAAAGAAGGGATCTAGCAAAGGATTAAATTCACAAAGTGAAAAGAAGAAGAAGGACCTTTCTAAGGTCAAGTGCTTTGGATGTCACGAGTTTGGCCACTATGTCAGTGATTGTCCAGAGAAGAAAAAGGGTAAGAAGCAGGTGGCAGCTTCAGCAAGTGCAGAAGAACTCTCCAGCAGAATAGAAGATGAGTTTGCACTCATAGCTTGTATGGTTAGCTCAACCTCACAGTGTGTTTGGTATATAGATAGTGGGGCATCATTTCATATGACAGGAGTTAGAGAGTACTTCTCCAGCTACAAGGAGGAGGACACCAACATCCAGATTTCTATGGGAAACTTGTCCAAACTCAACCCTGTTGGGAAAGGGACTGTTCAGTTTTAGAGGGAGAATGGAAAGATAATTCCTCTTCATGATGTGTTATATGTGCCAGGCTTAGGTATGAATTTGATTTCTGTATCTGTTCTTCAGGATAGGGGGTATAATGTACTCTTTAGAGGGACACATGTGTTGATTAAGCACAAGGATTGGAAATCACCCATAACTATTGGAGTTAGGAGTGGTCGCCTTTATAGATTGCAGTTTGATACTCCTAAGGCACTTATGAGCAACAATAATCCTAGAGATCTTGGAGAGCTATGGCATAGGAGGTTGGGCCATATTCATCATGGAGCACTTAGATTGCTTCGTGAGACAGTGACAGGTGTTCCGAAGGTGAGCACAGAGCATGACGATGTATCTAAGGAGAAGGATGTAGATCCCACTTTATATAGACAGTTGATTGGTTCGCTTATGTATTTGGTCAACACTAGACCAGATATAACATTTGCAGTAAACTCTCTTAGTCAGTTCATGGTTGAACCAAAGAGAATGCATTGGAGAGCGGCTAAGCATGTGCTACGTTACTTGTGTGGTACAGTCGAGTATGGGATCAGATATGTTCGAGGTGAAGGTATCAGGGTGATAGGCTATACTGACGCAGATTGGGCAGGAAGTACAACAGACAAAAGGAGCACTTCAGGGTGTTGTTTCAGCTTGGGATCAGGAGTTGTATCTTGGTTCAGTAGGAAGCAGAAGTCTGTGGCTCTAAGTTCAGCAGAAGCAGAATACATAGCAGCTAGCATGGCGACATGTGAAGCTATATGGCTTCGGAAGTTGTTAGTAGCCTTGTTTGGTCAGAAGGTTGAGACTACTGTGATACATTGTGACAATCAGAGTTGCATCAAGTTGTCTGAAAATCTAGTGTTTCATGATAGGTCTAAACATATAGATATCAGATATCACTTCATCAGAGATTGTGCACAAAGGGATACTCAGGAGTTTGTGGGAGCTCCTAGGAAGAGTACTAGACAGGGAAGACAACCAGCCAAGTTCAATGACTATGTTAGTCAGTTGGTAGATAGTGTGCCTTCTAGCTATCAGGAAGCTGCAGAACATCAAGTATGGCGAGATGCTATGGTTGAGGAATATTCTTCAATAATGCAGAATGATGTGTGGGAGGTAGTACCTAGACCAACAGATAGGGCTGTAGTTGGATCACGCTGGATTTATAAGATAAAGCACGGTGCAGATGGTAGCATCGAGAAATACAAGGCTAGGTTTGTGGCAAAGGGGTTCTCTCAGAAGGAGGGAATAGACTATGAGGAGACATTTGCTCCAGTTGCCAGGTATACTTCTATACGAGCTGTAATCTCACTTGCAGCACAGATGGGATGGCAGATCCATCAAATGGATGTCAAGACAGCATTCCTCAATGGTGAGTTGAAGGAGGAGGTATACATAGAACAACCAGAAGGCTTTGTAGCACACAACAAAGAGACCCACGTGTGCAGATTGAAGAAAGTTGTTCGACTACAATACATACCTACAGATGAGCAGGTAGCAGACATTCTGACGAAGGCTTTGGGAAAGGCCAAATTTATCTTCTTCAGAGATAAGATGGGTGTCATGCAGAACAGCTTCCTCGCTAAGAGGGAGTGTTAATTATTGTTAGTTGGACAGCTGTTATTTCTGACCCGGAAATAGCAGCACTATTTATGGGTAGCTTGGACAGCTGTTCGTCCTTATCTATGAATAGCGGTTGTATTTATGGGTGGTTTGGACAGCTGTTTGTCCACTTGCCAAAAATTAGTAAATGGTTATTATTTACTAATTTTAGAGATTCCCTTTTGGACACCTTGCAACCAATTCTATTATTGGCTGTTGAGTTGTCTTAATCTCAGCCGTTGGTTTGTTTTAATCTCGATCGTTGGTTTACCAACGAGAGTAGTATAAAAAGGGGTCTAGGGGGCATTTGCAGAGTAAGGCAGGAAGCTTTTGGAGAAGTAGTTTGCAGTGTTAGCAAACAGTCTTGCAGTATTAGCAAGGAAGCTTTTGGAGAAGCAGTTTGCAGTGTTAGCAACCAGTCTTGCAGTGTTAGCAAGAGAGAAGCTTTCGTGAAGCAGTTTGCAGTGTTCGCAAACAGTCTTGCAGTGTTAGCAAGGGCACAGGAAGAAGCTTTCGTGAAGCAGTTTGCAGTGTTAGCAAACAGTCTTGCAGTGTTAGCAAGGGCACAGGAAGAAGCTTTCGTGAAGCAGTTTCCAGTGTTAGCAAACAGTCTTGCAGTGTTAGCAAGGGCGCAGTGTTAGCGCAGGGATAGCAGTGAGAAATATCAGCGGGAGAAATTAGGAGGTTGTCAAAGTTCTGCCAGTGTGAGGCAAGGAATTTTGTATCTCTTGATTTGCTGAAGTTTAATATAATTTCTCATCTATAGAACTGGTTTTCCCTTAGGGGTTTTTCCAGGGACAATTTGTCCGAAAATATTGTGTTGATTCTGTTGCGCATTTCTTTCCTTATTTTAAGTGAAGTTGCAGTTGTGTTATTTTTCGATATTAGCTGGAAATTTATTTTCAGCAGTTTATTAATCATTTGTGATAGGAGATTAATAATTAGTGACTGCAATAGTTTGATTTTTCACATAGCGGGGATGGTACAAGGAGTCTGAGGAATCCAATACACTAACATCACGTACCAAGGCTCAGCATGGTGGTACCAAAATCCCAGCTGCGATCCACCGATCATAAAGTATTGATTGAAGCGTAAATAAATGGATTGGAATGGGAAATAAAACAATTAATTAAGGTGGGTAGCAGCAAACTATTGAAGAACTGACCTCGATCGCAACGGGGACTAGCTTTGCCTGTTCCTTGGGCACTTTAATCCCCACCGCCTCTTTTCCTGTACAATCCAACAAGTATCATATTATGACTAATTAGGGAACTGTAATTGTATATTATAACAGAGCAGTAAGGACTGATCACCTGGCGCGTCCATAGAGAAAGTGACGCCTTAAGCGACGCTGCAAAAAGAGAGGCATGGTTCTGCATATTCTCCACGTCAACAACTACGCCGTCATATCTGTCTTCATGGGCTTTCAGCAGAGTTTGATCATCATCACATGTTTCCTTCATAACTGTTTCAACGTCGTTAGTGGTCCTGATCACCGAAACCTCGTTCGCTGTAGTACTCATCAAAGCCATTCTGCAGTGTAAGCAGCGATGTTCAATGTCTCGGAAGTTGATTTTTTTGTTAAAAATACGTCTGTGAGCGAGATGAATGGATTTGGCTTCTTCCTGAGCGGGTCCAAAGGCAGATTGAATTGAATTAGCAGTGTAAGCAACGACATGCCAAAACAAAAGTTCAATAAGAGATGAAAATAGATCAAAGTAGTCCAGGAAGTGATGCTAACCTTGTGAGTACCACTGTAGGCAAGATTGTATTTTGTTTCTTCCTTATCCCGTGCAAAAACAAATTGAATCGAACCAGAAGTGCAGTATAAATTATGTGGTAAGAGAGTGTGTGTATATATATACGAGGCAACAACTAGAGGATGTTTCTGGGATTTCAGATGAGTGCTTTGGCACTAGTAACAACCAACTACCGCTACCCTTCCTTAAGCGTAGCAAAAATGAATGCTGAAAACTCGTCTTCAAAGCAACGGCGAACAGCGAGAAATTTCTCATAAAAATTCTAAGAATATACGGAAGACTATCTTCGCAAATTCGCGGAAAGCTATCGCGAATTCTTGTTAATGATCACGTATGCCAGGGGCCTTTCGAGGCCCGCTGTTTCGTTTTAATGATAAACATATAACACAAAAGCGCGTGACAGAATAGTCAAAGCCTGAAGGCAAAGCAAGTGCACTTTCTGGGGCTCTTATTGACATTCCATACTATTTCTTCGAGTTGACATTTTAAAAGTAATACATAAATACTGTAGAAGAGATTTGAGGCTTCCTCGACCCCAACTTTTTTCCTTCACGTCATCCATCTTTTCTTCCTTTATCACGAGTTTTTTCCATCGTATGGTCGGGTAAATTCGTTCAAATTTCCAATCATATCCGTTCTCATCTTTCATTTTAATTCTAACGACTGTGAGAACTTTATCAGATTTCTATATGTGTGTGATTTAATATATGTGACAATATTGAGGCAGTTGGCCCACAAGTGTGCACTTAATCATTCAATTTAAATTTGAAAAATCAAATATAAAAAATCTAATTGTAATTTATATAAATTTGGTTGTATACAGGGCTTGCCTCAAAGTCTGTTAGGTCAGTGGAGGAGGCTTAACATTGTGGGTAGTTCCCTATGATCTCGGGTTCTAATTTGGGGACCTACTTCAATAATGCATTGGTTCTACCAATGAGTAGGTCCATATAAACAAGGGAGACTTATCAATGTATTTATGAAAAACTAGTATTTACATAAGACAAGATATGTCATCCAAGGCTCGCCACTCGAGTCATAAACCAACACTAGAAGACTATATTGCCACATGTAAGTTTATCAACCCAAAAGAGGATGACAACCAACAATTGAATGCAACTACAAAGTCCATGTGTTCCTACTAAGACATTACCAAAATGATGTGTTATTGCAACCCATGTCCCATCTTTTGAGCTCGAGCACACAACTACTATCACTTTAATGCATAACCACATGTATCTAGAAAAAAAAATGTAACAATATCATTTTTCATGGAAGGGCAGTCAAAAAAGATATAAATGGAAAAATTAAATTAACTTTGTGAATTCAATGTGCATTTCATTTTCAAACTGAAAAGAGCACAAACATTAATAGGCCACACCAACATGAAAAACTTCACATATACAAGTAGACATGAATTCATCTAATCGGAGTCATGAAGAAGATGCAACAACCAAAGAGGAGGAAGAAGACACAACATATCTTGGCATTTAAACTAGGTCAACTTCTTTAGTGTCTTAACTAAATGTTCTTTTATTTGTTTCCTTGATATTTGTTTCCTGCTCTATTTTTAAAGCACTTGTACATTAGTACATTCTCATGGTTTATAGTTTTCCTTAAATTCTGAATGATTCATGTCCTTTCAAGTTTAGAGTCTTCAGGAACTGTTCTTTCATTTTTTTCCCTTTATGTTCTTTACTATTTCAATTTTGAATACCCTTACTTATAATTATACATCATCATTGTCTATATTCTCTTTTAACTCTTTTTTATTATTTTTTATTAGAGGAAACCAAGTTTAAGAGGGATGATAAGCCCTATACAAATATATTGTGAGGGGGACCTAGAACCCTAATAACTACAAAAGAATTAGCAATACACACCAGTATCTAACCAAAAGTGGAACACCAACCTAACAAAAGAGCATAAAAATTAAAAACTACACTATGAGGGTTTTACAAGTATCCCTAAACCAAATAGCCTAGAGAAGGTTACAAAGTATGAGATGTATCACACACTAATAACCTTCTATGTGGTTTTGAGAGGGTCCCCAAACCTTAAAAACCAACCTCAAATAGTTAGACATTGTAAATCTCACTCAAACATAAGTTTTCCCATAAGACTCAAACCTGTCAACCTTGAATGGGATTTTAAAATGATCCACCAACCTTAAGTCTTGAGACAACTAACAAGATTACTCATCACAATTCTATCTACAACTATGACATTTTGAAAGGTTCCCCAAACCAAAATAACCATCCTTAAAAAATATATACACTGAGAAACTAGGTGACAGTTAGGGATTTTTGGAGGCTCCCCAAACCTTATTTGGGTATGTGAATGTCTCTTATAACCAAATAAATTAACCTATAGAGAATAAATCATAAAGAGACCATTGAAGAACTCTTGGGATTTAATATGATACCTAAAATAATCTAAGGGTTTTAGAAGTGTCCCTTAACATACAAAGAGGGTTTTGACATAGGTCCCTCAACCAAGAATCTATTGCAAGGAGAGAACCATCCCTCCCCTAAATCCATCCATAACTCCCCAACAAGACTCCTGTCCATCTCAATATGAGAGGATCAGACCTCAATAGGAACAATATAAAGGGGAGAAGATGAAAGAGGAATTCTTAAAATATTAGCTTTGGATCGAGCGATAGAAACCAAGAGTAACCCAACAAAGCCCCCAACACACATCCTCTCTTGATCCAAAATCCACCTCCATAGGATCATTCATAACCTCAAGTGATCCATACAAAGAAGACATCTAAGAATAAAATTTCCACCACTTGAAAATCTATCACATAAATAGATCCCACATCAATGTGGACCATAAACTCCTCTATAGGAACAAGATATAGAGGTTAGCTTAAACCTAAACCAATCAAACTTTCCTTGTACAAGGAACTAAACTAGAAGAAAATGGGAATGAATAGACCCAAAAATTACCAAATACAAGGAAATCCCTAACCATATATAATAAATGAATGAATAGGGATACCTCACGTTTGGAAGGATAAGCCACATATAAAGGAAATTCAGCCACACCACTCCATAAAAATTCTAAAATAAATCATAATCTAGAATGATTATACCATAATCAATCCTACCATTTGTCATGATTAATCCCACACTAGTAATCACGAATAATTAGATTATCATTGTCATCTCTTCACAATAATATTAGTGTATGTTTTCTATTAACAATTTAATGTTACTATTTCCATAGATAGAAACTTGATTACATATGATTCCAAGAGGGTTAATATTTGATTAGCAATTTGACTATCAAGTAAATCAACTTTGATGTTTCCATCATTTTGAACTTCTTCCTAGCAATAGATGGATTGTTATGGCTTCATATGAAGTTGTCACTCATTCATCCTTAGCATCACCAACTACTTGGTTTGATTAACAACATTAGTTTATGGCTTCATAATGATCTAATTTTAAGATCATTGTAAATGTATTAGCACTGCTTGTACAATACATGTGTTTTCCAAAGGTATTAATCTCTTTCATTTATATTGAGAATGAGCCAATAAGAGACATGTCCTTTCATGAGACATGTCTATTCATCATTATGTAAATAGTCTAATGACAACTACAATTTTATACATACATACATACATACATACATATGTATGTATGTATGTATGTATGTATGATTAATTTCCATGATTTTTAATTATATTTATTTCTCTCAATATCATCCTAAGCATCTCCCATAGTGGAATTCATTGGATTGGGAGTTCCCTCCTTTCAAGCTATCTCCTCCTTCATAAGGAATCCTTGTGGGTTTTCTTGTGATTAACTCCTATTTAGTTGTACTGAGCAATCTTGGGTATTTTCTTCCAACTAGTCCACCTCCTCACCATCTACTTGAGATGAAATCCTAATTCTACCAAATTCTTTAAGGAAGCTTCTATCCCAAGGTCCCCCTCTCTTGAGTTTGGATGACCATCTAACATAGGTATCCTAATCCCTTGAGGATCCTTCTCTTTCATGTTATAGTCAAATACAATGTGAGTATTTGAATATTTTAAAAATAAGGCATCTTACAACATCATCTTTTGGAGCTCAAATTCCTTCTCTCTAGAATTGTCCAAAAGAATCGTAGATTCCACTTCTTGCACCTAAAAAAACATTCTCTCCTCATTAGAGCCTATTTATAGAGTGGCATGAATTATAACCATTTCCTTCTCTTAACTTGGTAACTTGTCTCCCAAAAAATAATGCTAGACATCTCCTGCTATGCAAATTTGGTTTTCAACCTTTTCCTCTTTATTTATAGTCAATGTGTCATTTGAAGTTTTGTGATTTGCATTATCCACAATTTCTCATTGTGAGGTCACTACATCTTGAACTTTGCCCCCATTTCTTGACACCAAAAACATGTTCATGAATGAGGTTGGGTACTCCCAAGCCTAATTTATTCCCCTTTTGATATCATTGCAATCACATGTGAGATGTCCTAACTTATCTTGTTTACCTCTCACCTTCCTAGATATTCCCACAACCATCTTATGAAGATGAAAATCCTAAGTTTATAAATAGATAATATCTCATTCAAACATATCTTCATGATTTCATTTAGGATACAAAGTCTAAAAAAATACTTGCATTTAACAAAATGCAACAAATCATGCCTTAGAAAAATGCCCAACAAATCTCCAAAAATCTCCATAATGTCAATGTCTCTATATTGTAAGGGAACTAATGGGAGAGTTACCCAAAAGGGATAGTATGTTATTTCACACTATTTTGGGTTTAAAATTTTAAATTTCATATCAGTGAAAAATCTTGTCTGATTCATAAATTGTTCCTTCCATTTATGCACATGATCCTATCTTGTTTACCTCCAAAAAATGGAAATAAAGAATCTACCCCATTACTAATACAAAAAGCTTTAATAACTCCTTCCCTATGATTCTTAAACCAACTTGAAATGGATTCATTATTATGGTAGTGATTACAGACCTTACCTATCAAAGACCGATTCCATAATCATCAATTTGGGAAAGGAGCATGTCTTCTAGAAATGAAATCATGTGTTCTTCATCCTAGACGTGAGATTATCATTTGTTCTTCTCCAGATATCTACACATTTGGTGTAGAAGCACCTTAATCAAAATCCCTAGGATGAATTCTTTGTTTTGGATTTGGCATGTACCAACTCTAGCCAAGTTAGGAGGGTGATTTTGGGCCTTACTAGGTCATCTCTTTGTTTGAGTTGGTTCCTTGATGAAGTTTCCATTCTAGGAGATTTTTTTCCTATTGTTTAAGTGTTGTTTGTGTTAGGGATTATGGGTTTAGCACCAAAAAACCATGAGGAAGATGTGGTTTTTAAGATATCTTTTCCTCCATGATATTTTTACATTCCTTTGCATGGATTGGAGATCCTACATGTCACTTGGAGCAAGTGATGAGAAAGATGTCAAAAAGATGTCAATATTGACAAAGTTGTTAAATAGGAAAAAGTGGTAAAAAAGCATGTGGATTGATGCTCTCAAGGATAAATCATTCCTAGACATCATTAATGGACCAGCTTAGACCTACTTGGAAGGTTCCAAGTAATAGAGGTTTATAAATGGAAAAAAATGCAAAAGTTGTCAACAACTTTGAAAAGTTGCTTGACAACATTTGAGCAAGAAGTACATATCCAGTGGCCTTATGGTAGATGGTTTCCATAACTCTTTGAACCTCTTGGTAGGCTTATAAAAACCAAAAAATGACCCATTACAAGGGTTGCATATTGCAAGAGAAAAGTTTTGTCATTAACAATTATGAACTCTACACAATTTTGACAGCTTTTACTTGTTTTCAGTTTTCTATACTCAAGAATGGATTGAATTTCAAGTTTTTATCTTTGGATTAGTGTAGTTCATGTTTGTATAGACCTTTTTTGTTTTATATTTCTATGTTTTAGAAGTTCAAGGTTTTGATTTTTTTTGGTAAACATATTGTATGTTGTTCCAGTCTTGGTAGTTTCCACAAAAGTGGGTCCCCCATGAGTTCCTACCATGCATTCATCAAAAAATTAAGTGAAATGGAAATGGAGCCAATGTACATAATGTATATGAATTCTTGGGTGGTGGATAGATGCACATCTATTCTTAATGTGATGCTGCAGGCAAGTCATATTTACGTGGTTAGGCATAGTGTTTGTAGGAAGGATTGGGGGTTTTGTGATGGATACTTCAAACTAGAAATTTAATAATGGAGAGGGGTGAGAGATGTTTCTATGTGCTAGAGGGGGAATTTTCAACCCAAGTTTTGATGGGCTTTTGAATAGACCCTAGCTAATGTTGTCATTCATTTTGTGTAACCCTTAAATTTAAGCATAAAAATTGATTTTAGGTGTAAAAATGGCTTGGAGACCCAAGACCCACAAAATCCTTTATGTTTTCCAAAAGGTCACTCAAATATTTTTTCCTTTTTTTCATATTTCTTAGAGAAAATTGGAATTAAAACCCAAAAACCCAAGTAGGATGGCTAATTCAATTAGGCCTAATTGGTGCAACTTGGGCAATTTTGCAAGAATCAATAGAAAACCCTATTGAACTTGAGTGTAGGAGGTTGAATGATGTTTAAAAAAATCATAAGGGAGTCTCTCACTCTTTCAAATTGGTCGAATGAGAAAGTTTGATCAAAAACTCATTTTGACAAGATATCTTGAACAATGCACTTGATGAGTGTAAGAAGCGAATACATTGGTGTAACTAGGCAGTGAGGAGTTGGAGGATATGATAGATATACTCTAGTGGTTAGGGAAATAAGGTGAAACATAAGAGGCTAAGAGAAAGCCTAAGTAATTCCTAAAGGAAGAATAGGGTTGAGTGAGTAAAATACCTTGCATTACATCAGAGTGGTATTAGAGAAAGAAGATTTGGGTTTGTGGTTAGATGTTTTAGAATAAAGAATTAGTTGGAGAAACAATCATGGTGACCAATGCAGAGTTGTCCAAAGAAGTGGGTGAGAAAAAGGAGAAGAAAAATCCTTGAAGAAGCCCTATAATAAATTATGAAAACCAAACTAGAAGAAGTAACCGAGGTAGCTAAGAAGAAAGACCAAGAAGGTGAAAGCAACAGTGAAGGTAAAGAGAAGATTGATGAAGAAGATGTTATCACTTATCTAGACCCTCCCATGGATGAAGAGACATTCCTAAAGGCTATCAAGGATTAGGAGGAAAAGAACTAGAAGGAATTCCATCATTTAATGGGAAGATGGAGAGCCACTTTGAGTGTAAAGGGGTAAGTGAAGCACAAAGAGTTAAGGTAGCCAAATCTAGGCTAAGGGGATCAAACCTAACATGGTGGAAGTATTCTCAAGAAGAGAGGGAGAAAGTGGCAAAGAAACCCATCAGAAATTGGAAAGCCATGGTAACAAATGTGAAAGAACAATATTTACTAGAGGACTATGAAGTTCAATAAAATAAGTAGGGGCATAGTTTATAAAAAAAGGACATGGATTTGGAAACTTACATTGAATTTTTTTAGAATTTACGTTTGAGGTCAAGAGTAAAAGAAGATGAAACTATCATAGAGGCTAGATACCCAAGAGGATTGAAATGAAACATACAAGAAGAGATCAACCCATGGACTCCTACAATAGTCTATAAATGCTTTCAACTTGCTCTAAAAGTGGAAGAGAAGAACAAGAAGAAGGCAAACTCAAAATTTAGAGGTAGAGGTAAGGGAAGAGATGGAAGAGGTCAAAGGGGCTATAGTGGAAGAGGATCAGATTCTATGCCACAAGAGACAACAAGTTGATTGAATAACAAGAAGGAAGTTTAGGAAGAGAAAGTTATAGTAGAGGTAGAGGCTCTAACACTAGTTGGATAGGAAGAAGAAACAACCAAGGGAGAGGGTCCTAGTTTTCTAGCATGATATGATATCATTGCATTCAGCTAGGAAACCATGTATATAGGTGCTCTAAAAAAGGCTGAACCTCCCAAGGAAATACAAAAAGGGTCAACTAACTATGAGGAGAATCTAGTGGCAAGTATTTAACACTCTAAGGTACCCCTAGACTCAAATGAAGGGGAAAATATAATGATCAAGAGGACCTTGATCAAGAAGCCCATAAAGGAAGAACCAAGTCAAAGAAAGACACTCTTTAGGATCAAATGCAAAATCATGGGGAAGGTGTGTAGAGTCATCATTGACTTAGGCTCAATTGATAATATAATCAGTGAAAAGGCAGTCAGTAAACTAAGACTAAAATGAATCCCTCATGCCAATCCATATAAGGTCACATGACTCAATAAAGGACACCATGTTCTTGTGGGAGAGAAAGCACGGATAGATTTCACCATAGGGAGGTACAAGGATAGAGTGTTATGTTGTATTCTTCCCATGGATGCATGCCACTTTCTACTTGGAAGGCCATGGAAATTTGATAACCAATCCATACGTGATGGAACCAAAAATGCCTACTCATTCCAAAATGATGGGTTGACTTTCAAGATCTAGTCCTTGATAGGGGAAGGAGAAATGAAGACCTCAGGTCCATGTGTATTCATGGTTGGAGAGAAAGAGTTCTTAAAGACCCTAGAGGAAGGAAATATAGTTGGTTTTCCATTAGATTTGAAACCTAGGGATGAAACTACTACCAAGAAAATAGAGATACAAAGGGAAGTACAATAATTCCTTGAAGAGTACAAACCCATTGTTAGTAAGGGACAAACTTCCACCCTACCTCATAAGAAACTTGTTAGCCACCAAATATACTTTATCCTAAGAGCTACCCTACCCAATAAAGCTTCCTATAAGATGAACCCTCAAAAAAATGCGAAAATTTCCAAACAAATCCAAGAGCTCCTAAACCAAGGCCAAATTAGGAAAAGCATTAGCTCTTGTGTAGCCCCTAGTTTTTTAGCACCCAAGAAAGGATGAAATTGGAGACTTTGTACTAATTATAAAGTCATTAATAGAATCGCCATTAGGTATCAGTTCCTAATACCTAAAATTAAAGATCTAATAGATTGTCTAGGAGGGGTAAAATATTTCACCAAGAAAGATTTGAAGTGGCTACAACCATATTAGAATAAATGAAGGAGATGAGTCAAAAACAACTTTGCAAAACTAAAGAAGAGTATATAAGGAATTTGTAAATTATTTTAAAGAAATTGCATGAAGAAAAGATAATGATCAATTTAGAGAAATACAACTTTATGAAGCAAGAGCTATATTATCTTGGCTTTGTTTTGTCGCAAGGGAACCTCAAAATGGATCAAGAGAAGGTGGATGCCATTTTAACTTGGCCTACTCCCAAGACTACATTAGATGTGAGAAGCTTCCATGGTTTGGAAAATTATTATAGGAAGTTTATCTAACATTTCAATGGCATGTGTGCTTCTATGTTGGATACAATCAAGGGTGGTATGAAGAAAAAGTTTTATTGGACCCTATAAGCTGATCATGGTTTTGACACACTCAAAAAGAAGATTGGTGAATTTCCCATACTAGTTCTTCCTAGTTTTGCAAAACTTTTCCAAGTGGAATGTGATTCTACTAATGTAGCTATTGGGGTTGTTCTAAGCCAAGAAGGGATGCCATTAGATTTTCATAGTGAGAAGCTCAATGATGCAAAGAGGAAATACTCTTCCTATGAATTAGAGTTGTATGCTCTAGTCCAGGATCTAAGGAAGTGGAGGCACTATTTTCTTCCAAAAGAATTTTTTGTATACTTGTACAACCAAGCTCTTAGTTTCCTTAACTCCCATTACAAGCTCAAAAACAAGCATATGAAATGGGTAGAATACCTACAAGCCTACATATTTTTAATCAAACATAAGAAGGGGGTGTAGAATAAGGTAGTTGATGCATTAAGTAGGAGGTTCCTCATAGTACGAGAAGTTCAACTCCAAATAATAGGCATTGAAAACTTCCAACACCTATACAGTGATGATGAAAATTTTGCTCAAATCTATAGGGTATGTAAGGAGTTCAAAAATAACTTTCATGGTGATTTTTCTAATTAGACATTGAAGAATTCTTTATTGTTTAAGGGGAGTGAACTTTGTGTTCCTAGAGGCTCACTGAGGGAGAATTTAATCCATGAAAAGCATAATGGGGCACTTAGTGGTCATTTTGGAGTCAATAAGACTCAAGAGTTAGTCACTAGGTTCAATTCTTGGCCTAGGATGACTAGAGATATAAAAAAGTATGTGGAGAGTTCTATAGTGTGTCAAAAGGCAAAGGGCACATCGAATAACACTAGTCTTTATCAACCACTCCCAATCCGTAGCAGACCATGAGAATGAATCTCTATGGATTTTGTAGTTGGCTTACCAAAGACAAGGCATTGTTATGATAACATTTATGTCATTATGGATAGGTTTAGTAAGATGGCCCATTTTTGTACCTTATGATGCTTGTCAAATTTCTCACTTGTTTTTTATAGAGGTCGTTAGGATCCATGGAGTACCTATGAGCATTGTTTTAGACAAGGATACCAAATTCATGAGCCACTTCTTAAATACACTATGGAGAAGGCTTGGGACTAACTTATCTTTTGGCTCTAACTATCACCCATAGACAGATGGCCAAATAGAGGTGATTAATATGAGTCTTGGTAACTTGATAAGGTGTCTCATAAAGAAGTAAGGTTAGACAATGATCCAACTCATTGGGAATGCTAAATATGCCTACAATGACATAATGAATAGATCAAATGGTAAGAGTCATTTTGAGATAGTTTATGGTTTTCATCCTAGAGGGATATTTAAATTGATATGAGGGAAATCCATGAAAATGTGAGCAAGACTCTAGCTGAAAATGTTGAAAAATTAAAGCAAAAGGTGGATGCATCAAAGAGAGAGGTACAGTTTCAGATAGGGGATCTTGTGATGGTGTACCTTGACAAACATGGATTTCCAAAAGGGATACCACACAATCTCTAGATGAGAAGGTTGGGACCTTGCAAAATACTTTCCAAGTATGGCAACAATGTTTACAAGGTGGCACTTCCTAAAGACATTGGACTCTCCCCCATCTCCAATGTTGTAGATTCGATTTCCTAAAAATGACCTATCTATGATGGTGATCAGAGTCTTCAAGAGATCACACAAGATTTAGTATACCTACACCTAACCCCCACTCCACGTCTGCAAGTAGATAGGATACTAGATTGGAACATCTTGTGAAATGGCTTGCCAAGGATGATGTTGATGCTACTTGGATTCAAGGGGGAAAATTCAAGAGGTTGGGTATTGATTCCTACTTACCTAATCCAAGGATGGATTAACTTCTTTTCATTTGGGTGAGTATCATACATGAATACCTTAATCAAACTCCTTAGGATTAGTTTTTTGTTTTGGTTTTGGCATGTACTAACTCTAGCCAAGTTAGGAGGGTGATTTTGGGCCTTACTAGGTCATCTCTTTGTTTGAGTTGATTCCTAGATGAAGTTTCCATTCTAGGAGGTTTTGATCTGATTTTTAAGTGTTGTTAGTGTTAGGGGTTATGGTTCTAGGACCATAAAAGTATGAGGAAGGTATGGTTTTTAACCTATCTTGTTCTCCATTATGTTTTTACATTCCTTTGCATGGATTGGAGAGCCTATATGTCATTTGGAGTAAGAGATGAGAAAGTTGTAAAAAAGATGTCAATATTGACAAAGTTGTCAAATAGAATAAAGTGGTAAAAATTATTTGAATTGATGCTCTAAAGGCTAAATCATGCCTAGGCATCATAAATGAAACATGTTAGACCTACTTTGAAGGTTCCAAGTGATAGAGGTTTAAAAATTGCAAAAAATGTAAAAGTTGCTTGACAACATTTGAGCAAGAAGTGCATGTGTCATGGTCTTGAGGTGGATGATTTACATAACTTTCTAAAACCTCTTGGTAGGCTTGTAAAACCACAAAATGACCATTCCAAGGGTTGGATATTGTAAGAGGAAAGTTTTGTCATTAAGAATTCCAAACAATTTTGGCAGATTTTAATTATTTTTAGTTTGTATACTCATGAATTGATTGAAGCTTGATTTTTTTCTTTGGATGGTGTAGTTCATGTTTTTATAGACCTTTTTGTTTTAAATTTATAGTTTGTGGAAGTTCATCTAGTTAGCTTTTGAAATTTTTGTAAAACACAAGAGATTCTTATGCTCTAGAAAGCGGTTTTCACTTAGAATGGATAAAAATGTGCAACAATGATTGAAAAATGAGAAACTACTTGATAGATTTAAAAATTAATTATTTTTTAAAAATGTAGTTCAAGGAATATGTTTTAGTGGTCCCTCATTCTATCTAACCTAACCTGCATGCATGAAAAATGTTGTAGTATGGACACTCCTTGTGTCAATTGTCTACCATAAATATTAGGAGAAAGGAGTTGTTCCTATTTCTCCTCAAGAAAAAAAAATATCAAAATAACAACTTTAGTATATTCAAAAAAATATTAAGGAAAATTTGTAGGAGTTGATGAAATCCAACTCCACAGTTACCAAGATCACCTACATGCAAATAGCTTGCTGAAGAGAAACCGAAGGAACAAGAGCTTGAAGAAAATAAAGCAAGAGAAAATATTTCACAATAGGAAAAATGAAATTGCTATGTGAATGGATGATTTTACAATGAGAGAGAGACCACTTATAAAGGCCTCAAGGAAGCTTGTAGAACAAGCTGGAAAGTGGTAGAAGATAAGGTTGACAACCAAGCATCCACAAAAAGGTGGAACATACTAGAAGGGAACAAACTCTCATGTTGTCAACAACTAACCACTACATGCATTAAATACTAAATATTAAATAAATGAATTACCCTAAGTAAGCTTAAGTAAAATAGAATAAATAATTAATAATTAATTATATACTCTAACACCCCCCTGAAGTGCAACTTAGGGGAATGCCTTAAGCTCCCAAAACTAAGATGAAATGCATAATGGCTCCCGACAATGAGGCCATGTTAGGTACCCATGTACAATGAAAAGAGAAAAAAACATGAAGGAAGGAAGGCCTCAACCAATCCCCCCAAGGACAACTTCCATCGGAAAAGAGTCAAGAGACCCACTCAAAACCATAAGTACAACCAGCCCCCCCATGAGAGATACTAAAGCCTCCCCAGAATAAAGGAGCCCCTAAAGGAGGGATCGAACCAATGAAACTCCAATGTGGAAGAAACAAGGGTACATAACAAGGGAATCCCTGAATGGGAGCAAAAACTGGAAAGCCTAGCTGATGCCCAGAGGAGAATGTATGAGGAACTGGAAAGGGAATCCCCAAGGCAAGTGTGATGACATTGTCATGAATGTCCATTGTAGTATTTGCAACAAGTGCACCTAGAGTCTCAATAAATGAAGCTGGAAGATTAGGTAGAGCAGAAGGAGAATCTTGCAGAGAAGAAAAGCCCTCAGCTGGATGTAGCGTGGTAGTCAAAATAGGGATCTCAGGAACAATACAAAGGTTCAAGTATCCTGACTGCACCACATGATGCTCCTACGAAAGTGAAGTAGTGTGCTCCAACAATGGAGATGGTGGACCAAAGTGTGAGAAGGTGCAGAGATGAGTGGAATGATCAACTACCCCTGTAGCAATAAGACCTCATGTTACACGATCCCGAATGAAGACTGAATCAGCAGTGAACTCAACTGTCTTCCCTGATCCACTATGTATAATCTGAGAAATTGAGAGAAGGTTGGCAGAGAAATATGGAACATACAATATATCATTGAATATACCATCTTGGATGGGAACTGAACCTTTTTCGTAGACTGGTAGTGCAGTTTTATTCCCCTTGAGAATATGAGGAATAGGAGAAGCCTCAAGAGTAGAGAAGACACCTTGAGAAGATGTCATGTGGTGAGAAGCACCTGAGTCTAGTATCCAAGGAACCTGTGAAGGAGATGTAATGGTAGCCTGTAATGCATGACCCTTTCCAAGATCCAATGTAGCTGGTGAAGATGTGGAAGAAGAATGAAAGGTAGATCCTTGTGAGGTAGAAGAGGATGGAGAAGAAATGGTGTTCTTCTGAAGAAGAGCTTGCAAATCTGCAATTTGTTTCTCATAGCCATCAAATCTCTTCTGAAAACAATGTGCCTCATCATGAGATCATTTCCCACAATAGGAACAGGTAGGAGTCTTAGTCTTCTTTTTCTCCTTCTTCTTAGAAGATGATGAGCCAGTAGAAGAGGGATCTGATATCTACTTTGACTTCTGCTCCTATGTAAGTAATGCTTGTGATTGTGAACCTGAAAGTGAATCCATCTGAGTAATCTTGGATTGTTCACGGGTTAACCGATCACAAAATATCTCAAATGAAGGCATCTTATGTCTATCACCCAAGGCATCCATAGTGGAGTAGAAAGTAGAAGAGAAGATCTGATATTGCCCCCTCAACTTTGAGAGTATCAAAAGGATACACTCATCATCTGTCTTGGTTTTCCCACATCCTTGTAAAAGTGTACACAGAGATTTGAACTTCATCAAAAAGTCCTCAATGGTGGGAAAGTTATCAGGTGTTAAAGAAGCCAACTCTACATCTAGCTGAAGTGCCCGAAACTCATTTACTTGGCCAAACAAAGTCTGAAATTTGAGCCAATAAGCTCATGGAGTAGTCAAACCATCCAAGTGAAATAGTAGATTCTCTGAAATGTTCAATGCAATCAATCCCATGGCCTCATCCATTTTTTTCCTATGCTGAAGAGCCTCAAAAGCTCGTGTAAGAACAGGTTGATTCTCATCCAGACATGACCATAAACCCCTTGACATGAGAAGCTGTGTCATTTGTGCCTTCCATGTGTGATAGTTGTGTGGTGTGAGACAGGTCACAGATGGATCTGCCATTAAGAGAAAGAAGAAGACAAAAGTAGAAGGGTCTTATTCTGAATTAAATTATAGAAAAGAAAATGCTCCCCCCCACAATATATAAATTGGGCACTCTTTACTTAGTGCAATTATAATAGCCAATTTAGGGCCTATTTTGGAAAGTAATATTTTTGTCTACAAAACCTATAATCTAATTGCAGATCTGAAAAGTAGACAAAAAAAATACACTTTCAAAAAAAATAGAACCTGATTATGTGTCCAGATGAGCCCGTACTAAGTATTTGAAGTGGAAAAAATTGAGAATTGCAAGTTGTATAAAAAAATAGGAACAAAGATCTCAAACCACCTACACCAATGTGTAGATCACGAAATCCTACCTCAAAACAAAAAAAAATTGCTCGAAAAAATGAGTCCGTATGAGGGAGATATCGCTGTTTGAAAATCACTGTTGTAGTTATTATTTTTGAATCGCCGTCATCACACCTCCAAAAAATAAAGAAAAAAGACCAAAAATATTAGATCTGTTATGCTAAACCCTTTTTCTCTTTTTTCTCCAAATATTGAAAAAAATGCTCTTCCTCCCGATTGAAGAAAAAACCACAAACAAACTAGGGTTTGTGTCTCCGAATCGTGGTTTCAAAAAAATTTTTCAAACAAGAAGCAGCAGGGAAGCTTTGATACCATGTAGGAGTTGATGAAATCCAACTCCACAGTTGCCAAGATCACCTACATGCAAAGAGCTTGCTAAAGAGAAACCGAAGGAACAAGAGCTTGAAGAAAATAAAGCAAGAGAAAATATTTCACAATAGGAAAAATGAAATTGCTATGTGAATGGATGATTTTACAACAAGAGAGAGACCGCTTATAAAGGCCTCAAGGAAGCTTGTAGAACAAGCTGGAAGTGGTAGAAGATAAGGTTGACAACCAAGCATCCGCAAAAAGGTGGAACATGCTAGAAGGGAACAAACTCCCGTGTTGTCAACAACTAACCACTGCATGCATTAAATACTAAATCTTAAATAAATGCATTAACCTAAGTAAGCTTAAGTAAAATAGAATAAATAATTAATAATTAATTATTTACTCTAACAAAATTAATCTACCAATTCCAACATACAAATTAGCAAAATTCTAAAAATAGTTATTTAAATTATTTAACATAATTTTAAAATAATAATGTTATTATTAAAATAAATTTCA
The DNA here is from genome assembly GCA_028749045.1 of Cupressus sempervirens. Taxonomy (NCBI): domain Eukaryota; kingdom Viridiplantae; phylum Streptophyta; class Pinopsida; order Cupressales; family Cupressaceae; genus Cupressus; species Cupressus sempervirens. Next base: position 325,819,806 of record CM053789.1, read on the forward strand.
ACCATGTTGATTTTACAAACTAGAATAAATAAAGAAATAAGATAAAGTGATTTATGGTTTGGGTTCTATGCCTTTATTTTTTATCTCCAATCTTTAATTTTGTAAAATACATGATATTGTAATTTTGATTAGAAATAAATAAGAATATCGATCATTTTCATTTTTAAGAATATATTTATTTTGTGACCAAATTAATTACTAATTTTTTATTATTATTTGAAGAACAATCACAACTATGTTATACATCTTTACATGGTAAAAACATTTCTTACTAAAGCTATTCTAAAATGCTACTCTTATTTAAGAACACTAAAGATTTAAATGTATGAAAAATATACATTTAGACTTCCTTCCATGCCTCTCAAACATATACATTGTCTAGACCCTAGATGACATATTTGGGAAAGTGAAATAATGTAAGCATACGTATTTTTTGATGTGTCCATTTTTGTTACTGACATTGGTAAGGTAAATCTCAAATGGGATAAGGAAGCAATGATAGATGATGTATGTGATGGATAAACCTAGGGATAGGGAAGCCTCAAATCTTTTTGAATGTAAATTCATTTGTAGAAAAGGTCAATGTGAACAAATATGTTGGTTTTATATGGAGCACATGTCATGAATCATCATATGACTACTTTGTTTGTGCCTACATGGTGATTAGGTGGGAATCTTGTTATTTTGACTAGGTCAACTATTTTAAAATTGCTAGAATAATTCTTGGATTAGATTAATCTTGTCATTTGATATGTTAACTAATCAGGGAATTAATGCTATTAAATGTTTTTTTTAAAGTTATGTTAAAAGAATAGTTAAGTTGTTTTATGATCATGTTTATGATATTATGTAGACGTGATTTAAGTTCATACTTTGATGTATGTGTATGTATTATAGTTATGATGTTCATATATGATGTTTTATTAATGATTGATGGATACGGAATCCTTATGTTTGTGAGTGTTTGAGTGTATGTAGGTGTCGAAGGCAAGGGTCTAGTTGAGGTAGAGAGAGTTAGCCTCTCGAAAGGGGATAGATGGATAATCCTTGTAGCATATCACACACCACTTAGTCTAGCGTAAATTAATGTTGATGCATTTGATTTTACTTAAATTCTTAACATATATAATTGTTAATAAGATATTGAAATGAAGTTCAATGATATGACTAATGTTCTATTTTTATGAAAGAAAACTATTATGTCTTATAGCTCTTTGATTTCAAAGATTAAAAATAAATTTAAAAAATTAGGAGTGATAACTTTTTTTAATGATAATTTTAACTTATTTCCTTTAAAATGATGTGTTTATAAATGAGGTTGTGGATATTTTATTGTTTTATGACAAATATTTATCTTGACTCCTTAAAAAGTTGTGTTTTTTTAAATGAGTTAGTTTTTGGATATTGTTTGGGAAGGAGGTCATCTTATGGTTGCTATATTTGAGTGTAGTAAATGCTCATTTTATAGCAAGTTCGAGGGCAGTTTCTTCCATGACAGAGGTATAATTATGTGTGTTGGGGATTATTGTTTTGTTTTCTTAGAATTCAACCTCTAAATCTCTTTTTTTTTTTTCTATGCCCTCTAATTGTGTGTGCTGGCCAGCAATAGCTCCTAAATCCAAATGCTAAGAGTATGTTGTATTCAACAAAAACCCTCCATTACTTAGAATATTGATGGCTTTTTAAATGAACACTTTCCGTCTCAAAATTTCAGTCACACAATTTTGCAAAAATGTGATTTTTCTGATTTCATTTGTTTCACACTTATTGGAGTTGTTAAGTTAGGATTGATTCAATATTGGACTTATTGTAGCAAGGAATTAGTTCAGATTTAAACATGTTCAGTTATCCTTATCAATTATCCAATAAAGTTGTGAATTAATGTTGTGCTTCCATGGGATTGCCAAACCAAACTTGCTCCACAACCTGATGTTCATTGTAAGTAATAGATAGAAGAATAATTACATGATGGGATTGCTTTGTCCTTAATGCCGAACTCCCCTGGCAGGGATTATTGTAGCAAAAGAAACAAACTTTAGTCAAGGGTTTAGACGTTATTGGATAGGGGAAGGAATGTTTAAACAAACACCATGTTAAGTAAACTTGAAAATGTGAGTAGAACCTTTTGTAATAGGACTAAACCATTTGTTATTTTAAAATGCTAGTCATACTTCTATAGTTTCATTATGAAAATATCTAAGTTAAATTCTATCCTTCCTCCATTATGGAATTTGAGGGAAGTAAAATATGTGTGAGCTATTGAAATTTTGTTGCACCATTTTTTTAAACATTTATGTATTAATATGCTAGCTATAGACTCTCAGTTTATGCCTACTACATGATCAGAATACCTTGGGTTGGTAATTGCTATAAACTCCAAAACACTATAGTACATCAAAAACTTTCCTTCATAGGGGTCACTTCAATTTTTCAATGGCATTGTTACCAAATTTTTGAACAGATGTAAATTGAGTGTTAAATTTTGTCTATAAATGCTGATGTAACCGGTTATCAGACTCTAGTGACAATAAAGAAGGTCTAAGGCTCTTTGTTCATGGAGACTTCAAACAACTGGATAACTGTTGGAACTCAAATAAGAAGTAAATCTAAACAGTAGTTGTTTTAAATTTTAAATTTTATTTTATTTTGTGCTTAGCTAGAAATCAAGCCATGTGTGATAAAGTAACCTCTATAATCTTTGAGGTTAAATACAATAGTCTGAATGAGAATGATAAGGCATGATCAATTTGAAATGAAGTAACATATTTGTATTGAACTGCTCATTAAAACCTTATTGTTCTATTATGTTGTAACTTAACTCTTTTACTATTATTTCAATATGGTAAATAGAGTAAAGATCTTAAAAACTAGGTTGCTCTTAGTGTATTAATAACAAATTGAACCAGAACCATAGATTGTTAAGAATGTTGTTCTTGATAATGCTGCTAAACTGTGCCATGTTGGGTGGCATTATTCCATTCTTTTGATTTTTGAGGTATTATAGTTAGACCATGTTTTGTTGAGATAAATCTCAAACTGCCTATGAGTTGTCTTGAGTGAGTTTTATTTCCTTATGGATGGGTGTATATGGCATTGGGAGGGTGGAGATGGATTCTTATTGTTTTGCTTCTCCCAACCTGTCGAGTGTTGCATGATAGGATTCATTATGGTTTGACTCTCTATGCATCATTTTGGTGAATTTAGTGCTTGGCCAAGCCATCTTTTATTATTTCAGTTGAAATACTGTTATTTCTAATATTGTGTATGAGAGATATGCATACTTTCATTTAAGCATAAAGTAGATATGTTGACTAGTATATATGGATAGATATGTTATTTCTTTTCCTTGCTATTTGTGTGTGTGTGTGTGATTAGGCTACTTAGCGCATGGATGTCTATAGTAAGTTTCACAGTTGCATCGGATCCATTTGATCTGTCTTGATTTGGGAAGCTAACCTTCTCACGCTAGGGTCGAGGAGTTCTTCATTGTTAGGAAGAACCCTAGGAGAGTATTACTCTGTGGTTGGTGTGGTAAAAGCTCCTGGGCCACACCCCCATTTTTAGATAATAGATGGACATTGTTCGTCGGCTAAGGAACAGAACAATCAGAAGTAGAACAGCTAACATTTGAAAGCTGTATATGCCTATTGGCTGATCATTCTTTCTTTCTTTATGATGTACATGCATCTTTTGGGATGTACCTATGTATCATAAACATTTATGTCTCCATTTCATTGAATGGTTATAATGAAGAATTATTTTTGTGCATTATACTTCTCAACAACATTGTTATTGGAGTTGAAACGATCTATGTAATCAATTTCAGTTGACAAAATGAAATGTTTGACTTTTCAAATCTTTTGCTGATGTGTATCTTCTTATTTCCTATTTATCGTTTTAAGGATGAGTTGGCATATTGTTGTAAGAATCGATCTTTACAGCACGGCAAGCGAACGAGTGGGGAGGATTCCGCGAACCTACACACCACTGATCTGGACAAGTTGAATTTTCTGAATTATTCGTGTGTCCCTCCTGCGAATTTACGAGGAATGATGATAAATGATTCCTGTGTCCTTCCAAGTTTCGTTGATTAAGTTTTTAGCGTTTTTCCTTTTCTTTCAAGCTTTCCCAACGATCAGTACGCGCTTTCTATTTTAAAATGGAAGCTGCAACGTAGGACTGTGGTAGTTCAATCGAAACCTTCGCTTGCCACTATTATATATACACTCACTCTACCACTTATTCTTATTGCACTGCTAATTCAATTCAATCGGCAAGCCAAATCCAATCATCTCTCTCACAGACGTATTTCTGGACTACACTGCAGAATGGCTTTGATCAGTACTACAGCGAACGAGGTTTTGGTGATCACCACTAACGACGTTGAAACAGTCATGAAGGAAACATGTAATGATCAAGTGCTGAAAGCCCATGAAGACAGATATGACGGCATAGTTGTTGACATGGAGAATATGCAGAACGATGTCTCTCTTTTTGCAGCCTCGCTCAAGGCGTCACTTTCTCAATGGACGCGCCAGGTGATCAGTCCTTACTGCTCTGTTATGTACAATTACATAAAATCCCATGTTAGTACCTTTTCATTCATAATACTTGTTGGATTGTACAGGGAAAGAAGGCGGTGTGGATTAAAGTGCCCAAGGAACAGGCAAAGCTAGTCCCCGTTGCGATCGAGGTTAGTTCTTCAATAATTTGGTGCTACCCGCCTTAATTCTTTTTGTTCCCATTCCAATCCATTTATTTACGCTTCAATCGATACTTTTTGACGGATTGCAGTTGGGATTTTGGTACCACCATGCTGAGCCTTGGTACGTGATGTTAGTTTATTGGATTCCCCAAACTCCTTGTACCATCCCCAATAATGCTTCACATCAAGTGAGGATTGCAGCTTTTGTATTCAACGACGACGAACAGGTAACGTTTGCATTTGTATTCCTTCTGCTCAATTTTCTACCCCTGTCCCTAGCAACTATTATTTAGAATGCGATATAATCGAATCTGATGCATAAATTATGATGATAGGTTCTAGTAGTTCAGGAGAAGTGCGGACCTTACAAGGATTCCGGGCTGTGGAAGATGCAAACGGGAAGGATTAACCAGGTGTGCCGCTTAGACTTGGACATCGTCAAACTAAATTAATGACACTTGAGCTATTATAGGCACGCACTGATATATATTTGTTTGTGATAGGGCGAAGGCATTAAGGAAGGGGCCATAAGAGAAGTTCAGGAAGAAACAGGGCTAACTGTCACTTCTTTCGTCTTTTGGGATTTTCACTTCTAAACAATTCAATTTCCTGACATATTTAGTTATTGAACTATATTCCTGCACTTTTACAGATTGATACTGAGTTTGTACAAGTGGTCGGGTTTAGGTAAGCACAAACTATCATCACATTAATGTATTGTAACATGTATCATAGATAATGGAAAGAAGGATGAGTTTGAAGTAGTATTCTTTTCATGGCTCTCTAATAGTTGTGGGTGAATGAACTGCAGGGATGGTCACAATGCTCCCTTTGGAAAATCAGATATGCTCTTCCTGTGTATGTTGAGATCAGTTTCTTCTAACATTGTTGCGCAAGATACTGAAGTTTCTGCAGCCAAGGTACGTTTTTAAATTAGTGGCGGTGATTCAATATTATTTAATCGGATATTGCCTTATCGTCTTATGTGGGGTTCAAATTGTTTGATTGTTTTTCCAGTGGATGGCGATTGAAGACTTTGCATCTCAGCCTAAAAACCAACAAAGCAAACTTCTGAAAGATATGATCGGCGTGTGTGTTGGCAATGTGAAGGGACGATGCAAAGGATTTTCAGGCACTGGGATATCCTCTAACTCCCGCAAACCCTCTGCCTTCTACTGCAGTGCCCTTGATTCTGAATAAGAAGTACATTGATGTAATATTTTGAGCCATCTGTAGATAATAGTAGATTTCTTCATGAGAAATGAGAGCACTCTATTTAGTTACATTTGTTATAGATTATATTTTATTCATTCTTTATGTAATTTTGCAAGTTGATTTTGAAATATATATATTATTTTCGATAATTGAAAGACATTTGTATTGTATCGTATATTTGTTGTTATGGTCATTTTAAATAACCATTGATCATTATTTCAAGTTTGAGGAACTCGTAGTCTATGATTTCATTTGTATAGTTTAAATGAGTGTGAAAATAACTTTTATTTATGATTTATATCATAAATGAATGGTTGATCTTATGTGAAATGTATAAATGTTATAAATGAGAAAGTTTAATATGTGCATTTTTGTAATGTTAAAGTTTGAAGCATGTTCATTATTCAACAAATTCGATACAATTTTTTATATATATGTATAATTACATAAATGAGTGTATATATGGAATTTCTTGACGGAACTATCATTACACTATTTTTCAATAACGATAAGTTTCAGTTTTTATTCTTATTTAGGAGGTAGTTGATTAGTGCATCATTTAATTCAAATGTGGCCTCTAGAAAGTTTAATTTGTTCTTATGAAATATAGTGTTCAATTATAATGAATGTATTGCATACTCATCACATTTCTTGATATTATAAAAATAAAGCTACCACTCTTTTAAGAGAATTATCTTTCATCTCTTCTTGTAATTTTGTTGTTCAATAGACTTTTCATACAAATATAGTTTAATTATTGTATTATTGTTTAATAGGTCTAAACCTAGATTAATTATTATTATCATATATTGAGCTTAAATTACTTTTATGTGTTAAGTTCAAGTAGATGAGAGACTCACAAATTGTCACAATGTTATAGGAATACTACCTAACATTTGGATTAAATATAGTACCAATATAAATATTTAATAATTATTATTATCTTTAAAAAATTACTAGAATAATTACATTTAAAAAGTTGCCTAATAGTTAATATTATGAATATTTTGTTTATTTTTATTATATTTAGTATATATTCTTTTATCAAAAGCTATAAAAAAAAAATTAGACAAAAACCTATAGTACAATGGTAACTTATTATGAATATTTTGTTTATTTTTATTATATTTAGTATATATTCTTTTATCAAAAGCTATAAAAAAAAAATTAGACAAAAACCTTTAGTACAATGGTAACTTGTGAGTTTCTCATGTGGAATGTCTTGACCTTGGGCCTATACAAACTCACCACTTATAAAAAAATTAACCATTTATATAAAATAAATTTAATTTATGATATTTATAAAAGGTAATCTTCTAAAAAGGTTTAAGTATATCATTTTGCATAAGTAATAAATATGGGAAAGATATGTGGAAGTTTAGTTTAGGAAGAAGAATTCTAATTTCAAAAATTGAGGGTCTAGAAGAATTACTACGCAAAATTAAAAGAATAAAAAAATGTTAAAGTTTAGAATTTGAAAAATAGGAACACACATCTTCAATTCTTTGTTACTTATGTAGGAGTGTAAAGTCAATTTTTTTTGGGGGGCATATTGTTCTTTATGGAGAGGGTTGGAAAGTATTAATAAGAGTTGGCATTCATGAAAGAAGATTCTAGGTATAGAATAATGATGAAGTTGTAAATATTTTATGGATGGTTTTGGGAGACCCCTTAGAGATTTTATAGGCTAAAGATTAAATGGAGAAGTTGGAGGATAAGTTTAGGATGGGAAACAAAATAAATGGAGAGTTATGTGAAATTTTTTATTTTTGACCTTGTACTGAGGAAAACCATGGAACACAATAGTAAAATGGTAGGTTTGGGGTAAGAAGTGGGTATTAGGTATTGATGACCCTCATTAATTTAAAAGAAGAAGACTAAGCCGATCAATTATGCAGCACTCACATCAAAAGTTGAAGAAGAAAGTGAGTATGAAGTAGAGAAAGAAGCAACAAGGGGAAGAAAAAAGAAGAGAGGGACACAACACATTCAAAGGAAATTGAAAATTATGAATCAATGAAAATATTGTTTGGAGATCATAATGTCATGGCTTCCCCTCCCTCTCTATGTTTGGGTCAAAATGAGATGAGTTCTCCTGTGGCATTAAAAGAAAAAGAAATTTAGGCTAATCAAGATGAAACGAGTTCTCTTGTGGTGATCAAAGAAAATGAAACTTAGATCCTCCAAAAGAATGTTGATGATTAGAAGCCAAGAGAAACCTTTAGGCTCATTAATTATGAATATTTGGCCGACCATGGCTTATTCATCTTTCTAAAATATGTTAAAGAGATGGAGACTAAAAGCATGTCTCACGACTTGAAACAAAATGGAAAAAAGGGACAAGTCTTTCTGGGAGGAAAAAGAGAAGAAGAAGGCAAGGATTCTAGTGCTACAAGTGGTTTATGAAGAGGATTTAGTGCTAAGATTATAGAGAAGGATATAAATTATCTATCCATTGACCCACCTCATGGTGTATTACAAACTGTAAAAGTAGTTTTTCTCTACTCAATTAGACTGGATAAATGGATATTTCATTCCCTCAAAATGTTGAATTTAAAATGTAGAGGTGTTGAAGGGAAAATTGAGGATATGTAGCATAAAGAGGAAGAGCATGGGAAAAAGGAGAATGCTATAGACAAGAAGGGGAATTGGGAGATGATTAAAGAAATGAAGAGTAAAACTGTACAAAATGAAAAAAATGACAAGAGATGTGCTAAGTAGCTATTAGAGTTTTCCTAAAGCCAATGTAGAGTGCATGAATAAGGTGATGAGCACCTCAAGGAAGGGTAAGAAGGTGAATCTAGTGCTCAATCTCGAGGAAAATGAGAAATAAAAAGTGGAAGTTGGCATTAGAAAATGTACTCGATCCAATACCAAGAAAACATTGAAGAAAGAGACCTAAATTGACAAAAAGACATCAAAGAGGTCATAGGGAAGATCAAAAGAAGTTAGCATGAGCTAGAAGATAAGGTGGAAGAATTAGTCTAGCTTCTTCCACTTTTATTTTTTCCTCTCTCTCTTTACTTTTCTTTAGTTAGACTATTTGTTCTCTATTCATGCTAGTTTAAGTGTTGGCTAGATAACCAGGGTTGAATGGATATAGATATGGGTATTTCCATTGGTCAAAACATTGTTTCATCTTGGGAATTTTAAATTTAAATATTTTAATTTAGTACTGTTGGGCTTTCACATCCCTTATAAAAAAACTATTTTTTTATCCTTAATCGAAAACAATTCAAGAGTCACTCTAAATATAGGCTTTTGTCTCTCCATTTTATCTTGGGTAAGTTTCCTTTATATGCAATAGATGCATCCTTGGTTTTGTGCTTCCTAATTTTGAATGCAACATAATCCCAACCCAAGTAATTGACCAATTACGTCTTTATTGTTGTATGTGGTGGAGAGAGATCTTATAAGGGATATAGTAACTACACCAAAACCCCCTACATAGAACTAGATCTAACCATGTATTATGTAAGATTTTTTGCACCAAATACCTACCACATTGATAAGCCAAGATCAGGGACAACTTTAAGAAACCCCCTCCCAAGACAATTTATAAAATATTGGCGAATCCATCATTTTTTTGGTAGGAAAATTTTATTTCCCCTGGGAAAAAAATTCAACATGCAAAAAATTTAATTTTATTGGCCATTATTTTACAATGTGGAAGAATTTTAGAAAATGGGAGAGATTAATTCACTTTTTTTTGGTGAAATACATAAATTAGAAAGTATTTTTTCCTCTTGAATTAGAAGAACATATAAATTATGAGGCAATGTTTTCCCATTTGGTGGAAAGAAGATATAACGTGTGATGCTTTTTTCCCCTTAGCTAGAAAGGGTACATAATTAATGAGGCAATTTGGTTGCTAGTAATGCAAACAAATGTAATGCATTGGCAAATGTTGTACAACTTATTTTCAAAGCATGTGAAACATGACAATAAATTTTCTTTTGGTATTTAGTGCATTCTTTATAAAACCAAGTTGTCGATGAAAATTATAATGTGTACTCAGAGTAAAAGGTTTTCTCTAGATTGACAAATACACTTGGGAAAGTTGATAAGCATGGGACTTCCTATTTAGAAGCATCTAGTAGGATAGCAACCAAACCATGTAGTGCACCCAAGGAAGGTTGGGTCTTAGGAATATTAGTATGATATTATTAGTAGCATGATGAACATAGCATGGGATCTTCAGATAACTTATGCCAGGTATATCAATGATCAACGTGAATTGGAGTAGGAGGTAGAAAGGGAGAACTTAGACCAGGAAATTCATGATTTGCGACATCAAAAGAGGCTCAATTCACATGTTGCAAACATAGAACACATTGGAAATTTATTGGCAATGTTTTGAGCTATGCGGTGGGCAATTCATTAATTTTCTTGATTTTCAAATCATTTGGTAAATTTTTTGGGGAAATTTTGCAAATTAGTTATTATTTACCAAAGAGTGTGAAGCTTGTATGTACCCCTTCATTTTCTATAAGGGGTACCAAGACTCTTCGGGAGGTATCTAAAGGATACACAACATATAATAGGTATACTTATTAGTTATTGTACTAACTTGAATGTTTGTAGAATAGAATTTTGTATAGGATCTTATAATGTTATGCAACTATTTAAATTTTTAAGCTCAATTGTACTCATATTTTTTAAATTAATATAAATCTAGACTATTTTATGCCTCATTAGATGATTGTTGATTAACATATTTTTTACCTATCAGAATTTGTCTTGAAAGGCCCTCCCTATTTGGAAAAAAGTACATATTAAACTTTGTTACACAAAAACTATCAAATATTAATTGGTAATAAATACAACACACTAGAGTTGATTCAAGCACTATTGTATCTTTTGATGATTATATATCAACAGTGAAATTTTTGTTTTGGGTTGAATGCCTAGAATGAAACCTGGATCTATTTTTAATTTATGTATTGGTGGCAAGTGTCCCCTGTCCTTGCCACCACCTCCACTAATTATCACTTGCTATGTGAGTTGACATTAATAAGATGTCCCATCACTTTCAATTACATTCCCTCTATCCTCCACTTTACATGCTTCATTTTTTTCTCAGTATTGAAGAAAAACTATAAACTATAATATTGCATATGTGGGAAAGACTTCCAAAGATTTTCTACTAATAAAATTTAACTTTAAGGACTAAGAGATATAGAAGGTTAAATGAAAACCATGGCAGTTGACCTTATTAAAGTATTAGTAGGTTCTTCTTCATCATTTATCAAATTTCTTTTTTAAGTAACTATGGTAGTGCTTGAAGTATTGAGTTTTCTTTAAAATTATACATATGTGTTTAGATTTGTAACTCCTAAAGACCAAAAAAGACTTAAACAACTAATATGCATTTCTTTTAGTTCATTGACAACATAAAATTGAATACATAGAAATTTGGACCAACTTAGAATGAAAATACTTTCTTAAATAAAAATTTGGACCCATCCTGAAGTCTTGGGCACTCATTTTTAGGTATGAGTTGCAACAAGCTTCAGACTTGAAGGGAAATTATACATGTTACTTGATCATTGGATTAAAATACTCTAGTTACAATAAAACATGTGATTTTCACTAAGGAGGACATGCAGTTAGCCTCTTAACAATTTTGGTGTGACAACTTCAGGTTCACATAACTCCTTGTCTTCTCTTCCAAACCACCCATCATTATTAAGAAGGGATATCAATTTTTATAAATGCTACTCTGATGGGTCCTAGTTCTATGAATCATCAACAGGAATGTACTTTCTTATCCACTCCTCAAATTCATCACCTATTGGCCACTTATGCAAGATGATTCAATCTTCCACCTATCTATATGAATTATATTTTACTATGTCTTGTGTGACTTCCTTTCAAAACTTTATTAAAATACCCTAGAATTTACTAACTTTGAAACACATTCTTAAAAAAGTGTGATATTCATAACTTGGGTTATGGGTTTCACCATGTCATTTACCTTGGTTATAGCCTCATTTCTCCAACAATAAAAATCCTTCACACTTTTATCCCCTTTCAAAATTGGCGGCACAAACATATCCTAAAAACCCATTAAGTTGTCTTTCAATTCTACCATTTTATTTTCAATGGTTTCGGGAAGAATTGAAAAATTCCTCAATGATTTTATAATTTTAACTATGGGCATGGCACATGAAGGAGCATTGGGGTCCTCCCTAATATAGAGTTCAATTTTCTTTATTTTCTCCATTTTGTTAACCCATTTTTGGTAGGTCGATTTAACCAATATCCTATCATCTTCTACTTTACTAATAGCCAAATATAAAAACTCACACACCTAGTGGAGCCTAAACATTCTAGTATTAATCTTCTCATGTAGGTGCATTAGAGAATACTAAATAATAATCTCCTTATTATAATCAAAATTGTTCTTATCACTCTCAATTTTAAACAACAAGTCAACCTTCTCTTTCAAAAATGAGTCAACATTTTTACCTCCTCTAGTTGGAACTTGCTAGAGTTGTACTACTATACTTGTAGGATAGATGGTCCTATGCTCAATTGTCTTTAAGAGCTTGACTCTTCTACACTTGGTGCTATAATGGGAGATTTAGTTTCTTCCACCTAGGTTATCTTTTTTTCTAAAAAACCTACCTAAGTTTGAAAGTTAAAATTGATTTTAGTTATAAGCAGAAAAATATGATTATATCTCTCCTATAATTGCTTATATTTATTATCCTTTTATATCACCACATTATGTACATAGGATACATTCTCTTGTAAATCTCCAATTATTTAAGAGAGCTTCACATCTTTTACTCTCTATAATACTATGTTTCACCTAATACTAGTATTCTCATCAACACTTTACTTTCCTAAAGGTAGAAGTAGAGAATGACTAAGTAGCTAGGGTGCTCAAGTTTTTACTATAATACATTCTACTAGTAGTTCTTTCAATTTGACCAATATTAGGTCTCTTCATCCTTATTTCTCACATGATGGAATCAAAAGCTACAACATCTACTACGTTATGTTTTGGGAGTAATAAGACTTCTGATTCTTTCAAAATTCTCTTTCCTTTGTATTGATTAATAACCTTAAATTTAGTCATCATTTCTCATTCAATTTCTTGTAAGATATCCTCAACATCAATTCTAGGTCTCTATAGTTTCTTCTCATCTACTTTATGCAATAATTTAGTCCTCTAGTATTACCAAAGAAATTGCTTGAAAGGAATTAATTTGATGAACTTATCATCTTCAATGAACTTCCTACAAGCATCTATCCTTAAATATATAGGAATTTTTTTTTTATTTGCTATGTGGTGATGTTAGAAATAGGTTCCCTGGGAATTTGGGTAATTCCTTAATTTAATAATTCTTCTAACACCTAAATGTAATCTGCTTCTTCATCATCATCCTTATGGATATTTATTTCTCCTAATTATTCCACATCTAGGATGGGATCCACATTTTGTGTTGTTCCTTCTCTTCAACCAGTTTCTCTTGATGCCTTCCTAATGGTGATGGTGGAGTGGGTGGCCTTAAAGATAAGTGGGAAGGGGTTTTCCTAATATGGTCTTTGGAATCCTTCCTTTGATAAGTAGTTGGTGCTTGTCTACTTCTAGTTGAATTCTTCCTTTGATATACTCAATCACAACAGTTTCACTCTTCTTCTTTTTAAATGTGTCCCCATCTTGAGGCCTTTCCTCTTCTCTTGTCCTTTTATGTCTCCTTCCCTCTTGGGGAAATAAATCACATGCTTTCAAAAGTAATTCCAATCATGCAACATCTTCAATAAAACCGACCTTTGGTGCTTTGGCTCTGCCAAGCTTTTCATTCATAGTACCATTGACATCTAATAAATTTTCAAAAACAATCCTTAACTTCTAAGCCCATATCTTTGCATCTAGAAGTGGGTCATAACTTGGATCCATTACATGTATTTCATCTAGTAATTCTTCATATACAAGCCAACACTTCTTCTTTCTTTGAGACTTCATATCGTGGTCATTTCAAATGATATCTTCAAGGAAGTCAAACTCACGTTTCCCCCTTAATGTCATTTTTATCTTCTAAATTAACATCTCATAAGATCCCTCTATATCATTCGATCTAGCTCTTCGAATTAATTCCCAAAGAATAAGCCCAAAAAAAATGAACCAATTTTTTCTTCCCTCCTTTTGTCACTACAAAATAATGAAAGATTGTCAAATCAAGAAAGAAAGTTCCCTTATGTGCATTGATTGGGAAATCAGTGACCTACAACATACCAATTTGCCTCATTCCTTTAAGAAGGCTAATCCTCAATGGAACATATCTTGGGAGCACAAAAGGTCTTCCTAGGAAACCACAAAATCTAATAACAATTCTATGAGGATAGAATTAGATATCTCCCCATTTCTAGCAAACCTTTGGTTTTACATCACAATCAATTGGCCTCAAAAATGTCTACAAGAACTAGGTGAAATCTCTAGTAGATAGAAAAATTATTCTCTTAAGAGAAAATATAAATTGATTTTCAAATAATGAGAACATGGGTTCATTCCAATCAATTGACAAAATAGTTGACCATAACTAAATTGGCAATGTCTCATTGTCTCTCTCAAAATCTATATACACATGTTGGAAAAAATAATCCCTGTTATGGAATAAGATCATGTGGATAAGCAATGAATACCATCTAAAATCTATTGATTCCCCTCATGCGAGGTTGTCATCCCCTCATTGATCCTTGCCTCTAGGTATTGGAGAAAATTATAAATTACTAGAACCCCATACTTTTGAATCCCTAAATACCTCCACATGGTATCTTTTATGATTTTTCCCCTACTTGTATATCCTAGCACTTGATATATAGTAGTATGTGCATTTAATAAAATATCATCATAATGATCCATATTACCCACAGTCTATGAGATGGTTGTAGGGATTAACTTGATTCCATTCAATTTCTTTTAAAAAGGAGCTATCAAGTAATGTTGTACTTCAAGCCTAGCTTATTCAAAATCATATTTAAATATTTTAAAATTTATCTCATCAGTTACATGTAAGGCATGGTGAAGGTCGATAGCCTTTTTGATAAATTCAATAACAATTTTCAATAGGAATTCTCCATCTAAATTCCTAATTATTTGAGTGATTGGATCATATTTTGCTACAAGATTTAACATATCAATATCCAAGAAGATAGTAGGAGCCACTAGTTTCCCTAGGTCAAATTGTCATATGTTATAAAAATTGCTTCATGCATTTTCTTAGCCATACCATCTCTTGAAAATATCCAAACCCTTAATTGGCATGTTGGTGTCACACACATTTCCAAATTTATCTTTTAATCTAGGATGAACTTCATTATTAAGGTTTTACATCCCTCTAAAACTTTCCTACCCTCTTTAGACAATGGTAATTGGTAAGTAAAGTCATCATATAAGTGCCTATTCTCATAGTTAAATTTACCAAAGTACTTCTTCTAATGTGGCATTTTTAAACAGTTATATCTACTAGGCTTAATGTATTTATAAGGGTTTGATAAAAACACTAGCATTTCAAAAATAATCAAACCACAAAAATTTGCAAAGCTTTAATTCTTCACAAAATACTAATTTCAAAATTTTTAGAGGCTACTATGTTACTTACTTGCTTCACCTTATTGGCTAAAGAATTTTTTTCCTCAAATTTTATTGTACAATCTCATGCTACAAGTGATCACAATTCTTGAGTATGAAATACACCAAGGTGACAAATTCATATTGAAGTGACATCATTTAACTCCCTCTAAATGACATTAAACCATCTTTCATGCAACATAACTCTAGTTATTAGTATATAACCTTTTCCCTATGTATTAGTATGAGATTTGAATATCCATTAATGATCTTCTTCTGTTTTGCATCAGATGGCTACTACTTTATTTTGGCCTTCATTTACCATCCTAATCGCCACTTGGGAGCCACCATTTAGCCAATGGAAATAAAGAACGATGCCTCATAAGCTCAATTGAAAAATTTCACACCTTTGAGAAGAGAAATCTACATTTCTACATCTCTTATTTTCTTTACGAATTTCAAAGGTTGTGAAAACACATGGATCATTGATCTCCCCTTAAGATGATTCATTAGAAGTGAATCTTCATTCATCATGCAATTAAGTCCTAGTCGTTGATTTTAACCTCGTGTAGAATCTTCATGATAAGTAACTTGAATACCTTTTGGCACTAAGTAAAAAAAAGGAAGAATCTCACCTTTTTCCATAGAGGAGAAAGAAGCTTGCGAATAAATTAGAACTATTGATCTTCTTTAATTTAATTGTTCCATCCATGACTATGTTTAGGTCCACTAAAAAACTCCATGTGGAACATTAATATGTCAGGTCCCTACCAACTCCTTAGGTGTCACTAAACACTTTGTCTGTCAATCCTAGAGACATGGTAGAATCTTTCTTTTTTGATATGATAATTTTAGGAATGTAAATAAGTGAGAACCGTTCAATCAAATTAGTGGGTCCACCTGCAAAGAACACTTTATCATCCTTCAATCCACAGGGTACAATTTGATGCTTCCCTCTTGTAAATGTACTTTAAACTATTTACATCTGATCCCAATTAGTTTTATCTAGACCATTGAGATCAATAAAAACTCTTGACTAGACAAGGGTCACCTCACAAATTCAAGTTCAAGTCCCTTTGACGCATCTTCATCTTCCTTCTTTTTTGGAGTAGAGAAAAGATTTCAAAAAAAAATAAAATTTTTTCATCTTCCATCTAGCATAGTGATGACATTTGAAATGTTGCTCCTGCCACGAGACACATGTTGGCATCTCATTATTTTTATATGAACTATGTCTAATTTCATGGAGATGTGCTAGTCATCAAATTGTGACTCCACCCAAAATATTATATACCAAGTGTTATTCATCAATTTAACTTTCAACCAAGGGGAAATAACTTAAAAGATAAGCACAATTAAGCGATAACAAGGGGCCCATTTATGGTGTGACAACCATTTCTTAAGACATTAATAAAATAAAAAGAATTTCCACAGGGTGGAAACTTAAAGTTATAGTGCTTAGGAAAAGGGGCTCATCATGATGGAAAAATTCTTAAGTTACTATAAAAAGTAACTTAAAAATACAATCTTTCAAGCAATACCACAAATTTTGCTAGGTTTTGCACACTTACGGTAAATTCTAATGGATTAACTTCACACAAGACCCTAACCATAGACATATTCCAAGGGGAAAATATCAAACTTGATGATGTTTTTTTATCATAAAGTAGTACCAACACCATCATCACGATGAGAAAGATAATAATGTGAAGTATAGATAGGATGCAGACCAAACTTAATAAAAAGAAGAAAAGGAGGGGGGCAAGGAGAAAGAGAAAACAACAATGGAAATAAATTAAAAAATAAAAACTAAAGAGAAAGTAGGGGAAAGGAAAAGGAAAGAATGACCACATAAAAAATGAAAATAGAAAGAGGACAAAGAAACCAATCTCAATAGAAGTAAATAATAAATGAAAATAATAAGACCCACACACACACCCACACACACCCACACACACACACACACACAATTTAATAAATAGAGAATATCTATATTAAGCTATGTATAAATTGTATAGATATACTATTTTATAAATACATGAACCCACCTAATTATATAAAAATATATATAATATATTATTATATATAAATATGTATACATTAATATATACATAGTTAGATTATTTATATATGACTATATAAGATTAAAATATAAAATATAAAATATGAATGTATACAAATAAATTTTATGTGTGTGTGTGTATGTATGTATATATGTATATGTATATATGTTTATATATATATACATATATGTGTTTATATATAAATATATATATATATATATATATACGTATACATATATAAATATACACATTTACTATAGGAATTAGGTATTGATTCCCTTTATTTAACTAAAAGGAAGAAGACTAAGGTCAATTATGGAGAGCTCATCTCAGAATTTGAAGAAGAAAGTGAATATGAAGAAGAGAAAGAAGCGGCAAAGGGAAGGGGAAAGAAGAGATGGAAACAAAACATTAAGAGGAATTTAAATTTTTTGAATTAGTGGAAAGATTGTTTGGAGGTCATAATGTCATGGTTTACCCTCCCTCTCTGTGTCTGGGTCAAAATGAGATGAGTTCTCCCGTGGCATTAAAAGAAAAAGAAATCCAGGCTAATAAGGATGAGATGAGTTCTCTTGTGATGATCAAAGAAAGAAATTCTAGATCCCCCAAAAGAATGTTGATGATGAGGAGCCAAGAGAAACCTTGAGGCTCATTGACTATGAAGAGTTGGTCAAACATGAATTATTCATCTCTCTGAAAGATGCTAAAGGGATGGAGACTAAAGGGATGTCTCATAGGTTGAAACAAAATGAAAAAGGGACAAGTACTTCTTGGAGGAAAAAGAGAAGAGGAAGGCAAGGACTCCAATGCTGCAAGTGGTTGATGAGGAGGAGTTTAGTTTTTATCTTAAAAAGGAAGATATAAATTATCTATCCATTGACCCTCCTCATGGTGTTTTACAAATTGTAAAAGTAGTTTCCCTCCACCCACTTAGATTAAAATTGAAAAAAATGACAAGAGATGTGCTAAGTAGGTGTTAGGGTTTTGTTGAAGAAACTATAGAGCATATGAATAGGGTGATGAGTACCTTGATGAAGTGTAAGGACGTGAAGCTGGTACTCAATTTGGAGGAAGCTAAGAAAAAAGAAGTGGAAGTTGACCTTTCAAAATGTACTGGATCTAATATTAAGAAGGCATTGAAGAAAGAGACCCTACTCAAAAAAATGTCATCAAAGAGGTCACATAGAAGATCAAAAGAATTCAACATGAGCTAAAAGATAACGTCTAAGAATTAGTCTAACTTCTTCTACTTTAATATTGTTTATTTCTTCTTCTTCTTTTCCTCTAGTTAGACTATTTATTCTTTGTTCACGTCAGTTTAAGCGATGGTTGTAACCAAGATTCGATGGATGTAGCTATGGGTATTTCTATTGGTCTAAACATTATTTCATTTTGGGAATTTTATCTTTACATCTATTTTTTAATATTGTTGGGGTTTCATCTCCCTTGCAAAAAACTTCTTTCATCCTTAATAAAAAAAATTCCAGAGTCACTCCAAATATAGCTAGGTTTCTATCCATATTATCTTGGGTGAGTTTCCATTTTATGCAATAGATGGATGCTTGGTTTTGTGCTTCCTAGTTTTGAATGCAACATAATACTAACCCTAGTAATTCACCAATGACATCTTTATTGTTCTATGTGGTGAAGAGGGATCTTATCAGGGATATAGTAACTATGCCAACACCCCCTACACAAAACAAGATATAACCATGTATTATGTGAGATTTTTGGCACCCACTACCAACCACATTAATAAGCCAAGATTAGGGATAACTTTAAGAAATCCCCTCCCAAGAAAATTTATAAAATATTGGAAAATCTATAATTTTTTCCTTGGGCAATTTTTTCTTTCAAGCTACAAAAACTTTAATTTTATTTGCTATTTTTTTCAACATAGAATAATTTCATAAAATGGAGGTGATTAATTTATTTTTCAGTGAAATACATAATTTAGGAATCATTTATTTCCTCTTGAACTAAAAGAATATATAAATTATGAGGTGATGTTTTCCAATTTGATGGAAAAATATATATAATGTATTAGGCAACTTTTCCCTTTAGCTTGAAAAAATACATAATTATTGAGGCGATTTGGTTGCTTTTAGTGCAAAAAAATGTAATGCATTAGGAAATGTTGTACAACTTGTTATCAAAGCATGTGAAATATGACAATTAATTTCCTTTTGGCATTCAATGCATGCTTTATAAAACTAAATTGATGGCAAAAATGAGAATCTATACTTAGAGCATAAGGTTTTCTCTAGATTAATAAGTGTAGCTAGGAAAGTTAATGAGCATGGGACTTCCTATTCAAGAGCATCCAATAGGAGAGACACCAAACCATATAGAGAAACTAGAGTAGGTTGGGTCTTCTGAATATCAGTACAATATTATTAGTAGCATGATGAAGACCATGTGGGATCTCCAGATAAATTATCCTAAGAATATCAATGATCGACATTAATTAAAGTAGGAGGTAGAAAGGGGGAAGTTGAGCTAGGAAATTCATGATTAGCAACAACAAACAAGGTTCAATTCAATGTTGCAAACATAGAACACATTGACAATTTATTGGCAATGTTTTGAGCAATGTGGTAGGAAATTCATTAATTTTCTTTTATTCCAATCTATTTCTTAATTTTTTGGGAAAATTATGCATATTAGTTATTAGTTTCCAAAGAGTTTGAATCTTGTATGCACCCCTTCATGTTCTATAAGAAGGGATACTATGACTCTTTGGGAGATATTTAAAGGATATAAATCATATAATAGGTATACTTATAAGTTATTGTACTCTATTAAATGTTTATAGAATAGAATTTTGTATAGGCTCTTATAATGTTATGCAACTATTTGAATTTTCTAGCTTGATTGTACTCAAATTTTTCAAATTAATATAAATCCAAACTATTTTATGCCTCATTAGATGATTACTGATCAATATATTTTTTGTGTACTAGAGTTTGTCTCAAAAGGCCCTCCCTATTTGGAAAAAGTACTTAATAAAATGTCTTATGTAACAAATTCAAAATAACAACTATTTTTAAAAAAATTAAATTTATGGGTCTATGAGCTCTATTAGGGTTTGTACGGCCTCTATCTGAATCCTTTTTGGTTTCCACTATTCATCATACTACATTTACTATGGGATTATTTTCATTTATAATGAGTTCGACCTTCTTCGACCCAAAAGTTGATGTCAGTGCTAGAGTTACTATTGCTACTAGAGTTAATGGCTCTACTAACCAAATGCCTACACAAGTTTGTTCCCAAAGTATTTGATGAGGTTATTCCTCTCCTAATATTATGTTGAATGCTAAGGAGTTTGATAGTGCATGCACCAAGTTAGAGAAACAAACCCTTATTGGGTATTTTGTGGGTCATACTCCTTCTAAAAGCATGCTATAGGAATGGCTTTCCAAGGTTTGGACACTTCAAGGTGTTCACCTTGAAGGCGTTCAAAGCCTTACCAAAAGATTTTTTCTTTTTCACTTTGGCAATGCCAGCCAAGTTGAACATGTTTTTGTGAGAGTCCCCTAGGTTGTAAGGTCCTCCTTTCTAGTTTTTTAGTGCTGGTAGTGAGATTTTTCTATTTCCAATGATTGGAAACTTAAGATACCCATTTGGGTGGAGTTCCCTAGGCTTCCATTTCTTGCTGGTCCTTTTTACCTACTATTGCACAAACTATTGGAAAGGTTGTTTGCCTTGAACTAGACAAGTTTTTCAATGCTCATCCCCAACATAGGGTTTGTGTTGAGGTCAACCTATCTAGGGATCTGAAAGATACAATGGACATACAGATAGGTGGTACCACCTTTATTCAGAAGGTTCTTGATCTTAACCTTCCAAATACCAGCTACTGGTGCTAGTCAGCTAAGCATAACATTAGGGATTGTCCCTTGTTGGACCTCAATGATCCCTCTGCTTCAAAAACTAAGCCTGCTCTAGCCACCAAGAAATATGAATGGACTATGGTGGTGAAGAAAAGGAAAGCTGCAACTACAACTAAGGCAGGGTTTGCATTTGCGGATCATGGTAAACCTAGCTCAAGATAGATTCACCAGGCAGCCCTAGTTCTAGTGCTACCTCCACCTCCCATTTCAAACCCTAGAGACAAGAGGACTATAGTTGGTCATACCCCAAATCCATCTCCTTTTTGGACTTGAGTCCCACAAGTGGCATCGTTGATTTCCCAACAAAAGCTACGTCGGTCTCGGAGCCTAGATGGCTGCGATGAGTTTTTTTACAATGGGGAGAAGCTTCAAAGGGTCACGGCTATTGATGACCCCAATTTTGAGCCTCCTTTTTTGCACAATAGTTTCTCCTCTCTTGGGGATGAGGATGACATGAAAGTTGGGTTATGATGAATTGCATGTCATTGAATGTGCGGTGGCTGATAGACCTCCCTAGAAAATATTTTTTTTGTAATACCAAATGTTGGTTTGATCTTGATTTTCTTTGTGTCCAGGAAGTTAAAGTTGTTGGGTTTCTTCTTACCTTAGCTTATCATGTTATATGGCCAAATAGTGCCATTTTTGCTTCTAGTTGAGGTGGTGTTGTTACTCTTCTCTCACCTTGTTTAATATCCTTTGTTGTTTTGCATGGTACTGACCCTTCACACAGGGTGCTTTTGATTTTGTTGTCTTCTTAGAATCAATCTTTTGGTATTGTTAACATTTATGCTCCTAATGATGTTCTTGAGTGTTCAAAACTATGGTGTTGGTTGGTAGATCATTTGCCACCTATGACATGGGTTTTCTATGAGGACTTTAATATGGTTGAGCTGGCCTCTAATAAGGATGGCCTCCTACCATTTAGATGGGTAGCTAGTGAATGAGAGGCCTAGTTTTGCATGTGAAAAAAAAAAGTCTTTTTGATCCAAATGCTTCTCATCATTGCCCTGATGGGATTTGGCACACTTGGTCCAATTTTTGAGTTGGATCTGACAATTTTTTTAAAAGGCTTGATAGGGCAATTATTTCTACATAGTCCCTTTTCTCCTTTTCTCAAAAGCATTCCTTGTCTATCATTCCTTTGCCTATAGTGACACTCTAAGATCACTCCCCCATCATCTTTTCCAACACCTAACAGACAGCTCAACCTCACTCTTGAATAAAACCCATTTTTACCTCAACTCTTCTTTTTTGTCCCATTTGCCAACTATTTCTCACATTCTATGTGTTTGGAACCTTGAGCACCAACCCTACAACCATCTTTGATGGTTTAAATGGTGGAATGATGCTATCCTTCATATTGCATGATTTTTTCGCATTTATGGTAGACAACTAGCTATGTACCATAGGCAATCTTATGAACCTACTACTCTCAATCTATGTACGACCTCTGAGGCATTTTCCATGAATCTATTTGATACAAATCTCATAGTTTGGCTCGCCAACCTTTGGTACTCAAAGTAGGTGGTTGATAGTTATGTTGCCAGGGGATCTCAGATCAAAGCTTGTCTCCATTGGTTGGAGGTTGCCGATTAGGCTTCCAAGAAAATTTTTAATGCCTTGAGGGCTCGTCATTCTATTGTGCACATTAAGCACATCCAGGAAGATCACCAGATTCTCACTAACCTACCTCATATTCCTAGGATTTTATGCGTAATTACAAGTAGGATTTTATGGCCCAGGGGCCATCTAGTGCACGTGATCAAGCACTGCAAGCCTACCTTGATGTCACTCCCAATAGGCTTGCTCTAGAGTAGTATGCCTTTTGTGAATAAAAGCTTTCTCTTGTAGACTTAAAGGAAGCTATCCTATCCATGGTTGATAACAAATCCCCTAGTTGTAATGGCTTCCCTTGTGAGTTCTACAAGACACTATGAGAGGACATTGGCCCTAACTTGCTTTGGGTGTGTCTTGAATCCTACAATTCTAAAATGTTAGGCAACATTATCAACAAAGGGAATATTAAACTCACACCTAAAGCTAGAGACCTTGAAGAGATTTTCAATTGGAGGCCCATTACCTTGTTGAATGTCTCACACAAGATAATTATGAAAGCCTTTTCTTTTAAAATTTGGCACTTGCTCCCTCAGATTGTTTGACCTAAACATTCTGGCTTCTTTAAGTCCCTCTTTATCTTGGACAATCATTGTTATCTGGGAAGGAATGGAATGGGCCAAGCAATCCAAACAGTAGGCCCTTTTCCTAAAGATTGATTTCACCAAAGTATATGACCGTATTGAATGGCCCTTTATTCTTACTATGCTTCAAGCTCTGGGTTTTGGCCCAATATTTTGCCAATTGGTGTAGATGCTCTTTGGGATGCTTCTACTTGCATAACCATTAATGGTCACCAATTTAAAGCTTTTGGGATCTTCAAATCTATCTATGAAGGTTGTGCTCTTGCACCCTATCTCTATGTTTTGGCAGCTGAGGGCTTTGGTTCCCTATTGTCCAATTCCATCTCTCGAGGGTTGGTGTATGGCATTTCTTTACTAAAGTTGACCACCTAGATAGTTAATGGCCTTTTTTCTAATGATTCTTTCCTCACTTTGATTGATGATGAGGAGAATATTACCAACGCCTTATTGTTTTTAGATACCTTTTGTCATACTTCAGGGTTGGCTATTCAATAACACAAATCCCTGTGCTATCGACAATCTTTTCTTCTAAGCCCACACTAGTTGCAACAATATGGATAGAAATGGGTCCAACATGGTGAAATTTTGAAATTCTCAAGCATTCCCTTTTCTTTCCAAGCATCTCTTGTAGAGTTGTGGAGTGCTATGCTTACTAAAATTGAGAAGAAGTTGGAGTATTGGATCACTAAGCCCCTTTCACTTGTGGGGAAGTTCCAAATATCCTCCAAAGTGCTTGCTACTACTCATATATACTATTCCTCTTGTTGTGCTCCCTCCAAAGCGTTGTATCTTAAGCTTTAACATCTTCTCAAGGACTTCGTTTGGGCCTCTAATGCTTTGCATCATGGTTTTCATAGAGTGGCCTAGGATTTTTATTATTTACCCAAGGATTCTAGTGGTCTTGGCTTACTTTCCACTTGCAAATAGGGGATTTCCCTCTATTCCAAATGGGTCATACGGGATCTTACTGGCTATGAGGCCTAGAAAATTTTGTTATGTCACTACATTTCTTTAGGCTTCCTTGTTAACTTCTCGTCCTAGAAAGGGATTAGTTTTCAAACCCTTCTTGTGACTTCTGAACTTATTCAAATATGGGTATCTTTGTTGCTAAGAGAAATTTGGAAGTCCTAGGAAGCCATTAAGCCTTGGTTTTTTTGGGTTGGTAATAGATCCAAAGATGGGCTCTCAATGAATCAACAAAACCTTTGGTGGTCGCCCTTGTTTGCCACTCGAGGGGTGCCTCTAGCCAAGATTCAAGGAGCCATTTCTTTGCATTTATTTCAAAGGGGTATCAAGACACCCAAAGATTTATTATCCAAGGTTGCAATGAGCCTTTGTTCATGGGAGGACTTGTAGATGCAATATCAACTTATCTATTCAAATTGATAGACAATTGATCTTCTAGTTTCTGTAGTTCCTCCCCATTTGTTACACAAGCTTGGAATTCACTCATCCCACCCTTAGTGGAAAGATTGGAAGTGGTACCCTACCATTGTAATGACTAGTTAAAAACCCAGGCTAAGGTATCAGTGGTTGGTGCGCCATCTTTCGATGGTTGATACTCTCAATCAACATTAGCATTTGCATTCTTCACACAAGACTTGGAGTCTTGAATTAGCCACTATTTGGTATGCTATTACTGAGCCAAATATTGCTCACTTTTCTTGGTGTCTCCTTTTCTAGGGTTTCCCTTTGGGTCCTTAGCTTTGATATCTAGGGGTTCTTGACCCCAGATGCCCTTTTTATGGCTAAACTGAAAGCTTTCTACATATTTTTTGGTTTTGTCTAGAAGAGCTAAGGATTACTGGCTCTATATTTTTGATTTATTTAGGTCTTTTCATCCTAAGGCCTTCACTTGGCATTTGGTGGTTCTAAGGGATTCTCCCTAACTCCCTTTTAAATATGCCTAGATCTAGCTTGGTTTTAGAATGGAGATATTATTCACAATTTGGAAAGATCAAAATGTTGTTTTATTCTCTCACAACTTTCTTGATATTTATGTTGCAATGTACTCTAAAGCATGTACTTGTAATAATGTCATGATGTAAATCCAAGTACAAACTAACAAGGTCACACTAGAAGTGTCTCACCTGCAAGAGCTACTTGATAATTGGGGAAATGCCCCTTGTATGGTTGCTTGAGTACCTTTAGATGTTTTATCTAGTGATTGCACTCCTCCTCATGATCACTAGAGAGGCTAGAGCAGTTGTACTCACCACTCACAAACCCCCAAGTCGTAGCCTCATCATTGCTCTCCCAATGGTGGCTTTGGTGGTCATTGCCGCTCGGCACCACCTCCTCAAAGGGTAGGCTCAAGTTGGTCCCTAGTGGCTACCCCTACTACTATTGATGTGAGTTGCTCAGCTACTCACTGTGACCCTAAGTGGGTGTTCCCCTAGCTAGGTCTTGTCATTTCTTCTCCTAGGACCAAGAAAGATAAAGATAAAGACAAAGAAGCTACTGCTACAGATAGTTGGGCTTCCCCAGAGCCAACCACAGACCCCAAGGACTTTTGGGGTTCTGATGACAAAGAACTTCCTCTAGTTGGCACTCCTCTTACAGCCTAAAGTTTTTGTTTGGGTAAAAGTACAAAGTTGTTACCTCTCAAGCTCACTTATCAGAACTACCAAATTTGATTATTTCTATCTAAAATTCAATTTTGTTCAAACACATGATCATGATAAATTAGTTCTACCTAAGTTATATATGGTCTCACACTTTTCCAATTGGAAATGTCTATTAAATGCATGGTTTATACTAGTTACTACCCAATTACTAAAGAAATAAAATTATTTTAGAAAATTGACATTTCAATGACTCTTACTATTTTTTATTATATTTTTTAATAACATATAAATACCATTTCATAGAGCTTAAAGTCATGAATATTCTCATATATATTTCATAGTGTTTTAATTAGATATAGTATATTGTAATTAAAAAATTCTACAAGTATGTATTTTAACACTAGAGAAGATGTTGGTTTTGAGAAAGAAAAAATGATAAATCATATCAAAAAAATTTAAAAATTATATGATGTTCTAGAGGAGAGAGTCCTCTTCTAGAATCTATAATTTTTCTTTTGGTTTGAATATAGTTATTTTGAAAAATGTGGTGGGAGTTGAAAATTATCGATTTGAATAAGTTGAAATTTGAATTGTTATAAGAGAGAAAATATAGGTCTAAAGCCAATTTTTATTTTTTATTGTTCTCGCTACATATGTTATCTATAACATAGTCTAAGGTCAAAGCGAAATAAGTTTATTTCCATGTCATTTTGTGGTGGGAACTAGACACCTAATTTCTAGTGTTTTTCAACAACTAAAAAATTATCTTTAGAAATAGGAAAATATATCATTTCTTATTCCAAATAATTATTAAAAATTATAAGCCAAAACTTCATCCATTTCTACATATTTCACTAGTTTATTTCATTTTCAAATTCTAAATAATAATACTAGTTTTATGTCATTGAAGGTGAACAATTACACTTTTGTTAGCTTTTTCCTTTTTAAAAGGGTGACATAGGTTTGTGCTTTTATCCATTTCTATTTATATATGTTTTTTTGATGAATAGTTGATCTCCGACCTTGGGCTGTTTGAACTTGTGAGGTGATCTTGTATCCCCCGGTGCCTTTTTTGTGAATATGTATCTTTAAAGTTTTAAATTAATGCAAAAGGTATATTAATAATTTTTTAAAAATAAAAAATAAAAAATACAATTGGTAATAAATACAATATAGTGGATTTGTACTGAACAATAGTTTATCATTCAATGATTATATATCAATGGTGGAAGTTTTGTTTTGGGTCAAATTCCTAAAATAAAACTTCGATCTAATTCTAATTTCCATATTGGTGACATGTGTCCATTGCCCTTGCCACCACCTCCGCTTAGTACTTGTAGTGTGAGGTGACATTAATTATATATCCCATTTCTTTTAGTTACATTTTGTCTGTCATCTACCATGCATGCTTCACTTTTACTTTGGTACTAAAGAAAAACTATAAAATATAATCCTACATATGTGGGATAGATTTTCAAAGATTTTCTACTAAAAGAATTTAATTTTAAGGACTAAGGGATATAGAAGGTTAAATGAATGTCATAGAAATTGACCTTATTAAGTTATTAGTAGGCTCTTTTCTTCATCATTTGTCAAATTGTTTATCAAAGTGACTATGGTAACTTGTTTGGTAGTATTTAGTTTTATTGAAAATTATACATATGTATTTAGATCTATAACTCCAAAAGATCAAAAAATAATTAAACAATTGCTATTCATTTCCTTTAGTTCATTGACAACATAAAATTGAATACATAGAAATTTGGACCAACTTAGAATGAAAATACTTTCTCAAACTAAAATTTGGACCCATCTTCAAGTCTTGAGAACCTGTTTATGGGTATGAGTTGCAACAAACTTCAAACTTGAAGGGAAAGTATACATATCATTTGATCATTGTATAAAATTTTTCTAGTTATAATAAAACATCTGAGTTTCTCTAAAGAGCACATGCAGTTAGCCTCTTAACAATTTTGATGTGATAACTTTGTGGTTCACGCGACTCTTTGTCTTCTTTTCCAAACCACCTGTCACCATCAAGAAGGGATATCATTTTTTTTATTAGTATTGCTTTGGTGGGTCCTTTTTGTTTGAATCGATAGTAGGATTGTACTTTCTTACCCACTCCTAAAATTCATCATCATTTGACCACTTATGCTAGAGGATTCAATCTTCCACCTATTTGTATGAATTATATTTTGTTGTGTCTTGTGTGACTTCCTTTTCAAAACTTTCATAAAATACCTAGGAATTTACTAAATTCAAAATCCATTCTTTAAAATGTGTCATATTCATATCTTTTGCTATGGGTTTCACCATATCATTTACCTTGGTTATAGCCTCATTTCTCCAACAACAAAATTCCTTGAAACTTTTATCCTCTTTCAAAATTGGTGGAAACAACGTATATTGGAAATCCTCTAAGTCATCTTTCAATTCTATCATTTTATTTTTAATGGTATTTGGAAGAGTTGGAAAATTCCTCAATGAATTTACAATTTCAACTATAGGCATGGCATATGAAGGGTTATTGGGATCCTCCCTAACACATAGTTTAATTTTCTTTATTTTCTCCATACTGTTAACCTATTTGTGGTAAGTCTATTTAGCAAATATCCTATCATCTTCTAGTTTACTGATATCCAAATATAACAAGTCACACACTTGGTGGAGCCTAAGAATTATAATATCAATCTTCTCATGTAGGTACATTAGAGAATTCTAAACAATAATCTCCTTATTATAATAAAAATTTCTCTTATCACTCTAAAATTTTAACTACAAGTAAACCATTCTTTCATCAATGAATCAACATTTTTACCTTCTCTAGGTGGAACTTGCTGGAGTGGTACTATTACACTTGAAAGATAAATGGTACTATGCTCAATTTTCTTGAAGATCTTGCCTCTTGTACACTTTTTGGTCCATCTATACTGAGAGATTTAATTGCATCCAACTGGGCTATCTTTTGTTGTAACAAACTTACTTGAGTTTGCAAGTTAACATTGATTTTTGACTAATTGTCATAAGAAGTAAAAATATGATTATATCTCTTATGTATTTTCTCATATTTATTCTCTTTCAATTTTACCATAATATATACATAGGATATATGCTCTTGGAAATCTCTAATTATTTGAGAGATCTTTTCATATTTTACTCTCTACAATACTATGTTTACCCTAATACCAATATTCTCATAAACAATCTGCTTTCCTACTGTAGAAACAAAAAATGACCAAGTAGCTAGGGCACTCAAGTTTTCACTATAATACATTCCACTATTAGTTCTTTCGGTTTGACCAATATTAGGTCTTTTCATCCTCATTTCTTGCATGGTGGAATAAAAAGCTATAACATCTTCTATGTTAAAGGCTGGGAGTAATAAGACTTTTGATTCTTCACAATTCTCCTTCCTTCCTCTAGATTAATAGCCTCAAATTTAGTCATCATTTCTCCTTTAATTTCTTGTAAGATATCATCTACACTAACTCCAGGTCTTTGTAGTTCCTTCTCATCTACGTTCTACAAGAATTTAGCCTATAGTAGTGCCAAAGAAGTTTATTAAAAGGAACAGATTTGATGAACTCATCATATTCAAAAAACTACATGCAAGCCTCTGTCCTTACGTATCTAGGAAAAACATCTTTTATTTCCTATTTGGTAATTTTAATATTTCATATCAAGAAGAAAAAAAAGAGAGTTACAACCAAAGTTTAACCAAGGTAAGATGCTATCTACACCATATACTAGAGAGAACCTAGACCAAAATATAGCACTAAAGTTGTCATAGATGAAATATCATAGTATCAACATGCAGATGAAAAAAAGAAAAATATACAACACAAAAAAGATTAAACATTTTCTTCTTCACTCAAATCCGAGGTGGTGAACCTCATAGGGGAAGGTAGGAAGGACATGTAGTCAGTACAAAATCTTCAGAGGGGGGTCCTCCATTGACCATCCCTTCTAATCTTCTTCAACAATTGAGCTATAGGGATGTTGAAGACATCCTCCATAGAGTTGACAACACTCCCCTTGTATTTCTCTTTAACGATTGTGTATCCATAGAAGAGCTCCTCCTTTGAAAGTGTGGCTTTACCTTCTTTTAGGAACTCCTAGAACTAGTTCTCTTTTAGTTTGAAGATTGTTGTCACCTATAGCGAAATATCAGTAGCTATGAGTTTCCTTAGAGACTCAGTAAGGATATGATCAACCCACTAAAAAAAAATTGTTATTCCTAGATTTCCAAATAAAGTAGAGCAATAAAGAGGAAAGAATAGACCAAAACACATTTAGTTTCCTGCTGCCATAACAAATTTTACCATGGATAACATTAACAACAAAAAAGTTGGAGCCCAAAGTAAAACCAAATAATTGCCAAACTCCATAAGCAAAAGGGTAATAAAAAAAGAGATGAATAACAAATTCAAGATGGGCACAAATAGAGCAAGAATTGGGTTCACCACTAGGTTTGGAGAAGGGTAATTTATGAAGAAGCAACCTCCAAAAGAAATAGATAATCTTGGGTTCAATAGATCTAGCCCAAAGTTGGCCAAGGATCTTCTTCCACTCAAGATGGGATAGAGAGAGATTCCAAACAATATTGAGATGATTAAGCATAGCAGGTCTAGAGAGAGCAAGTCATAAATATATTTTGATTTAACTAGATGGAGAAGGGAGGAATTTGATCACCTAAGATGAAACTAGAAAGAATTAGCCAAGAAATAGGTACTTCTAACACCAAAGGCTTCAAGGGATTTTTTAACCATAACATATGTCTTTTAATGGGAGTTTGGTAAACTAAATCTCAGCTTCAACTTTGACCAGTCCAATAACTTATTATTTCCAAAAACATCTCTAAATGTATTGATACCCATCTTAGACTAGCATTTTGCTGAGAAACCTTGCAACTTTGGAGATTTCACCAAATAGAGAAAAATCCACACCAAATGCTTCCCTATTAAGTCCTAACAATGGTACCCAAAAGAGGTCTGACTTTACCCCAACTCTTCCAAATAGCCTTGAATACAACAAATGCCTTAACTACAGATTTGTAGTTGAGTGCAATAAATTCTATAGCATCTTAATTATTCTAGAGTTTGGCTCCATAGGGGTGTCCATTAGTCAAATTATTTCTAACTAGCACCTTCCAAGGTTCCTCACCAAGTGTAGCATTGGAAAATAATCTTCTGATAGACCTGAATCCTATAGGCTAGAGATAGATACATCGTGTTCTATTTGAAGATCTTTTTACTAATCTTCTCTTTCACCCAGCACCACATATTGTTAATGTTGGGATTGATGGCAAAGGGGATACCAAGGTATCTTACAATATGGTTGCGGCCACCCTAGCTGATTCCAAACTTGGTACACCATTGAGATGGTAGATTTAGCAATGGATATTTTTCTCCCTAAAGCTATGTAAACGAGGTATAGCTTAGCCATGAGGTGATGTATGGTTTCTTCTATAAGCTCTTTTATAAGTTGAAGGTATTGCAAGGCTTCAACGAAAATAACAAAGAGGGTAGGGGCAAGTGGGCATCCTTTTTTGATGGATCTAGAAAGCTCAAAACAATCTGATCTATTACCATTCACCTCAACAGATGCATTAACATCCTTCAATAGTACTCCCACCATCTAAACATAGAAATCTAGAAAACCTAAGGCTCTCAACATCATAAGAACAAATTTCTATTCCACTATGTCATATGCTTTCTCATAGTCTATCAAAAGCATTCCAAAGTCCTATCTAGAAGATCTTGCCCATTCCATAGCCTCCTAGCAAGTTAGGAGATTTTCTAGAATACACCTCCCCTTTACAAAGCCTATCTAAGTTTGACTAATTACTTTGGGAAGAATAGGAGCAACTCTGGCTGGTAAACTCTTTGCCAGAATCTTATAGGTAACATTGAGAAGGGTAATTGGTCTCCAGTTCTTGACCAGGGTTTTATCACCACTTTTGAAAATAAGCTTGATAAGGCTAGAAATGATAGATGGACCCAAGATTCCTAGCATCATAGAATAGTTGTAGAGTTCAAGAAGACTGGGACAATCCATTCAATATTAGCTTTGAAGAATTCCACAAAGATACCATTTGGTCTAGGAGCTTTATAATTTTCCATAGAGGAAATAACATTTAAGATTTCTATCAGGGAAATAGGGGAGTTAAGAATGGAGGAATATGAGGCTAAGACCTTCTTGGGTATGATGGAATCAATCTTACACCTTTTTACCTCAGTCATCATTCCCTTATCCTCAAAAGAGAACAAATTCTTGTAAAATTGATAGAAGGTCATAAGTATATCCTCTATATCAATGAAAATGACATTTTCATCACAAATCCAATCAATCTTATCCTTGGCCACTTTCAAGTGCAACACATTGAAAAAGAACTTAGAACCCCTATCCCCTAAGGACAACTAGTTGGCTCTTGATCGAATCATGGCCCCCTAAATTTTTTTGGACTGGAGCTTTCTCAACTCATGTTTGGTTTTAGCCATAGAATCAACAAATATGGGGTTATCAGGATGCATCTAGGAGGTAGATTCCTCAGTCTACAAAGAGTTAACCAAGGAAATTTATAGAGCCGTACTATCTTTGGCTTTATTTTTACTCATTTTTTTGAATAAATTCTACCAAGAGAGAACATATTGTACCCATCTATCAATTAGGTTGTCATGTTTGCAAATAGAATAGTTATAGCAATGGATGATCTTAGAGGTAGCTAGGAGATCTTGATCATGAAAGAGAGAAGTATTCAAAGTATAGGCATGAGTCTTTCTTTTTATTGGTTGTTGGAAGCCAAGCTTAAAAATATCAATCACAATTGGGTGATAGTCAGAAAGGGAGAAAGGAAGAACTAGCACTAGATTGTTGTCCATGGGTTTATGGGAACTAAAAACATTCTGATTGAAGTAGAATCTATCCAGTTGAGAATAATATTTTTTATCCCCTTTTTGGTATTTAGACCAAGTGAACCAAAAACTACAAGGTTGATGCTTCAAATTGGCAAGAGGATCAATGAGGTTGAGTTTATTAGCCATCCTGGACCAATAAAGATGTTCATTGCCTTTCCATTCAAACCTAAGACCTCCCATCTTTTCTTGAGCCCTTTTAACCATGTTAAAGTCACCTACCAGAATTGAGGGGATGTTAGGTGATTTAGCCAACCATTTCCATAGAACAATTCTTTCTAGAAATTCATTAGGGGCATAGACTAAGCAAATGCCAAACTCAAAATCTTCATCCTTGAAGGTGACCTAGGACACTCTATTACAAGGGGAAGAGACCAAATTGGTGATCTTCTTTTTCCAACTAGGGCCAACTAGGATAGAGGAGCCTCCATTACCTTTAGGATGCTTAGTAGAGAGGGTAACAACATATTTGGAGATGCATTTCAAAGCAATGTCTAGAGTGAATCCTATAGACTTAACTTCTTGGAGGAGTAGAATGTCTATGTTTTTTTTCCATCATAGGAATCTCTTAACTATATATTTCCTATATAACGATTCAAGACCTCTCACATTCTAGGAAGCAATTTTTAGATTATTCATCATAGAAAATTATTTATCAGTGTCTATAGGGGACATGAACCCTTTGAAACAATCTAGCATTTTAGCCCTAGCTTTTCTAAAAGGCTTAGTATTACCACTAGAATGCCAAGATCTCCCTCTTTTCCTTTTATAAATCTCAACATTGTCCTAACAATTCTTACTATCTAAGTTCTCTTTTTGCCTACTAAATACAAATTTCTCTAACACTACAAAATATCCTTCATGAGGACTACACTCCACTGCAACTAGTGGATTACTAGAAGGTTGCCCATCCTCAGGAACATAATTCTCCTTGTGCTAACTCAAATCAAGAATGTCCCAATTATCATCCTTAGTTTCAAAAACCTCCTCATTCACACTAGGATTAGGAATACTAGACTTCACTTGAATAACAACAAGAGAGAAGTCATGAAGCCTTTCCTCCATGTTTAAACAATCCATGGTATCAACTTTAGGGGGGGCTTTGGCTAACAATTCAGGGAGACTTGATTCTAAATCAGCATAAGGTGATGGGGAGGCAGGAGGGGTAGACTCCTCACAATCCCTAGTCATAGCATAGTAGAGTTCCATAGTCGTCAAGGGCTTATCATGAATTTTCATCTTAGCTTTATCTT
Source organism: Cupressus sempervirens (assembly GCA_028749045.1). Lineage (NCBI taxonomy): Eukaryota > Viridiplantae > Streptophyta > Pinopsida > Cupressales > Cupressaceae > Cupressus > Cupressus sempervirens. Next base: position 325,854,203 of record CM053789.1, read on the forward strand.
TCAGAGAAATAAGGACCAACTATTGGGGATTAACTGGTTTATTCTTTCTCATAGACTATTTAGATTCCAAACCAAAATCCAAAGATAGAATATTAGGAAGAGATTTAAGTTCTTTCAAAGCATCATGATTAATGGGAAGATGAGGTTCCTCTAATGTCTAGTTAAATTGGTTCTTAAGAGAGTCCAAGCATGCAACAATATCCTTAGATTTTTTCAGCCATTTAGAGGCTTGAGGATCAATGGAGATTTGAGTAGATTCTCTCCTAGAAGACATAATCACAGATTTAATCTTAGGGGGTGGGTTGGAGGGAGAGGGGTTCAGAGAGATAGCTACTTTTCTCCCTACCAACAAGGGACAATTTTTCCTTTTATGACCTTCCCATCTATATCGGTAGCAGGCATTCAAACCTCCCATGTAAATGATAGAGAAATTGATAGGAATGACTCCATCTTCTAGGGTTATTTTTTGGGGGGCATCCACAGTAGGGAGGATGGAAACAAGGACTCTAATATCAACATTAGGGATGAGAGTGTTGGAGTGTCAATTTTGAGGATCTTCCCAATGGGTTCCAATAATTTGGGGATTAAGTTCTAGACATACGACAGGAGATTACTGATAGTTACCCATCTAGGGTTGGCTAAGGAAAGGACTTCTTCATTAACAGAGTCAAAAGACTAGGGTAAAGCCCTAAATTTACAATGTTTTACCTTTGAGAATTGTTTATCAACAATAGTATTTTGAGCATTAGAATTAGAAAAAATAGTAATAAATAGCCCTTTTAGGATCATGCTGCAAAATGAAAAATGACACCCTAGCTTATTACTCCAGACTCTATGAAACCAATCATTAAGGTAGTTCCTCAATAGTAGATTCAATGGATTCATAGCAGCCAAAAAAATAGTTGTGTTCTTCAATCTAGTCTTTTCTTTATCAAACTCAAGCATCATCATCTAGGAATTAGGCTTGACAACAAGACAGGGGGAAGATGGTTTCTTACCTCCATATCCTGAGATGGTGGAGAAAATAGTTATGAATGGTTATTTCTTGATAAATTTGGCATTGGTTGAGATGTTGAAGCTTCCTTGCAATGCCTATTTGAAGGTGGGTCGAGTGTTTCCAATTTCTTGGGCTCTTAGGGATTGCCTATGTTCTCCATCCTTTGTCTTGTAATGTGAATCTTTGGGATCTTGGTAATGGTGAGAGTGGTCTTGATTAGAACCAACAATTTTATTGCCTTCTTCAATAAATGTAGCAGGTACCAAGTGATGGAGGATATTAATTTTCCTAACCCCAAGCCAAGCTGAGGTCATTAAGGCCTATATAGGAGGAGTAATGAGGGCTCTATGAAGGCTTAGTTGTAGAGCCCTCTCCACACAAGGCACCAAATTTTTTTCCCTATATGGTAATTTTAGAAATAGGTGGCCTAGGAATATAGGGAATTATTTCATTTAATAATTCTTTTGGCACATAAATATAATCTCATTCTTCATCATTATCCTTAGGCATATTTATTTCTCTTGATTGTTCCACATCTAGGATGGGATCTATATTTTGTGTTTCTCCCTTCTCTTTAGGAACAAGGTCATGATTTCTTCTTGGTGGTGATGGTGGAGTGGGTGGCCTCAAAGATAGTGGGGAAGGGGTTTGTCTAATTGGATCTTTGGATTCCCTCCCCTAGCAAGTAGTTGGTGCTTGTCTACCTCTACTTGAATTATTCCCTTGATATACTATCACAATAGTTTCACTCATCTTATTTTTATATGTGTCCTCATCTTAAGGCCTTTCCTCTTCTTTTTTCCTTTTATGTCTCCTTCCGTCTCGAGGAAATAAATCATGTGATTTCAAAAGTAATTCCAATCATGCAATGTCTTCAATAAAAGGGACCTTTGGTGCTTTGGCTCTACCAAGATTTCATTCATAGTACCATAGACATATGATAAATTTTAAAAATAATCCTTAACTTTTCTACACATATCTTGGCATCTAGAAGTGGGCCATGACTTGGATCTATTCCATATATTTCATCTAGTAATTCTTTATTAACATGCCAATGCTTATTCTTTCTCTAAGACTTCCTATCATCATCATTTTAGTTATGTCTTTAGGGAAGTCAAATTCATGTTTCCCCCTTATGCCATTTTTATCTCCTAAATTAACTTTTCTGCACCACAAGGATATTTTCTTTATCCTTCAATTTGCTTCCTTTGCACATCAATAGATCTTCAATCACATCACCATAATTTACACATTCCCTTGCACTCTTTTGCTTGCACAATTTGAAATCACAACTTGACCTTATACAAGTTGGCTCAAATACAACTTACAAGAATCAATATTCATCACCTTAGTTAGTTGGAATCAATAGATAAATAAATTAAGCTTAAACCAACAAAATAAGAAAATCCTTCGTTAGTCTACCCTGCTCGATAGAAACTAACTCTAAAATTAATTTCTTTTGTTAACCAATAGAAACTTGGTTAACACTACAAAATTAGAAAATCTTTTGGCAACTGAGTGAGCTCGATTAACACTAGCTCCATCCAACTTTCCTTCAATACTTGAGTGAGCTTGGTTAACACTTGCTTTCTACAATTTTCTCTCGATGCATGAGTGGACTTGGTAGACACTACCTTTTGAACTAGGCAAACATAGGAACACTCGGTAGACACTGAGAATTGTCTACACTACTCGAGTGAGCTTGACATATACTAATTGATAAAGACTATGAAATTTGTGTAACATCAAAGATAACACACAATTAATCAATTATATCCAACAATCTCCCTCTTCAGAATTGATGGCAACACAACATGCCATAGTACAATGAAATTTTATATTTGAGAACTTCCTCTATCAGTATGAGCTCTTCCTTTCAAATATTTTTTTCTACAATGGCTATTACCAAGTTCATTTTAAACATCCTCCCTCTATAAGCATACTTCATCTTTAGAAGACTTTTCCATTTTTGGTTCCAAAAATTTCTTAAAGATATGACAGTAAACTTATCCCTCTTTGACAACACATGTCAAAGATAATAACTCTATAAATACCAATGTACCTTAAGTACTGATTCATCTATAATATGCCCTTGCCAATTTTGCATCAATTGATTGATCTTCAATAGGTTCTAGTTGATGCATTCACTAAACTTCAATTTAGTGAATTTTAGATAGGTGAATGACCCCTAGCTTACCTCTTAGATAAAAAAATGCATCCTTGGGTAATGGCTTGGTCAATATTTCTGCAATATATTCCTTTATATTCACATATTCCAATCTGAGTTCTTTATCTTGCACCAACTCTCTTAAGAAGTGATATTTTATAACAATTTGCTTTGTTTTGGAATGCTTTACTGGATTCTTTGATATGTTGATTGCACTGGTGTTATCATAGTATATGACAACTAAATCTTTGATCTCTACCTTAATTCCTTCCAACAATTGTTTGAATCAAACAATGTTAGAATAATTGACTGTTGCTACTACATATTCTATCTCTATTGTAGATTGAGAAGTACAATTTTGCTTCTTGCTTGTCCAAGATACTAGTTTTTTACCAAGAAAGAATGCTCCACCACTAGTGCTTTTTTTGTCATCAAGACTTCCTGCCCAATGAACATCAGTGAATACTTTCAAGTCTAGATTTCCTCCAAGTTTGTACCATAAACCATAGTCTTTAGTACCTTTTTGATAACTCATGATTCTCTTGATTGCCATCATGTGATTTTATTTGGGATTTGCTGAGAATCTTACCACTATTCCAACTACTAGAGCAATATAAGGCCTTGTGTGAACTACATAGTGTAATTTTACAATCATTGATATGTAAGTGGTCTTATCTACTTCTTTGGAATCATCATTTTTGGAAAGCTTATGTCTAGTAGACATAGGTGCTCCAAGTGGTTTTGAATCTTCCATTCCAAATTTCTTTAGTCTCTCCTTGATATACTTGGATTCAGTGATGTAGATACCATTCTTGTTCCACTATATTTACAATCCAAAAAATAATTTTATTTCACCAAACATGGAAATCTCAAATTCTTTGCTTATTTCTTTTGAGAATGCTTTGCATAGATCATCATCTCCTGTAAATAGAGTGTCATCAAAAAATATTTCTACTAACACAATCTTCTTATCTGGCCCTTCCTTGATATACAGACTACTATTATCATTAGTCCTTTGAAAACCAATCTATACCAAGTAATTATGGAGTCTTTCATACCAAGCTTTGGGAGCTTGCTTGAGACCATATAAAGTGTTGTGTAGTTTGCAAACCATGTCTCCTTTGCTAGGATCTACAAAACCTTCTAGTTGCTCAATGTAAACTTTTTCATCAAGAATTCTATTTGAGAATGCAAATTTAACATCGATTTGATATACTTTAAATCCTCTATGTGCTACATATTCTAGTAAAGTTCTAACACCTTCAAGTCTTGCTATAGGAGCAAAAGTCTCACCATAGTCAATACCTTCTTCTTAAGAGTAACCTTTACACACCAATCTTTCTTTGTTCCTTGATACTTTTCCATTTTCATTCAACTTATTTCTAAATACCCATTTTGTACTAATTAAATTTTTATCCTTGGGTCTAGGAACAAGAGTCTAGGTTTTGTTGTTTTCTATTTGTTCTATCTCCTCATTCATTGCTTCAATCCAACTTTCATTTTCTAGAGCATCTTTAATACTTATAGGTTCAAATTCAGCAATTAAACATGTACCTTTTAATTTTCTTCTTGTCATTGTTCCATTTGATTTGTTTCTAATGATTTGATCAAGTGCATGATGTCTTCTAACATATCTTGCTAACATAGGATCCTTGGTCTTTGAAAGAGTTCCACCACATTCTCCTTGCATTTTAGTTTCAAGCTCGATTACTTTTGTCTATGAATTAGGTCCATTAGGCTCGATTTGAACTAGCTTGATAGCCTTTGATTATGACTTAGGTCCTTGCATCTTGTGTTGCATTCTCTACAACTCGGTAGCTATTGAAGTTTCTAGGGACTCAAGAGTTGAAGCCTCTTTTCTTCCAGATAGACTTGGCAGAGTATAATATACATATTAAACAAATCTTCTATAGTCTTCATGTTCCTTATTGCTTTCTTCTTCACTCTTTTCTACAAATTCATCAATTCTAACATGTGCACTTTCTATGATTTTGTGAGTAGATAAATTCAAACATATGTATGCTTTGCTTCTACAAGACTATCCTAGAAATATGCCTTCATCACCTTTTACATAAAATTTTCCTTTTCTAGATTCTTTCAGTATGTAACATATGCTACCAAATAATTTCAAGTAACTTACATTAGGTTTGTAGCCATACCATAACTGATAAGGTGTCTTGTTTGAATCTTTCTTCAACTGAACTCTATTCAAGGTATGAACTATAGTGATGATAGCTTTTTTCCAGTATTCGAGAGCAACATTCTTTTCAATCATCAGGGTTCTTGTACAATCCATGATAGATCTATTTCTTCTTTTTGCTATGCCATTCCACTATGGTGTACCAGGGGTAGATACTTGTCTTTTGATTCCTCTTTTAGTGAATAAATTATTGAATTCATGGGAGATGAATTCACCACCTCTATCTAATCTTAGGCATTTCAACTTCTTTCTAATTTCTTTTTCTACTCTTGCCAGATACCACTTGAATTTTTTTAAGGCTTTTGACTTTTCTTTTAGGTACATTACTATCATCATTCTATAGTATTCATCAACAAAGAGAATGAAAAAAATTTCTCCACTATAACTCTCTATTCTAACAAGTCCACATAAGTCTTTATTGACAATTTCCAAGACTTCTTTTGACTAATAGTCTTTTCTTTTGAAGTGTGTCTTTCCCATCCTACCAATTTGGTAATTCTTGCATAGACCCATGTTAGGTTTCTTCAAACTAGGAATACCTCTTATTCTTTTATGTTTTCTTATCTTAACCAGATTATCAAAATTTACATGATATAGCATTTTGTGCCATAACTAGTTTTCCTCTACTTGAGGAATAAAACATGAACAATCACTAAGATCAAGATAAAATAGATTACCTTTTTTTTGCTTGCTAGATCCAACCAAATTTTCTTTTCCATCCAGTAACTTGGCCTATCCATTCATGAATTCTACCTTAAATCCAATGTTATTCACTTGTGCCGCACTTAGTAGATTATGCTTTAATCCTTCAACCCAATAGGTATTGTCATATGCAAGTTATTTAGTCAACAAGATACATCCTTTTCCTTTTATGTTACCAGGTTCATTGTTCCCAAATCTTACACTACCTCCATCATAATATTCCATATGCTCAAATTTTATTTTGTCACCACTCATATGATGTGTCCAGCCACTCTCAATAATCCACATATCATTTTTGCTAACATAAGAGATAAGTGCCATTTTATCTCCTTCATCATTAGATTCATCTTTCATAGCTATATATACCATTTCATCTTCACTGTTATTAGAATATTTAGCTATGAAAAAAGATTTCTTACCTTTTCCCTTGAAGCTCTTGTAGTTCTTGGAGTCTTTCTTGCCTTTATGGTTATTTCTTTTCTTCTCACCCTTGCTTTCTTTGTTTGGACACCTAGCAGCAATATGACCAATTTCTTCATAAGAAAAATAGATCAGAGGAAATTTACCCTTATACTTTCCTCTTCCTTTGGAATAATTCCTCTGCAAGCAAGGCTTCAACAACTTCAAGATCACTATTTGAACTTTCTTCTGATGATCCATCTTCTTCACTTCCTGATTGACTAGATTTTGACTTTTTACCCTTCTCTTTCAGTGAAAGCTTAGCTTCAAATGCAAATTCAATATTCTTTGAAGTAAGAACATAGTTATCATAATTGTCTAATTCAAAATTTGTTTATCTTCCAACTAGAGCATCCAAATCTATCTTATTAGTTGGACCACATCTCATTTCTTAAATAGTAGATACTCTAAATGCATAGATGGGAAGAAGAGTTTTGAGTACTTTACTTGCAAAAACTTCCTCCTTGATGTCTCCTCCAAATGTTTTGATTTCACTTACACTAGCCTTGAACCTTTCCACATATTTTTTTATGTTTTCATCTTTTCTCATTCTCATTTGATCAAATTGTCCTCTAAGGCTTTTAGCTTTGGCTCTTCTTACATTATCATCTCCACCATAGAAATCTTTAAGTTTGTTCCACATTTCAAAAGTAATTTTGCAATCTTTTACCTCATCAAATTCAACATAACTGAGAGTAGATGAAATATCAATCATCATGATATTCCGATTCTTCTTTTCATCAATATCTTCAACTGATAATGTTCTAGTGGGAGTCTTATATTCAGCATCAAGATACTAGCAACATGAATCACTGATGGTAGCTAGATGTATTCTCATAAGTCCTTGTCATGCTGCAAAATTATCTCTGCTTAGCTTGGGAAGGTCTCTTTTGTAAGACATCCTGATCTTTAGCTTAGGTCCTCGAAACCTTCTCTGCAGTTACCAGAAGGTTTGATACCAAATTTTGGAAATATAAGAGGAGTAACTGAGAGGCGAGGGGTGAATCAGTTACTACAAAAATAAATCCCAGATCCATTAGATGTTAGCAAAAAAATGCAAATAGATAACTAAATATTGTTGAAGCTTGGTAAACACATAGAATGTTGTAACTTAGTAATAATTGGATTAGCTCAGTAAATAATTAATATATAACCCTTTAGATGTTATCTGTGATTAAAATTACTTTAACTTAGTTGCCAACACATAAAGAAAATAGCATGAACACATTTGACACCAGGACTTAATGTGGAAATCCAATTTGGGAAAAACCACCAATAGAAACTAGTTACTAATTTTCACTCTTTTGAGGTGAGCCCTATTAGGAGCCAACCCTATTAAAGGTTACAAAACACACTATTAGTTGTAACTCTATTAAAGGATTTAATTACCTTGTTAGGAGTGGTCTTGTTAGAGGTCTTGAGAACAATTTAATGGATTTGTCACCTTGTTAGGGGATTAGCAAATATCAATTAAGCCAACTCTATTAAAATATTTAGATCACTACTACAATGGTTGGAGAGTAACAATGAGATGACCTGATTTGACTACAACCAATTTGTTGATTTCATATCTTTGTTATGTCTTGTACTTGATCCTTCTTGATCAAATATGACTTTGCTGTACCACAAGGATATTATGCTTATCCTTCAAATTTGTGTCCTCTTCACATCAATATATCTTCAATCACATCACCATAATTCACACATTTTCATGCACTCTTTCACTTGCACACTATGAAATCACAACTTGACCTTATACTTATATCTTTCACTTTGTCAAGTTGACTCAAATACAACTTACAATAATCAATATTCATCACCTTAGTTAGTTGGAATCAATAGATAAATCAATTAAGCTTAACACAAAAAAATAAGAAAATTCGTCATTGCCCAACCCTTCTTAGTAGAAACTAACTTTGAAATGATTTCCTTCATTAACCAACATAAGCTTGGTTAACAATACAAACTTATGAAAATCCTTTGGCAACAAAGTGAGCTCAATTAGCATTGGTTCCATTGAACTTTCCTTCGATACCCAAGTGAGCTTGGTTAACACTCACATTCTGTAACTTTTCCTTTGACTCCCAAGTGGACATGGTAGAAACTTCCTTCTAAACTAGGCAAACACATGAATGCTCGGTAGGCAATGAGAACTATCTTCACTACCTGAGTGAGCTTGACATATACTAACTGATAAAGATTATGACATTTGTGTAACATCAAAGACATCACACAATTAATCAATTGTATCCAACAAACAACTAGGGGAAATACATGGCAAATGAAAAGATTATTCTCCTAAGAGAAAATGCAAATTAATTTTCAAACAATGTGAACCTAGGTTCATTCCAATCAATTGCCAAAATAGTTGACCATAACTAAACTAGCAATGCCTTATCATCTCTCTCAAAATCTATATACACATGTTGGAAAAAATAATTCCTAGTATCGAACAAGATTATGCGGATGAGAAATGAACCCACCTTATTAAATATTTTTACATTAATACATACACAATTAGATTGTATATATATGAATATATATAAGATTAAAAATAAAAAATATAAATGCATACAAATAAATTGTGTACACATGTGTGTGTGTGTTTATGTTTATATATATAACATATACATACATATATATACACATTAACAGATATGTATATATACATATGTGTGTGTGTGCACTTATATACATATGTATATAGTTATATAGATGTATACATACACACACACACACAAACATATGTGTGTGCGTGTGTATATAACTATAAATATATGTAGGAATTATGAACATTAATCTATATATGGTTATAGAATTGATTATAATATATTCATAATCATACATAGATTATATAATTGTTATCTATTTTGCATTATAGGTTAATTCTTATAATTGTGAAATATAATAAAAAAGATACAAAATAAATTATAGGCTAATTTCTCTCTATTCACACACACACACACACACACACACACACACACACACACAATAACCATAAGTATATAATAAGTAATATATTATTAGATAAGAAGAAATAATTATATGTGCCAAAAAAACTATATTAGGAAAAACTAGCAAAAATACAAAATAAAATTACACAAATCTAGAACAACAAAAAGAAGAGAAATAAGATCAAAGGAACAAAAAGTGAGGAAATTTGAAGAATAAAAAGGATGGGGGAGATCAAAACCAAAATAATAACTAATAGAGACTACAAAATAAAAGGGACACAAGGTAGAGGGACAAGGGAGAGACACAAATTGGAGGGGGGGAATTGGGCAAGGAGACCAAGAATAAGCTAAAATGTGGGAAAGACCTAATAAATGAAGGAAATAAATGGGGAGAGAGAGAGAGAGAGAGAGGGGGGGGGGGGGGGGAGGGGGGTGGAAATTGGGCAAGAAGAATAGGAGGAGAGAATGAAAGAGCTAAAATGTGGGAAAGATCCAATCCCAGAGAGAGGGGGTGTAAAATAGGGTGAAGTAGATATGAGAGAAAAGAGAAACAAGAGGGAGAATACCAAGGAAAATAAAGATAAAGATAAAGAGAAGAGACCAAACTAGCAAAAAGAAAGAAAAAAGGGGGTAGGAGGGTCAAACTCGGGGATGATGGAGGCTCTTGATGGAGGAAAGTAATGGATGCCAAGAAATACTAAAGTCCCAACTTCATTAAGATTGATATTGGAGGGGTGACAACATATTTCAATAGCCTCCTTCATCTTTCTCTTGTAGTAGTTTTTCTCTTTAATGAGGATTTGAGTGTTTTCCAAAAAAAAATGTTGTTTGGTACCAGATGAATTCGCAGCTAAGGAAGATTTAACTACCCTCTTATGCTTGATTTCAGCATTGTGCTTCCTAATTCTTGCCAACAAAATATCAACCTGTTTCACCAATGTAAGGCATGCTACTAGAATTTAACACTTTGTAGCCTCTAGATTCCAATAAGATATATATGTAGTCCTTGAGTGAGGTAAGTGATTCCTAATTGTGGGTAAGGATTTTATGGAAGAACAAAATCCTTTTAAAATAATAATTTTGGAAATTTTGTGCCAAATACCTTCAATATGAGGAATGACACTGGTGGGGGTAGCCCCACATTGAGAAGGGATAGGTCTCAAGATAGAGAGGAAAGTCTTGGCTTGTTGAAAATATTTGGTTATATGCTTTTCAAAATACCCATTAAGCCTGAAAACCTAACAAAGGTAAGAAAAATCTTGGTCAATGTTGCCATCATCATAAATATAAAGGGATTTTAGGGAAAAGATGATGATGGGAAGATTAATGGAGATACAAGTTCATGTGGGTAGCTTTAGAAAACACCCGACAATCAAGGGATCCATTACATTTTTTTATGGAGAAACACATCGAGAAATGGGACGCAATCATTTGACTCCAATTGCATAATGAAGGATATACAAGGTGACACATTATTAAGGTGAGTGTGAAACTCCTACAATTTTTGAGCTCTTGGGGCTAATAGACATTAGTTTCATTAATATAATGGTTCAATCTCTTGGGCTTGAGAGGGAAGGAGTGAAAATCCATTTCTTCAAAGTGTTCAATGAAAGGATTGACAATGATAAAGAAAATGTTGGAATAATGAAATGGGAATAATACTTCTAAGATGAGGGGGGGGGGTGTGAATAAGAAGTAATACATTTTATCCATTAAAACTTTTAACTAAAAGTAAACTGCATGCATGTAAACATATCAAATAAGCATAAAGCAAATACATCCATCAACAACACGTAACACTAGAATTTGGTAACCTAGAAACCCTCCAAAATGAGAAGGTAAAATTGGGGTAGGGATGATACCAAAAAAATCACTGCAACAATAATGTTTGACCACTTCTAATGGTCTGCCCTATTAAAGGCATTACACTATATCAATAGTGACCTATTTAAAGGATTTACAAACACTTTAATTAAAGTGTCACCCTATTAAAGGATTTTATGACCTTTTCAAAGGATCTACAACCTAGTTGTTAAGCTAACCTATCAACATAGGATTTTCTCCTTCTAATACGATTGCTAGAGAGTATTAGATAAATATACTTGATATCTTACAATCCTTATTGTTGAATTCAGGCACTTGATCTACTCTCTCAAATCTTGATCCTCTAAGATCTTATATATGTTTGATGACCTTGCTCTATTCCGATCAACTAAATACTACACTGCTACTCTATTCCTCTAAGTCTTTTCACTTTTCCCATTGAATTTTACTATAGTTTACCCATACACTACTTTCATCCACTAGCAACTTCAAATCGAGGGGTCTATGCCTTCTTATAAAGGCCTCAAGGACTTAGGGTTTGTAATGAACTCATGAACTTAACTTTCCCTCTCAAATCCTTAGATTTATCCTATTGGTTGCATGCCTTCTCCATTTTTCTTATTGGATGCATTCTAATTACATAAGAAATATAAAAGATCCATTCTTATCCTTAATGTCCTTCAAGGTTCTTCTATGTCGGCCCAAAAAAAATGGTTTACATAGGTGTTTGCACAATTACCAACAACTATGTCCAATCTATGTTACTTGGCACATACTGGATTACTGGTCCTTGACACATGTATGATTCTGGTTTTCTCAACACCTATTGCATTCTGGCTTGCTCGACACATGTATGATTCTAGTTTGCTTGGTACTTATTTCATTCTAGCTTGCTTGGCATCAACTATGACTTTTCACCTATATATCACTCGGCTCATATGATTCACTTGACACCTAAAGTCACTTGACACCTATAGAAATTTTGGCTTAGAACATACTCTAGCTCGACATATATAGTGTACTTAACTTCTATATGAAAATTGACACTCAGTTTTCAAAACCAATCTAAGACCAACAATCTCCCCCTTTGACATGAGTGTCAAAAACACTTAACTAAGTTTTATGCTTGATCTTATGAGTACATTATTCATTCTGCTTGGCAAAATTTCAAAATTTTGCTCAAAATTTTGTAAGGAACAATATACCTCAAAATTCTTATAACTCCCCCTAAGCTAATTGTGCCATTTCCGTTCTTGTGCTTGATTTGTTTCATGTTGATGTATTTGATATTCTTTGCCTTTGCCCTATTTATGCTTCCTGTGCCCTACATGCTGTCCTGTTCTATCTATTTTGTTTTCACCTATCCTAAAATTCCAAATTTTATTCATATCTCACCCCTTTTGGTTATCATAGGATATGTACAATCTTTTCCCTTTTATTCTCCAAAAGAATGAAAGAATGTAATTATTTAGTATTCTCCCACTTAGTTATTAATCTCCCCCTTTTTGACACTTATGTCAAAGGGTGCTAAGGAGTAATACCATATTTACCTCCATAATCATCTTGAGAGCTGTATCCTAATTCTTGAAAGCAATTTCCAATGACTTATTCTAGATGGTAGTCTTTGTAGCAAGATGTACAAGTCCATCTAAAGTAGAAAGATTAGGATCTTTCTTTAGAATAGTTTTAGCATAGGCTTTTTCTTTATGGAGTACTCCCAAATGTGGGGTAATGGAAGATTGTATCTACATTAGTTTGGCCTTGATATTGGCCTCTTTAGTTGTTAGTCTAGCTAGTTATTTCTGTGTGTGAAGCATTTGAGCAAAATGTTTCTTACTTTGAGCTAGATCTTTGGGTAGTTGCATGCTAGAAATCTTTAGATTTCTCTCCAAGCTTAGGATCATTTAGCATGTCTCCTATGTGAAATAGGAAAAATCACACAACTTTTTGTACAATGAGAAGACATTCTCAAGTACAGTTTTTACCTTTTCAATCTTTTTGGCCAATTCAACTTGTGAGAGTGCTGTCACTGGATATTTTCTCATTTACTTTTCCTTTAAATTTACTCTTAAACCATTCCATAAGTTTTACATTGGTTTCTTGGTCTTCATTTGTCACTTGCCCTACAATTTATGATAGTTGTTCCATTATTGGCTTGTTCTGATCAGGTGTTTACAAGTTGAAGGCATACAAAAAGATGTCCTTAATTTCATGCAATACTTGCTTATGTTTATACTCCTTCCTGATTATTTCTTGCCTCTTTCTTCTATTTAATGCATCCTACATTTTAGTTATTTGCTCAATGCTTATTGTCATTGAGTCATAGCTAGGTATGACTATTTCTTCATCTAACTTAGGGTCTCCATAGTGAAGTACAGTGCTTGTTACCTTAGTTGAGCTCGAGCCTAGTGCAAAAATTTGCAATGGCATTGCATCAATGCTCAGCTTCTAAAGGAATTTTGTAGGAGTGCCAGTAGTTGGTAGTTCTATTAATTTTTGTATTGTGGCCTGCTCCTCTTCCTTTGATGTGTCCTTTTCCTCTTCTGATCTTCCTTGATCAATTACAACTATTTGTGGTGTACCTATTTTCTATACTGTAGAATTAGATGTAGCAATCTGTCCTTTTTTCTCTATTGATGTAACTTTCTGTGCTTCTCTAGTCAGCTTCTACTACATGGTATCACCTGTTCCTGATGTGTCAACTATTGCAATTGGTGATGGAAGCATTAGGAGTTGAGCACTAGTAGCTATTGAGATGACAGAGGGTGGTTCTTGTGGATTCACCTTGTCTCTTGATGAATCAGCTACTACATTTTGTAACTCATCGACACTAACCAATACAAGATTTGTACATAATTTTTCTTGTTGTGTGGATTGGTCAAGGATCTTTTTGAGATCCTCTATAGTTAGTGGATTGATGTTCTAACAAGATTTGTCAATAATATCCTTCATAGTTATAGTATCTGTAGGTGTGGAGATGGCATGAGGAGGGCTAGGAGGTGGCAATTGTGTGTCTTGTACACTTTGATCTATTTGTTTCTCATTAGTTGTTGCCATTTCATCTTTTTTCTCTATCTCTTCCTCTTCACCTTTTTCTTTCTCCTCTTCCTCTTTCTTCTCTTCTTCTCCTTTCTCTTCTTCTATTTTATCTTTTTCTCCTTTGTCTTCTTCTTTCTTCTCTATTTCTTTTTCCTTATTTTGTTTTTCCTCCTTTTCCTTATCACTAGCCTTAGCTTTATTTGCATTTGTATCATCCTCTTCTTTTCCATCCTTGTCATTAGTCAATTTATATATTGACTTCCACAATCTTGTGGGCTTATTGACAAATTCTTCAATTTTGTTTTGCAAAATGCTAAAGGCTCTATACTTTGGTGCAAACTTGCTCCCATGTTTCTTATTTTCCTTAGCAATTTGTCCTCTTGTCAATTCAGGCATCATTTGTGCCAATGTTGATTCTCTTATTTTCTTTTCCGTCTTTAGACAATAATGCCACTTGTTTTCAATAATCTCATACAACTCCCTAGGCACAATATTGTCTAATTCAAGAAGTGTGTACTTGAATTTTGCCATCATGGCATATACTGGTTCTTCTACCTTATTCTAATCTTCTCTACTTAATTTATTGAAATCAATACTTTTCAAATCAAAAAAATCTACATTCTTAACATTTTCAAAGATTTTATCTATATGTGACTTAGGAGGATGGCTTGCCACTTTAAACTGGCTGATGTCCTCTGATTCTATCTTTTTCTCATCATCAGATTCTAGTTATGCAACATATTTTTTCCTTGGTTTCTTCTACACTTGACCAATCTACTCAGTAGCCTTCTATTATTTCACTTGCTCCTTGTCCTTTTGAGTAGAGGCCATTGTGGTAGCTCTTGTTACTGGTGTTGGCTTGGCTTGGGTTGGCTTGGAAACCTTCTTGGCTTTGGGCTGGGTTATAGGCTAAGTTTTGGACTTTCTCTTCTTTGGCTTGGCTTAAGATGGTGCTTCCTCAACTTCTTCTTCATCTGCACCTTCTTCCTTATCTTTATATTCACCTAAGCCTTGAGTCAATTCCAGTGGGCCTTGCCCCTATTCATCTTAATCACTCCCATCTTCTTCTTCTTCCTCCTTAACGACCCCTTCAATACCTTCTCCAAATTTCTTCTTTATCTTCCTTACCAGTTTATCTTTCCTCTTAATCATAGAGGCTATCTTCAACTCTATTTCAACTTTGGATTTCACAACATCATATGTACCAAAAGGTTTGGTAGTTTTATCTATTTCCTTTGCAAACAATGTTGTTGTTGATTCTTCATCAACATCTAACTCATAACCTAATGGTCTTAACTATCTAACACTTGGAACTGCTGCTTGGATATAAGTAAAATTAATATCAACTAAGAAGCATATATCATTGATGTGTTGTTCCACTAGGAAAACTAGTATCCTTAGTCTTTGTTTCATGGATTTCTTGAAATCCTAAAAAAAAAATTTCATTTGGGCTTCAAAGTTATCACCCATTTGCTCAATGTACTCATTGATTTGTGTAATGGCTAACTTGTTTGATTTCCAGTTCACTTTCCCAATAGAGGGAAACTCTTCCAAAACATAGAAAAATATGTAGACCAAAACTGAACCAAACTTACACTAAGCATCTTTGGATCTTCTAATTGCTCCCAGATTCTCCATGATCTGTTGTAACAATAATTTTGCAAGCTCATATGTATGATCCCTTTTGAGAAGTTTATATGCCACATCCATAGCAATGCATGGTACACTATTCAATCTAATAGTTTTATAGAACTTGTGAGATATCACTCTCACTGCAAATTCTAGAAGGGGATCTATGATTGTGTTAATGGTCATGCCCCTTTTATTCTATTTAGCCCTGATGTTCTTTTCAATAGCTTCTTTTGAATCATTACGCAGGGTCTTATGCTGATCTAGGGTTGGAAAACCTGTGATCCTATGCACTATTCTCTTTGTTATTTTGATAGGTCCTCCTTCTAGCAACAAATAACAATCATGAATTCGAATCAAAATAATCCATATCCAATCGATCTTGAAAACTGTGGGGAAAATTAGGGCACTAGTTAAACCCTTTTTCTCAACTATTTGAAATTCTTCTATCAATATTATGTTATCACACAGTTTATCATATGCTTGAAAAATCTTCAATTCCCCTATTCCACCTATCTTACAATTGTAACATTTCTTGATATCTCGCACCATTATGACTTTGGGTGGAATTATGGATAATGTACCAACAGGGTCATTTTTATAAGTTACCTCTAGAATTGGTCTAAAATTTGGTTGTTTAACCTCATTATTTACTAACTAGACCTCATGACCTTCCTTGTCCTTAGAGTTTTTGGAACTAGAAGCCATTTTACAGATCTAGGGTTTGAAAAGATATAAAACTTTAAAACTACGCAACTCAGCACTTGAAAAATACCTTAGACTGACAAAAATTGATGTTGAATCTTTGTTGGAATCCATGTAAAAGCTTCAATGTGGCTCTCCAATCACTTCTAAGCCCTTCTCATTCTTTCTCTTTGTATGAATGATGAGAAATGATCAAGAATTTGACATTATACACTTCAAAACATAGCATTAAATGCTTAGTGTGTATATAGTTGTAAACTCGACTCCTTAAGGATTTTAGCATAACTCAGATTCTAGTGCTAACTTAGCTATGACCAATCACTCAAATCCTAATAGCAACTCGACATACACTAATATTTACTTGGCACCTAAGGATAGCTCGGGAACACTTGCAGAAACTTCAAGTTTTGACTTTGTGTCTTGATTCATGCTATTTTCTTCTTTGTAGTGCTTGTTTGTCTGGGGACAGATGCATGATATAAGTATGCATATCAGTCCCATACACCTATCCATGCTTAGTTGGATGAGGTGTGACCACTTGACCTATTAGGTGAAGTGATCCCTTCATTTGATGAGCTACACTCATCTTTCTTTTTCCATGTCTTGTTCATTTATCCTTTGACATGTTCTATATCCACCTTCTCTTTTCCTTTGTTGACTTGTGACTTGGGTGCCTTTGACTTTGTTGAGAAATTCCTGCTAATATCACCAGCCTTCAAGCAACTAAAACATTTGTTTTGACTTAACCATCTACTATAGTTTCCTCTTAAATGTGTCCTTATGAAATTTTTAGGAATATGTCCATATTGCTAATAGTAGTGATAGTTATACTTAGTGTTATAGTCCCAATTGTAGTGATGACCATTGTTACCTTCTCGTGTTGCCTAATTTAATGTCCACATAGGCTTTGATCTACACTCAAATGCTCTATGACCATATTTTTGGTAGTTGTAGTAGTGACCATCAAATCTTGGTGTTCTGATAGTCTTAGTCCTATATTCATGTGCTTTATGCCCTTGCTTTTTGCATTTGTGACAATAGCTTACATTGTTAGGCTTATCATGCGAATGAGCATTCTTGCTCCTGCATATATTAGAAGTATGTCCCTTTTTACCATAGCAATGACAAGTAGGTTTAGTCTTCTTACCTTTTTTGCTCCTTTCTTCTGCAGTCTTCAATGATTCTCCTTGTTCAGTGCTGGTGTAACCAAGTCTTGAAGTATCATCACTAGCCCTTGGTGATTTTAGTAGCTACTCAAAGTAATTGATAGCCTCATTGGGTATGTTGAAGCTTTCTACAACTTCCTTCTCTCTTTTTAGGTCATTTTGTAGTTGTTCATTATGTATCTTCAGTGTAGAGATCTCAATGACCTTCATATTCAGCTTCTGATGTGCATTTATCATTTGGCTTAGGGTATCAAGCTGCATGTTTGAGATTCTTTCAAACTCAACTATCTTTTCCTCCAGTCTATTGGTAAGATTTCTCTTGTCATATTTTAGCATGGCCTTGTCTTCGATGGCTCTTTTCTTCAATTCAATTACCTCACAAAGCATTATGGCTTGTGATTCTTTCTCAATTTTGAGAGATCTTATCTCTTCTACTTGAGCTCCATTCTTTTCCATCAATTCTGCTATTGCTGCATCAAATTCTTTAGTATCTCCATTGGCAAACACTTTTGTGGTATCAATCTCCATGTAGTGTGTGTCATTTTTAGCTATGGCTATATCCTTTCTTCTTTTCAAGGATTTTCTCAATTCTTCTCTAGCTTCCTCCAAGTTGTGTGGAGCAAGATGCACATCAATCACCTAATTCTCTATGATCTTCCCAAGTTTGAAAACTTCCATCTTTAGATCTTTTCTCTAAGCTATTAGGCTTCTCCTTATGAGAACTAGGCTCTTATACCAATTGTTGGAATAATCAAATTGGAAGAATACTTCTGAGAGGGGAGTGAATTAGAAGTAATACATTTTATCCATTAAAACTTTTAACTAAAAGTAAACTGCATCCATGTAAACATATCAAATAAGCACAAAGTAAACACATGCATCAACAAAACATAACACTAGAATTTGTAACCCATAAACCCTTCAAAATGAGAAGGTAAAACTGAGGTGGGGATGATACCCAGAAAATCATTCTAGCAATTACGTTTGACCGCTTCTGATGGTCTACCCTAGTAAAGGCTTTGCACGATGTAAATAGTGACCTATTTAAAGGATTTACAAACACTTTACTTGAAGTATCATCCTGGTAAAGGATTTTATCACCTTTTCAAAGGATCTACAACCTAGCTATTAAGCTAACCTATCAACATAGGATTTTCCCTTCCAATACAATTGTTAGAGAGTAATAGATAAATAGACTTGATAGCTTACAATCCTTGATTGCTAAATTTAGGCACTTGATCTACTCTCTCAAATCTTGATCCTCTAAGATCTAATATCTATTTGATGCCTTTACTCTATTCCTCTAAGTATTTTTACTCTTTCCACTAAATTTTGCTATAGTTTACCCACACACTACTCTCATCCACTAGCAACTCCAAATTGAGGGGTCTTTGCCTTCTTATAAAAGCTTTGAAGACTTAGGATTTGCAATGAAATCATGAACATAACTTTCCCTCTCAAATCCTTAGATTTATCCTATTATTTGCATGCCTTCTCCATTTTTCTTATTGGTTGCATGCTAATTGCATAGGAAATATAAAAGATTAATTTTTGTCCTTTATGTCCTTCGAGATTCTTCTATGGTAGCCCAAAAAAAGATGTTTTACATAGGTGTTTGTGTAATTACAAACAACTATGCCCAATCTATGTTACTTGGCCCACATTGAATTATAGGTGCTTAGCACATGTATGATTCTGGTTTGCTCGGCACCTATTGCATTCTGGCTTGCTCGACACATGTATGATTCTGGTTTGATCAGTACCTATTGCATTCTAGCTTGCTCAGCATCAATTGTGACTCAACACCTATTTATCACTTAGCTCATATGATTCACTCAGCACCTGAAATCACTCGACGCCTATAGAAATTTTGGCTTGACAAATACTGTAGCTTTGCATATATAGTGTACTTGGCTTTTATATGAAAACTAGTTAAGTGTGTTGACACTCAGTTTTCAAAACCAATCTGAGACCAAAAAGAAAGAGGTGAGCTTATAGCCACACCATCAACCTTCTCATAGATAACACCTTGGAAGGAAAAGAAGGTTGATCTTAAGCACAACTCTACTAATGTGAGAATCTCTTCATTAACCTTGCATTTAATGACTTCAAAAGAGTCGAGAATGGGGACCTTAGTGAAGAGTGAAACCACATGAAAGCTCACAAGCATGTCCCCACTTTCCACTTTAGCATCTTTGATGATGTTATCAAAATGGTTAGCATCCTTGATAAAAGAGTCCCATATTCCCACCACAGGAGATATAAACTTTGAAAGGAAAGAAGCTAAAGTGCAAGTGGGGGAGCTGATGGTATCAATAATAGGCTTCAAAGGATGTCATATTTATGGATCTCATAGACTCCATAAATGTAAGGGGTGACTTCTTTAAATAGAATAAGATGCCTCTTGATAGATCAAAATTAGATCCGGTTATAGTCACCTTTAATTTTTTGAGGATATTGGAAAAGGGTTGTGCACCACAACTTTATGGCTACTAGAATTTGAAAGGAGGAATTGAATCATATAATCATGATTTTTCATAATGACTATGACATTTTATTTTTCAGTTTGGATATACCAAAGGCTCAACAAGGAGCTAAGAAGAATGGATAGAGCATCTATGAGGGCTACAAGTCTATTTCATAGAATGGTGAAGTGAATTGCGGGAGCTAGAAGAGGAGACAATTGGTTTGGTAGATAATGATTCTTTGAAATGAGGGTTGGGTGAGCAGAAGGGAGAAGAGATGATAACTCCACACTTTTGTAAAAAATGAAAAAAAATTCTTTTTTGGTCTATGGACTAAATCAAATTGGAAACATAGAGCTTGGGAAAATTAGGGGGTATCAAAATGGACCCACAAGTCTGATTTGAGAAAAGTCACATGCTTCAATTGAAGAGAGAGGTAAGAGCCTAGATTTGAGAGCATTAATCATTCTCCTGGTGTAACTAATGAAATATCTAAGCAGGGCCATGCTAGCTTGAAAGAAAATGTGATCAGTACTAGCATTCCTCAGATGATGCTCAATCATGACAAATTTGGGGATCAAATAAGAGTCCTCACATCTTTTTCAAAAGGTTACATATGCATCCTTCTTTAAAATCTTGATTCTTAAACACTTAAATTGCTTGTATTTAAAAAATAGTTCCCTCTCATGAACTGTGTAGATTATCGATAATAGATACCCAAAATCTATGATATTATATTCATGGTTCTAGTAAGATTATGTGTCATCTTTTAGCACCAACATTTTGGATCATACTCAATGATCCTCCATTAGGGTGAGAGAGCTAAGAATGTGAGGGTAAAAGCACAAACCTGTGTCACCCTTTTACAAAGGAAAAGGCTAACAAAAGTATAATTGTTCACCTTCAATGACATAAAAATGATATTATTATTTAGAATTTAAAAATGAAGTAAACTAATGAAATGTGTAGAAATGGACTGCATTTAGGATTATAATTTTTAATAATTATTTGGAATAAGAAATGATATATATTCCTATTTTTTAATGATAACTTTTTAGTTGCTAAAAAATGGTGGAAATCAGGGGTCTAGTTCCCACCAAAAAAAAAACATGGAAATAAACTTATTTCTCTTTGATCTCATATTATGTCATAGGTAACATATGTAGCTAGAAAAATAAAAAATAAAAATTGTCTTTAGACCTATATTTTCTCTTTTATAACAATTAAAACTTCAACTTATTCAAATTGATAGTTTTCATCTCCCACAACATTTTAAAAAATAATTCTATTCAAACCAAAATAAAACTTATAGATTTTGAAAGAGGACTCTTTCCTCTAGAATGCCATATAATTTTTATTGTTTATTGAATTGATTTAATATTTTTTTCTTTCTCAAAATTGACATCTTCTTGAGTGTTAAAATACATACATGTAGAAATTTTTAATTACAAACTACTATATCCAATCAAAACACTATGAACTCTATATGTTAATATTCTTGGCTTTGAGCTCTATAAAATGGTGTTTATATTTGATTTTAAAAAAATCATAAAAAATAGTAAGAGTTATTCAAACATTAGTTTTCTGAATTATTATATTTCTTTAGTAGTTGGATACTAACTAGTATAAAACATGAATTTAATAGACATTTATAATTGGAAAAGTGTAAGATCAAATATAACTTAGCTAGAATAAATTTATCAAGATCATATGTTTGAAAAAAAAAAATATTTTAGATAGAAATACTCAAATTCAATCATTCTGATAAGTTAGCCCGAAAGGTGACACAACATTGTACTTTTACCTATGAAGTAATGCTAGCATGTAGACAAGACTTAATAAAAAAGAAGAAAAGGGAAAGGGTCAAGGAGAAATAGAGTTTAAACCAAGGAAATTAAAAAAAAAAAAAAATTAAAAAGAAGAAGAATGAGAAAGGAGAAGGAAATAATTACCAAAGGATAAAGGAACCAGTCCCTATAGAAGTAAATAATAAATAAAAATAATAACATTTGTCAAGAAAATAATTATCTATATGTGTATCAAAAGGGGTACCTAGTGGGGAAACATAATATAAGACTCCTTATTACCTAATGAAGCCTATTACACCCTATTAAGAATTATTAGGACCCTTTATGCAAGATATAACACTCATAATGACATAGTAGACTCACTAGGTCCCCTTAAGTCAAACATGTATCTTAATTACCTTATGTCTACCTATAAGTGTACCAAAAGGGGTCCCTATATAGAATTTTGTGTAAATTTACAAAAAAAATTCATTCACATCTTATACACTAGATGTTGAACTCATCTACATCATTTGATTTAGCACATAGAATAGACTTCACGAATTGTGTCATACTTTCAAGGACAACCACATCTTTATTAACTTCTTCCATGAAATTTTTATATGATTGTGAATGTAGATGAAAAAAAACATGATTTTGGAAAAAGGTTTCAAGAACCATATTTATACATACAAAGGAAGGGCACAACATCTCAAAATTTCATTGACCTTTTGCCACATCTATAAATTGTTGTTTGAATATAGATCAAAGAACTCAAATTGTGTTGAATTGACAAAATGTTTTGTATGAAAAATCTTTCTATCCATATTTTTATCTTTTATTTATATAATTTCCCTTCTATTAGATGAAAAATGACAATGACAGGTTCAATATTCAATGACATATCTTCTCAAATGTTTGGAAATTTTGTCTTTTCAAGGGAGTCTACAAATACTAACCCAATTGTTTTCAATATTTTCATCTAATATGTTTCTCCTTTGAATATACCTTTGAAAAGTTCTTCTCAAAATTTTTAGTAAACTAGAAATATCTTGAACTTATCTTTTACATGTCAACCTCTTGCTAGAAATCATAGTCATCAATGCTCTATGTGCATTAGTTGAATTGGCTCCTTGATTTTTAATGTTGGCAACATTCAAAGAATCAAGAAAATTTTCAAGTACTATTTCTTTTACTTGACATCCTGAGGTTTTTATTGTTGACACCCAACAATTCTATAACTAGTGTCATTTCCCTTTTTCTAAACAATTAGACAAATAATTGTGCTTTTCCTATCAAATATTTTTTCAAAAAATATTATTTCCACAAATTTCTAAGATGCAATTTGATTTTCCTACTAAGTAACATGTCTTTGGATGAAACTTGATTACTAGCACCAACATCTTCTCAATCTTCACCTGTATTCTCTTCAACATTAATAGGTACCTCTTTGTCTTCAACAACTCAAGTTGAGCACATTTTGTATGCTATTTCATTCTATCATCCCTCTTTCAATCATATTTCCTTCCTCTCTTTTTTGACTTCCCATTACACTTGAAATATTTAAATAAATCGCTTCAATTACTTGATTAAATTTGTATCCTTCCTTTATATGAACTACTAGCACCCAGACAACCATGTATGACTGGGCTGACCCAGACATTGGCTCGACTGAGGGGTACTCAACTCAAGGGTACTTGATCAAGTGAGACTCAGTCGAGTCCCTTGATGTGGCTTACCATGTGGAAACCACATCAACCAAATATGTGTTTTATTAAAATTGGGAGCTTTAAGGCCCAATTTTCCCATTAAAATTTGACAAACATGAAAAAACAAAAATATAGTTTTCTAGATCTCTCAATCATGAATCTAAACATATAATTTTTATGAAATTTGGAATAGAAAAATAAATTTTAATTTATTAAGTAACGAAAGTAGGTATATTAAGTTTTCAAAAGAAGTAGATTCAAAAATAAAAGAAAAATAGTAAATTATATTAAAAAATATTAATATATATATATATCTATATATATCTATATATATATATGTATATATATATACATATATATATATATATATATATATGTATATATATATATATACATATATATAGATATATATATATATATATGTATATGTATATATATGTATGTATATATATATGTATATGTATATAATCTACTTCTTTTGAAAACTTAATATACCTACTTTCGTTACTTAATAAATTAAAATTTATTTTTCTATTCCAAATTTCATAAAAATTATATGTTTAGATTCATGTATATGTATATATATATATATATATGTATATGTATATATATGTATGTATATATATATATATATATATATACATACATATATATACATATACATATATATATATATATACATATATATATATATATACATATATATATATATATACATGTATATATATATACATGTATATATATATATACACACATATATATATACACACATATATATATATACACACATATATATATACATATATATATATATATACACATATATATATATATACACATATATATATATATACATATATATATATATATATATATACATATATATATATATATACATATATATATATATGTATATATATATATATATGTATATATATATATATGTGTATATATATATATATGTATATATATATATATGTATATATATATATATATATTTGTTTAGTATATATTTCATAGGGGAAAGATGCTGGGAGATGAAAACTGTCAATTTCCA
The DNA here is from genome assembly GCA_028749045.1 of Cupressus sempervirens. Lineage (NCBI taxonomy): Eukaryota > Viridiplantae > Streptophyta > Pinopsida > Cupressales > Cupressaceae > Cupressus > Cupressus sempervirens. Next base: position 325,879,063 of record CM053789.1, read on the forward strand.
AAATGTTTGACTTTGAAAATCTATAAATCAAAAAATATAGCTATAAAATTCTTCTAACATACATTGTAAATTCAGACCAAAACAAATTAAATTTTCATGTAGTTTTTTGGTGGGAAGTAAAACCCTTGATTTTCAAGCAATAAAAAAATCAACTTTAATTTTTTTTTAAACATGCCAATTCTTATTCATTTAAAAAAAAAATTGTATTCATAATCTTCATGTTGTTTTACATATTTCACCATTTTACATCATCTTCAAATTCAAAATAGAAATATGAAATTTCGTTCATTGAAGTTTATCAATTTTACTGTTGTTAATCTATTCCTTTATAAAAGTGTCATGACTAATTATACTTTTATGAACTCTTCCTAACCATCTTTATCAATCCTATCATAAATATAAAGTAGACAAGACTATTGAGATTAGTCTCCCTAAGGTTGGTCATTATGTAGCTATCTTACCTACTCAACCTATTCCTCCTTTTAAAAAAAAATTCTTGGCTCAAAGTTGTTCCCTCCTTGGAACCTATGTCTGTTGATTCTAATAAATTCAACATGTTATCTCATAAAACCATTTACATAACCAACATGCTTACAAGCTTCACAAGGACTATTGAGATAGGGCTAAATCCTATGCTTTTGTTTCTCAAACTACATGATCTTCTCAACCCTTGACTTCCTTTGATTAACCCATGCTTGAGCACATGAAGGATTTTAAATATTATAATAACATGAAAATGGATAAAAAGGATGATTCTATTCATAACTTAGATTCTATTTTTTTAATAATGATCATGAAGATACTCTTGATGATGATGTTATTAATTCCATTGATAATATACAAGCCCATGATTATGAACATGAGACTATTGATATGAATCATGATTTTCCTAGCATACTTTTTAAATAGCTAATACTTACTCTTAGTGTTGATTACAATGAATCCCACCATAATCCTTTCTTGGATCTAGTTTATGACCCTACTATGTTGGAAATTATTCCTCTTACAAGTTTTTAACCTTTCACTAATGATAAAAATTGAGATGGAGGTCATGTAAAATCCTTGATCTAAAAACTTTCATAGCATGGTAGTCTTTCCAGTGTGTTTCTCTTATAATGAATTTCTTTATATAAATAAATAAATATATATGGATTGTGTTGTAGACATTCTTCTATGTGTATATCTCTTCTTCTATATGTTCTTACATATTATGCCATAAATGTACTATTATTCATAAAAGTGCCGTTGTGTAGTCTTCTTGGATGCTTGTAACATGGTAGCACCAATTTTTTTTTATTACTATTATTTCATCCCAAAGAGACTCTTCATCATATCTCTCAAAAAAAATTCCTCCATTACATTGTAGTTCTATTTCCTTTGGGGAATGATGAGATCTTATGCTTGATATAATATTACATATTATATATGATCATGTAATAATTCCAAATTTAGTAGATCCTTTTTTTCTCTTTCTTTGTCATGTGTTTATTTACATTGAAGTGTTATCCATTGGGGGAATTTCAAAGTGGAAATATTTCTAGTGGATGCATGCACACTTTTGTTAAAACTATTATTCTCATTGACACTTTTAATCTCTTTAATATAAGGTCATATACTCCACTCACTTTTTCACACACACACACACTTCAATGGATTTTATTTTATAGTTTTTGGTCCCTCTATTAAACTATTAATAGTTTTGGGGGCCTAATCCATGTATTCCTTTATGAAACTATTAATAGTTTGGGAGGCATGGACTTAAATTCCTTTTATCTATAACAGATTAGTAATTTCCTAGGAGGAATGATCCCCTACTTTTATCCCTATTTGGAAATACTAATAGTCCAAGAGGACCAATATTTCATTTTTTATCCTTCTTTGGACTACTAATAACCAAGGAAGCCTAATGGTGCAGGAGCACCTAGGGATTGCCTAGGCAATCTAATATTCTATTTTTTTGTTATGTGGATGTGAGCTTTAGGGAATTTTTTATGTTTTGGATATAAGGTCATGTTGACCATAGTGGTAGTACAATAAGAATTTTGTTCATAGGGTCTAATAGCCTTTTACTAAGTGAAATTAGGGGCTAGCAAGTTGTAAAGCCCTCTAATTAGCCTAAAGCATGATGATAATTTCATAATGATATAAATAGGGTCTAGAAATGGTTAGGTTTTATTTTTACCTTAGTTAAGGTTCTTGGTTGATTTTTTGAGGGAATGGAGGTCACTTGATTAAGTTGAGGAAAAGTTACATTATGCAACTTTATGACTTTAAAAAGTTGCTTGAACAACAATGATAAGAAAGTTTCTATTTGATGGGGATGAGTCTTAAAGGGTAAATAACCACCAAACCAACCTATAAGACATGAAAATACCTATGAGAAAACTTGGATTCTCATTGTATGGATTTACTATTTTTGTAATCAACATTTTGAAACAATTTGTATGTAATTTCTTTGTTACTAATGATAGTAGGTAGTTAGGAGTTCAAGATCCATGTTGTAACCTATGTATTTGTTGAAGTAATTGTTTTATTAATTCTATGTGTTGGTAGATAGAGGTTTTGATCATTTTTTTTCTATTTGTGATTTTTTTTGGGTTTTACGCTATCACTAGTTATGTCTAGGCAGTTGTTGAAGATGGAACTCGAACTCATTTTTCCACTATCCATTCTATAAAACCTCTTGGAAGTAGTGAGTAGACTTCATGTAAATAATTTCTATAGAAGAAAGGGCCCTCAAATGCAGAGGAAGTAATTTTAAGATCTTTTCCTTGGCAAGCTTGTAGTGAGTCCAGCAAGGGAAGACCATAAAGAAAACATCATTACTTATTGAGCAGAAAATACAGAGTCCAAATTCATTTTGGAAATGGAAGAAGGAATTATTACCAATGTTCAATGAAGTGGAAAGGATCATATACCAATCCTGGAACAAGCCTAAAATAGTCCTTATTGTTGGAGTAGCCTGTAGAGCCTAAAAAACCTAATTTTCACCTAATTTAGGCTAGGGAAATGGATGGAAATATATAAAATCAAGACCCGAGAAATATTTAAAGAATGAAAACATAGAAAATATTCCAGGGTTCCTTTGGAAGGCATAGGAGAAAAACCATATTTTCTCAGGGAAGGAGGCCTGATAGGGGAATTTGGTGAGATTGGATAAGAAATTAGATAAGGAGGGATAGCTAACACCTCTAATTGATTGCATTGAATTCTCTTAGCACACCTCCAAACCTATTTAAGGTTGGCTGAATCATATGGAGGATTTAGAGCTTTGAAGATGGTCTAAAGTCTAAGGAAAATGAACATACCAAACTTATTGATAGGTAGGTTAGCTTAAGGAGACTAGGTAATCCTAGTGAACAAAGAGTCCTATAGGTTCTATGGTAAGAGAGAAATACACCCTAGAAGTCTTTGTGAAGACCAGGAGCATGAGCTAGTGATTGGTTCATCTAATCTCCTTATCACCTAATCATGTTTCTAAACCCTCAAGTACACACACATCCTTATGTCTATACAGTTTTTATTTTTGGAGCATAGGGTTGAGGATTAATCTTTGATGTATTTAATATCATGCATCACACACTTTCTAAACAATTAAATTAATCTTCTATGGGTTGACTAGCATGCCACACAAAATTTCTAGACCATTCAACAACATTCTCTTTTGTAACACCCCTTTTTTGTATCTAGCTCACATCAAAGAACACAAACCTTATTAGGAGAGTTAACTACACTTCTCCTCTCTCTTTTTCTATTTTCAATGAAAACCCTCTTGTTATGACTTTGAAAATGATGAGAAATCTAGTATTTTGGAGGCTTGGTAATTTTATTTAGCTCCTTAGTCATGATGAGATCATCTCTTTTCATTTATGCACTTTACTATGAGTATTAGGTATCTAATACTCCCACTAAAGTGTGGGATGAATTTTCCATATCAAGATGGAATAACCCATACTTTAGTGATTTTATAGTCTATGGATGTATTTTTTCTCAAATTATCTTTTCTTGAAATTTGTTTCCTCTTTTCTAATTCTATTAATGAAATTTCTAAGACCTTAGGATTACCCTTCTAAGGATAGCCCTCATATAGGTTATCCTAGTTGACCTATATTGGTATAGGTCACTCAGGTTGACCTATACTGGTATAGATTTGATGAATGGTCCTCCCCTTGACACCACAATAAATAATAGAAATGTAGAACAACATAAAGGGAGAGTACAAAATATTCACTTCTTATTATCAATGCAAATGTCGAATTAAGGATTTACAATATGCAAACACACATGGGGGCCTTCCTTATAATAGTCTATAAGATAGAACTATGAATATCACCTAGAACTAGCCTAGGCAACCTATGGGTCTTCCTTATATATAAACTTATCTCTCAAGAAGGTTCTAGATGATAAGCCATCACCATTAAGGCTAGCCAACCTCATATATTTATATCATTTTATTGCACTTTACTATATAAGATCAACTCAAGAAAATTTACAAATTACATTTTCATATGGGTCCACTTCTAGAGACCATAACTAGTAAAATATTGACTCAATGGACTATTATAATCCCATTCTATAACTATTGGCTAGCAATCTACATCTAATCATGGAAGTATCCATTAGCTAATGTTTTACCTTGTTTTAGAACCATCGAAGCCTTTATTGCTAGACCTAAATTTTGGATAGCCAAAATTCATACCAAAAATAAACAATAACTACACTTAATACATATAATATGGGAATGAAACTCATCTAGTAGGCTAATATGTCAAAGATGAACCTCCACATATGAAATTGGAATAATCTAAGCACATAATACCAACTTAAAAGAATTAGCAAGCTCCCTCAAATAGAAGCTTTGCACAAGAATAGCCCTTATTGAAAACAAAAAAACTAGAAAATTAGAAACAATAATATTTTTTTGGGTGAAGCAAGATTGCCCTTATACTTAGGATTCTCCTACACTAGACACCCCAGATAATTTGAGAAGTGACCCAATCAAGTCTTAGGTAATCAAAGGAAAATCAAGCTAGTCAAACTCCTCCTATGCTAGTTATGATTAATCCTCCATTGGCCTCACTTTCCATTTGATCAGATAAAATTCATATGTTTTGTTCCTTGTGCTTCATCCCACTTTATTGACCAAACCTCCTCAATCTCTTTTGCAGTTGAATTAGATGTTGGAATACTCCACTGTGCTTCTACAACTTCATCTCCATCTCCTCCTTCATAATATTTTATCAAATGTTAAATGTTAAATACTAGTGAAATATTCAATTCAGCAGGCAACTTTATGTCATAGACATTTCCATAATCATTCCTTTTCACTATCTTGCATGGCCCAAACTTCTTCATTTTCAACTTATTATATGTAACCCCTAGAATTCTCTCCTTCCCCAAATGAACCATGACTTCATCTCCAATATAAAATTCCTTATACCTTATTTTCATATCTTCCTTATCCTTATACTATACATTCATCTATATAATGTGATTCCTCACCTCCTTGTGGATGTTCTTCAAATGTTTAAAAAAATCTTATACTTCAATGCTACTTATTTCTCTTTTACCTAACTACTTTTATTCAAAAACCATTTCTAAGAATTCTCCCATACATGATTTGGAAGGGTGGTTTACCAGTACTCATGTTGATATAACTATTGCATGCAATTTTTTCCTATGGTAAGATTAGATCACAACCTTTTGGATTATCTCTAACCAAAAATCTCATAGAATTCCCCAAACTATATTTCAAAACTTTTGTTTTTTGATCATTAGATGGATGATGCAATGAACTAAACTTGAAACTTGTCTTTAATTTCTTCAACAATGTACACCATAAATACCCTACAATCTTGGTATCTTGATCAAAAACTATTCTCTTTAGAAGACCATCTACTCTCACCACTTTTCTTAAAAAAAAAACTTCACCACAAAACATCATCAATATTCTTCTTGTAGGGGATTAAATGTGTCATCTTGAAAATATGTGAACCACCACAAATATTGAATCCTATCCTCATTGTTTTCCTCGTAAACCAAAATTGAAATTCATGCCAAAATCTTCCCATGGCTTCTCAAGTATAGGTAATAGTTGATATAACCCTATATTTTTCCTTACTCCCTTCACAATTTGACATACTCTCCAACTCTATACAAATTATTGATATTTTTTTGTAATTGTGGCCAATAATAATTTTTGACAACCAAAGAAATGGTTTTATCTTTACCAAAGTGTCTAATGAATCCTCCACTATGCTTCTCCTTAATGATATTCTCTCACAGAACTTCTAGGAATGCACACTAACTTTCCTTTAACAACATACCATCCTGGATCATAAAATCCAACCACTTTGTCTTGTTAAGTGTAACAAGTCCTAAACATTGTTTCCAAGCATCACCAAAATTGGGATCCCCCATATACAAATTCTTGAGCTCCTTGAACCCAACCACCTCAATCTCTATTTCTATCAACTAAATTTGTCTTCTACTAAGAGAATTTGCAACTTTGCTAAACTTCCCACTCTTGTGTTTCAAAAGAAATGTATAAATCTACAAAAACTCAATGCATTTCAAATGCATTTGATTCAATTTTCCTTGATTATTCAAATGTTGCAAAGCTCGATGAGCAGTATATAAAGAAAACTCCCCAAGAAGAAAAAAATATCCCCACTTCTTCAATGCCTGAATTATAGCATAAAATTATTGATTAGAAACATAATACTTTCTTTTAGAATTATTCAATTTCTCACTAAAATAAGCAACAAATCTACCTTCTTGGTCCAAAACAACTCCTACTGTAGTACCACTAGAATCAAAGTATACTTGAAATAAATTATTAAACTTAGGAAGTTATAAAATAGGCTTCTCTATAACTTTCTATTTTAACAGATTAAGACACTTATATACTCCTACAAACTACTTAAATTCTTTAATATTTCCTCTCACTATTTTGGTCAAGGGCCCACAAATACTACTAAAACCTCCAATAAAATTCAAAAATATCTTACCTTATCACAATCCTTGGATTAGACCATTTGAGGATAGCCTTCACTTTCTCAGGGTCCATCCTCAAACCTTTTGTTGATACTACAAATCCTAAGTACACCAAATCCTTCACAAAACTACACTTTTATAAATTTATCAAAAACTTTTCCTCCATCAACTTATCAAACAGCTTATAAATGTGAATAAAATGCTCCTCTAATGTCTTACTAAATTTCAAAATATCATCTAGATAAACAATGACAAACTTACCCAGAAACTCCTTCAGTACCTCATTCATGAACCTTATGAAACTACTCGATGTACTACTTAGCCCAAAAGGTATGACTAACCACTCATACAATCCTTACCTTTTCTTGTAGGAATTTTTCCACTTATCTCCTTCTCTAATGTGAATCTAATGGTACTCACTCTTTATATCTATCTTTGTGAAGTACACAGCTCCACTCAAACAGAGCATAGTATCATCCATCCATGGCAACAAAAAATATATACTTGATTGTGGTCTTGTTGATAGCTCAATAATCTCTACACATATTCCATTCTTCTTAGGCACTAATTCTATTGGTACAACACATATACTTAGACTCTCTCAAATCAACCCCTTATGCAACAACTCATTAAATTTTGTATTCAACTCTTCACTTTCTTCTAGTGTCATTTGGTGTGCAATCTTATTTGAAAATTTGGTTCTAGGAATCAAGTCCATTTGGTGATTGATTGCTTGCCCCTATGGTAATCCATTAGGGACATTGATCTAAGACAATATCTAGAAACTCTTCCAATAAATTTGCAACTTCTATAGTTACCTATTCTATTTCTTCTTTACCATCTTTTGGAATTAGAAAAATACATATGTTCATGCCTCATACCCTCTAGGAACATCTTTCCATTAAAAAACATATAGTGAAAACACTACATACCTTTTCATCTATATGATTTAACGACTTCAGCTTATGTTTCACTCCATCTTTTGTCAGAGCATAGGTATTTTCATCTCAGTGATGTACAATAGTCTTGTCAAACTACCAAAATTTACCCAACAACAAATGGCACATGTCCATAGGTATGATATCACAAAGAACCTCATGACTTCCAATCTTGAACTTCACTAGTCACTAGTCATTGACCATGACCTTGTAGTCATCCTCCACTAAGGAAATTTTGTATGGATGTGGGTGTTTCTTCCTCTTAAGCTTTAACTTCATGAACATCATTTTTTACACTAGATTGTTAGTAGTTCCACAATCAATGATCATATCAAAACACTTATCTTTACATTTGTACCTTGTGAGAAACAAATTCCTCCTCTAATTAAATTCATCCTCACCACTCAACAAGACTCTTCTATTAACTAGGACCTCTCCTCTTTCAACATCTTTAGAATGTGATGCTTTGGAATATTTATCAACATGCACAAATATGGCTTGGCCTTTTTTTCTTTTATCAATCCTTCCTTGGTACTAGGAACATTCAAATGCTCTATGCCCTTCTTTGCAATGAAAGCATTCTCCAGAGCAACCTTTTCTTCCAGATCCTTTCCCTCTTCCTCTTCCTCTCTAATCTTTATTTTTATGATCATGAAAATGATTGGAATTATTTCCCCTCTATTTCTAATTACTATTTCTCGCATCATCCTCATTCTTTTGATCATCATTTTGGCCTCCTTAAGACCATTCAACAAATATTCCACCATGATCACTTCAACTATTGTTATCAAACTTTTTGTTCATCTTTTCCTCAACTTGTAGGGAAAATTAGTTTACCTAGTAAATAATAGTCATTTGAACTAGACTCGACTCCTTTTGAATACTTGACCTCAACCCATTAAGATAATGATCAAATTTCTCCTTATCAACTTTTGCATGGCCAGCTCTAATGATAACTCGATAGAATTCTTTGGTATATTTTTGAATAAACATTCTCACTTGCTTTAATCCTTGCATTTTTTTTTAGTAGGTCAAGATCATAATCCACAAGAATGAATTTTTTCTTCAATTTATCTATCATCTTATCCCATTTGGTTATTTTATCTTTCATTCTCATATCTTGCTCCAATTGAATCTCCTGTCACTAGATCTTCATGTGGCCTTTTAGTTTGGCCTTCACAAATTTTACCCTATCTAGATCTTTAATCTCCTCATACTCGAATTATTATTCTAGTTAAAGATGTCTCAAAACTATGGGAACTTCAAATTTAGGTCTTTTTCCAAGCTTAGAAATGACCCTAAAAATCATTTCTTCTTTTGGGTTCAAAACTTCATCTTCACCTTAATCAGTGTGCACTTCTCTTTTTCTTTCATCATCACTCTCATCTCTTATGGAAAGATTCATCTTTCTCCTTCTACACATATGTTCTTGCAATCCATGCATTTTTCTTTAGAGGGCTTGAACCTCAAGTATAACACCTTTAACACCATGCTCTCATCATGGAAACAATTTCACACTTCCATTGAAATACTAGTGGAGAGTTCCTCATGATGGACAACTTTTCCATATGATCAACCCAAACCACAATCCTAGTGCAAACTACCTTGTAGTTAACAATCTATTTATACACTTAGGATCTTTCACTTTGATACCACTTGTTGTAGGGGGCTCTCCTCAATACCAAAATAAATCATAGAAATAGAGAACAACACAAATTGAGAGAAAAAATACGAGCTTATTAAATTATCACTGCAAATGAAAAATTACATAATTACAATATGAGTACCCACATAGGCATCTTCCTTACAACAATCTGTAACACAAAACTATGATTATCACCTGGAAATTCCCTAGAAAACCTACGAGTCTTCCTTATATAGGAACTTTTTTTCCATTAGAGAAGATTTTAAATTTAGACACTAAGCCCTCAACCTTGAGGCTGAACAACCTCATATTACATCATTTCAGTACACTTTATTATATAAGATCAACTCAGTATAATTTTAAAATTATATTTTTGGATGGGTCCACTTTTGGAGACCATAATTAGCAAACTATTGACTTGATAAGCTATTATAGCCCCATTCTAGAATCCTTGAATAGATATCTACAATGAATAATTACAAAAGCATCCATTAGGCAAGGTTTGACCTTGTTTCAAAACCATTCAAGCCTTCATCATTGGACCCGAAGTTTGGATGGCCAAAAATCATACCAAAACTCTACAATAATTGCACTTAATACATATGATATGACAATGAAACTCATCTAGAAGATTGATATGTCAAAGATCAACCTAGACATGTGAAACTAGAACAATCTGAGCATATAATATCAGCTTACTAAAATTAGAGAGCTCCCTCCAATAACACCTTTGCAGAGGAATATCCCTTATTAACACAAAACTAGAAATCTGGAACTAAAAATATTTTTGGGTGATGTAAGATTTCCCTTACACCAAGGATTCTCCTCCATCAAGGTAACCCAAGTTGGCTTGTATCCTAGACATTTTTTGTCCTAGGGCCAGTTTTGTCTCAACAATTTAAATTTGAAAATTGGGTGACCCCATTAGCTTTCTTTATTTTTTATTCCAATTTTTTTTATAAAAAGAAGCTTCTGCACCTTATTTTCACTTGAACTATAGTTCCAATAGAGACCACGAGCACATGATATGAACTCAAGATATAAAATCCAAGACATTTTGTAGGGTATGGAAGCATTCAAGGTATTTTCAAGATTTAAGATCCTTTGTTAGCAACTCCTCTTTAAGACATAGTATTATGTTGGCCATCAAGGGAGGAGATTTACATTATAAAATATCTTCTACTTCCTTTGTAAACATCTATATCCATGTCTCCATGATCTAATATTAGTTAGATTCATTGCATTTGTCGATATTTATAATATTCCTATTGAAGGTTCAACATCAACAATATAGAAGAATTGCAAAATGTTTATTTATAAGTGTTTCATCATGTAACGTAAATATTTACATTTGTCTTTATTATTTACATTATTTTTCATTCTTTTCTCTTTCAAGGTTAATTCATAAATAGGGGCATTAATAAGGAAAGCCCCCCCACCCCAACAAAATTTTTTTTTCTTGTGTGTAGGACTAAGATATCATAATTGCAAACTCAAATCCAAAAACTAATAGTTGGGAGCTTTAAGAAAAATATGGTTCAACTTTGTTTTGGTTATCTTGGAACATTTTTTTCATCCTATAAACCTACGAGTAGATGCCACCCAAATTGACCTATACTTGGAAATCTAATTTTTTAGGGTTTTTTGTTATAATCACATATTCAAAGTTAGTTTTTATATAGAAGTTGTATATCCTTAGTTTTTATAGCTTAGAATCACTTTATCTTATATATTTTGAGGTTATTTTTATCTCCCCCTTTCAAATCATATCATAGATATGATTTTCTATTATAATTGGACTAATTTCATACATATTGCTCCTAGACGTCATTCATCTTTTTTGTATAATCAATTAGTTTGATTGACATTCACACTACAAATTTAAAATTAATGAACATTGAATGAAAGAGGACTTCCTTGAGTACTTCCTTTGTATTGGCACCCCTTCTTCCTATTTGGTTTTTACTAATCTAACTTGAGTTATATTGGGAGTTATGATTCGAAGACCCTCTTTCTCTTTTAATGAACATAGCATAGGTTGAATATCTTTAACTAATGAACTCATCTCATTTAGTTTACTTTGTTATATTTTTTTCTTCCATTTCCCCCCTAAAGACATGCATTTGGGGTCTTCATTTTTAGGAATTTCATTATTACAATTTGGTTGATAAAAGTGACCTCATTCTTCTTACACATGAATGTGAATGAAAAATTTATTTATGGTTTATATAGAAACCAAGAAAAGGCTAAACAACTTCAATATGTATGCTCCATTGACCTCACAAGATAACAAAATTGTAAGCTCTATATGTTAAAATAATTTTCACCCCATAGTTGAAAATAAAATTGCATGAAATATTATTCATTTTTCACTAACCAAACTATATAAGATTATTTCCTTCACTAAGATCTCTAATAGATTCAATATTCCAAAACCTATTCTCTTAATTTTGTTTGGCGCTAAGGTATAAGTCATGCTAGTTTTACCCCTCTATGAACAAATAGTATTGTAAATTATAAAACATTTAGTGCTTTTCATCATGGCATTCAATTGTCTTACCTAGATTATTTTCTTTTTCATTCACTTGATAAGTAGGAGATATTTTCCACAAGTAGTCAAATATCTCCTACTTATCAATGCATAAGATCATTGAATTAGCTATAAAAATATTTCTTACTTGTCAATTGATGATCTTGCAAGGCTTTATAATTTATGGTTCATAAAGGAAAAATCTCATTGAAGGTCAAATCCACTTAGACACAAAGTAGTCTTAATCGAAGTGGAAACTCTATGGTTAAGTATACTTGAACTATAATATTACAAGAATGGGTCACATCCCTAGAAGTCCTAGTGCTTCACCTTTTTCAGTGTCACATAGATGTCATAAGTCCTAAGTATTTCATTCAGTCTAATGCGAGTTGGAAAATTGTAGACCACTACTGATGAAACATTAATTAATAATCTTGACTTAGAAAATATACAAATTATCCCAATAGAAATAATTCATTCATATTTTAGTGGATAACTAGTAACATCTACTTGTGGTTATAATGTACATCGACCCTTGTTTCACTATAACATTTTGCCAAACATGTATAGATTAATAAGGGTTAGTGATCTAATAAATGAGCAATAGTCATATGATTGAAGAAAGCTTAGGCTTATATATAGAGTGTTTAGATCCATGATATATTAAAAATTAGTGAAGATGTAATTATTTTGGGGCCTTATATCTACCAAGGTAGTGGAAAATATGATGAAGGACTTAGTTAAAAAGGTATTTTATTATTTTATTTGTAATTGGACTACTTTATTAATCACCCCAATTGTGAAGAAGCCAATGCACAATAAGTTGAATATCATTAGAAGAATTTATATAATTAATCTCATGTGTAAGGAGAGGATGAAATTATGAAAGGAAATGATTAAATAAAAAATAAGTTAATGTGCCTCTTTTATCATTGACAATGGAAATCTAAATCTCAATAAGAAGTCTAGCATTAAAAGGAGACAATGGGAAACTAAATCTTATCTCAAAAAAAAAATGACGTAGTTTCTTAGAGAAATTAAATGATGAAAGAGACTACCATTTTCCTTAAAATGGTATGAGTGCAATTGGAGGAAGGAAAACATGTAGGAAAAGGGAGCAAAGTCTCAAGGCCAGTACTCAAAGGTAATGAAAGAAATTATGTAAATACTGATATAGTGTATAATCCCAAGCATGATTATTTCCCAGACAAGAAAATTGAGTTAAATTAGGATGAAAAATCTAGGTTTTTATTATCTTTGTGCAAGGTCTTTTCATTTGACCCTATGTGTTGTTGTTTCTAGTTTTGTCAGTAGTTTCTCTTCTTTTAGTCTTAGTTAGTCAATGCTGAATTTAATTATTGTGAATTACTTTAGATCCATCTAGTAGATTTCATGTTGTATTTTTTGTTGGGTTTAGGCCCTATCCTTCTTAAATTAGTCAATGACATAAAATAATTTAATAGAAATGATTAATGACAAGTAGCATAGCCAAGAAATATAATGAACCTAAGATCCATTTCTCATAGTGATTTAGTCTCAATATTAATAAATAAAATATGTTTCACTTTTGAAATAATAAGGTTGATAGATCCCCCTCCAACTATGGAGTTCAAAAGGCTGATATTTTGTGTTTTGATCATAGTAAGTTTTCCCAAACTACTCGAAAGAGGGGATGGTATAAGATAAAGTTATATCGTGTCCAATATAAGGATCTCTAAAGACTTTCAAATTAATGAAATTGATCCAGAAGACAATGGTAAATCCGATGAACTCACCAAGGAAAAAACTAATGCAAATGGTTTATTTTTTAGCCAACTCATTAGTGGATGTGGGGTTATTTTCAATATGCTTATGATATAACATGTAATAATAAAAAATAAAGAGTTTGGTGTGTCTTGTGTTCATAATTCACATTACATGATCAAGGGACATGAATATTAATGCATCCTTGTGAATGGAATCATTACCTATAATGAGAAGATGCACTCAGTAGGATAATAGGATTCCATCCATTTTACAATGAAGTGTTTTCGGAACATGAAAAGGTGCTTATTAATTATGCAAAAAATTATGAGCACTCCTCAATTCATTTAGAAATTTTATAGAAGGTAAGGGATGCGAAAAAATACTATATAATGTTTTATCAAAAGAAGAAAGGTGACAAAATGGTGAGGTTGTAGGATGTAAACACTTGGTGGATTGTTAGGTTATAAGAGAATGATGGATTTCTTGGGGCATTGTTTGGAGAATAGGTTGAGGTATATATTAAAGTCATCTTACTAACTAATTTTTTATGTTATAAATATGGTTCTATAGATAGTGTATCTCTCATCTAACAGCTATTTCGAGGATAACTCAAATTTTGTTGTTATGTTATTGGCTTCCATTCTAGAAGTCAACAAGACTAATTCTATGAAAAATAAATTATTCAAGAAGTTTATTAAAAGGAAAATTGTTGGGGGAGATTAATGAGCTATTACATAAAGTCAAAAAACATATGGGAATCCATTTCTCTAAGGATTTTTATGTGCCTCAAAGGCATGGTAGGGAGGTGGTATGGTGATCAGTTGATTACTATCCAAAGCTTGAGATTATCTTATAGAGGAGGTGCATGATGGAGAACACTATTTCTTTTGTGAAGTTAATTCTAGGATTTGAGGAATGAGAAGGGGAGTGATGTCTCCATAGATAAATTAGGGAGGAGTATTGATCTTATATTAGTTTTGACATATGAGTGACATTATACTTAAGTCATTTACTTGGTGTTGAACAAGTAATACATGCCTAAGTTGTCAAATAGTATATGTTGAATGATAGATATTTAGTATGACTAGAGTAACTAGTAAGTGTCGATTCACTCCAGTGCCAACTAGATGGTATGTGCCAAGCTATCCAAATGCTAAGTGATTAGTGGATGCAAAGTCATTCAAAGACCGAGTTACAGTATTGAAGTTGTAGTTGATGTCGAGCATCAGGGACTCCAAGTGTCAAGTTACACAGTTTTGTAATAGATGTTTGTAATAGCACAAACTTATATGTAAACTTTAGGCTGATTTAATGATTGCTTTATGATGTTTGATAATAAAAATGAATCTTAATTGTGAATCCCTATGCATTACATACATCCAATTAGAAAAAAGGGAAGGATTAAGCAAGAATATGGGTAAATCACTACCATTGATTCATACTTGGCCCTATGTCACCTATGAATGCTTAAGCAGAATTGAAGAGAGTTTGCATGCACAAATAGAGCATTCATGGTGATTACGGTGTTATGATTTGAGTTACATTGCAAAATCAATTGAAGGACAACAGAGGAAAGGAATCAAAAGACAACAAAGACACATATGATTAGGAAGGATCAAGTACACATCAGTATAGACGTGATCTGTCATCAAGCAATAGAGTGCTAACTAAAGGATCATTACTAAGACATTTTAATAAGTGAATCAATTAAATCTCTTAACATAGTAGTCCTAATAGGCTATTGTAAATCCTTTAATAGGGTGCTTAATTCATTGTAAGTTAAAGTTCTTTTACTAGGAACACTTGTAGTAGGGTGTTTAAATCCTTTAATAGGGTAAGATCTAACAATCTTGTAAGCCTTTAATAGGGTAGATCTTTCACAAGGTAGATCATGTCTCATGATCAAAACATTGTAAACTTCATTGGATAAACTTTATTACTACAATATTGAAGATTTATGGGTGTCATCCCCACCTAGTTTTACCATCTCTTTGGAGGGTTTCTAGGTAACCAAATATCTTGTGTGAATACATGTGTTGAATATTTTTACTTTGATGCTATGGATGTATATACTTAATTTGGTATTTCAGTTTATGTGCATAGATAGTGAGATGGATGTGTGGTGAATAGTTTTAAGTGTTAATTCACCCACTTGTCTCCCCCCCCCCGAGCAACCACCCCCCCCCCCCCCCCCCCCCCCCCCCCCCCCCCCTCAAAGTTTACTTCCATATTATATTTCCAACAATTGGTATGAGAGCTTAGTTCTCTAGAAAGTAAATCTTTGCAGCTTTGAGCAAAGATCTTGGAAATGGAAGTCTACAAATTGGCAAAGACTTTTGAGAATCATAAGACTGAAATAAAACTTTCCCTACATCAACTTAAAGAAGCAAGCGATGAGTCAAAGTGATCATTGAAAAGAAGGAAGGAAATAGCTATTGAAGAGAATGACACACAATACCAAGAAATTGACACTACTAAATTTTTCATAGATGGAAACACCAATAAATTTGACGCAACAGTTGTAGATCTATGGAAAAGAATGGAACCCTAACCAAAGAGGTCAAAAATCTCAAGCGAGAAAAAGAATTCCAATTAGTATTACTATGCGAGTTAACCAAGAAGAAAAAGAAATTTGAGGAGGAAAAAGTCATGATTGAAGATGACAAAAGGATTTTGAAAAATAGACTAGAAGAGAAAACATCAAAGATAAGTAAGATTGCTAAAATGCAATTGGAAAATTTGTGTCAAATGATGATTGCATATCATGAATTGAATGAAAAGGACATTGGGATCATAACACTGATGTTACAAAATGAACAACTAAAAATGATCTGAAAAGAGAAAAAGAGTTTGTTGAAAGTTTCAACTGACCTAGTGAAGCTATCAAGTACTTTGAACAATTGATGAGATCCCCTAGATCCAACAATGATACTTTTGAATTGGGTTATAATAGTACTAAAGAAGAAGAATCATCCAAAAGTGGTGAAAAAAGAACTAACAAAGGTAAGAACTCCAAACCTACTTGTCATAATTGTGGTAAGATAGGTCATAATCCTAATGTTTGTAGGAGCAAGATTGCAAATCAAAATCCTAAATGTAGCAAATAAGGAAATTAGGCACATGAATGCAGAATCAAAACCATAAGCACACAAAGATTTGAAGAATATTGCTATAACTTTCAAAAGTATGTACATAGAGCATATGAGTGTAGATTTAAGCCTAAATGGTCATCAAACAAGTAGACAAAGGTAAAGCACAATGAAAAATATTATAATTGGGATTATAATACTATGTATAGTTGTCACTACTATCAAGAGTATGGATATGTTGCTGAAAATTACATAAGAACACATTTTAGAAGTGACTACAATAGATTGTTGAGTCAAACCACATGTTTTAGTTGTTTCAAGATTGGTCACATAAGAAGAATTTGTCCAACAAGATCAAAGGCATCGACTAGTGAGTTTAACAAAGACAAAGGAAAGGTAGATGTTGAGAATCTTAGAGATGAGATGAACAAGACATGGAAGAGAAAGGAAGATTGTAGTACATCAAGTTCAGATGGGATCACTTCACCTAATGGATTAGGTGATCACAACTCCTCCAATTAAGTAATCAAGAGGCATGTGGAATTGATATTGAAAAGGATATACTATACATCAGTTTTAAGGATTTATTTCTAAAAATATTATATATGCATGAATAAAGATGCAAGGTGTTGATTATAACCTAGAAGAAATTTTCAAGTTTTGTTAGTTTTCATGTTACTATCAAGCATGAAAAGTTTCACTATGGTTGCCGAGTGAAATATTAGTTGATGCTAAGCTATCAAAGGTGATAATGTTGACTGAGCTTATAGTGATTTCTGAAAAAAGAAGAAGGAAACTTTATGGAAGCTAAGTGAGTCAAAATCTCTATTGAATTCGAGCTTATAGATGTGTAAGCACTAAGCATTAAATGCGAGGTTTTAAGGTTTATATGATCAATTTCTACTCATTTGACATCATTTCAATTTGAAGAAGAGAATGAAGAGTAAAAGTAAAATTGAAAAGATCATTCCAAGAATTTGTTAGCTGAATTCAACAGTCACTCAACACCATCACAAAAAAAATTTAAAGGTATTTATCACGTGCCAAGCTACGCAATTTGAATTTTTGCAAACCCTAGTTTATAGAATGATGTCTAGTTCTTTATCTCCTAAGGTTAAAGAGGTAAAGAAGTGTTGAATGTGCAATTGACAAGAAATGAGATTAGACAAGCTAATTTTACATCCATTCCTGATATTGCTTATAAGCAAGATCCATCTAGTGCATTTTCAATGACACCACCTCAATTTTTGATGACTCAAGGCATAAGATGTTGCTACACATGTAAGGTGGGTAGCATAGGAGACATGAAGATTAGGGAAACTTTTGAGAAATTGTGTGAAAATGGTGTGTTGAGAGATGAATTTAAAATTATAAAATCAAAAGGGTTAACCCATGCCCTAGATTTTCCAAATATTTTTAATATTGAATGGATTAAGATAGTTTTGAGTAGAATTCATGATAATTCTATATGGTTGAGTAATGGATCAGTGAAAATCACAAAGAAGATTGTACACAAAATGACTGGGTATCGAATACTTGACCAACCTAAAACCATGAGAAGTGAATCTAAAGAGGTCATTGAAAAGAATACAAGGGCAGTGTGGAACAAATGAGGCATGACAATTGCTACTATCTAAAATCCTCTAATTGCTTTTGTAGTGAGGATAATAGCACATAAATTCTATCAATCTAGTAGGCTCAATAGTGTACCATGTATTTCTATTGACATGGGCTATAAGATAGCTAAGAAGGATCATACCTATAACCTTGTTGAGTTGTAGATACAAAAATTGTAAGAAAATTTGGGAGCAATGAGAAAGACCAAAAGTGCACAATGTAAATTTAGTTCAATTCTTGTATGTATGTTCTCTTATATACATAATACATTCCCTAAATTTGGTAAAGTTGCATGGAAAAAAAACAAATCTATTGTAGTGTAGATAGGTGAATTTATTAAGCAACTAGGAAATAATTTTGATTTAGTTATGACCAGCTATTTTGAAGACTCCAAGCAATCAATAAAGAAGAGACCAAAGATACCATATTCACTAGTTGAGAAACATTTAAATGATGTTTTCTTTCTAGTAGACATTGATTTTACTTATGTTCAAGTTGTTGTTCCAAGGGTAAGGTAGCTAAGACAATTAGGCTATGAGATAAATGTTGATGAAGCCTTTGTAGCAATAACATCATTACTTGCATAAGATTTAGATGCTAAAGTTACTTCCTTTGGGAACTTTAACATGGCTAAATATATTATAACAATTGGTTTGAAGACTACCTAAGTCATTAGTAAGAAAATCAAGATTGTCACAAAGCTCAAGAAGAAATTTGGTGAACAAGCAGAGGAAAATGAAGAAGAAGATGATGATAAAGATGAAGAAGAAGAAGAAGTTATATCTTCTCATGCACCACTAGCCTTAACTCAAGGTCAAGGAGAAGATCAAATAGAAGAAGTAGAAATTGAAGAGGGTTCTTAGGAAGAAGAAGCTAGTGAAACACCTAAGAAAAAGAAGAGGAAAGCTAAGACCTTAGTAGCTAGAAAACTAAGGAAAGTTGCAAAACCTAAGCATATAGTTCCCTCCATAAGAGAAAGCATAAGGGATACTAACAAGAAGGCTCAAGAAGTAGATTAGCCAAAAGAGAAGAGGGCTTGACCAACTAGCGATGAAGAGGAGCCTAAGAAAAGATCAAGGAGAAAATACATAGCTCCAATTGAATCTGATGAAGAGAGGACAAAAATTGATGATAACAACCAATTTTTGGTGGTAAGTTATCATTCTTCTTCAAATTTAGACAATATATGTGAGAACATAAGCAATAATGTTGATCTATCTAGTCTCACACATATTCAATTTGATAAACCTGTAAAATTTGAGATGAAAAAAGTAGAGGAGTCAATATATGCCATGATGGAAATATTTAAACAAACTCCAACTGAGATTGCCAACTCTCTGCCAAAGGAATTATCCAATAGGATTGAGAAGACTTGGCAATATAGTCTCTCAACATAAAGAAAAACTAGAGAGACTATACTTTCCCAATTGATGCCAAAATTGGATAGGGTGACAATTTCTAATGCAATAAAGAAACATGCAAGAAAATTAGCACCAAAATACAAGGCATTCAACATATTGCATAACAATGTTGAGGATGTTGTGCAAAAGACCACTTTGATTTAAAAATCATTATATGATTTGACAACACCCAATGGAATAATGTAGGCATCTATTGAGGTAGATGAGGATAAAGAAGAGAAACAACAGGTAACTGAGATAATTATAGTTGACACTGAGATAATTACACAACTTGAAGGCACTAAAATACATGAAGGTACATAAGTACCAGTTGAGGATGTGTAGCCAACAAAACAAAGTGTACTAGATACACTAGTGTTGAGTGGTAGTCCACAACATGAGGTGAATATAGAAAGTGATACTATAATAGCAAAGAATGTTTCTAATACTGTCGCTCAGAACATCAATCCCCTTAGAAAGGAAGACTTGAAGAAGATACTAGTAGTATCCACTACCCAGGGAAAACTATGTGAAAATCATATACTTGTTAGTGTTGATGAGATTGAGAAGGAAAACTATGGATCTACAGGGAAGGAAGTACATAAACAAGTGACATCTACATCCCATCCTTAATTCACACTTATACAACCTACATTACCCATTGTGGTATATCAAAAGAAGGAGACAACTACTTCCATAGTCGGTGCATTGGCAAAAAGTACCCTAGTCTCAATCAATAAAAAGGAAAATGAAAATGACAATGATGAGATAGTTAAAGAGCATAAAGATGAAATGGAAATGAATGAAGGAACACAAGTTTCAAAAGGTTAGGAAGATACTCTTGCACCTATAGCACAAGATCAAGGTGCATCTATGAATGTAGAGAAGGCAAAGGATAAAATTAAAGAGCTAGGTATGACTACCAAACTTGAGGATCAAATTGAAATAAAAACACTAGTGACTTTACTAGAAACTACTACTCCTCCATGTAAAGCTCTTTATAGGCCAAGTATAGAAGCTACACCCCTATAATCATCAAGGCCAAGTCCAAGCACATCTAAGGTAGATAAAGTTACATCATATGTTAATATGAACTTGGATGAAGTGATTGAGTTTCCCAAGTTTGATTTTGAAACCATCACTATTGAACATATGAGCATACTCCAGGGTGCTCTTGCAAAGAAGAAACACCAAGAACTTCACAAACAAGAGCATAGTTAGAAACAAGATTTGATAGATATCAATGACATTTTTCTTGATGCATTTAGCCTGCTAGCACTAGAATAACCCAAGTTGATCATAAAGTAGTTAACCAACCTTGTTGAGAAGGTAAATGATGTAGACCTAGATTCAAATGTCAAGTTACTTGAAAGGTCTTAAAAAAAGTTTCAAAATAAGTTCAATGAAAAGATATCAAGTGATATTTCATTATCCCAGCCTGAGCTAGCAACCAAAATTGACAATGTGAAGAAGGTACTAGAGAAAATTTTCTCTTTCTACACCAAATTGTGTAATCCCACACTCTTCACACAAGAAATCAAGAGCCACATACTGAGTTTGGAGAGTCATATATAGTCATCTAGTATAACTCTGCCAAAATCTCCAGCCTAGAGTGAAACATTTTAGGAATCTCCTAAACTCCCAAAGTCAATTACCAATGTTACATACAGATGAAGCAAACATCAAGGCTAAACTGATCATCATCTAGTCCATTCTGACTCCACATATGGAGATATTGCAAAATGAACTAGTCTTTGCTAAAACACTCATTAAGAAATATTTGAATCTTTCTACTCATGATGACTTAGTCCACCTTACTGTCAAGCTAGTAATCCAGATCAAATCATTGGAGGTAGCTTGTGATAACTAGGATTTTGCATTGAAAATAATTCTTGAGGTACACATAACACTTTTGGACAAACACACTATAAGTGTATAACCCTTTGACATAAGCGTCAAAATGGGGGATAAATAAGTATGGTAGAAATGAGAGATATGGGGGAGATACCATTTTTGAGAAAACAACAATCAATGATAGAAATAGAGTACACAGATCAGAAAATACAAATCTAGTTAGTAGGAGGAACAATTTTGATTTAGATACAAAATAGCACAATCAACTCAGGGGAATTATTGAATTTTGAGGTATCCCTAATAAGTCACAAGTTTTTGCAAAATTTTGAAGTTTTGAAGTTTCATATGTAAGTGGATATTATATGAGTTATGACTGAAAGGCTAAAGGTTTTTTATGCATGACCAAGTATTTTGCCACTCAAGTCAAAGGGGGAGATTGTTAATCTCATATTGGTTTTAACATATGAGTGACAATATACTTAAGTCATTTACTTAGTTCATACCAAACAAGCAATACATGTTGAGCATAAGTTGTCAGACAGTATATGTTGAGTGAATATATTTAGTATGAGTGGGGTAGCTAGTAAGTGCCCAATCGCTCAAGTTTCAAGTTTCGACTTCAAGTGCCGAGTTACACAGTTTTGACATAGACATTTTTAATGGCACAAACTTTTATGTAAACCATTTTTGGGCTGACTTAAAGTTTGTTTTACAATATTTGATGACAAGGACAAATCTTAATTAAGAATCCCTATGCATTACATGCATCCAATCAGAAAAGGGAAGGTTTAAGTGGCAATATGGGTGAATCACTATCATTGAATCATACCTAACCCTAAGTCACCTAGCTCTTCTTAAGGATGACAAATTCTAAACTTTATATGAATGCTTAAGGATAATTGAAGAGAGTTTGCATGTGCAAACAAAGAATTCATGGTGATTGATGTATTATTAAATTTGAGTTACATTACAGAATTACTTAAAGAAGAATAGAGGAAAGGAGTTGGAATACAGCAAAGATACTTTTGATTAGGAAGGATCAAGTACACATCAGTCTAGAGTTGATCTAACATCAAGAAATAGAGTGCTAACTAAAGGATCATTGAGACATTTTAATAGGTGAATCAATTAAATCTCTTAACAGAGTAGTCCTAATAGGCTATTGTAAATCCTTTAATATGGTGCTTACTTCATTGTAAGTTAAAGTCCTTTTACCAGGAACACTTTAATTATTAGGGTATTTAAATCCTTTAATAGGGTAAGATTTATCAATCTTGTAAGTTTAACAGGGTAGACCTTTCATAGGGTAGATCATATCTCATGATCAAAACATTGTAAACTTCATTAGATACACTCTATTACTGCAGTAGTGAAGATTTGTGGGTGTCATCCCCACCCTAATTTTACCTTCTCCTTGGAGGGTTCTTGGGTAATCAAATATCTTGTGTCATACATGTGTTATATATTTTACTTTCATGCTATGAATGTACATGCTTGATTTGGTATTTCAGTTTATATGCATAGATTGTGAGATGAATGTGTGGTGAATAGTTTTTGAGGTTGAAATTTTTAAGTGTTGATTCATACCCTCCCTCCCCTCAAATTTTACTTTGCTATTATATTTCAAACAAAGAGGAACTCATGAGATATGAAAGAGAGGGTTCAATAGATTCTTAGTGTAGTGAGGAAGAAAATATATAGGTTTGCAAGTGAAGGTAATTAAATTTAGTGAAGGTAGACACCTCTGACTCCTTGGAGGACTTAAATAGGCATACTAAATGTCTTGGTTATAAATACAAGACTTGACTAGTTATGAGGAAGTCTACAAACCAACTTTTTTTTAAAGTGATAATATTTACAATATTTTTTATTTTCATACATGTGCTCCTTTGTTGTAGTATGGATCTTTAATAGTTGTAGGTTTATTTATGTCAGGGAGTAGAATTTGTAGTTTAATATCATATCAAGTACATATTAGGAGATAAGTATATATTTCATGCAAGATAAATCCTTATTTCCTTGCTACACATAGTTGTTATCTTAATAACAACTAGATTTACCTGTAGTTTGCACAACAATTTACCCAAATATCAACTTGGTCTCAATGTTAACTACCTAGATCTTCCAAGTTGTTTGGGATAAGGGTATTTTAGATTTGAAGACCATGATCAATTTCATAGGGAAAATATCCTTGCACCTACTCACCAATAATTTATTGGAAAGATGGATCCTCTTGTGGCGCCATCTATGGCTGATACTACTTCAAATACATTGCCTCATATTCAAATACAAAATATATGAGCTCTTGTTAGATATAAGAATCGCCTTAACATGAAAAATTATTTTTTAAAGTAGTTTTTGTACTCATGTTCTTATATTTCTCATATAGAGAGGATCCTTATATAGTCTATTAGAGAAACATTAGAGTCTTTCAGGGCCCTCTAATTCCACCTCCCCAAAGAATATCATAAACGCATACACCTAATAGTTCATAATAAATTTTCACCATTAAGAAATCTGCAATAATACCAAGGATACAACTTGGTAATGTTAGGATAATAATGGAGGGCTTAGAGGGTTTTGAGGTGTAGTTAAAGGGATTGAAATAGATCGATGCTGGTAGTGACATACATACATACATACATACATACATACATACATACATACATACATACATACATACATACATACATACATACATACATACATACATACATACATACATACATACATACATACATACATACATACATACATACATACATACATATATATATATATATATATATATATATATATATATATATATATATATATATATATATATGGAGATGCTATTCCACCCTTTTGACACTACACTACTCCCCTCATACCACTATAATATTCCTCTCTACTACTTATAACTAGAGAGGTTAGGTACCAAAGTTGATGCATGTGATAGTTCTTGTGTGTAACACCCCGTTGGAGAACCCAAGAGAAATTAACCTACTATGTTACAATATTTTAAAAAATATCTATCAAATTTTGTACAAGATAACAATGATGAAGCAATAGACATATACACATTAAGTACACATAAGAAATTATAAATATAGTTTCCATTCCTTGAGGGTTCCTTCACGTTGAGTTATGTTTAAGAATTTTTTATTAATTAGTTTAAATCTTAAGCAATGTCCTCAATCATAAATAAATACAAATACTTAAGCTCTTAAGAAAATACATAAGTACAATTGATATGATAACGAATGTCTAGATAATAATATCCACTATACAACATAAGGTATGCCATAATAAATACGAGTACATCAAAATATAATACTACATCCTATAGGATCTCAAACTACAAGACATATGATACATTAATACATCAAATGAATGAAACTCTCCAAGACAACAACATGAATGATAATGATACAAGTACATTAGTGAACATCGAACATCTATCAATATGAGGGGAATCCAAATGGTAAGAAGCCACCACCTCCCAACTATGTGGTTACCTAATTAGGTTCCCACTCCCATTGTGGAGGGGAGATAATGTACAATTTACATATTAATATCAAATCATAAAATTAATCCTAAGCTAGGAATCGTAACTGTCAAATCTACCTCAAGGATACACAAGCTATTAATAAAGAAAGCTAACTAAAGTCAAAGAGACACTCAACCAATTCCACCACCATATACCAAAGTCAAAAATAGATACCAAGTATTGAAACCAAGGAGATACAAGACCAAAAGAATAATTTTTTTAAAACAAACTACCAAATGTCAAAAGCACAGTAACTAACAAATAACAACTATCATCAAAGAGAGTAAATCCCCAATCAATAAAATCATCATCATGAAGATACAATCATTATCATTTAAAGGAATATCATACAACATCATCCAAAAAAAATTACATGTACATATTGAAATATTTGCATTCAAATATCACTTAACGACTAACACATTTACATGAGATTCAAAATGAGCTTGACATAGAGTACACAATGATAGAAAAAGTGATGAGTATTACATTATGTAGATCATAAAATGGTGCATGCTAATGATCCTCCCCCTTTAGAGACCTAGGTAAAAAATTAATTTGAGCATTTTTAGTTAGTCAATTTATTACATAGTCATGTGCAATGATGCTCACATATATATTCTATATATTTTAGACATAATTATTTGAGCATATTAACTCTAGTGTGGGCTTAAACTATATATGTAGATGAGATTTAGTAGATGCAACACCAACTAGTGATTAGGTAGTTTTAAATTCATATATTCATATACTTCAAATAATGTGTGTGTGCGTGTGTGTTCATGTGTGTGTTTGTGTGTGTGTGTGTGTCTATGCGCACGCATGCACGCGCGTGTGTGTATTCAATTATTGTACTAAATTTGTAAGGGTCCATTTTTTATTCACATCTAGAGGATGCTATTTGAACTAAGGGTCGCTCTATTTGTATGCAGATTAATGAGTCTAGGCTATATTCAAAAATATTTTGTGATTCTTCAATTTGCGACTTATATACATTTCATTATTATATGTTTGACATTTATATGTTCTAGACCTATGCATAGATTATTGATGTATTTATGGTTAACATATTGATGACTTATGTGTTTATGTTTGATATCTCGATTGTTTATTCTTTTATATTTGACATGTAGATAGATGTTTATATGATTTGATTGGATGATAATTATTTCTAGATGAATTTATATAATTTTTATGTCCTAACCGAGGGTTATGTTTTGATTAAAAATGGTTCTAGATATTTTTATGATTTGATTTTATTATTATATATAGGATGGAATTATATAATTTTGATTTCCTAATAGATGGTTATGACTTGATTAAAAATTCTAATGATTTGATTAAAACATGATTTTAGATAGTTATAAGATTTAAATTTTTATACATGTAAATTAAAAGATCAAATAATGTAACTAATTCCATACATGTGCATTTTTCAAACATGTAATTGAAAAGAAATTAATCTATCTAATCACATATATCTATTTGAAATCATACATGAGTTAATGACCACTTAGTTACATATTAGTTAGAAATTACTTATTATTAGCTATATTGCTTATGACATTAGATCCAAATTAGTTAGATTATTTATTAAAATAATTATTTACATGTTAGTTAGATTTTTTATGACAATAGTTAGGTTACTTATGATGGTATTAGTTCTAGATTGGTTAGATTATATATTGTCTATAGTTATAAATTAGTTAGATTAGTTATCACATTAGGTCTTGATTAATTGGAAAATTAGTTATATTTTTTTAGAATTTCATTACATTAGTAAGATTCCTTAATTATTTGTTAGTTCTATATTAGTTTGATAACTTATGGTACATTAGTTAGATATTACAACTAGATCACCTATTACGTTAATAATTTTAAACCTACAAACCTTAAGGGGATATAAAGTTAACATGTCTTAAATTAATGTCTTCAAAGGATATAAAGTTAAGTTTTCTTAGAGAACAATGTCTTAAGAGAAATTATTTTAAGATGATTTCTTAAAGGGACATACATAATAGCAATAATAAAAGTATTTATCACTGCAATATAAAACCCATTGAACCATCAAAGCATACATAAGAGAACAATCATAAAATTATTTTTAACTACGATATAAAACCCATTTAAGCATTAAAGTAGTACATATAGAAGCATATATTTATTTCATAAGATATTTAATCCATCAAATGTTTAAACTATAGATATGATTAATCCCTCATATATTTATTATAAAGGTATCAAGTAGGTCTTAAAACATGATATATGTATGTGATATTATTTAGATCAAATCAAGTGGTTCATATCTCTCATGGAGAATGTGTAATATTCTCTCATGATCCTTACTATCTAGTCACCATTTATAACGCCCACATTGAGATTTAACTAGATAAAGACAAAGAGAGGTGGTAACCACTAAGTAACAATATTGAAGCACCTTATTTTCTAGGTTGTAATCAATAAACTAAATCTCGTGCTGAATTATTCTGATTTTCTTGACAAATGTAAGTATTTTCATTTATTATTTACTTCTTTAGGGATTGATTGCTTTGTCCTCTTTCTATTTTAATGATAGTTCCTTCAAGAAATTCCATACATACACTCGTTTATGCAGTTGAGTAATGAACATGCTTCAAACTTTAACATTACAAAAATGCACATATTAAACTTTCTCATTTATGACATTTATACATTTCACATAAGATCAACCATTCATTTATGATATAAATCATAAGTAAAAGTTCTTTTCACATTCATTTAAACTAGACAAATGAAATCATAGACTACAGGGTTCCTCAAACTTGAAATACTGACAAATCTTGATTTAAAATGACTAACATCAAATATACAATACAAATGTCTTTCAATTATTGAAAATAATATATATATTTCAAAATCAACTTGCAAAATTACATAAAGAATGAAAAAAATATACTCTATAACAAATTTAACTAAATAGAATGCTCTCATTTGTCATGAAGAAAGCTACTATTATCTACAGATGGCTCAAAATATTACATCAATGTACTTCTTATTCAGAATCAAGGGCACTGCAGTAGAAGGCAGAGGGTTTGCGGGAATTGGAGGATATCCCAGTGCCTGAAAATCCTTTGCATCGTCCCTTCACATTGCCAACACACACGCCGATCATATCTTTCAGAAGTTTGCTTTGTTGGTTTTTAGGCTGAGATGCAAATTCTTCAATCGCCATCCACTGGAAAAACATTCAAATAATTTGAACCCCACGTAAGACGCTATTGCAATATCCAATTAAATAGCGATATTGAATCACCACCACTAATTAAAAAGCGTACCTTGGCTGCAGAAACTTCAGTATCTTGCGCAACAATGTTAGAAGAAAGTGATCTCAACATACACAAGAAGAGCATATCTGATTTTCCAAAGGGAGCACTGTGACCATCCCTGCAGTCCATTCACCCACAACTATTAGAGAGCCATGAAAAAAAATACTGCTTCAAACTCATTATCAATCTGTTTTTGCTTACCTGAACCCGCCCACTTGTACAAACTCTGTATCAATCTGTAAAAGTGCAGCAAATAGTTGAATAACTAAAAATGTCAAGAAATTGAATTGCTTAGAAGTGAAAATCCCAAAAGATGAAAGAAGTGACAGTTACCCCTGTTTCTTCCTGAACTTCTCTTATGGCCCCTTCCTTAATGCCTTCCCCCTATCACAAACAAATTGCCCATAAATATATATTAGTGCCTGTCTATAAAAATTGCAGTCATTAATTTCGTTTGACGATGTCGAAGTTTAAGCTGCACACCTGGTTAATCCTTCCCGTTGGCATCTTCCACAACCCGGAATCCTTGTAAGGTCCGCACTTTTCCTGAACTACTAGTACCTATCATCATAATTTATGCATCAGATTTGATTATATCGCATTCTAAATAACAGTTGCTAGGGGAAGGGGTAGAAAATTGAGCAGAAGGAGTACAAATGCAAACGTTACCTGTCCGTCGTCGTTGAATACAAAAGCTGCAATCCCCACTTGATGTGAAGCATTAGCGGGGATGGTACAAGGAGTTTGAGGAATCCAATACACTAACATCACGTACCAAGGCTCAGCATGGTGGTACCAAAATCCCAGCTGCGATCCAACGATCATAAGGTATTGATTGAAGCGTAAATAAATGGATTGGAATGGAAAAAAAACAATTAATTAAGGCGGGTAGCACCAAACTATTGAAGAACTGACCTCGATCGCAACGGGGACTAGTTTTGCCTGTTCCTTGGGCACTTTAATCCACACCGCCTTCTTCCCCTGTACAATCCAACAAGTATCATATTATTACTAATTAGGGATTTGTAATTGTATATTATAACAGAGCAGTGATTAGCACTGACCTGGCGCGTCCATAGAGAAAGTGACGCCTTGAGCGAGGCTGCCAAAAGAGAGGCATCGTTGTGCATATTCTCCACGTCAACAACTACGCCGTCATATCTGTCTTCATGGGCTTTCAGCACAGCTTGATCATCACCTGTTTCCTTCGTAACTGTTTCAACGTCGTTAGTGGTCACCGAAACCTCGTTCGCTGTAGTACTGAAAGCCATTCTGCAGCGTAAGCAACGACCTTCAAAGTCTCGGAAAATGATTTTTTTGTAAAAAATACGTCTGTGAGCAAGATGAATGGATTAGCAGTGTAAGCAACGACATGCCAAAAAAAAAGTTCAATAAGACATGAAATAGATCAAAGTAGTGCAGGAACTGATGCTAACCTTGTGAGTACCACTGTAGGCAAGATTGTATTTTGCTTCTTCCTTATCCCTTGCAAAAACAAATTGAATCGAACAAGTAGTGCAATATAAACTCTGTGGTAATAGCGTAGATATATATATTGGAGGCAACCACTAGAGGATGTTTCTGGGATTTCAGATGACTGCTTCGGCACTAGTAACAACCAACTACCTCTACCCTTCCTTAAGCGTAGCAAAAATGAATGCTGAAAACTTGTCTGCAAAGCAACGGCGAACAGCGAGAAATTTCTCATAGAAAAATCTAAGACTATCTTCGCAAATTCGCGGAAAGGTATCGCGAATTCTTGTTAATGACCACGTATGCTGCTCCGTTTTAATGATAAACATATAACAGTAAAGCGCGTAACAGAACAATCAATGCCTGAAGGCAAAGCAATTGCACTTTCTGGGGCTCTTATTGAAATTCCATACTATTTCTTCGAGTTGACATTTTGGAAAAATACATAAATACTATAGAAGAGATTTGAGGCTTCCTAAACCCCAATTTTTTTCCTTCACGTCATCCATCGTCTCTTCCTTTATCACGACCTTTTTCCATCGTATGGTTAGGTAAATTCGTTGAAATTTCCAATCATATCCGTTCTCATCTTTCATTTTAATTCTGCCGACTGTGACAACTTTATGAGATTTCTATACGCGTGGGATTTAATATATGTGATAATATTGAGGCATTTGGACCACAACTGTGCACCTAATCATTCAATTTAAATTTGAAAAATCAATATAAAAAATCTAATTGTAATTTATATAAATTTGGTTGTATGGAGGGTCTGCCTCAAAATCTGCTTAGTGGAGGACGCTTAAGGTTGTGGGTAGTTCCCTATGATCTTGGGTTCGAATCTGGTGACCTGCTTCAATGATGCATTGGTTCTACTAATGAGTAGGTGCATATAAACAAGTGAGACTTATCAATGTAGTTACGAAAACTAGTGTTTACATACGATAAAATATATAAGTCATCCGAGGCTCACCACTATGAAAATTAACTATTGTAGTCACTGATTATAAATCTTCTATAGTAAATGATTATTAAACTGCTGAAAAACAAATTCCCAGCTAATATCAAAAAATAACACAACTGCAACTTCACTTATAAAATATGGAAAGAAATGCGGAACACAATGAACACAATATTTTCGGACAAATTGTCCCTGGAAAAACCCCTAAAGGAAAACCAGTTCTACAGATGAGGAACTATATGAAACTTCAGAAAATTAAGAGATACAAAATTCCTTGCCTCTCACTGGCAGAATTTCGACAACCTCCTAATTTCTCCCACTGATATTTCCCACTGCTATTCCCATGCTAACATTGTGCCCTTGCTAACACTACAAGATTGTTTGCTAACACTACAAACTTACAAACTCATTTGCTAGCAGTGCAAATGTTTCTCCAAACTTCATTATTCTCCAAATGCCCCCTGACCTCCTTTTATATTACTCATGTTGGTAAACCAATAGCCAAGATCGATTTACAATCGAGTTAAAATAACTTAACAACCCTAACCAAGTCGGTTTCTAGTTGTTTCCAATAGTGGTCAATTATTTAACAAATATTTGTCCCTAACCTAACCAATTAGTTAGCAAAACAATTACTTGCTAAATAATAGCAAATGGACAAACAGCTATCTAAAGCTAACTAAACTAACACTCCCTCTTAGCAAGGAAGTTGTTCTGCATGACACCTAACTTATCTCTAAAGAAGATAAATTTTATCTTCCCCAATGCCTTAGTTAGAATGTCTGCTACCTACTCCTCTATAGGTATGTACTATAGCTGGACAACTCCACATTGTACACAATCTCTAATGAAGTGATATTTGATATATATATGTTTAGACCTATCACGAAACATTGGATTCTCAGACAACTTGATGCAACTCTAATTATCACAATGTATCACAATAGTCTCAACCTTCTAACCAAACAAAGCTACTAATAACTTCCAAAGCCATATAGCTTCACATGTTGCCATGCTAGCTACTATGTATTCTACTTTTGCTGAACTCAGAGCCATAGACTTCTACTTCCTGCTGAACCAAGAAATAATTCCTGATCCCAAGCTAAAACAACACCCTAAAGTGCTCCTTTTGTCCATTGTACGTCCTGCCCAATCTGCATCAGTATAGCCTATCAACTTGATACCTTCACCTCGAACATATTTGATCACATACTCAATTGTACCACACAAGTAATGCAATACATGCTTGCCCGCTATCCAATGCATTCTCTTTGGTTCAACCATGAACTGACTAAGAGAGTTAATTGCAAATGCTATATCTGGCCTAGTGTTGACCAAATACATAAGCGAACCAATTAACTATCTATATAAAGTGGGATATGCATCCTTCTCCCTAGATGTATCTACCTTCCTCAAATTTGCGATCATGGGTGTAGACATGGCTTTGCAATCCTCCATCCCAAAATTCTTCAAGATTTCAATGCAATATTTCCCTTGACTAAGAAAAATCTCCACATCTATCTACCACACTTCCATGCCTAGAAAGTAGTGCATAAGTCGCAAATCCTTCATCTCGAACTCTTCTGCAAGGTTCCTCTTGTAGTCAACTATGAGCCCTAGTGAACCTATAACAAACAGGTCATCCACATAAAGAACAAGAATGAGAATCTCACCCCCAACCATCAAGTAGTAGAGGTTAGCATCTACTCACTCTTCACAAAGCCCATTTTCTACAAGTATGTGTCAATGTGATCATACAATGCTCTAGGAGCCTGCTTGTGTCCGTACAATGCTTTCTTCAATCTATACACATGGGTCTCTTTGCTATGTACTACAAAGCCTTTTGGTTGGTCTATGTATACCTCCTCCTTCAACTCACCATTAAGGAATGTTGTCTTGATATCCATTTGATGGATCTACCATCCCATTTGTGCTGCAAGTGAGATTACAACTCATATAGAAGTATACTTGGCAACTGGAGAAAATGTCTTGTCATAGTCTATTCCCTCCTTCTGAGAGAACCCCTTTGCCATGAACCTCACCTCGTATTTCTCGATGCTACCATCTGCACCATGCTTTATCTTATAGATCCAGTGTGATCCAACAACTGCTCTATTTGTTGGTTTAGGAACTACCTCCCACACATCATTTTGTATTTTTGAGGAATACTCCTCAACCATAGCATCTTGCCATACTTGATGCTTTGTAGCCTCTTGATAGCTATAAGGCTCACTATCTACCAACTGACTAACTAATGCCACATAGTCATCGAACTTGGCTAGTTGTCTCTGTTGTCTCATGCTCTTCCTAGGAGCTCCCACAAACTCCTGAGTATCCCTTTGTGTATCTGGAACCTCATGGTTTCTATTGCCAACTGTAGAAGATGAAATGTCAACCTCTAAGTCCTCTAGATGCATTTCCTATTGCACCTATTACTCCATACTCTATGAATCTTCATTACCTGAGTTTACACTCATACTGGTAACTATACTTGACCTTTGATGACCTTGACTTGGTCTAGAAGCTTTTGTTGGCTACTCACTCTGATCATTTGTTGGCAAATCTCTAGATCTCCTGAATGCCTTGTCCTTCATGAACTCGACATCTCATCTGACAATAATTCTTTTAGTCCCCAAAATAAAAATTCTATATGCCTTTGAGGTCTCACTATACCCAAATAAGTACCCCCTCTGTGCAGTTTGATCTAACTTTGTACGTGTATCTCCAGGAATATGATAATATGCCAAACTCCTAAATATCCTAAAGTGACCAACATCTGGCTTCTTCCTTGTGAAAGCCTTCTATGGTGTCATCTTCCCTAGCACCTTGTGTGGAACTCTATTCTAAATGTAGACTGTTGTATTACTTGCCTCTGCCCATAAGTAATGTGGCATGTCCTGGTCATGTAGCATAGCTCTTGCTACCTCTGATATAGAATAGTTCTTCCTCTCAGAAACTCCTTTCTACTATGGATTGTAAGGAAAAATCCATTCTCTCTTGATTCCTTCTTTGGTACATAACTCCTAGAAGACATTTCCCTTGTACTCACCTCCATTGTCTAACCAAAGAACCTTTATCTTGTTTCCTATTTAATTCTCCACAAGAGCTTTAAACTCTTGGAATTGACTAAAAACCTCATCTTTAGTCTTCAAGAAGTATATTCAGGTCTTTCTAGAGAAATCATCAATAAAAGTAACATAGTACTCATATCCTTTGAGAGATTTCATTGACATTGGTCCACAAACATCTAAATGTACTAGATCAAGAACACCCTTAGATATGGTGTCACTCCTTGGAAAATATGCTTTCATAAACTTCCCCAACACACATCCCTTACATACATCATCATGCTCTGTGCTCACCTCTAGAACACCTGTCACCGCCTCACAAAGAAATCTGAGTGCTCTATGATGAATACAGCCCATCCTCCTATGTCATAGCTCTCCAAGATCTCTAGTATTATTGTTGCTCATGAGTGCCTTAGGAGTATCAAACTGCAATCTATAAAGGCGACCACTCCTAACTCCAATAGTTTTGGATGATTTCCAATCCTTTTGCTTAATCAACACTTTTGTCCCTCTAAAGAGTACATTATATCCCCTATCCTAAAGAACATATACATAAATCAAATTCATACGTAAGCCTAGCACATGCAACACATAATGCAAAGGAATTATTTGTCCATTCTCCCTTTGAAACTGAACAGTCCCTTTCCCAATTGGGTTGAGTTTGGACAAGTTTCCCATAGAAATCTAGATATTGGTGTCCTCCTCCTTGTAACTGGAGAAGTACTCTCTAACTTCGATCATATCAAATGACACTCCACTATCTATATACCAAACACATTGTGAGGTTGAGCTAACCATACAAGCTATGAGTGCAAACTCATCTTCCATTCTACTGGAGAGTTCTTCCACACTTGCTGAAGCTACCAACTACTTCTTACCCTTCTTCCTCTCTGGGCAATCAGAGACATAGTGGCCAAACTCGTGACATCCAAAGCACTTGACCTTAGAAAGGTTCTTCTTCTTCTTCTCACTTTGTGAATTCAATCCTTTGCTAGATCCCTTCTTTCCTTTCCCTTTACCTGCTAGGGAAACATTCTCTTGTTCCACCTCACCTTTTTGACTATTGTTGGCCCCATTGACAAGACTTAGTCTAAACTCCTCCTGAGTGAAATCATTCCATAGTTGATCCCAACTCGGTAAAGTATCTCGTCCACTGATAACTTGAACAAAGATACTCCATTGTTTAGTAAACCCATTTAGGTCTATTCTCACTAGCTCATCATCACTGGGACTATCTCCAATAGTTGCTAACTCGTCCTTGACAAGTCTGAGCCTAGTAAGGTAACTTGTGACGTCTTCTCCCTAATTCATCTGGGTATTCTTTATCTTCTCTCTGAGAATCAACATCCTATTGGAGGTAGCATTCTAGTAAAAATTTAGAATGGTGTCCCACATCTTCTTCATTGTATCTAGCTCTAAGATATGTGGAACAATATGATCCTTGACACCATCAAGGATAATTCTCCTTGCTTTGGCATCATCCTTCTTATGTGTTGCAAGCTATGTTGCATCCATTGGTACAGGTACAACACTAATAGCATGATCCTTGATACCATTCTCTTCCAACAATAATTTTTTTTTAGCCTTCCAGATACCAAAATTCAAGGCACCATCCAATCTGTCCTGATCTCTCAAACCAGTTAAAACCATCTCAAGGGTTTTAAGCAATAGTAAATCTAAAGAGATCAAAATTTCTTTCCTAGGCCAAAACTCCTTAATAATGCTTTGATACCATGTTAGAATTAACTATTGCAGTCACTGATTATAAATCTCCTATCATAAACAATTATTAAACTATTGAAAAACAAATTCTTGGCTAATATTGAAAAATAACACAACTAAATATGGAAAGAAATGCGCAAGACAATGAACAAAATATTTTTGAACAAATTGTCCTTGGAAAAACCCCTAAGGGAAAACCAGTTCTATAGATGATGAATTATATTAAACTGTAGCAAATTAAGAGATACAAAATTCCTTGCCTCTCACTGGTAGAACTCCAACAACCTCCTAATTTCTCCCACTGATACCACTATTCCCATGCTAACACTATGCCCTTGCTAACACTGCAAACTTACAAACTCATTTTCTAGCACTTCAAATGTTTCTCCAAACCTTGTTATTCTCCAAATGCCACCCTAACCTCCTTTAATACTACTCCTATTGGTAAACCAATGGCCAAGATCAATTTAGAATCGATGGTCGAGATTAAAACAACTTAACAACCCCAACCAAGTCAGTTTCTAGTTGTTTCCAAAAGTGGTCAATTATTTATCAAATATTTGTCCCTAACCTGACCAATTAGTTAGCAAAATAATTACTTGCTAAATAATAGCAAATGGACGAACAAATGTCCAAAGCTAACTAAACTAACAACCACTCAAGTCATAAACCAACACTAATTGCAACTCATGTCCCATCTTTTGAGCTCAAGCACACAACTACTATCACTTACATTCTTAACCACATGTATCTTGAAAAAAAATGTAATAATATCATTTTCCATGGAAGGACAATCGAAAAAGATATAAATGGAAAAATTAAATTAACTTTGTGAATTCAATTTACATTTAATACAAGTAGACATGAATTCATCTAATCAGAGTCATGAAGAAGATGCAACAACCAAAAAGGAGGAAGAAGACACAACATTTCTTGGCATTTAAACTAGGTCAACTTCTTTAGTGTCTTAACTAAATGTTCTTTCATTTGTTTCCTTGATATTTGTATCCTACTCTATTTTTTAAACACTTGTACATTAGTACATTCCCATGGTTTACAGTTTTCCTTAAATTTTGAATGATTCATGTCCTTTTAGGTTTACAATCTTTACAAACCGTTCTTTCATTTTTTTCCTTTATGTTCTTTATTATTTCAGTTTTGAATACCCTTATAAATATACATCATCATTGTCTATATTCTCTTTTAACCCTTTTTTTATTGTTTTTTATTAGAGGAAACCAAGTTTAAGAGGGATGATAAGCCCTATACAAATATATTGTGAGGGGGACCTAGAACCCTAAAAACTACAAAAGAATTAGTAATACACACTAGTATCTAACCAAAAGTGAAACACCAACCTAACAAAAGAGCATAAGAATTAAAAACTATATTATGAGGGTTTTACAAGTATCCCTAAACCAAACAACCTAAAGAAGGTTACAAATTATGAGATGTATCACACACTAATAACATTGTATGTGGTTTTGACAGGCTCCCCAAACCTTAAAAACCATCCTCAAATAGTTACACATTGTAAATCTCAGTCAAACATAAGTTTTCGCATAAGACTCAAAACTATAAACCTTGAATGGGATTTTAAAATGATCTACCAACCTTAAGTCAAGACAACTAACAAGATTACTCATTACAGTTCTATCTACAACTATGGCATATTGGAAGGCTCCCCAAACCAAAATAACCATCCTTTGAAAATATATACACTAAAAAACTAGGTGACAATTAGGGATTTTTGGAGGCTCCCAAAACCTTATTTGGGTACATGAATGTCTCTCATAACAAAATAAATTAACCTATAAAGAATAAACCATAAAGAGAACATTGAAGAACTCTTGGCATTTAATATGATATCCAAAATAATCTAAGGGTTTTAAAAGTATCCCTTAACATACAAAGAGGGTTTTGATATAGGTCCCTCAACCAAGAATCTATTGCAAGGAGAGAACCATCCCTCCCCTAAATCCACCCATAACTCCCCAACAAGACTCTTGTCCATCTCAATATGAGAGGATTAGACCTCAATATGAACAATATAAAGGGGAGAAGATGAAAGAATGATTCTTAAAATGTCCAACTTTGGATTGAGTGATAGAAACCAAGAGTAACCCAACACACATCCTCTCTTGACCCAAAATCCACCTCCATAGGATCATTCATAACCTCAAGTGATCCATACAAAGAAGACACCTAAGAATAAAATTTCTTCCACTTGAAATCTATCACATAAATAGATGCCACATCAATGCAGACCATAAACACCTATATAGGAACAAGATATAGAAGTTAGCCAAAACCTGAACCAATTAGACATTCCTTGTATAAGGAACTAAACTAGATGAAATTGGGAATAACAAACCCATAGATTACTAAATAGAAGAAAATATCTAACCTTAAATAATAAATAAATGAATAGGGATACCTCACGTTTGGAAGGATAAGCCACATATAAAGGACATTCAACCACACCATTCCATAACAATTCTAATTACATCATAATATATAATGGTTATACAATAATCAATGCTACCATTCACTATGATTAATCCAAAACTAGTAATCATTGATAATTGGGTTATCATCTTCGTCTCTTCACAATAATATTAATTTATATTTTCTATTAAAAATTAATGTTACTCTTTCCGTAGATTGACATTTGATTACATATGGTGCCAAGAGGGTTAATATTTGATTAGCAATTCAACTATCAAGTAAATTAGCATTGATGTTTCCATCATTTTGAACTTCCTCCTACCAAAAAATGGATTGCTAGAAGCTATTGGATTGTTATGGCTTCATATGAAGCTGTCATTTATTGATCCTTAGCATCACTGACTACTAGGTTTGATTAACAACATAAGTTTATATCTTCATAATGATCTAATTTTAAGATCATTGTAAATGCATTAGCACCTCCTGTAAAATATATATTTTCTACAGGTAACAATCTCTTGCATTTACATTGAGAATGAGCTAATAAGAGACATGTCATTTCATGAGACATGTCTATTCATCTTTATGTAAATAGTCTAATGACAACTATATATATATATATATATATAGATTTTCCATGATTCATTAAATTATATTTATTTTTGACAATATTATTCTAAGCATCTCCCATGGTGGAATCCATTGGATTGGGAGTTCCCTCCTTTCAAGCTATCTCCTCCTTCATGAGGCATCCTTGAGTGTTGCCTTATGAGGAACTCCTATTTAGTTGTACCGAGAAATCTTGGGTATTTTCCTCCAACTAGTCCATCTCCTCCCCATCTGTTTGAGATGATTCTACCAAATTCTTTAGGGAAGCTTCTATCTTAAGGTCCCCCTCTCCTGAGTTAGGATGACCATAAAACATAGCGATCCTAATACCTCTAGGATCTTTCCCTTCCTTATTATAATCAATTACAGTGTGAGAGTTTAATTGTTTTAAAAATAAGGTATATTACATCATCATATTTTCAAATTCCTTCTCTTGAGAATCCCCCAAAAGAATCACATAGTCCACTTCTTGCACCTAAAAAATTATTCTCGACTCATCAAAGCCTATTAATAGAGTGGCATGAATTATGACCATTTCTTTCTCCTAACTTGGTAACTTGTCTCCCAAAACATAATCCTAGACATCCCCTACTATACTAATTTGGTTGTCAACCTTTTCCTCTTTAATACTAGTGAATGTGTCATTTGAAGTTTTGTGATTTGCATTATCCACCAATTCTTGTTGTGAGGTCACTACATCTTGGAATTTGTCCCCTTTTCTAGAAACCAAACACATGCTAATGAATGATGTTGGGTACTTCCAAGCTTGATTTATTCTCCTTTTGACATTATTACAATCAGATGTGAGATGCCCTAACTTATCTTGTTTACTTCTCACCTTCCTAGGCATGCCCACAACTATCTTATGAAGATGAAAATTCTAAGTTTATATTAAAATAATATCTCCTTCAAATGTGTCTCCATGATTTCCTTTCAGATACAAAGTCTTAAAAAAATTTGCATTCAAAAAAATGCACCAAATCATACCTTATGAAAATGCCCAACAAATTTCCAACAATCGCCATAATGTCAATGTCTCTATATTCTTGGTGTGGTTTCACAACACACACCCCATTTTTGCCTAGAAATGGGGACCCCTTACTTCTTTTTTGGCTTTCCAGATCTGTAGTCTAGGGTTTGAGTCTTTTTTAGGGTCTTTGCCTAATATTTTTGGTCAAATCTGGGTCCCAATTCAAAATCCAGATCTCAAAAATCATAAATTTGAGGGGAGAAGTCATTATTGCAAAACAAAAAAGGTGCACCGGTGCACCTCCCTAGGTGTGCTAGTGTGCCAAAGCACATGGAGAAAGCATCACTACTTGGTGATGCACAGTAGTGCAACTGCACAACACCAAGTGGTGCTTTGGGTCCCTAGGTCTATAAAACTTGAGGGACCCCCCTCTCCCTCCATCATTTTCATTCTCTGAGCATCTCCGACCGCACCTATTAAGCTTACCAAGTGTGGTACTATGCCTCCATATCTGCTCTTTATCTGTATTAACAAAACATTAAAAAAACACTAAGACACTTATAAAGATGAGTTGCTGTGCACCTATTTAGGTGGGCAGCTACACAGCTTTTTTAATGTGAAAAATATTTAAGACTTTGAAAAACACATATTTAAGGTGTGCAGCAACAAACCTGCTTAGGTGTGCTAACTGCACACCTTAAAAACACTTTACCCTTTTGCCAAGTAGTATGTAGGGTGTGCATCAATGCACCTAATGAGTTGTGTTGATGTGTACCCCATTTTTTAAAGCTTATGCAAAGCATAAGGCACACCAGGCGCACCTATCAAGTGTACCAGGTGCACCTTTGTTGCATTCAAGGGTTACAATTAGGGGTTTTTTAATGTTTTTCAATAGTTAGGGTTTTTTGATTTTTTCCAAGTTATTGTTAGGGTTAAATTAACCAATTTTTATTCAACTCTAGACTAATGGACATTATTGTTGTGCAAATTCAGTGGATTCTTCATCATCCTCCCTTGCAGCAAAGATGGTCCCAAAGCCCATAGTATTCAAGTTTTAAGGTGTTCTGA
The DNA here is from genome assembly GCA_028749045.1 of Cupressus sempervirens. NCBI lineage: Eukaryota > Viridiplantae > Streptophyta > Pinopsida > Cupressales > Cupressaceae > Cupressus > Cupressus sempervirens. The sequence goes on from CM053789.1 coordinate 325,920,034, forward strand.
CCAATTTACGCTTTCAAGATGATTATTCAGAGATCTAGGACACCGAACTAGGTCACATAGATTTGGGTGCACTCCTAACATTTTATAATAAACCCACAAAAATGTCTTCGATGATATCCACATTGATTTGATCAGGACTTGTTAGTCTAGCATCAAACCTAGTATTAGTGCAATCTTCAAAACTAATCATGATATTAGCATAGAATTATGTTCCTAAAGAAAGGGTCATGAAGAGCATAACTAGAGAGATTGTCTTGGATCTTCAACCCAATAACATAGAGAAGGTGTTACATCTTCCCAGGGTAGATCATCTCATCAGATTAACCTCTCACCAAGTAAAAAGATGGTATAGGGAACATGTAGAGAAAGCATCTAGGATCAACTAGTCCTCATACCTCATTGAGAAGACTCCTCTAGAGTGTAAAGTAGGAAAAGTGGACATTATGAGAGGATACATGAAAGAAGATATTGAGTATTCTATCGTACTCTTGAGTAGAGTCATGGGTTTTCTAGCATCAGGAAACCTAAACATCTAGATCGTACATTTTGATGAGATGATCAAAATAGCAGAGATGCAACTTGATTAGGCTTCCATTCTTAGTGAAAACTTGGGTGAGCAGTTGGTGGTGGTTAAGAATAACCAAAAGTTTCACATGACATCATATTTGGTGTACTTATTAGCTACAAGGGCTACAGACTATCTGGGGCTCTACAAAAGGGGTAGTATGTAGGATGAAAATGCACGGCCATATATAGTATATTCTTAGCTAGTTAAGAAAAGGCTTCAAGAGGATAGCAAGGAATACAAGATCATAAATGTTGCATTTATATTCATAATAATCTGGTTCATCAAAGGAGATTATGCGAAGAGGATGTCAGAGGAGGCAATGACTAAGATTTTAGAGGTTGGAGCTTATTACATCCAATACTAGGTAGTCACATATTTAAGGGTAGTAGGTACAACAATAAATACAAAGAAACTCCCTAGATACCCAAGTGATAGGCTGATACTATTGGATATTTCTTGACAACTCTTGTCTGCATATGATAGAGTACAATTGCAACACAAAGTAACATGGATATGGCTTATTACTATAGGACTATTTAGTATGGATCAGAGGTAGGATATTCCATCTTTTGAGTTTGATTGGGATCAATACCCTTTGGATGAATAGAATTCTCCTCATGCCTTTTTTTTATAATATTGGAAGAGTATAGTACTTGGCTAGTAAGACATTTTAGCATGAGGATACAATTGAGGACCATTGGATGAATGCAATACATGATAAAGATATTTGAATAAGGGATTATTGTAGGATGCCTCTTTATCTAGAAACCAATGCTTTGAAGATAATACAATAGGATACTGAGGATGTCTTTGATCCATTATTCAATAAGGAAAAGATTGGTGATTGACCTATCATGAATGCTGAGGTTGACAAGGAAGAAAAGTTAAACATTAATCATAGGGCAAGACATGTCATCAAATTGACAAAGGATTGGATCAAAAGGCCTTTAAAACTTGATCCAATTGCTCAAGTGTTAGTATTTCATGCTTAAGAACATCCAGCAAAAGGTCAAGGAGGCCATAGTACCTACATTCACAGCTTAGTCCCCTATGAGTCTAGAAATAGTACACCAACTTGATAGAGAAGTTGGGTATTATAGGGCTTAGAAAGGTAAAGGTAAAGGGAAGAGGAAGAGAGCCTCACAAGAGACACAAAAGCAAAATGGAGAAGAAGCTCCACAATTAAACCACCATCCATTCTTGAGGAATCTATTTAGTCAACAACCTCCAAGGATGAAATGCAGTAATGGATAGATGAATAGGATGTTGAGGGGATTGATGTCTTTAAGGTGTCAGATTTTTATTTTATACTAGTTGGCACTAAATTGATGGTAGAAAAAATTAGAAATGCTCTAGCTAACCAACCTCATTAGGAGGATTGGAGTCAATTGCCACTAGAGCTACAAGGACCTAAGGTACCTCCACCATCCCCCATACAAGTTACATTTTGTGTAGATAAAGGATTGGTCACTCCTCTCCCTCCAAATAATGAAGAAGGAAAAATCCAAGAAGAATAGGAGGAAGAGCCACAATGATTATACACCAATGAAGTGTTAGAAGAAGGAAAAATAAGTGAGTATCCTCAATAAATTTCCCAAGACACAAAGTTGAGAATTATGGACTCTACGAATACAAAGACTCCTGGTATGGATCTCTCATAGAGCATGTTCCAAGATGGCTAAGAAAAGAAGTGATAAGAAACAAGAGGAAACAATTCACTACGAAGGAAGAAGATAGGATGGAATTTATTGAAGTTCTAAGGAAACCTGAGTCACCACCAAAGGATGCACAAGCATTAGTCTATCATGAGTGATCAGAACTTATTTTCTCATGTGGCTATCTCTCCTCCACATATAGATGTTCAAGAATTAACTCCAAGGGATTATTAGATCAAGGAGGTCATTCTTGGAAAACCTACATTGGACATGACTAAGTTGATGGTCACAAAAGGAATTAAAGAAGTGTTTAGGAGCTTAGAACAAGATGGGGCAAAATTGATAACACTTTGGAGATAGAATAAAATTCCTAAAGGGAAATCTAAGTAAAGTTGTTGGTCCCTTAAATATCCTAAGCATCTTGAGGAAACTTTAGACACAACATTAGAAAAGGGATAAGGAACCAATGCAATTAGATCCATTTTTTAGAGCTTGTCAACAATGAAGAGAAAGTTTTGAGGAGAAGGGCATATAGATTATACAAGAAAACCTAAAGCTATTATATATTATGCAAGATAATGTGAATAGGCTAGTCAAAATTTGGAATCAAGATTTTTGTCTAATGGATGAAGTACATACCTAGGGTAAAGACTTGCAAGTAGTTCAGTCGATTAAAGGGAAAAGGTATTATATGTTTATGGAAGTATATATAGCTGAGGAGTTAGATAAAATCTATGATTGGATAGAGAAAATTGTGGATGATAATAAAGTAATGAAAACATTACATGTAGAGATTCAGAAGTTCAAGGATCAAACCTAAGAGAAAATTTTGGAGGCTGAGAAACATTATAGTGATGCTTGTTTAGACATTTTTGAGGATGATGCAAGAGATAAAGTAATCTTTGTTAGAGGTAGTAGTTGAGAAATTTTGGAAAACTTTTGAGAAAGCTTCTAATGATGATGACATCAGGCAAGCATTCAAAACAAAAGAAGCACTGTTAGAGTTGGATGTAAAACTTAGATACTTTGCAGAGACTTGCATCGAGGTGGGAAACTATAGGCAAAAAGTGAAAGACAAATATAATGCCTTAGATTTTCTAGATGTAGCTCAAGTCACTGAGATAATCAAAAAATTCAAGGGAAGATATCCAAACACAAATCTAGTATAAAGGGAAAAAAACCCAAATCCAAATTTTCAATTTTGGCACTTAGAGAAATTTTTCATTTTTTGGAACCTACTTCTGAGGTGCGTAGGTGCATTTTTTCAGTGTTATTCAAGAAGATTTTGAAGAGTTCAAAGGTGTGCTAACAGTTAACTACTAGTTCTAAATTTAGAGCTTTCCACACATCAAAAACACATTCTGAGAGTATTTTAACTCTTGCAAATGCCTAGTGAAGATAGAGCTTCTATTTTTGGCACTTCTAGACACTCCTATATTAACTAATGGCTTTCTCTTTCTTATTTTCTCATGCTTCTTTTTTTTATGACATGTATTGGCTCATGCATACAATTAGTAATATAAATATGGATGTAGTCCTACTAAGCACCAGTTAGAGAGTCAATCCGTACATAAATAGATTTTTTTGATTAGTTTAGAAGCATATGTTTGCATAAAGAAATCTCTCACTCTCAACACAAATTGAGGAGAAGATTTCTTATAAATTTGGGAATGTAATATGTATTTCAGGCCATCATTATTTTGATGCAATAATATATGTTATTGGTGCTCACATTTGGATTGTATTAATTCTTGTCTAAGTGTGTTATATTTTGTGGATGTATGTTCATGGAATGTAATTGAGCGAATAGTTTTATTGCATTTTTTCCGTTGTGCAACCTTTTAATTCTAGTCTTTGCTATGGGTCTACAAATTTTGTTGATGTACTTAGTTCGAGAAGAGATCATCATATTGTTCTTGCATATTTTTTCATCTTGCATGAGCATACTCTTCATGGCCTTATGATTCAATGAAAAGTAAAACATCTTATAGTTACTTAATTCCCATCAATGATTGCATCAGTAGAATTAAAGAAGCACTGCTCCTATTTTCATTGGTTACCTACCGATCTTTTCAAAAGCCTAACTTGTAGACATGTTGTTTCCATGGCTTCTACCCATTAGGATTTTACTTTTCATATTATTTGCTTAAATTTCATTTTTTGCTACTTTCGTTATTTTCTTTAATAAACCATTGGTTAAATTAGGAATTCATATAGTTGCAATGTTAGATTACATTCATCATAAAATAGAAAAATACAAAAGTATATTACTTTTTTTATGGTTATTCTTTTGGGACAATAAGCAGATTCAAAATCTTATCTAAATTGTTTAGAACCAGCAAAGGCCTCCTCATGAACATTCACATTTATCTTCAATTGAGTATATTCTAGTAGATTGCAAGATCACTTGAAACCTTGGAGTTGATCTTTGGATTAGCTTTTCAAAAGAGGAGTTTGAAAGGATTCCTGCCATTAAGCATCGTGCAAAATGAGAGCTCAACAATTCTAAGGGAATTGATGGGAGATCTACCCATAAGAGATAGTGTGTCATTTCACAGTATTTTCAGTTTAAAAATTTGGATTTTATATTTGAGTAAACAATCCCATCACATTCATAAATTGTGTCTTCCATTTATGCACATGATTCTATCCTCTTTACCTCTAAAAAATAGCAATAAAGAATCTCCCCCATTATTAATAAAAAATCTTCTACAACCCCTTCCTTATGATTCTTAAACCAACTTGAATTGGATTCATTATTAGGGTAGTGATTTTAGACCTTACCTATCAAGGATTGATTCCATAAATCATCAATTTGGGAAAGGAGCATGTCTTCTAGAAATTAAATCTTGTGTTCTTCATCCTAGAGGTGATATTATCATTTGTTCTTCTCTAGATATCTACACATCTAGTGTATGAACACCTTAATCAAACTCAATTTCTTTGTTTTGGTTCTAGGATGTACTGACTCTAGAAAAGTTAGGAGGGTGGGTCTAGGCCTTACTAGGTCATCTCTTTGTTTGAGTTGGTTCCTAGATGAAGTTTCCATTCTAGGAGATTTTGGTTTAATTGTTTAAGTGTTGTTTTTGTTAGGGGTTATGGGTTTAGGACCAAAAAATCATGGAGAGGGTATGATTTTTAACCTATCTTTTCCTCCATGATTATTTTACATTCCTTTGCATGGATTGGACATCCTATAGTTCATTTGGAGCAAGAGATGAGAAAGGTGTCAAAAACATGTCAATATTGACAAAGTTGTCAAATAGGAAAAAGTGGTCAAAAACATGTGGATTGATGCTCTAAAGGATAAATAATTCTTAGCCATTATTAATTGACCATGTTAGACCTACTCGGAGGGTTCCAAGTGATAGAGGTTTAAAAATTACAAAAAATGCAAAAGTTGTCAGCAGTGTTGAAAAGTTGCTTTACAAAATTTGAGGAAGAAGTGCATATGTCATAGTCTTGAGGTGGATGGTTTCCATAACTATCTAAAACCTCTTGGTAGGCTAATAAAATCCACAAAATGACCCATTCCAAGGGTTGGAGATTGTAAGAGGAGAGTTTATTCATTAAGAATTATGAATTTTGCCCAATTTTGACAGTTTTTACTTCTTTTCATTTTTCTATATTCAAGAATGAATTTAATTTAGATTTTTTTCTTTGGATTAGTGTAGTTCATGTTTTTACACTCCTTTTTGTTTTATATTTCTGGCTTTTAGAAGTTCATCTAGTTAGCTTTTGAAAAAAATTGGTAAAAAGACTATGTGCTACTCAAGTCTTAGTAGTTTCCACAAAAATGAGTGCCCCATGAGTTCCTACTGTGCATTCATCATCATCTTAAGAGAATTGGAAATGGTGCTAGTGTACATAGTGTATATAAATGCTTGGGCACTGGAGAGATGCAAAATTATTTTTAATGTGATGCCCTAGGTAAGTCACTATTACTTGGTTAGGAAATCACAATGTTTGTAGGAATGATTGTAGGTTTAAATGTGATGGATACTTCAAAATAGGAATTGCATAATGGAGATGGGTGAGAGATGTTTCTATGTACCAAAGGGGGAAGTTTGAACCCAAGTTTTGATGGGATTTTGACAAGACCCTAGCTAATGTTGTCATTTATTTTATGTAACCCTTAAATTTAGACATAAAAATTGCTTTCAAGTGTATAGATGGCTTGGAGACCTAAGACCACAAAATCCTTGAGTTTTTCCAAAAGGGTACTCAAATCTAAAGTTTTTTTTCTATCTTGTTTAGAGAAAATTGGAGTTAAAACCCAAAAACCTTATTAGACTTGAGTCTAGGAGATTGAATGATGTTCAAAAAAATTAGAGGTGAGTCTATTACTCTTTGAGGTTGTTCAAATGAGCAAGCTTGATCAAAAAACCAATTTGGCAATGTATTTAATGAGTGCAAGAAGCCAATACATTGGTGTAACTGGGTAGTGAAGAGTTGGAGGATATGATAGAGATCCTCTTGTGGTTAGGGAACTAAGGTGAACCCTGTGAGGATGAGAGAAATCCTAAGTAATTCTAAAGGAAAAATAAGACTGAGTGAGAAAATTACCTTGCATTTCATCAGAGTGGTATCAGGGAAAGAAGATTTGGGTTTGTGGTTAGATGTTTTAGACTAAAGAATTAGTTGGAGAAACAATCATGGTGACCAATGCAGAGTTGTCCAAATAGGTGGGTGAGAAAAATGAGAGAAACAAAATCCTTGAAGAAGCCTTGGAAGAAATGAAAACCAAACTAGAAGTGGCTGAGGCAACTAAGAAGAAAGACCAAGAAGGTGAAAGCAGTAGTAAGGGTAAAGAGAAGTTTGATGAAGAAGATCTTATCTCTTAACTAGACCCTCCCATAGATGAAGAGCCATTCCTATAGGCCATCAAGGCATTAGGTTGAAAAGAACTAGAAGGAATTCCTTTGTTTAGTGGGAATATGGATACTAAACTCATAATGGAGTGGATTGAATGGATGAATAACTACTTTGAGTGTGAAGGGGTAAGTGAACCACAAAGAGTTAAGGTAGCCAAATATAGACTAACAAGATCAACACTAACATGGTGGAGTACCTCCAAGAAGAGAGGGAGAAAGTGGGAAAGAAACCCATTGTAAATTGGAAGGCCATGGTAACAAATGTGAAAGAACAAAACTTATCAGAGGACTATGAAGTTCAATTACATAAGAAGAGGAAAAGTTTAAAATAAAAAGACGTGGATGTGGCAACTTGCAATGAAGAGTTTTATAAGTTGTATCTGAGTTCAAGAGTAAAAGAAGATGAAACTATCAAAGTGGCTAGATACCTAGGAGGCTTGAAATGGAACTTACAAGAAGAGATCAGCCTATGGACTCCTATAATAGTCCATAAATGTTTCCAACTTGCTGGGTAAGTGCAAGAAGTTGGGTCTCACTTTTGGGAAAAAAGTGGAAGTGTTTTTCCTATTTTTGAAATTTCTTGTCAATTGATGTCAAAATTTGAGGCATTTAGAGATTAAACATATAAAACTTCAAAATTAAAGGTTGTAGTTCTCAGAATCTAATTTTTGAATATGTAATTTATTTATGTACCCATATGATAGATTTTTTTTTGCTATGGATCTTTAAAAACCACTTTTTCAAAATTCATGTTATAGGATCATACCACACTCATGTAGGTATACCATAATTTGATACAAATAAATGATTTTTTAAAAATGCTTTTAAAGGAATTTACCCAACACACTAAAAATTGATGAGAATATTTTTCTTTAATTTTTAATTAGCTATAAAGTTAAATTTTTAAACCTCTCATGTGGAGACACCATAATTTGATCAAAATTTCACTTTTTTTAATTTTTAATTTTTTTAAACTTCAAAAGAGTTCTATGTAGATTAATGAAATATAAATTAATTTAAAAAATCTATAAAATAAAAAAATTATTAAAGTTTTAACAAACCTTGCTATTTTACATATAGGTGCTACCTTTGATAGAAAAATAATGTAAAAATAATAAATAAGAACATTACATTACAAAATTTATATTTCTGAAATTAGGAGAACACAAGAACTCTAATGGATTTTTGTTTCATAAAAAATTTGACTGTGAAGACCCTCTAAAAATTATGGCAAGGTTTGAATTTTTCAGTTCAATGCCTTAGCCAAATCTTGAGAGGTTAAGACATAGGCTTGGTCTCACCAAGCCTATCATGAACTAAAGTCAGAGGTGGGAGAAAAAAATCCCGCTCTATGTTGTAAGAAATGGGCACCCATTTTGAAAATGTATTTTCAATATTTTAAACACATTTTAAATCCCCAAAAATATAAAAATAAAATAATTTTTTAAAACACGGGCACCCATTTTTTAAAATAAAAAAATGGGTACCTAATTTTTGAAAAATGTGTACCCATTTTTAATTTTTTTTAAATGGGCACATGTTTTTTTAGAATTCAAAATTTTTATTTTTTCGAAAATGGTTGCCTTTTTTTTGAACATAAAAAATGGGCATCCAATTTATAAAAAAATGGGTGGCCATTTTTTGAAATTTAGATCGGGCACCTGAGCCTAAAATAGGTGCCCATTTTTTAAAAATGGGTGCCTATTTCTAGAAGAGCGTGATCTTAACCCACAAACTTCTATGGAATTGAGACACATCTTTGTGCACTTACCCTTCTCTAAAAGTAGAAGATAAGAATAAGAAGGTAGACTCTAACTTTAGAGGCAGAGGTAAGGGAAGTGATGGAAGAGGTCAAAGGGGATATGGTGGAAGAGGATCAAATTCTAGGCCACAAGGAGACAAAAAATTGACTGAATAGCAAGAAGGAAGTTTAGGAAGAGGAAGTTTTAGCAAAGGTAGATGCTCTAAAACTAGTTCGAGTGGAAGAAGTAGCACCCAAGGGAGAGGGGCATGTTTTTCTACAATGAAGTGCTATCATTGCAATCAACTAGGACACCCTACATATAGGTGCCTTGAAAAAGGATCAACCTCCCAAGGAAGCAGAAAAAGGGTCAACTATGTGCAAGAAGAATCTAGTAGCAGAAATGAACACTCTAAGGTACCCCTAGACTCGGAAGAAGGGGAAAATGTAGTGATCAAGAGGACCTTGATTAAGGAGCCCATAAAGGAAGAGCCAAGTGAAAGAAGGGAACTCTTTAGGATCAAATGCAAAATCATGGGGAAGGTGTGTAGATTCATCATTGACTTAGGCTCAATTGATAACATAATTAGTGAAGAGGTAGTTAGCAAGTTGAAACTAAAAAGAATCCCTCATGCCAACCCATATAAGGTCACATGGCTCAATAAAAGACAACATGTTCTTGTGGGAGAGAAATCATGGGTATATTTCACCATAGGGAAAAAATGGACCCCCAGATTACCAAATATAGGAATATGTCTAACCATAAATAATAAATAAATGAGTAGGGTCCTTTAAAACTATCAACTGCCAATCAAAAGGCTAACAAGATATAAAATACTAAAAAATACAAGAAAGGGGTAGATGGTGACAAATCCCACACAAAAAAGAATAAACACCTAGAAGAAATATAAAATGTGTGAAAAAAAGTATAAGACCACAATTGCCAAAACCCCACCCAACGATACACTAGAGAAAATGGCATCAAACCATTGAGAAAAAAATACAACATGCCTAAACCCTACAAAAAGAAAGAGCCATTGAACCACCACCCAACCCAAAAGGAAACATAAAAAATAACCATGCTAGAAGACCTCCAAAGGCACGAAGATTAAGGCACAACCAAACATAAATAAAATAGCCCCAACAAATTCCACCCACAAATCTATAACACAAGCCACACCAACCACAACCCTTATAAATACAATTAAAATAAGAGCAACAAGAATAAAAAAATAATATGCAAAAAATTGAAGATATGTAACCCCAAAGAAAGACACTCAAAATCAAAAGGTAGAGCATCAAACATAGGATCATAACAAGATAGATGACATGGAGAAGATAAAAAAAACAAAAACAAAGAATAAGTAAACAAAGAAAAAGACTAAGATAGACCTTGAGAGGCAAATGAAAAATCCACGCATAGGAGAGATAAAAGCCACAAAAGATCATTGAATTAGACAACATAGACAAGAAAAAATCACAACGATGAAAACAACAACTACTACTAGAGATAGAAAAAAGAGTGGGGCTTCCAAAATAGCTTCAATCCAACCACAAAAACTCTAACTACACTCTTAGAATCTTCATATCTTGTATATGGTGTTGCATAATTATATTTGCATGAAGTCCAAAAATGTACTTATCCAAGGACACTTTTAGATTAGAGTTATAATGGTGGTATTAAATATATTCAACATCTTAACATGTTCTATAAACTCCTCTACTACATTATAGATATCATTACTAATAAACTACCAACATTGATAGAGTGAAGCCATAGGGGCCTGGAGCCTTATCAACAACAATAGAAAAAATTGATTTCCTAACTTCATCCAATGTGAAGTGTGTCATTAGCCTTTGAATTTATGATATGAAAAAAAACATTGGGGTAAAAGCACAAACCTATGCCACCCTTTTGTAAGGGAAAAGGCTAACAAAAGTATAGTTGTCAACCTTCAATGACATAAAATTGGTAATATTATTTAGAATTTGGAAATGAAGTAAAATAATGAAATGTGTAGAAATGAATGAATTTTAGGGTTATAATTTCCAATAATTATTTGGAATAAGAGTTGGTATATTTTTCTAATTTTTATAGATAATTTTTTAAGTGCTAAAAAATGCTGAAAATTAGGGGTCTAGTTCAATTGTTTTCATCTCCCACCACATTTTTCAAAACAAATCTATTCTAACGAAGAGAAAAATTATACATTCTAGAAGAGGACTCTCTTCTCTAGAATTCCATATAGTTTTTAGATTTTTTTAATATGATTTAATATTTTTTACTTTCTCAAAATAGGCATCTTTTTGAGTGTTAAAATACATGGTTATGGAATTTTTTAAATTATAATACACTATATCTAATTAGATGTGAGGCCTCGCCCCGACCCATCCTAGCATCGATGATACATTATTATTTTGATACTCATGACTCGATATGTCAGAATATTATTTGATGCACTAAACATTATTATATTATTTTATGTTGTGTGATGCTTTACTTTAGTTAATTGATTTCATCATTTAATGCTTTATGAAAATGTCTAATGAAGAAGTAAATGAATGCAAAACTAACACCTTGATTATGCAAGTCTAATGGTGAAAAATATGAGTAGAATTAGATAAACAATTGATTATTAGAAAATGGATGCTTTAATTTATATGATTTTTCTGATACGTAATTTACATAATGCATGCGATTTCTTGATATACTGATGTGTGCAATGAGTGTGCATAAAATTTAGCTGGGAAAACTCAATGGAAAGACAAAACTAAACCACTTGTTAATTTTGTGCTATCTTTGTGTTGTAATTCTTTAAAGGTTGTTATTTGGTCTTACTATTCTCCTAGATTTCAATTGTTCCTATTAAGTCTTTAAGGCTTAAAAACATTAAATTTAAGTACCCTAGGGTTAAGGGTATGGGTGGGGAGTAGTTTCCACCTGTTTAGCCTCCTTGGTTGACTTTTAGGGCCACTCAAAAACCCTACTTTTGGTTGATTGCGAAAATTGATTTGTCTCCTCCTTGAGTTGGTGACTCAAACTCCATCTTGAGGTTACTTGCAGTCTAGTTGAGTTAAGGATCATATTTAGAGGCATTTTGGAGTAGTTTTGGGGTTGTTCCCCAATCTCTAGTTTTAGAGAAAGTTTGAAGATTGAAGGAAGAAAAAGGAAAAGCTCTTCTCAACTTACCTTTTTACCATAACTCTTTGTGAAGGTAGGAGTTCTTCACTCTTTTGAATTTGTTCTTCATGTTGTTCATGCTTGAATCTTACATAAGGCATTGTGTTGTTCTTTGTATTGCTTGCTTGTGTGTTGGGTTGATTTGGAGGGATCTTAACTTGTTTTTCTTTTGATGTTATTCTTAAGTTTGCCTTGATGTTTTATTTTTGAGGGGATTTCATGGGGATTGTTTTGGAATCACTCACCCTTGGATAGGGAAGAAGTGGCCATGTTTGGGGAAAGGGCCTTAGTTGGACCTCAATAGTGTAGAGTCTCCTCTCATGGTGAGAGGAGGGAAGGAGGGTAGGGTGTACGGGCTCCTACTTGGCATCCCATATCTTGTATAAATACTTGAATTCTTGAAGAAGGAAAGGAATAAATACCCTTGTTATGTTGGCCCCGAAAGGGCTATGTTATGGTATGGTGATTGACATCTCCTATTGAGAAAATCCACCTCCCCCCTATTTTGGTTCAGTGTTGAACCTAATGTGCAAAATTGGGTTGGGAATGCATGCTTGAATTGTTCATATTATTGTGTTGTTTTACCTCCATATTGGTTCTTGTAACTCCCATGGTCCCTTTGATGCATTGAAGACTTTGGTAAAGATCTCTTGTGAAAGCCCTAGAAGAGATTTCAATAGAATTGTACCAAAATGTAACAAAAAAAAAATGTATTTAAACTTTGATGTATTTGGCAAGGAGATCAGGTTTTCGTACTAGTTCTTTCCCAATGGAGCCTTGAACTAGGATGAATAAGAGAGGAAAAAATAATAATTATGAAAGCCTCCTTGTATTGCTCTCATGTGATTTCAAATTTTGCATATGTATGTGAGAAAATAGATTGATAGATAATGTCTTTGAATTATGAATTTTCAAGTTTCAATTATGCTAATGAAAAGTAAAAACGATATGATGAAGTTCCCAATTTGATGTTTTAAGTATTAAGAGGAAATGAAAATCCTACATTGTGGACAACAAAGTTAACTCTCTCCTTGTTAAATTTCCTAATGGACAAATCAAATGTTGTTAAGAGTTATGCATCACCTTGAATTCTGAATAAATGGAACATACACCTTGTTATATGATAATTGACTAAACATAATTATAGGAGAAAAGAAAAGAATAACCTTATACACTTCCTTGTATTAGTATGCTTGCTAAAAGGGATTAATGTTGATACTAGGTTAGAAATCACTCCTTGTATAAAAATAAATATAGCAAAGAAAAACATGTCAACACTTAGACATAAAATTGGCTTCAAAGAAAAATTTCCATTCCCAAGAGTAAAAACCTCTCTGGAAAATGTATGGAGAAAATTTTAATTCCCCCAAGTTTACAAAGAATATTCTCTGAGTTATTCCTTTTAATTTCAACCAAAAAATCATTATTAAATCTTTTTAAAAGAATATAAATTAAACACATTTGAAATTAAAACATTTAAATGAATATCCTATTGATATCTCTCAACAAAAAAACTTTTAGCATTTACACCTAGAGCTATCTAGCCATCACTAAATCTAGCTTCAAATTTGGGTACAGGTTAAATGCATTAGCATTAAACTTATTGTGGCAAAAGAGGCAAGGTACTTGCCTAGGTCTTCATGTCAATTCTTTTTTTTTTAAATCAAAAAAATTATATCACACCCACTTAAAATTCTCCTTGCCACCCATCTCATACCTTTTTATCACCTTTCAAAGGCTAGGCATGGACTTCACCCAACCACTTGCCTCATGTGTATGCCATACGATGGCCTTGTCATATCCAAGTGGGGGTATGAAGGAAGTTTTAATCGTTTACATATCTCCTGACAAAGTCAATACTCGTATCTTCCCCCATGTGCTGGTTTTTCTTGCATCTCCCATCATACACACAAGGACAAAGAGGGGGGGTTGTGCTGATAGACTTGGGTCAGCGCAGAGTACCCTTAGGCAGCGCATTGTCCTTGGGGATAGGCCGCATGACATAGGATATAGGGAGGATCTTAGGTTAGTAGGTAATATTAAATCTATTTTGTGTAATGTAGTGTAGTGTTAGTTGGAATGTAGCCTAGGTTAGTATAGGATTAATTGGTTAGTGTTAGGTTTATTGATATTTTGAATTAAGTTTAGCATTATATTAATTCTTAGATCTGTAGTCAGTTTCTTTGTTATTAGAAAGTAGTTTTATATGCTTAGTTTGTTTAGTTAACTTTAAATCTAAGTTTGGAAAGGATGTTAGTATTAAATAGTGTTTTAGATGTTAGAATATTAAATTGGTTCTAATTTAAAAGTTTTAACTTGAGATTAGAATATTTTACTTTAAAATAATTTTTATGTCTTATTAACTAGCTTTATACTATTGTGAGCTTTGTTAGATTGATTTTAATATGGACTTTATTTATGTCGAACTTAAATTTTATAATAGTTTTAAATAAAGTTTAGATTTAACTTATAGGTTTTTGAATTGATTCTAGTCTTCAATTTTAAATTGTAAAGGATAAATTAATAAATAAGATTGTTATAGGTATGTTGGAGGAAATTATAAATTGAAATATAGATAGTATAACCGATAACAAGTTTATCTCTATTGTATGCGTACACCTAAAGTTAGATTAGATTTTGGATTAAGTTTTAAGCATAGTTAGCATGTGTTGAATAGTTAAATTTAATCGATCTTCTAGAGTTTCAAGTTCTCTTTATGTTAAATGATTCAAATTGTAATGTCGATCAAGTTATCAAGTTAATAGAAGGGACTAGTTAATTAGTTCATTCTGAGGTTAGTGACATATTGATCTTAATTATATTGATGCTAAACAAGGTTATGTACTTAAGAGATAGATGTCACTTTAGTTAGTAGGTCATTGTGACGTAATGAATGGGTTGTTGTGTTAATCTATTGTCATCCTTAGGAGGTAATACTTTAAGAATTTTAAAACAAATTAATGGATTAGGACTTTAGTTAAATGGACATAGCTGTTTAATTAAATTAAATGATTTATTAATAAACTTTCAGTTCACCCAACTAACCCTTCTTATGCAATGTTTCAAACTGAGTTGTAACCTTCTATATCGATGGGAACTTACGTCTATCTTAAAAGTATCTTTGGTAATCTGAAATTTAAACTACTCAAACAATTAGTTCCATTATAGTTAATCATCTGAACCTTTTTCGACCTTATTATCTTAATTAATTCTTATAAAAAAAATTGTGTGCATTTTGCCTATATATTTTTGGGCATGACATTAAAACACTATAAACTCTACATGAGAATATTCTTGACTCTGAGCTCTATAAAATGGTGTTTATATGTTATTAATTTTTTTTTAAAAAAAAGTAATAGTTATTGAAATGCCACTTTTCTAAAATAATTTTATTTCTTTAGTAATTGGATACAAACCAGTACAAAACATACATTTAATATACATTTCCAATTGAAAAATTGTGAGACCATATATAACTTAGCTAGAATGAATTTATCTAGATTATAAATTTTAAAAAAATATATTTTTTGGATAGAAATACTCAAATTTAGTCATTCTAATAAATTAGCCTAAAAGGTGACACAACTTTGTACTTTTACCAATGCAAGATACAGTCTAACACTTTTGACTTGTCAAGGTTAGGTTCAATTATATTTAGCAAGTATTTTAAAAAAAGTCTAATTCCAAAGTTCTCTTTTCTCCTTAATCACAATTTCAAAGCATCTTTAATCTTAAAAAAATCATTTCTATTTCTCCTAAAATTAGCTAATGTGTAGAAAAAGTTTGTATTCTTGTCACCTTATTTTATCCACAACTCCTAAGATCTCTATCTCCAATAGATCTTCTCCCTTACTAGAACTTATTACAATTTGCTTTTTAGTTCTTTTTGGGCCTCATATATTTTTTTTTGTCAAATGTTTACTTATAATGTGTTAATTCAACTACTTTAGTTGTTATCCTATGTCCCTTTTCTACCCAAAGATGTTCCTAAAACTTGTGATATTACACTCCTTCATTTTAGTTGTCATATAAACCAATTTATTAGCAATTTAAAATATTCTTGATTCATCCACATATGGGGTGTTCTTCCACCGTTTCCTTAGAATTCCAAAGAAGTGATTGTCCCTAAACACATATTTTCCATCTTAAAATAGAATTTAGGTTTAAAGACATCGGTTTTTGTTGGGATTATCAATTATATAGAGAAGTTGATAGAACTTGTGGTTGTCAAAACACTTGAGTTACATCCCTATTCTAAATACCCATTCAGGAATTAGGAGGATTCTATCCAACCTAACTGTAATGCAATTAACACTCATTCTCCCATCTATCCAAGTGATGATCTCATTTTGTGGGATGCAGTCTAATAATGCATTCCCCTAGCTATAAAATTCTTAATATCCCATGTCACTTGAGGAGAGGGTTCAACTCCCTCTACCCCCAAGGTTGCATTAATATCATTTCCCCTAATAATTTTAATTGTATATAAGATTTGTATTAATTGTAAGAGGTCACCCAAAGTATTTTCCTAGTCATTATAGAGATTGGTTCATATATGAATTAACCCTAACAAATCTCAAATCAAAACAAAATAGCTATGATGTTATCCAAAATGCATTAGTGTTAATCACTTTCACCTAAAACTCATAAATTTTCCAGAGAACTGCAAGAATTTTCCAAGCTTTGATAGATGGTGATTGGAGCAATGACCAAGATTTCTATGTCTTAAAAAAATAATATCCATGTTCATCAGTCAAGTTAATTTCTTCTAGTAATTCTTTCCTTGTCACAAGCACTAAGATTTTGTCCAATTAGAAAATTTTTGACATTAGCCTATGTCGATTTGGTGAATTATTTCCACAAATATGGTAGGGTGTGTCACCCTAACTTTAAAAAAAATGGGTTGTACCCCCAGGCCCATGAATGACAGATTCATGCCATCAACTCTCCTTTTTACATAATATAGCCAATTAGAATTATTATTTCCATATGACAAATTGAACACATTTGCCTATTTTTTCTAAAGGGAACATTTTGGACAACCTAAATTTTCGCATAGTTTTAAAAGGATATTTTACAAGAGGGACACCATTTTCCCCATAGATATGCAAACATGTGTCCCACACTAATGCAATTTTTTCAACTATATTTTGCATGGCCATATATTTGACAAACTATAATCACCTTGGAAATCACATAAGATGTGTTTTTATTACATGAGTGTGATATCCCCATTTCAACATATAAATTAACTAAATAAGTATTATACATAAGGAGTATAATATTAATAATCAATAATTTATATAAAATATTAGAATTATGCTCAGATAAAAATATAAATTGTTATATATTATATAATTATAAATACATACATACATACATACATACATACACATACATATATATACATATGTATACATATATATATATACATATATATACACGTATATGTATTTATATGTGTGTGTGTGTGTGTGTGTGTATTTATATATTATTAGATATTTATATGCCGTAGATAATTAATATATAAGTGCATGACAATAGTATATGATATTATATCTTTGTTATCTATTAAATTGTTATAAATAATTAAAATGATTCATATATAATATATAATCATATATAATTAATATAATAATACATAATATAAATACCTTATTAATATTATTAATATTAATGAAAAGACACATCTCTATGAAATACTGGATATATATATATATGTGTGTGTGTGTGTGTGTGTGTGTGTGTGTGTAGAATCTCAAACATTGAAGAGGATATCATACTAAATATTATCAAATTTATACAATTTAAAAGGGAAATATCTTATGTCCTAAAACATGACATTACAAGTGGTATCAGAGAAACGATCTTTCCATACTGTGAAAAACAACCTAATCAACTACTGATTTGATATAGAATTTCTCACCAGAATATTTAAATCAGATGGCATGGTATATTTTGCAAATGAAATAAGTTAGCAGCCTCCACCAGATAAAGAGATCTCTGATTTAGCTAATACCTAGAAACACCCTTTTGGCACATAAAAATAAATAATGCATTAAAATAAAATAAAGGATAAAAGTGTTGCTTAGGTATTTTGTCTCATTTTCCTGTGACTTGCATTAGATGCCAATGGTACAAAGTTTGGTGTAACCATTTGAAAAAAGTAGAAGAAAAGAGAAGAGGGGCTCTGTGACAAGCTGATCATGGAAATTTCATGCTAAAAAAGTGCCAATTCATTTGAGCTCCGAGCATTAGATGCCATTGTGACTGATTCTTTCAAATAGCTCACACAATAATATTCTGGAGCATAATTGGCAAGAGGCACTTGGCACCACCTTGAATTATCTGGTGCCTCAATTATAGGGCACACATTCCTCCCTTGGAATTCAAGGTGAAATAGAGAAATTTCTCAAGGTGATTTGGCAATGGCAAGGGGAACAGGCAACGACGAGCTTTCTAGCTAGAGAACACCCTTCTAACATATAATGGAACAGATGATAACTAAGTTTCCCCTCAACATAATGATGCATCTATATCATATTTTGAACATGGTGATGTTGTACCGATAGAAGACATTTATCAATAAAATAATTAGATAAATTACTTCATTTGAAGTTGTATACAATGATTACGTTATGAGAGAGGAATTGAGGATTTAAACTTGATGCATAGTTTGGGATACACATAAGGTGTATACATTGGATATTTGTCATTAAAAAATAATTGAGGTTGATGATCTTATAGATTCAATGGTGTTATAATCATCAATATTCCAAGTTATGTTGTAGGTTGAATATGCTCAGACATGCTACTGATTCAAGATTGGATAGTTCGTCACTATGATTCAACACTATTATAGACCTCTTAGTTCATTTGATGAAAGATAGAGAGGAATGTGGTATACAAACAAAAAGGGTATTGATATACCTACAATAGTATGAAAACCTTTAAATGGGTTTGTGTCATTCAACAATTTACACCTAACACTTCCCAACAACATAACAAAATGATGACTTTCACATACTTAAAACCAACCAAAATATGTGGTGGTCAATATATGCCTAGCATATTAGGAGATAAAACCAAGATGTGGGTATTGAATACTTGCTAAAATACCCATTGAACTTAGAGAACAAGGACTCATCTATTCAATGTGCAAATATAGAAGATATCATGGGATAAGGGTCTTAATGTGGAATAAGAGAGGTATATTATTACGGAATTCCACATCATCACCCTATCACACAAGTTATGAGGTAAGTTATATATTTTCTTTATATTGTTACTTTGAAAAAAGTTGTTAATATGAAATGTTGTTATTATCATATAAAAGATTATTATTAGTAACATTATTGACATATTTCATTATTCTGATGAATATTGAATAGTCTAATACCTCCTACAATGAATTCAATTGACTAGTTACAATGAAATAAAATTGATTTTTAAATTGATAGGTAATGATCAAATTATTATTGAATTAGATATTTACCATTAATAATGATCGAATATAATCAAGTTTTCAATCTAAGTGAGATTAGTTTCTAATCATTATCACAAATAATATTATTAAGTAAAATCAACAAGGTCATCATCTTTCAAGATAAGATAAGGCCTGCAGTGGAATGGGCTGGGTGATGCCACTCATTGGGCTGCATCATCCAAGGGTACTAGGTACGGTCTACATGGGCTAAATACCCTAGGCTACATCATATAAAGGAACTATCTTAGAGATGATGATCAAATAGAGATAACAATAATGAGGGAGAATAATGAGGCCCATGATTGGGTAACATGGCACACAATTATAGTTTCTCCTCCCATAGTTAGAAAATGTTGAGTTACCAAATGGACTATACCTTTGATTGACATGACACTAAACTGAAACCATAAATACCTTGTCAGAAGACTGATATAAGGAAATCCTAAAAAGAAAAATTTATATATAAATGTGTACTAATGATTCTTTGTGGTTGCAGGTTTGCAATCAAGGAATTGCATAACATGTGTCTTCATCTATTTGCATCACATTTGCTTCATGTCTTCATCTATCTACACTATGTTTGCCTTGTGTTTTCATTCATTAAAATGTATATTTCATAGATCTCTTAGGACTTTTGTATGAAAATATGTTTTGCATCTATGAAGGAATTTATGTATGAATGATTTTGCTCAACGACAAGAAAATTCAAGAGGGGAAGACTATGATATCCCCATTTTGGCATATAAATTAACTAAATAAGTATTATATATAAGGAGTATAATATTAATAATGTTGGTCTCAAATTGGTTTTGAGAATTGAGTGTCAAGACACTTAACCAATTTCCAAAATGATAACGAGTATAATACAGATGCCAAGCTATAGTGTGTGCCAAGCCAGAGATTAAATAAGTCTTTAGCAAGTATCAAGTGTCAAGTAATAAGTGATGTCGAGTCACTATAGGTGCTGAGAAAATTATTGATGCCAAGTGAGACAGAGTTACAACACATGTCGAGTGAGATAGAATTTTTATATGTGCCGAGCATCAACAATTAGTAAGTGTCGAGTAACACAGAATCAGCATATGAGTTTGTGCCTTCACAAACTCAGATGTAAACCATTTTTGAGCTAACTCAGGATGAATCTCAAAGGATCTTGAAGATAAGATCAAATATTTTACATTCCCTATGTAATTGTTATCATTTTTCTGCCCTACCAAGATTCAAATTTTAAACGTCCAGCCCATCCAATGGCTAATTCCCAGAGTTAATATTATTTTAATGCCTGAGAGCCATCAAAAAAATCTAGACGATCAAACCTTATAAAAGTTTCTACGGCCCGCAGGTTCTCCATCGTCAGATCTAAGGCAGATCGACGGTTGGCACTATCTCGCCATCGAGAGTTGCACGGTGAATATGATGGCGACATAGCGCCCTGTCGACGCATGTCCAATGGGTATAGTTTGCAGGTCATCCAAGGTTATTTGGCGGGTCAAAAAAGTTTCACGACGGATGGTCAGTTTCACGGGTCAAAGATGAGAAATGCCGGTGAGGTGCTATGTTACCATCAAAAAACTCACAAGTTTTTTGATAGCAACATAGCACCTAACGGAAGGTTGCCGCAGAAAGAACTTCAGGAAATTGAGTCGGGTCCCATTTTATACTTTGTTTGCCCAGTTGGAAGAGTTCTCGATCTACGCTAACAAATCAAAACATGCCACATTTGCGTGAAAGAGCTACTCAATGGGTCGAGGCAGTACAAGTCACTAGGATGATGCTATGTGGACTAGTGTGGGGTCGCCACGTAGGATCAGGGCAGGTCTTTCATGGCCATAAGATCAGAGCAGATCAACGATCAGCACTATGTCGCTTTTCAAAAGTTGCACGGTGAATGCGATAGTGACATAGCGCCCTTCTGCCACATGTCCGGTGAGTCTCAGATGTGCTCCGTGAGATGTCAGCAAGGATTTGTCAGTCAGTTTGTACATGGCCAGTTCCTATTCATTGATGCACTGAGGGGGATGGTCCATCTTGCTCGCGGTCAGATTAGTTCAGATCAACGACAGGTGCCATCTCGCTATGGTGAAGTTGCGCAGTCTTTACCATAGCAACATAGCGCCTCAGTGACACATGTCAGGTGGGGCCATGTTATCTCGTAAACCTCAGGGGTGATGCCAGGTGTGCTAACAGTGTTTCATGGGCCTAGAAGCAAAGTGCAAAGTACAACGAGTCTTCATGATCATCAGATTAAGTCAGATCGACGGAAGGCGCCATGTCACTATGATGAAGTTACGTGATCTTTACCATAGTGACATAACACCCTTTTGCCACGTTGATTAGTGGGGCCAGCTCTCACCAAGGTACATCTGTTAGGTATTTCTAGGTGTCATTCGAGTGTGGTGCAGTTGCTGAGGTGGCGCCAGATATGATGGACCCGGGTAAGAACAGCATAGCGGTACGACGAGTCTTTATGATCATCCGATTTAAGGCAAATCAATAGTTGGCACTATCTCACCATGAGAAGTTGCGCGATCTTTATGTTGGTGACATAGCGCCTTGCTGACACATGTCTTGCTGGCCTGACCAAGGTTGACAGTTGACAACTGGTAGTTAGTGTGATCATCACAGTTAATGATAATAGTTTTATTGGTGGCACAGTTAGTTCAATAAATGGTGGTCAACAAAGAAAGACTTAGTAGGGTGGCAAAAGGATAAAAGACTATTGGTCCACATGGCTCATTTTGGTACCAAGGATATGTTGACTTGTTGGCTCTACTAATTTATGCACCAAAAAGGGAAATTCGAGGATTATCTTGCGGATTTGATCTCGACAATCAATCCAAACCACCAGAAATGAATGCGAAACATAGAAAGACACTCCACTATCTTAGTCAATCCATCTACCTGGTCAAAGCGCAGTTATGGCACCATTTTTGTCTTATCAAGGCATTATTTGATAGCAAGATCAGATTTTCTTCAGATCGCCATGATTGTCCTCCGTAGGACTTAATGGCAGGTAGCTGCGAAGTTATTTCAGCAGGAAAAGATCTCAGTTATGCCTGAACTATAAAGGCAGATTTTGTAGTTTTTGTGAAGGAGGACCTTCTCTCTGATTTTCCTCTGCTATTGCTTTTCAATTCTAGTGTAAATTCCCCTGTGCCTCTAAACTGCCTGATTCTCCACTTATCTCCTTCAGCCATTGGTATTAAACTGCAAGAATTCTTTGCCTGTGCCATTGCTTTGTGGAAATCTATAATCTACTGGCCTGTGAATGATATATAAGTGAACTTCTTCCTTGTGTCATTCATCTTGGTTTTCTGATATGTATGTGGTTATTTGATTAAAGCAAGTTTGGATGTGTATATCCTTAGCTTCATTCTGGTTTAGTAGCGCATGTATGGGTAGATATTGGTCCGAACAATCTATTTTGGTGCACACCTCCTTACATTAGAACTAGGTAAATTTTCTTTCATGCTCTCCTTCTCCCTTTTCCTCTCCAAGAGTAGTTAGGTGCGCCCTGATAGTAAGAGGAAGCTGGCCTTCTCTGAAGACTCAACCTCGCAGTTCAAGTCCCACAGGTTGGAGGTTGTTTCCATGTTTCACTACGTTGTCCTCACGCATAGGCCTTGGACAAGGGTGCAAACCTAAGTGACAATAGTTTTTGGCATGCCCAATAGGACTCACCTATTAAAGATTTAAAGTCTACTGGTGTCAAAGAAGAAAGAGTTTCAAGATTAATACTGAAGAGATAGTACTAGCTTCGGTGTTTAAGCCTTCAAGAGGCTGATTCTTCAAAGTACTTGGCGACTCTGAGCTTCGACAAATCTGGTTCTAGGCCAAAGTTGCAAAAATTCATGCCTAGAGCTGAAACAAGGGCATCATCTAGAGGTAAATTTCAATATCAAGAACTTTCTCTTTCAAATCCTAAAAGAAGGAGGACTAGAATTTCATTATCACCAGTTAGGGGTGTAATAACAGTCGATATAATTGTAAGATCTATCTCTACTCCTCCTATTGTTTGAACTCAACCTAGATTGCCATCAACACTCATCAATAGAACACTTGTTTACATGGCACAACCAAGAGTTCATGCTTTTGCCACCTTTAATGGTGGAAGTCCTCTATTGTTAGCCCAAAGACATGATATACCAATATCTGCACTCAAAAGTATACCTGATTTTACTGGTGAAACTCCCATCTCCCCTTTAGAGCATATCCAAGAAGTAGCAAATGTCTATAATATTCATGGTATTACAAAGGATGATGTTGCTGTCAGACTTCTAGCCTCATCTTTAAAAGGAAAAGCATTATAGTGGTATAGAGACTTAGCTCATGGTTCTATAACTAATTGGGATGGACTAGGAGCAGGATTATGCAAACATTTCAAGGATAGAAGTGACTATCTGTCACTTTTAGAGTAGTTGACTACTATTAAAAGAGCCCCCTATGAGTGTATGACTGATTTTAACTATAGATTTCAAAAGACGTGGGATAGAATACCTACTACAATGAAACCTACCCCTGGTAATGCCTTCGTGCATTACCTTAGAGCTTTTAACAGTGATATTGCCACTACAATCCAAACTATGGGAGGAGATACCTTGCCTAATGCCTATGAGATAGCCATAAAAGCTGAGAACATCCTAATACAAGGAGAAAAGTTGGCTCCAAGGCCCCCTATGCCTTTCTTTCCTGATGTTCCCAACCACCAACCAGCAATGGCCCCTCTTCCTACAACTTCTACATCACAAGCCCTTCCTCCACTCCCTCAAGCTTCCACATCCTCAAATGGGATAGATGAACTCAAAGAGATGCTCCAAGGTCTAGTGTTGAATACAGATAAGAGAGAGAAGACCCTGGATAAAAAATTGCAAGAGCAGGGCAAGGAGTTGAAAGACCAAGGAAAGATATTAGAGGATAGTTTTTCTATGATACAAAAAATGAGTAACAAGGTGGTGGCCTTAGAGAGGCACTAAGCTCAAGGTGGCAAGCCTCCCCAATTACAATATTAAGATCCAAATGGTGGTAGGCCTCCTAATCAGCGGAATAGCTCTTTTGATCAGGGTAGGCAAAATAGTCATGCTTCTACTTCAAGCTCAAATCAGAATAGAGCTATAGTCCCTCAAAATAACTTGGCCCAAGATCAAGATTTGTGTCCTTCCTGCAACTATTCTTATGCCTATTGCATGTGCCAAAAGATAGAATCTTATTTGGCCCTAACTGTCCAAAAACTTGCAGCAAAGCAATCATCCAAGGAGGATCATTCCAAGGAGGCCTCATATATTCAAGGGCATGATGATTGCTCTTTCATGAATCATCAGATTGGGGAGCATTGTAATGTAAACCAGGATTCCATCACTCATAACACTAGAAACAAAAAAAGAGCTATGGAAGATGTTGTCCCTCCTCCTCCTAATCAGGCCTCAACTTCAAATGCAGCATCTCATGAGCAAGCAACAAATGAATGAACAAGTACTTTGTAGCAGCAAAGGCAAGATTCTAGAAGGAAAGATGCAAGTGATCCTTATGTTGCCCCATCTCAACCCCTTATAAGTGCGGCTCCCAGAGTTTCTACTAAAGTTCCTAATGCACCATTTAGTGTGGTAGAGAAAATGGAGAAGACAAATGTGAACATTTCTATGTGGGATGCTGTTGCTACCATACCAATGTAGAAGAGGATGTTGTAGCAAGAATTAGAGAAGATTGAACCCAAGGATCAGCCATCTACCATGGAGAGTGCCACAAGCCTAGTACAACCAGTAGGGGACGTGGAGACAAATAAAAAGGTTAGACCTCCTCCATTCTATGTTTCTCTGGTTATAGGGGAAAATTAGTCCACAATTGCATGATAGATTCAGGGGCTAGTAGCTCAGTGATGCCTAGGTGTGTTGCTGACGCTTTAGGAATGAAGTATGAGCCCATTGTTAGGGATGTGTTACAGTTGGATGGTAGTACTGTCAAAACTGTAGGTATCCTTAGGAATGTGGAGATGGGCCTACATGCATGCCCTAGTTGCACTAAGATTCAAGACATATCTATTGTTGAAGTTAAGCCCCACTTTGCTATCTATCTTTCAAGAGACTTCACTACTCAAATTGGTGTATTCATATCTGTTGATTGGTCATATATGTCTTTTAAGACTAGATATGGAGCTAATGCTTCAATCAAAGCAGAACCTCAAGTCCTTCATCACACTGAATCCTACACCCCCAACTTCATCAATATGAATGGTTCCATTTTAGAAATGAACAAAAATGACACAGTAAATGAGCCTGCCACTTCCATAGCAGAGATTCCTAATTTCTTCTTGGATGAGTGGGCAAATGCATATCAGTTTGAGCCTATGTCAGAGACTCTTGAGACAGGCCTTAGTACATATTGCATAATAGAGAAAGATGCTCAAGTTCCTGATCTTGTTGGGACTAATGATGATATAAATGGAACATGGAGTATGTACTTTGACGGCTCAAGGAATAGAAACAGATCAGGGGCTAGTATTATGTTGATCTCTCCTACACAAATAAGATACTACTTCTCCTTTAGGCTCCAATTTAGTTGCACCAATAATGTGGTCAAGTATGAATCCTTGATTCAAGGCCTCCTACTTGCCCAAAAGAGAGGAATTCAAGCCTTGAAAGTATATGGAGATAGTGAGTTAGTATTCAATCAGGTGAGAAACTAGAACATCACCAAAAATGGCCTTCTCAAGTCTTACAAACACAAAGTTTGGGATTTTCTTGAGGGCTTTAATGCATTTAATATTCAGAGCATTCCTAGGAAAGAAAATAAACATGCTGATAGACTTGCAGCAATAGGCGCATCTTATGGTGTACCATGGAATCTTGAGGAGAAGAAGAAGCAACAAATAAAGGTGGTAGTGAGGCTTGCCATCCCTAACAACAACACTCATTGGCAAGTGTTTGATTCTGATGATAAAATTGTGAGTTTCTTGCAGAATGAGGTAGAATTCTCAGATAGAAACTAGTCAAGACTGCAAGATCAGTATGGTGATCAGATCATTCATCTCAATTCTAACAAGTTTCCCAAGGGTCTCATTACCTTGGAGAGTGTCTTTAATCCTGATGATCAAATAAGAGGCAAAGGAATGAATCTAGCTACAGAAAAGGATGATCATGCCCCAGTTACAATTACTGATGGAAAATCTCTGAATATGGGGAAGGTATGTTCTGAAACTGAGCAAGAAAGCTTCATTCATCTACGTCAAGAATTTAATGATGTATTTGCTTGGACATATGATGACTTAAAAGGGTTTGACCCTAGTTTGTTTCAGCATACCATAGATTTAACTGATAAGTCCAAACCAGTAAGGCAAAAAAAGAGGCCAGTGAATCCTAAGATTGAACTTCTCATGAGAAAGGAGCTATCCAAGTTGGTTGAGGCTAATATAATTTTTCCCATCAAGCACTCATCATGGGTAGCCAACCTAGTCCCTGTTAGGAAGAAGAATGGAGAAATCAAATTGTGTGTGAACTTTAGGGATCTTAATCAGGCTTCCCTTAAAGATCACCATCCTCTCCCTTCCATGGAGCAAATTCTGTCCAAGGTCAGCGGTTCATGGAGATTCGCTTTTCTTGATGGATTCTCTAGTTATAATCAAGTGCTGGTTAAAGAATCTAACAGACATAAGACAACATTTATTACTAAATGGGGCACCTATGCTTATTGCAAGATGCCATTTGGGATAACAAATGCAGGTGCCACATTTCAAAAGGCAATGAGATGGCCTTTAAAAAATTAATTGACAAGCTTGTCTTAGTATAACTTGAATATATAATTGTATATTCAAAAAATGTAGAAGATCATTTTGATCATCTAAGACAGGTATTTCTAAGATGTAGAGAGTTTGGGGTCTCCCTTAACCCAGCCAAGTGTGTCTTTGCTACAAGCCAAGGAAAATTATTGGGACACATTATATCTAAGGATAGGCTGACCATTGATCTGGAAAGAACAAAGGCAATACTTGCCCTTCCTATTCCTAAACACAAGAAGGGGTTGCAAAGTTTCCTTGGTAGGATAAATTTTGTAATAAGGTTTATTCCTAATCTTGTTACCATGGTGAAACCTCTTACAAATATGCTTAAGAAAGGTATGGTCTTCTCATGGACCAAGGAAGGGAAGGAGAGTTTTGAAGAGATCAAGCCAGCCATAGCCTTAGCCCCTACTCTCATGAACCCAAATTTTGAGAAAGATTTCATCCTCTACACTTTAGGTGGTGAGTCAAGTATCTTTGCTATCTTGACTCAAACAAATGACAAGGATGAGGAGCATCCCATAGCTTTCTTTAGTGAAGGTCTTAAGGAATATGAAAATAAGTACAGCTTTATTGAGAAGCAGGCCCTTGCAGTCATCAGAGCCTTGAAGAAATTCAAGCACCTCTTATCCCACAATAAGATCCATTTGTTGGTTCCCCATGCCAGTGTAAAAGACTTCCTATTAAGCAAAGATATCAGTAAAAAGAGAGCTGGATGGATCACTAAGGTAATGGAGTATGATGTTGATATTCAGATTACCAAGTTGGTAAGAGGGAAAGGGTTGTGCAAAGAAATGTTATCAGGTCAAGATTCTGATGAAGAGGCTACTATGGTATTAACAGAGCAGCATGAGGAAGGAAATGTTAATTGTCCAAGGAGCTGGATAAATGATATGAAGAGCTTCTTATCAAGGAATGGATACCCTTAGGGATTGGACAGAGCTAAAAGAAGACAATATAGACTACAATCCATTCCCTATGTTGTAATTGATGGTATCCTATTTAGGAGGGATTTTAATGGGACCCTGTTGAGATGCATTAAAGAGGATCAGGCTAAGAAGATGATTAAGGAACTTCATGATGGCCTTGATGGTGGTCATTTCTCTACAAGAACAACTACCATGAAGATCATGAGGGCTGGTTATTACTGGCCATCCTTGTTTCACGATTGTTATAGATATGTGAGAAATTGTGAGAAGTGTGCTCTCTTCTTAGGCAAACAGAGGCTTGCAACTCTCCCCCTTCATCCTATTCAAGTGGATCAGCCCTTCACTCAGCGGGGGTTGGATTTTATAGGCCCCATTAATCCTCCATCTAGTGCATGTCATAAATGGATTTTGGCTGCTACTGATTATTTCACTAGGTGGACAGAGGTAGTTGCCTTCAAGGGTGCCACAGAACCATCAGTTGTTGAGTTCCTTGATGGGATTGTATCTAGGTTTGGTGCTCCTTCTACTATCATCTTGGACAATGCTAAGTCTTTTGTTGGGACCCAAATTTGTGCATGGTCAATGAACCACAATATCTACCTGATCACATCATCAAATTACTATCCCCAGGGTAATGGTTTGGCTGAGTCTTCCAATAAGAATCTGATCAAAATCATGAAGAGGACAATAGAGTACAATTAGAGGGCCTGGCATAAGAAATTAAGAACTGCTCTATGGGCTGATACAATAACACCCAATAGATCTGTTGGGAATTCACCTTTTGTGCTGGTATATGGTAGGGAGGCCAGACTCCCAATTTCATTGGAATTCCCATCCTTGGAGTTGGCCTATCAGTTGGAATTGATTGAAGATAGTGCCATGTCAATAAGAATGGGAGAGATAATTGAACTAGAAGAGAAGAGAAATAAAGGTATGCAAACCCTAGAGATACATCAGCAGCAGATGAAGAGGAATTTTGACAAGAAGGCTAGGGTCAAAACCTTTAGAGAAGGAGATTTAGTTCTAAAATGGGATTCAGACAGAGCAAAACTAGGAAGACATTCCAAATTTGATGCATTATGGAGTGACCCCTATTTGATTGCCAGTTGCAAATAGGCTAATGCATTCCAGCTGAGCAGGCCAAATGGTGAAGTTTTTCCCATTCTAGTCAATGGGATTTATCTCAAAGCTTGCTTCTAATGAGGGTCAAGTTCCTGTATATAAGTAGTTTAGTTTCCTTCTGTTGTTTCCTGCTTTCAAGAAGTGCGTAGGCACAGCCGTCTTCCTGTGAGGTAGCATATTTTGAGGTGTTTCAGTTTGCAGAGGAAGTTTTGTTTTAGTTCCAATTGTAGTTGCAGAGTTTTAGGGTGTTCATGTTTTAATCTCTCATAGGTAGGGTTAGGATTTCATAGTATGCACAGACCCATTTTTTGACTCCATAGCCTAATGGATACATGAGGCCACTGGTCATACACATAGCAAGCTTGTGTCCCCTATGAGTCACCAGAAATGTTATCATTTTTTTGCCCCGCAAAGATTCAAATTTCAAATGTCCAACCTGTCCAATGGCTAATTCCAAGAGTTAATATTATTTTAATGCCTGAGAGACATTAAAAAAATCTAGGTGATCAAACCTTGTAAAAGTTTCTATGACCTGCAGGTTCTCCATCGTCAGATCTAAGGCAGATCGATGGTTGGTGCTATCTCGCCATCAAAATTTGCATGGTGAATATGATGGTGACATAGCGCCCTGTCGACGCGTGTCCAGTGGGTCTAGTTTGTAGGTCATCCAAGGTTCTTTGGTAGGTCAAAAAATTTTCATGGCGAGCGGTCAATTTCATAGGCCAGAGATGAGAAATGCCAGTGAGGCGCTATGTCGCCATCGAGAAACTCACACATTTTTTGATAGTGGCACAGTGCCTAATGAAAGGTTGCCAAAGAAAGAACTTTAGCCAAGCGAGTCGGGTCCCATTTTGTACTTTATTTTCCCAGTTGGAAGGGTTCTTGATCCATGCTAACAAATCAAAACATGCCACATCTGTGAGAAAGAGCTACTCAATGGGTTGAGGTAGTACAAGTCGCTAGGATGATGCTATGTGAACTAGTGTGGGGTTGCCACGTAGGATCAGGGTAGGTCTTTCGTGGCTGTAAGATCAGAGATGATCGATGGTCAGTGCTATGTCACTTTTCAGAAGTTGCACGGTGAATGCGATAGTGACATAGCGCCCTTCTACCATGTGTCTGATGAGTCTCAGATGTGCTACATCAGATGTCAGCAAGGATTCATCAGTCAGTTGGTATGTGGCCAGTTCCTATTCATTGATGCACTGAGGGGGATGGTCCATCTTGCTCACGGTCAGATCAGTTCAATTCAATGACGAGTGCCATCTCGCTATGGTGAAGTTGCACGGTCTTTACCATAGCGACATAGTGTCTTAATGAAATGTGTCTGGTGGGGCCAT
This sequence comes from Cupressus sempervirens, assembly GCA_028749045.1. Lineage (NCBI taxonomy): Eukaryota > Viridiplantae > Streptophyta > Pinopsida > Cupressales > Cupressaceae > Cupressus > Cupressus sempervirens. Next base: position 325,950,698 of record CM053789.1, read on the forward strand.
GTTATCTCGTAAACTTCAGGGGTGATGCCAGGTGTGCTGATAGCATTTTGTGGGCCTAGAAGCAGAGAAGCAAAGTGCAAAGTACAACGAGTCTTCATGATCATTAGATTAAGTCAGATCGACGGAAGGCGCCATGTCGCTATGATGAAGTTGTGCGATCTTTACCATACTGACATAACGCCCTTTTGCCATGTCGATCAGTGGGGCCAGGTCTCACCAAGGTACGTCTGTCAGGTATTGCCAAGTATCATTCAATTGTGGTGTGGTTGTTGAGGTGGTGCCAGATATGATTGGCCCAGGGTAAGAACAACATAGCGGTACAATGAGTCTTTATGATCATTCAAGTTAAGGTAGATCAACGGTTGGTGCTATCTCGCCATGAGAAGTTTTGTGATCTTTATGTTGGTGACATAGCACCTTGCTGACAAGTGTCTTGCTAGCTCAGCCAAGGTTGACAGTTGACAGCTGGCAGTTAGTGTGATCATCACAGCTAATGATAATAGTTTGAAGAGTGGTGCGATTAGTTCGATAAATGGTGGTCAACATAGGAAGACTTAGCAGGGTGGCAAAAGGATAAAAGACTATTGGTCCATGTGGCTCATTCTAGTGCCAAGGATAGGTTGACTTGCTGGCTCTGCTGATTCATGCACCAAAAAGGGAAAATTCAGGGTTATCTTGCGGATCTGATCTCGGCGATCAATCTAAACCACCAAAAATGAATGCAAAACATAGAAAGACACTCCACCATCTCATTCAACCCATCTACCTGGTCAGAGCGCAACTATGGCACCATTTCTATCTTCTCAGGGCATTATTTGACAGTAGGATCAGATTTTCTTCAGATCCCCATGATTGTCCTCCACAGGACTTAATGGCAGGTAGCTGCAAAGTCATTTCAGTAGGAAAAGATCTCAGTTATGCTTGAATTATAAAGGCAGATTTTGTAGTTTTTGTGAAGGAGGACCTTCTCTTTGATTTTCCTCTGCTATTGCTCTACAATTCTAGTGTAAATTCCCCTGTGCCTCTGAACTATCTGATTCTCCACTTATCTCCTTCAACCATTGGTATTAAAGTGCAAGAATTCTTTGCCTGTGCTATTGCTTTGTGGAAATCTATAATCTGCATGACTGTATCTCTGCTGGGCTGTGAATGATATATAAGTGAACTTCTTCCTTGTGTCATTCATCTTGGTTTTTTGATATGTATGTGGTTATTTGATTAAAGCAAGTCTGGATGTGTATATCCTTAGCTTCATTCTGGTTCAGTAGCGCATGTATGGGCAGAGATTGGTCCAAACACTCTATTTTGGTGCATCACCTCCTTAGATTAGAACTAGGTGGATTTTCTTTCATGCTCTCCTTCTGCCTTTTCCACTCCAAGACTAGTTAGGTGCGCCCTGATAGTAAGAGGAAGTCGTCCTTCTCTGGAGACTCAACCTTGCAGGTCAAGTCCCACAGCTTGGAGGTTGTTTCCATTTTTCACTAGGTTGTCCTCGTGCATAGGCCTTGGACAAGGGTGCAAACCTAAGTGAAAATAGTAATCAACATGCAACCAATAAGAAAAATGGAGAAAGCATGCAACCAATAGGAAAAGTAAAAGAATTGAGCTAGAAAAGAAGAAGAATACTAATCATAGATTCATACCTAACCCTAAGTCTTCGAAACCTTTAAAAGGAGGATGAAACTCCATAATTCGTGTGTATACAAGAGAGATACATGGAATGTATGAGTGAGAGTTATATGAGTGAATGATAGAAAAGTTCAGAAGGGTGAGAAGGAAGAGAAGCATTATAGAATTCAGTTGATTAGAACAGAGCATCAATACTTTGAGCAAAGACATATCAGATCAAGAAGGATTAGAATTAGACTGAGTAGAACAAGGATCTAGAATCAGCAATTAAAGATTGTAAGTCATCAGATCAATACATTCTAATAATTTCTAGCCATTGTATTAGGAATGAACATCCTATAATGATAGGTTTGTCTAATAGCCATGTTGTAATCCTTTTAACAAGGTGCTAAATCCTTTAACAGGGTAACATTCCAAGTGAGTGTTTGTAAATCCTTTAACCAAGTCACTTTTAACAGAGAGTAAAGCCTTTAACAAAGCAGGCCTTTCATAGGGTAAACCATTGGAGTTGGTCAAACTCTATAACCTTAAATAGTTACATATTGCTATAGTGATAATTTGTGGGTGTCATCCCCACCCCAGTTTTACCTTCTCATTTTGTAGGGTTTCTGGGTGACCAAAATCTTGTGTTATCTATTTTCGTGCATGTGTTTATTTTCCATGTTAAGTAGATATGTTAGATGCATATGAATGATCTTAGCTAAAAAATTTAAAATGTTAAAGTTAGTTACTTCTTATTCACCCCCCTCTTAGATGTAAATCTTCCCATTTGTAAATTTCAACAATTGGTATCAAAGCCAAGCTCTCACAAGGAGGAGCCTTACAACTTGAAGAAAAGATCTAGAAATGGAAGTCTACAAACTTGGGAAGGTCATAGAAAACTGGGTGATTGATATACAACTTACTCTACATACTTTGGAAGAAGCTAGAGAAGAACTAAGAAAATCTTTAAAGAGAAGAAGAGAGATTGCCATAGCTGAAAATGATACACAATACAAGGAGATTGACACCTCAAAATTGTTTGCAAATGGAGATTCTAAAAAGTTTGATGCACCAATAGCAGATCTAGTGGAGAAGAATAGAGCTCAAGTAGAAGAGATAAGAACTCTCAAGATTAAACAAGAATCACAAGCCGTGATTCTTTGCGAAGTAATTGAACAGAAGAAAAGAGCCACTGAAGATAAGGCTATGCTACAAGATGACTAGAGAAACCTTGCCAATAGATTGGAAGAAAAATTAATTAGCTTGCAAGAATTTCCAACATCCAGCTAGACAGCCTTAGTTAGATGATGAATACACATCATGAACTAAATATTAAGGATATTGAGATCTCCACACTAAAGATGTAAAATGAACAATTGCAAAATGATCAAAAAAGAGACAAGGAGATTGCAGAGAGTTCCAAAAAACCTAATGAGGCCATGAAGTACTTTGAATAGCTACTAAAATCGCCAAGAGCTAGTAATATTACTTCAGGACTAGGATACACTACCACTAAAAAAGGAGAGTCATCCAAGACTGTAGAAGAAAGGAGTGAAAAAGGTAAGAACACTAAACCTACTTGTCAATTTTGTGGTAAAAAGGAACATACCTCTAATGTGTGCAAGAGCAAGAATGCCCATCAACAAAATGTAGGTCACTGTCACAAGTGAAACAAGAAAGGTCATCAAGCACATGATGATAGGACTAGGACTATCAGAACACCAAGATTTGAAGGTCACTGCTACAATTGCAAGAAGTATGGACATAAAGCTTTTGAGTGTAGGTGAAAGCCTATGTGGACACCTAATCTGCCAAAAAGAGGAAATAATGATGGATATCACTACAATTGGAACTACAACACTAGGTATAGCTACCATTACTGTCAAGAATATGGACACATCCCTAAAAATTGTATAAGAACACACTTCAGTGGAAACTATAGCAGATGGTTGAGTCAAACCACATGTTTCAATTGTTTGAAGATTGGTCATATCAACAGGAATTTATCAACAAGGTCAAAGGCACCCAACTTAGAGTTAAAAATAGGAAAAGAGAAGGTAGACGTTGAACACATTAGAGGAGAAATGAATAAGACATGGAAGAAGAAAGATGGGAGTAGCACATCAAATGAAGGGATCACTTCACCTAAAAGGTCAAGTGGTCAACCTTCATCCAACTAAGCAAAAGAAGACATGGAACTAATATACAAAAGCTTTATCATACATAAGGTCTAAGACTAGTAAGTAATGAAAAGAAGAGATCAGCATGAATAGAGATGCAAAGTTAAAATATTGAGATTTCATAAGTATTGCCAAGTTGTCTTCAAATGCCAAGTAAAATTCCAATACATGCTGAGTTGATTGCCAAGGTTTGTAGAAGCCAAATGGTTAATTGCAGTCGAGTTGGTAGTGGAATCTGAGTGAAGAAAAATTTCAATTAAAATTGAGTATGCGTAACTTCAGTGGATGCTGAGTGTTTGAAAATAAATGGAAGTTGAGTAATGTAGAAAACCTTAAGAAGCTGAGTAGACAGCTATAAATACATTAAGTATTATATGCTACAAAATAAGGGTATATGATCACATTTCAAACCATTTTTCTTCATCGAGAAAAAAGAGCAAAGACGAAGAAGAGTGCAGAATGACTTCAAAGTAGAGAATCTAGCATTTGAGCAAATTTCAACAGTGATTCAGCATAGTTTCATCGATTCCAAGCTATTTACACTACTGTTGAGCTACGTAGTTTCACATTTTCTTCATATTTAAATCCTAGATCACACAAATGGACTCTAGTTCTAGGAAACCATAGGAGAAAGAGCCATTTGAGGTCCAACTCATGTCAAATAGAGTTAAACAACCTAATTTTGAGGAAATCCTTGAGGTGGCATACAAAAATGACCCAGTTAGAGCCCTGTCTGTTATTCCTCCTAAAGTAGTTATAGTCCAAGATGTTAGAAGATGTTATAACTATAAGATTGGTGCTATTGGAGACATGGAAATGAGAGAAGAATATGATAGGTTGTGTGAAAATGAAGTTTTGAAGGAAGAGTACCAAATCGTTGAAAGGAAGGGTTTGACTCGTGCCCTAGAATTCTCCATTGTCTTCAAAATAGAATGGATTAGAATTGTGTTGAGCAGAATTCATGATGGAAGTTTATGGCTAGAAGATGGCCCAATCAAGATATCAAAGAGGATTATTCATAGGGTAATAGGGTATCCAATCCTAGATTGGCCAAAGACCCTCGAAAGTGACTCTAAGGAAGAAATTGAGAAGAACATAGGAGCCAAATGGAACAAGAGATGAATGACTATAGATACTATCGATGACCCTCTTCTTGACTTTGCTATTAGAGTCATTTCATACAAATTTTATCAATCCAGCAGACTTAATAGTGTACCTTACATTGCAGTGGATGTTGGCAACAAACTAGTCAAAAAAAATCATACATATGATCTTGCAGAATTGCAATTACAACAAATAAATGAGAACTTAGGCGCAATGAGGAGAACTAATGGAGCACAGTGAAAATTTGGTGCAATTTTGATTTGCATATTCTTTTATGTACAAAATGAATTTCCATCCTTTGGTAAAGTTAGTTGGAATACTAATAGGTCCATAGTAGCTCAAGTGAATGAATACGTTGAACAAATAGGAGCTAATTTTGAAACTCTTATGACAAGTTATTTTGAAGATTTCAAGAAATCTATGAAATAGAGATTGAGGATACCAGTTTCATTAGTAGAACAACATGTAAATGATGTATGTTTTCCTATAGATATTGATTATTAATACATACAAGCAGCCATACCAAGGGTTAGATGGCTAAGACCTCTTGGATATGAGATAAACATAGATGAGGCATCTGCAACTATAACTGCATTATTCAAGCATTCCTCTATTGAAGATCAATGGTTCAGGTACTCAAGACATTGGAGGAGTTTATCTTCACGATCTTTTTCAATTCATTCATGATCCTTTATTACATATTCTACATCCATCCATTTGTATATCCTTGATTCAAGATATTCATCCACTGTAAGGTGAGTTTGCATATTTTCTTTATATTCATGTTATTTCAATTATTTAAATTCAAGATTAATTCCAAAATTGGGGTTTGACCAAGAAAAATCACAAATCAATAATAAAAATCCTTTTTTTTTGCATGTTACAGCTATCAAATTTACAAATAGGTTGTATGTATGAGTACCCTTTTCAGCTTTCTTTGAAGTTGTGAAACCAAAATCATCATAAGACATAGTCAATTAGGGGTGCATTGCACTCCTGATGATCCCTTTTGCCCCTGAAGATCCAATTTTCCCCTAACAGAGTGCTAAAAGATTTATGGGTTTTATTTGTTGTACAATTTAAGACTAGATACAACAATTTCCATTTATTCTAATAAGAATAAAAAGCTTAACATATAATTTAAAGGTGTGTTCTTCACCCTCTTTGTTCTTTCAACATGTTATCCTTAAATCTAGCTCTAGCTTCTTACATCCATCTAGGGTTTTCAAGGACTTGGACACCTTTCCCCTATTCTTCCTAGACCTACTTTGCATTAGTGCTCCTTTCTTATTTGGTTATCACTAACCTCTCTAGACATAGTTGAAGTTCTCTAGAATTGTGATTGAAAGGATTGTTTTCCTTAATTTCCCTCCCTCTATATGCTTATGTATGTGTGGTTATGGGATGAAATTATGCTTTTATCTTTGAACCACATTTCCACCATGACTACATTTATTGTTGAACTGATGCAAGAGCATCCAGAGGTATAAGGGAAATCCTATGTCACCCAAAAAAATGTACTTAGACAAAGTTTTTGTTTCATGTGCTTTTATTTTTGGATACCCATTTGTGTCAAATAAAGGTTCCAACTCTCACAGTTCCACCATCAGTGTGCTAGAAAATCTTGAGAAAATAGGAGCATGTGATTGGGCCATCATTTTGGTGACCTAGGAGGTGTAAATTGGCTAGATGAATGTAATTTTAATTTAGAGCATTCCAGAAAAAGAATCAGGTCAAAAGGCCCCACGGTTTGAAAGTTATTGCTGTTTTTCGAGTTTTGGAGACCTCTTAAGAATGCTTCAAAGTCAGGTTAGGGGCACTAAATGACCTCAAAAAGGGCCACAAAATGGGGGAGAAGCAAAGCTTGTCCATACGGCTATAGAGCGCTTCAAGAGCTTTCTAGAAATGTAAATGGTTTGTCAATCGGAGCTACGGTTCAAAAGTTATGCCTCCCGAAAGTTTGGTTACCATTTTTGGATTCTTCTAGATTTGCACCAATTTCTAACGCAGCTTCTGGAACCTTCTATTTGGTCGGTGGATGCCTACTAGCACTTTCTAGAATGTACTCCTAGTCCTTAACCCTCTAGGGTCTATTTAAGGAGATTTATGGCATTGTAAAAGGCAGTTTGGAGTGGAGTTTGAGAGGAGGTACTGAAAGGAGAAATTATCTCCAGATTTATGCTATTGTAAGCCCTTAGGGAATGTTTTGAAGTTTATTTTCTCTGTACTATTTGTACTAGCTTATTTTCTCAGTTAATACAATTTCCCTTTTCTGTTGTGTCCATTCTATTCTTGGGTTGTGTCCCCATCATGAACCCAACTTATGACATTTGGATTTTCGATTTACTATTATATTTCTTATTCAAAGTTATATCTTTGCACTCTCTTATATTTTCTTGAGATCTATCCTTTGATGCTTTATATCTTTCTTTACATTGGATTTATGTTCATATCATAAGGTTAGATCTCTTTATGTCTTCTATCCTTGATTGGTGTATGAGATTTACTAGTTTTAGTCTTGATTATAGCATTCCTATTAGGAGAAGTCATAGACTCATGGCTCTCTTTGATCCTCATTCCTCTTCTTGTGTTATTTGAAATCTTAGTAAACCTATAGTCTCTCATGATCCTAATCCTTCTATGGAGAATGAATCTTCCCACTCATCTCATGATGAAGATGAGGCTTAAAGGGTTGTTCTTGAAAAAACTTGATAAAATTACTACTTAGATTGATAAAATGGATGATCATCTTTTACAAGAACATAACAACACCAAAGCTATTGTTTCTTTTGATTATCTTTGATCTATAATGATGAACATGATGTTAGTTTTTTTCATGATCTTACTCATGTTTCCCATACTCATGTTAAGCCTTTGACTCAAGTTTCTTCTAAAGTATGGATTGCGCCTCCTATTTCTACTCTTGAGTTGGTTTTGCCTATTTCTATACCCATCTCTATAATTTCTACTTATGTTAATCCTATTGTGCCTACTTATATTACTGCATCTAAATCTCTTAGTAGTCTTCCCATTCTTTATTTTCCTATGATTTTTATGCATGTCAACTTTAGAAAGGTGATCCTGTGACACATCTTAAGACTTTCCAAATTCTATGTAGTTATTATTCTCATGACCATAGGATTTTAGCTAAGTTGTTTTCTCACACCTTCCATGAAAAAAATTTGCAATGGTATTTCTCTTTGCAAGCCTATTCTATTGATTATTTCCACTAACTTGCTAATGCCTTTATACAATAGTTTTAGAATAATATTGGTCCTTATACATTTCTTTGACTAATTTGATGTATTGTAAAAAGGGTCATAAGGAGAAAGTGACTAAGTTTATTTATACATTAGAGCATTTTAATGCTTATATTGCTTATCCCATGGTGGATCTTGATATTAACCATAGGTTTACTATAAATTCACAAAAAGACAATAGAGATAAAATTATTCCTTTTGAGTTTACTTCTTTTTCACAACTTTGTGCAATGCTTCATCATTATCAATTACAAGTGAGTTAGTTTGAGAGAACCATTGCAATGGCTCTTATATTTATTGATAAAAGTGATGTGACACCTAATCCTAATTTTTTTATGAACCTAACAAATATTTCAAGATTAATAAAACCGCATATATACAATAGATGATCAAGTAGCTACTCCATCTAGAGGTGTCGCTATGTCTTCCTCAATTTTTTGGATGAATAATACATTTAGTCCTCTTTCTGAGTCCTTACATTCCATTATGACTAGGCTGGTTAGTGATATTATGTCTATACTTCCTCTTGTTAAACTACTTCTTCCTTCTACCACAAGTCGTCTACATTTATATCCTAAATCCTTTAGTCGATTTCATTGCTAGTTTGGACATGATATTGAGGCATGTTATTCTTTGAAATATAAGATTCATAATTTAATTTATTCTAATGCTTTATCTTATGATAATAAAGATAATGGAAATAAATATGTGGCACCTCCTAATCAAAATCTTCAAATCTACACCAATGCTTTACCTTGACATACTACTTAATACTATTGTTCAACATTATTATTCTTCTTCTCCTCCTAAAGTGAATATATATTATGATACCTTAAAACAAGAGAATGATAATAATATTAATTCTATGAAATATGTAGTTCAACCTACACCTCCACTTAAGGAAAACATTACCTTTTTCATAATTCCTACTTCAGATCAGTTCCAAGTGAAGCTTAGTTTACCTTGGTTGACTTCCATGCAAGCTATTGTTCCCCTATTCATAAATGCATTAAGTTTCCTTATGATGTTGAGATTAAGTTGATGATCATAGTCTTTAAATAATCCTTCTAGACCTCAAAATTTTGCTGCTCTTATTTTATTTTGGCCTTCTATTCCTAGTACTCCTCCTACTCATCCAAATTATATTTTTCCCACTTATCAAGCTCATAAATATAATTTTTTTCCTAATTAAATATTCTTATTGAAAGTTATAATAGTATTTTACTTGTAACACCTTCTACCCCTATCTCTTTGATTCTTCTATTTCTAATGGTCAACTACCTCTTACATCTATAAATCCTCCTAGCATGGTCCCTTCTTCTAGTGTGTCTGCTTTTTCTATACATATTCTTCTCCTAGTATGGTTTCTCCTCCTTTATATCAACCTCTTGTTTTTCCTCCTCTTGTTCCATCAAATGGTAAGGAACCTATGGTTTCTGATCCTCCTTCATCTTCTCAACAAGTGATGCAGAAGCATCTTGGGTTAATGAGAAATCTTGCATCAACAAAAAATATAACATTTTTTTTTCTATACCAGTCTATTGTTTGTGTAGTCAGTGCTTCTTTTGGTTTCACATTAAGTGTGGTTGACATCATGCTTAGGATATATTTTAGATCCTTATCCTAAGAGCCCATAAGTTCATGCGTCGAGTACTTTGAGGTATAGACCATTTTATTTGATCACAATTTTCTATGATTTAATGTAGAGTGATGTGTTATTTCTTTTGCATGGTTTCCTATGATAAAGTGAAATCTCACACAGTTGGGAGATAACTCCTTGATCATGTTTGGACCTAGCTTTAAGAATGTGTTGAGAAAAATGTAATGCCCATTGCTTGAGTTATGGTTTACACCTCCAACGTAGGACCTATATAGTAAATAAATGCTTGACTGGTCAATTTGTGGTCTAGCTAGCTATATAAGAACTTGGATTCAATGTAGGAAAGTAGTGTCATGTTAATTGGATAGAATATATATAGAAGAAAGTCTAAATCTTATGAGCTTTAATCTCTGATGTTATAAATTCATTATAATGGTCATAACCTAGAAGGCCCTATAATTGGGTGTGTTGGTTGTTAATTGATGACACATTTTATCATTAGTAAATCTATGAATTTTCTATTGTCTCTTTTCTACAATTTTGTGTTTACTTCTATGTGTACTCTTGGCAAGATATTAGGTGATTGGTTCTAAGATCAAATTATCTTCCTTTCTTCTAACTATGTTGCCTCAAGTGGTATCAAAGTAAGTTTTTATTTACTTGTGAATTTTGGAATTGTGTAGAACATTAATTGGATTGGTCGTAGCATGTAAAAACTAGATTTTGACCTATAACTTGTAGAAGGTTATGATCTTATAGGAACTATTGTTAAGATGGTTCGAGGTAGAAGAAAATTAGATAATGCTATAATGGATATGTTGAGGCAGATTGCAGTAAGACTTGAATTTTTTAAGGCAAACTAGAGCACATGTATACATCTTAAGGATATTAGTGATGATGAAGAATTAGTACCCAATCTTGAACCTAAGGTAGAACAAGATGAGGAAAGGCTTCTGAGATTTTTTTCTAGGGCTAATACTAGACCTTCTATTAAATTTTCTTACTATGATGGAAGACTTGAGACTAATGCTCTATTGGATTAGATCTCTAAGATGGCTATGTAATTTGAGTATTAGAGTACTCCAGGTGATAATAATAAGGTTAAGATAGCAGTCACTAAGTTGAAGGGTCATGCTTCACTTTGGTGGGATCATTTACAAATTGGTAGGTAGGAAAGAGGAAAAGATAATATCAAGACACATGCAAAGATGAAGGTGAAGTTTCTTTCTATAGATTACCAGGTTAATTTATTAAGAAGAATGCAAAATTTACAACAAAAGAACATGACTATGAAAGAATACTCTAAGGAGTTCTACAAGTTAGATATCATATTTGTACATGTAGATGATGAAGTTGAGAAGGTGTCTAGATACCCAAATGGCTTGAGAACAATAGTTCAAGATGAGATTAGATATGTTAAGATGGATAGTGTGGAAGAAGCGTATCAGTATTCCTTGAAGGCTAAAGAAAGATTGGAAAAGAAAAATGATTAAAGAAAAAGAGAAAGAGGTGGGAGATTCCAAAGTAGAGGAAGAAACTATAGAGAAAGTAGTAGGAATGGAAGATAAGGGGAAGACCGAATGGATAGAAGAACCTATTAGTAAAAGAGGAAACTTCACTAGAGGTAGCTATACTAGTGGTCAAGGAATAATAGTGGTAGTAAAAGTGAAGAAAGGTCTTGGTTTAAGGGAACTTATTCCATTTTTGGTGAAGGACATATGGCCTTTGAATGTAGTAATTCTAGAAAAAAATATTGTAAGTAGTAGTAGAATACTTTTTCTTCTGTCAAAGTTGCTAAATTGCGCAATGAACCTAAGCTATGAAGAACTAATGCTGAGAAGAATCTCGTGGAATGAGGAAACTAACATGAAGAACCTATTCTACGAAGGAGTTTATTCAAGACTAAGTGTAATCTCACTGAAAAATGTTTCAAAGTAATCAAATTAATAGTTGAATTTTAGATAACTTAGCATCATAGGAGTTGGTTAACAAGTTGTAGTTGTAGAGGTTGACACATCCTAAGCCTTGTCATTTTTCTTAGAACTAGAAGGAACATAAGTTACTAGTAAGTGAGAAATACCTAGTTAAATTCAAAATTGGAAATTATTATGATGAAGTCTTATGTCATATTATGCCTCTTGATTGTTGTTACATTCTTTTGGGTAGACCTTGGAAATATGAAAAACAAACTTTACATGATGGTAGATTGAGTGAGTATACTATTTGGGTTGATGGAAATAAATATGCATTGTTTCCTTTGGTAGACAAACCTAATGAGAATCATTTTACCATGGTGGAAGATTTGAGGCTAATTCTCTTTTGGATTAGATCTCTGAGATGGATATGTACTTTGAGTATTAGAGTACTCTTGATAATAATAAAGTTAAGGTAGCTGTCACTAAGTTGAAGGATCATGCTTCACTTTGGTAGGATCATTTGCAAATTAGTAGGCGGGAAAGAGGAAAATAAAATATCAAGTCATGGGAAAAGATAGTTGGAAAGATGAAGGTGAAGTTTCTTCCTGCAATTACCAGGTTAATTTGTTGAGGAGAATGTGCAAAATTTATGATAAATGAACATGACTATGAAAGAATACATTGAGGAATTCTACAAGTTAGATATTAGATTTGGACATGCAAATGATGAAGTTGAGAAGGTGGCTAGATACCTGAATATCTTGAGGACATCAGTTCAAGATGGAATTAGATACGTTAAGATGGATAGTGTGTAAGAAGAATATCCATATACACTAATACATTTGGCATCAATTTGCGATGGCTATGTGTCACAATTACGAGAGCCATGTTTCACCACTGTGACAATAATAGACGTCGTTGTTTTTTCGTCACAGATTATGACATCTAACATATGACATCACAATTATGACGCATATCCATCACTATACCAAACCTTTATTGTGACTCCAACCCTGTCACAGTGCTTGTGGCTAGCATCGTAATTGTGACGCATGCCCTAGAAATGCAACAGCTATTAGGCATCGTCACTACAGGAAACCATCATAATGCTAGTAGCTTGCATTGTAATGGCAATGAAAACCCTGGCAATTGTGACAGTAGTGGGTGTCACTGCTACAGTAAACCCATCACAATGCTAGTGGCTGGCATCGCAATTATGATGAAAACCCTAGAAATTGCGATGGTAGTGGGCATCGCTGCTATAGCAAGCCCGTTGCAATGCTAGTGGTTGGCGTCGCAATTGCAACGGATACAAAGTAAAACAAAACAAAATTTACTCGCTTGTTTTAGATTACCTTTACAATTTTGGTAATTAGATTCTGGTTTTTGTCCAGGTCAGGAATGGCTACTAATTAGAGTGTGCTTGCGTGTTTGTGTAATGCAAATAACTTAATATTAACCTTGCCCTCTGGACTAAACATTAGTGCTCTCTATAGATCATCTCTCTGCTTCTGCAACAAAATGACCTTCAATTTATAACCATCTTAAAAGATGGATTTAAATATGATACCCTAAAGGAATTTCAAAACAAAAAAGCTCATTAAAATGATATGTTTATAAAATAATTTTTCAATGATCACCTTATAATGCTTTTGGTTTCCCAAGAAAGAAACTAAGGCGAATTTTCTATTAGTAGTACTTGCTCCGATGGTTAAAATCCAAGGAGCAACATTCAACACATTGCTTGGAGTTGGGCCACTGTTTCCTGCAGAACAAACCACAACCCTTCCTTTTTGGACAACACAGAGTGCTCCAATGGAAATTACATCAAAAAGGCGTAGTAATGCACCCTGAACACCTCCAAGAGAAATAGAGAATATTTCTACTCCATCTTATATCCCTTGATCAAATGCTGCAAGAATAGCTACATCATAGCATCCAACTTTTGTGCTGCTACTGTTCAACTTCCAACAAACCTTGTAGGCTACAACTTTGGCAGTAGGAGCCCCTCCCTTTGCAACTCCCTTGGCATATCCAAAAACATTTTCTTTTTCCACAAAATTCCCACCAACTGTGGACAAGGTATGAGATCCATGCCCATTCATGTCTTGAGCCAAAAGTTCTTCCCCTCCTTCAAGAGGCCCAATTTCAGCCTCAAATCCCTTGTGAAAGTACCTTGCTCCAATAAAATTTTTGGTGGAGAACAAATAATCTTAAGACACAAGTTTTTGATTCTACAAATCCACTAAAGATATCAAATTTCCACAATCTAATCATAATTGTTATCATAGATTTCTGAATTTGATTATATTAATTTTTAGTATCAACATTTCGGATCACACTTCGTGATCCATCATCAGAATGAATAGGAAGATATTAAGAAGGGACATTCATCAAAAAAATCCATTAAAAAGGGACATTCTTCCTCTAATACTTGGAAATCTCTTTTAGGGATTAGTTATATCGAGGGTATATACAAGCACAATAACCCAATGATTATTTGAACGCTTAGATCCTTATTCACTTTATCTAATTACTAAAGATCCCTAGTTCTTCTTAACAATTAGAACATCCCGCACACACTTATCTATTGAAAACTTTGAATATAAATATAAAGCATCTTCTACACTAATTACTCTAAATTGAAATTTGGATTGCTCAAAACTGTTTTGAAAACTTAGAATACCGGATTGGATTTTGTGATGGGTATAAGAGAGTACCTATTGCAAGTGAATTTGGTGTTATTTTGGCGAATTCCCCTTCATTGTGAAGGAATGGGACCATAACCCTTGTCACTGAAGCTTGCAGATTCAAGCCACACACCTGACACGAGGCAAAATAAGATTAGCTATATTGCATTATATATGACATAATCCCATATATATATAGTCTAACGATGGGGCTTCTGATGAGCTTCTACTTGAATCCAAGTTAATAATAATGACATTTTGTCTAAATTTTTTTTTGTTCGAGAGCGATTGTGAAAGGATTTGTTGATTGGCATTTTATAGGCCCAAGAAAGCCCACGAATAAGTAGTCTGCAATTTTTGCAGACTATTAGGAACCACAGATGTTACTCCTGGGAACTCTGAAGTAGAACTATTGTGTTAGGGATCTTAAACATATGGTTTGCCAATACATAATGAGAAGAAAAAATCATAGTTGTAAGAATTTAATTGAAATGGCAAGAGCGTGATCTTCCTGGAGTTTAGTAGCAACCTCATTAATAGTTTTACAATATGAATAGAAGATTGATTCCTTGGCTGCATCCTTGCTGAAAAAATTAGACAAAACAGTCGAAAAAATGGAGAATTTATGAGAAAAAAATGAATAACTACCATCCATAGAAATAGAGGAATAGAACAAATATCATTTTTCCTTGATAAGGCTAAAGTAGGGATTTGGGAAGGTTTTTAAATGTTTCACATTCTCAATTAAGTTACAATAAAGAGGGATCGAACTCAGCAATGGATGGTTGGAAGGATAAAAAAATGAAAGAAATGATTGATTAGTTTGAATGGTAGATTTCTATCTTTCGATTTGATTGCAATCTATCATCAAGATGACAGAATACTAATCCAAAAAATATATACAATCAAATTCAAGAAAAAAAATCTACATATCAATAAACCTATATAATAGGAATAAGAAAACAAAAGTATTTCAAAAATTTATAAAGAAAAAATATGTTTATGATTGTATTTTATAAATATTGTTGTTTAAGTTTATAATCACTGAATAAAAAATTGAGATTTTAGAATTGAATCAAACAATATAAATTTTGAGGATTATCTAAATGATGGGTAAAATAATCTTTAAAAAATATGTAACATCTGATTTATGTAAATGAATTTGAAAAATGAACTATCAATATTACATAAGCATAGAATTGTTTTTTTATAAAGGACTCAAATTATAGTGCATAATTTGATCTATTATATAATCAAGACAAAGAATATCAAAAATTCACATATTCCCCTTGATCGATGTAGAATCTAATGGACTCTTGTAAAGCAATGGGTCCAGAGGATTATTTTTAGTTTTATACAAAATATA
The DNA here is from genome assembly GCA_028749045.1 of Cupressus sempervirens. Lineage (NCBI taxonomy): Eukaryota > Viridiplantae > Streptophyta > Pinopsida > Cupressales > Cupressaceae > Cupressus > Cupressus sempervirens. The sequence goes on from CM053789.1 coordinate 325,966,425, forward strand.
TCTGACTAATACGGCTCTAAAGTTTATATCTATTACCTTCCCAAAATAGATGACATGAATTTATAATGAGACTCTGTAGCTAGATGAGCCCTCACGCTTCCTTTATAATGTTCTCCCATGGAAATCACATAAGACTGCCATCAACCAAATCAAAATTGCATCATGCCATTCTTTCTTATAAAATTTTATATAATTTAGAATGGTCATTCTTAAACATTAGACATCAAGAGGAAAAAAAAGCTTAAAAAATAAGTAGACTTTGATTATTTAATATTTTTAGCCTAAAAATCAAGCCTTAAAGTGTGATGTTTAAGTCATCCAATCCAAAACAACTACAATGATTCAACTTTAATCACTACATATGTTGTCTTCTCCTGACCCTCCTAATTTCATCTAAACGGCATTGTAAAGAAAATATATATGAAATCTATATCATATATATCCTTCTTAGTTATAATCATAGAGAATCAGATATTAAATTTCTACTATTTATTATAGTCATAGTGATTGGTTTCTAGATTAAATTCAATTAAGATTTTTATCATCACATAAAACTAATCTCCTAAGTTTTGAGAGATACAATCGACAATTCTAAAAGATGAGATAGATAAACATTCTGCCTTATGAATACATTATTTCCAAAGCTATATAATTAGATTGAAAAATTTAAAAAAATAGTATGCTTTTCTACTTGGATAAGGAAAATTGAGCATGAAGATAATACTTACCTTACCCATAATACTACGTTGTCGGCTTATTCCCACCCATTCCTAAGTTTTCCCATCAAAATAGCACGCAGTTTTCATACCTGCCCATATACCTTCACAAGAAAAAAACAATAATGACATTAGGACTAGATTTGTATACTACTTAAACAATCCATGATACAAAAAAGTGGAAATCAAAGTCAGGTTTGCGATTTTTTTTGAAGATTGAACTCTCCAATTTAGGCTCAGTTACAATGAGGTGAGATGTTGAGTGTGTATAAGTTCTCTACCAATTTTCTTTAGTACCTTATGATAATTATGATAATCGTATCATTGGTGATAACATAGTCCCAAGATAGTGCTAGGATCCAAGGATGCAATAAAATGTATTAGTGAATGGGCAAAGTTGACTAATGAATTCCTCCTCCTAACACATGTGCTCTATGATTGTTGCATTGTCCTCTGACATGAATTGTTGGGAGGGAAATGTTGGGGAATTATCCACCAGATTCACTGAGAAATTATCTAGTCTCGTAATGTTGTTATTCCCATATGGGCTCCCTCCTCTTTCCAAAAGCAATACTGTGAAGTTCTATGAAAGTGTTGCTACCAGTGGACATCCTACTATTCCTCCTCCCACAATTATGTAGTCATATGTCGCTACTGTGGGAGATTTCATTTCCTCCCTTATGAATCTACCATGGTGTGGCACTGTCACTAGTTATATTACACACACAAATTAGTGCTTAGGGCTAATGGGTGTGTATAACAAGACATAATACACATTAATTTGTTAACTAGGAAGAAATAAATCATTGAATATATATGATAGTTTTTAATCTAGAATGAAGATTGTGAGAAATGCTTCCATAAGCTATGGTGTAAGTTGGTTATCAAGGACGGTATAGAAGCAACATGAAACACTAGGTGGAGTAATAGAAAACATTTCTCAGCAACGAAAGATGGAAGAAAGTAGGTTCATCATGCACTCAGAGCCAAGTTGATGAGTAGGTTTGAAGTAGTGGTTTTTAACATTAGGCAGTTAAAACTAATAACATGAATATAACAACATCAAAGCATCAAGAGCAGGTATTGAGCACACCAACATTGCCTCAAGAAAAAAGAAATCAGTTTTCAGACTGGTAGATCATGAAAAAACTATTCCCTTACGTACCACTGAAAATAATTCTATTGATAGGTAATATCAGTTCAAATCCTTCCACATTAACGATTCTTTTGAAAACAAGATTTTTGATTAAACTTTTGGATCCTTTTTCTTTCTATAATACGTTACTGAGTGTGATTAGAAATGTCCATAAAGTCAGTTTAACCTACAATAGGTCATTGAGATCTATTAAATCAGTTTAACCTACAAGATTGCTTTCAATTATAACGGATTGCAGAGAACTCATATCCTTAATAATATATGGTATTTGATTTTCAGACACGAACTTCTTAAAATCTCTTATAATTTTTGAACATTGATTATCTCAAAAGAAATTAAATGTAAGCATTGTTCATATATAAAACACAATTATAACTTCCAAGCATTAAGTCTATGTTGTGCAATTCATTATCCAAATTACTTTGGCACTCATTGATATTGATTAACGATTTAACCAAGACTAATACAAGAAAATCGTGACCGATCAACAATTCAACCAAGAATAATACAAGAAAATGATGACCTCATTTTGTGGAGCCACAAATGCAAAAGCTGCACAGTACTCCAAACAAAATTAGAACCTTCTTCTTAATCTCCATATTATTTTCCTTGCAACCAACACTCTCGTTTAGCTGCAAATCAAAAAATTAAGATCTGCTCTATATCATATGCATATCATCCAGACTGAACATAACAATAGACAAAATGTGTATTCTACATTAACAAATGACTAATATTAACAGTGATTTAATAGACATAGAAAGTTCATGAAATTTTCCATGCTTTCATTGTGAACCCAGTACCTTCAAGCCTACCACATCGTAGTCGATGAAAAAACAATAGTTAAACAAAAAAATAACAAGAATGGTCCTTTTCATGTTGAGGTGCAAGAGAAAAGACCTACCTAAAGAAGAGGGAAATGTAGCCAATGTGAGCATAAATTTAGCAGATTTTTCCCAGCTACTTTTACTAGATCACCTTTTAGATATGCTTAATTCACTTTGCATGGTTCTAATGTTTGGAGATCTTTAAGCTTTGCTTGAATGAATTTGTCTATGATTTTGTCATGGCCTAATCAAAAATTTATATTATTCATCAACTCATTAGTCAACTTTTCCCATTCACTAATAGATTTGGCATCGATAATACATTAGTACCTAGTTAATTAAGATAATCATATCATTGGTGATAACACAGTCCCAAGACAGTGCTGAGATCCCAGGATCCAATAAAAAAGCTACAAGTTTAGAACTTCATGACAGTTCAAAGCATGAAGCCTTAGATGCATAGGACAATAGTCTAAATATAGGACAAAATAGAGAAATATTTAGTATCTTATTGAACTTCACTTTGTTTCAAGAATAGTATAATATTCTCTACTAAAAAGGGCCAACCACATGAAGGTGGAAGCTCATTTGGCCCCACCCCCCTCCCCCTAACACCACTCTACATTCCTTGTTAACATCTAACATTCATTCATTCTTTCAACCATTAATAAAATGTAACATTCAATCAATATCACATGATAACATTCATTAACACATTAGATTCATAAACATGCAACATTCATCAATATTTTACATTAACACATAATTCATGAACATTCATTAGCACATAATTAAATTCATTGAGACATAAAATTCAGTCATTATCAATTAAGGTATGTAGATGACAATCATTTCTTTTTTTTCTTTCTATTTTTTTTATATGTAAGCTCTAAGAGGAGCATCAATGTCATCAAAAGAGTTAAATTAAAAATAATTTACTGTAATTGTTACAAGTATTTAATTATTTTAAATAACATAACTGTGGCACTCTTTACCTGATATGACCACATCATTTTGTCTGGACTCAACATCAACATGCTCATGAATATCGACCCCTCAATCCTATACAGCTGCTATACAAAATGTTACATTAATCCAAACACCAATTGCAATTACATATAAAAAATTTAATAGAAAATGTATACCTCCATCATTGGGATGCACATCATGCGAACCTTCACCATTCACAGATTGTGTAGAAGGATTGTTAGGCTGCATTCCAACATCCTACACATTGTTATCATTGCTTGCTTAAAATATATATACTCACTTTATATTGGAACTTAACATCAAATAGACTAATTGGTAAAGTATTCAATTTGAAATAAATTTCATTTAGCTCATTTACCTATGGCTCAGATGCATCATTATTAGAACCTTCCACACTGATTTCAGCTCATAGTCATTCAACCATGGCTCTATAGCCTTGTTGGAAGCCAATTCTCTTATCCTCTTTTGTGAAGCATCTCTTGAACTCTTAGCCCTGCATTTTTGCATGGTATGGTGAATTTTACTTGCATTTTTTCATCAACCAATGGAGGGTAGTTAAAATATCAAAAGGAAATACAAAAGTTCCAAAAGTTGAGGATCAGGATCATAGACAAGCTAGTCTATCCTAGCATTTCCCATCACAATATATATAAAAAATTGATACAATTTTTCATTTACTAATACTTACAACTGATGCTTGAAGTTTCAAAAAACCACCAGAGCTAAGCTTGTGTCCTGTGCTTTTTTAGTCTTGCCTTTGTTACCTTTGATGTGTAAGGCAATCTATGAAAAGTTTGAAATATGTTAGATAGTATAAATATAGAGGTTAATTAGTACATAATTACATTCTCAACAGTATCACATAACTTTCTGTACTATCTACTGGTATAATATTATTTTTCTTGTCAGCTTTATACTTTCCTTCCAAAATCAGAGCCTACCACTCAGCCTCAGGAACATAGGGCGGATGCTTGTACCTAGGGTTATAGCATAAATTTTTTTGTACTAGTCCCTAATATACTTCAAACATAAACCAAATTTTTCAAGGAGCTTGTTTCTCTCGAATGCACAAGGTCCAAAGAGTTGGGTCATGCTCTGTACAAGATCATCCTTCAACAGTTTGTCTTGGTTATTCCACCTTTTAAGTAAAAAAAAAACATGTTAGACTCATAAATGAAGTGAAGCTACCTTTAATATAGTTCAAGAAATGGATGAAAAGGAAAACTATTCTAGCAATGATATGAAATCAAAATAGTGGTTTGGGATTTTAGTTAGGATATGATGTTCCACCAGGTACACAGGGTGGGCCCGAATATTCGCAAACACTCATCACCAAGTTTTCTCCAAAAAACATCATTCCCTACAAAACAATCATGGGATTATTAGTCGATGAAGAGTGATCAAAAACTAAATTACTATTATATCACTATAGAATAATAACTTTAAAGTACCTAGAACTTTGGCTACTTTTAATGGAATGCCTTCATCGTTGTTGATGATCAATATGACATCCTTCATCATTCCCATACTAGGAACATATGAACATCCAAGAAATGATGCTGCAGCTCCTATTGCAAAAAGTTTCATAAGTTTCATAAGTCTTTGTCATGAAGTATAAAAGAACAAATGATAATTGATGTTAAAAAGTTGTAAAAAAAAAATTGTTGGACTTTGATAGCGCATACAACTACAGGAATTATCTTTAACCTCTAGTTGTTATGCTGTTCTAGTTGTGGTCTACTCCAAGAATGTCATAAAGTAGCCTTGCAGAAAATCATCCATTAGTTTTGATGAGGATTCTCATAAATTTTACATAGAGAACATTGATTTTCAGTGGATTTGAATATTAGAAGTTGAATTGCAGCATCAACTCAGGCATGAGTTGTTTGGCATAATGCCAAAAGAAGCTAAAGTTGGGGAGAATGCATACAAACTATTTGTTAAAATGTTAAAAGGGATTTTTTTTAAAAACATCAAGTGCATGCTATCTGAGTGAGGTTTATCTAGGAAGAGGAAGCCTTTAGTTTCAAATTCCAACAATCACATTCTTTTCTTGAACAAGAATAGCAGGAGCCTCATATACAACAAATTGAGAGCCATCTTGTGGAATCTGTCATGTTGAAGTATCATTTCAGCCTTCAACTAAGCCGTATGGAAAAAAATGTTTTTAATGTGAAGATGGTTTAAAGGCTAGTCGTGATACATTTTTGATATCTAGGCAATAAGATACTACTCAAGGATGTATGCAATCCCATGACTCGTCTGCCAGGTCAGTTGCCATCAAGTAGAAGGGGTAAGTTGAAGTTGCCATTATGGAAGCATATCAAGCTTTTGCTGCAAGATAATTGGCAAAGCTTTAGCTAAGAAGGAAATTTCTTGGAACTAGATATGGTTGAACATCTAATCAATGATCCTGAATCTTAACATTTATTTCCTCTCCAACTAGCTGTAATTATGTGTAGTCCTAAGTGCATTAGTGCAATGTTCCCTACAGGAAAAATAAGGAATAGAACCAACTCTAAAATGTCACTGTGGATTCTTGAAAAGGAATTCTCTGACAATGTGGAAAAACTAGCTTAGGAAAGTGCTTTTTAATGCTAGTTGTAGAATTGTTATACCATATATGTTTTACACCTTGCAATGGCATACTTTTGATCATCATTTCTCCAAATCGAGGGCTTTCCATGTAGATATATATGGCAGATGGTCTTATGAAATATCACTAACAAAAACATGGCTTGGTCATCCAGGTGCTAAACAGAGTTCATCTAGAGAGTGTAAAGGACAACTAATCATATTAAGATCATGGGGAATTTGAGGCCAAATTTTTTGAAAAGTTTGTAAACATAAACATGGTAAGAACATGGACAGAGATATTTATAGCTATACAACTCAAATAATGGCTTCGACCTCCAAGCTGGTCAATCTGTTGCATCTATACAATGTTGCACCTCGAGAATATACTCCACTTTCAACATGACAAGACTAGGAAATACTCTATCAAATAGGAGCCATTATGCATGTATTTATCGATTAATTGTAGTGAAATGTTGCAGCTCAGTATGCACACCATTTTAATTATGAAATAATTGACCACGCTATAGTCACAAAAGGTATGCTAGGTCATGAAATGAGGGATATAGGCTTAAGTAGAAAGGAATTGGACCTCAAAACATAACAAAATACAAGAGATTAGCAAAAGATAGTCAAATGAATAGACATGAAGAAGCAAAGTATAACAATTCATCATGTGGCTTTCGATGGAGATAGTGATCAATGTCAAGATAGCTAAAGGAATGGACAAATAGGAAAATTTATAGTTGCTACAATATGATGAAACACATGAGCTTCCTGAGGCATCACAAGGATATGAGGCTATACATCTATGTGTCAGTATTTAGAATACTGCACAAGAATGTGTACCCATACCCTTTTATGCAAGCTGATAGCTCCATTCCTCATCGATATGGCAGAACAAGCATAGGTTAAGTAGAAGCAGACATTTGTTGGAACTCGTGGGTGGAAGAATTGGCATATAGGAAGCACATTCACATTCACTTCTATCTATAGGAAATCCCATGCATGCCCACTAGATATGTATTAAGCCATAACAAAGTTTTTAAAAGCCATGACAGTATTAGTGGTTAGTGTAAATTTGTTTAGGCTGTAGTGAACAAGTATAATTTGTGCAGGGTTGGTGTACTCATTGAAATAGCAACTAAACAGGAGTCGGCAATTGTAACAATCAAAAGAAGGTGATGATTCATGCAAGAAGATGTTAAAAATAAATGAAAATGTAATGTTTGAGTTCAAAGACAGTAGACATGTGAGTTTGGTTAATCATTCACATGAATTATAAAAACCAAAGACATATCAAATAAATAGTTGTAAAAAAATTGTGAAAAAGTTTAAACGTTGAGTGACTACCAAAGGGGGGTCATTACAATCTACATAGTAAACACATAACACTTAAACACATAACAAAAGAGAGAAAAAGAGGGATTTCTGTACTAGTAGATGGTGCAATAGTTGATGTCTATAAGTTGCATGTTGTCGACTTAGCAGTCGGAAAGAGATTTGTGGTTGTCTTGGATGGAGGCAATGTCGTCATAGGATCTAAAGCTCAAGAATAAAATTGTTAGAGCATGCATAAATATAGAACACGTGGACTAGCATGGACAAGATTGTTAGAGCATTAAAAAAAAAAGATTGTTCAAGCATATTTTGTCAATGATTATTGTAATTCCTATATATATTTAGTGGAAAACACAAGTGGGGAATGGAGCATGCGATCTACCTAAACCACCTACATCACCCTCATCATGGGAATGAGGCACGAAATCACGCAAAAAACTCTATAAAGACAATGCATCCATATTTTAATTAATGCCAAATGTATAATTTCTTTACCAATTTTCTTTAGCAACTTTTTAATCGAACCGATCGGGTCATCGATCTCTGCTAAATCAATATAAAAAGGGTCCTCCTCAGGGGTGGGATGCTGAGGGACTGTAGGTTCCTTTCCCTCCCTTCGACCACTGGCCCTCTATGACAATAATAGTATTACTATTATCAAAATTACTCAAAAATAATGAAGAAAAACACATTAAAAAAATAACATTTTGCTTCTATCTAGTTTGCACAATTACAATGAGTTTTACCTGCTCCTGTGTAGATGAGCCAGGAACATTGCCAGCATCCACTCCGGGCGGTTGCTCCATATTGTGCCCCTATGTCAAAGATCAAGTATAAAAATTTTAGCCAAAAATTTATTGACTAAATGATATGTTGGAGTCATTGATTAGAAGTTGGTTTAATAGTATGTACCACCCCCATGATAGTAGCCTCGTTTGTATCTATGCGATTCAAATTGTAATCAATAAGAAGCTCTTCCCCTGCACGTATTGATTTTATCACATAGATGAATACACGATTTCCCTCACGTGCCTCAAATATGCAATTGGGTTGCTTTATAGTTGACCCAAGCCATGTACTATTTATAAAACCCAAAATATTCCCTGTTGCTTTTGGCCTTCCATCAATGTATATAGCCACACTTTTACTTTGATTATTGTCTAGCTATTGTATATAATTTTTCGAGAGGGTATACCTATGCATACTTTTTTTATATTGAACAATATGCATCCAACTTTTGTAATCATAACATGGTCCAACATACTCCATCAATTCAGAAACTTTGTTGTAAGACATCTTTATACCATCCATAGAAAATAGGCCCAAACCATGTAATGATGATGGTGCTATGCGATATATCCTCTCGTTAACACAAAAATCAATGTTTATTGGAGGAAGTTCCTTGGGTACCCAATGTTTCTATAGATGTTGGTACCTCAAGAGCACCTTGATGTCGCCTTCTGTCTCATCATCATAAGAACATGACCCCCCTTGAGCAAGGAAAAATTTCATGCATTTATTGAATTTCCTTCTAGTCCTTTGACCTCTAGTTAATCTCCCTATTCTAGATAAATTGCATGTCTCACTTTCTTCTTCTATTCCTATATTTCCCTCACTCGAGGAAGACACTTTTGACAAATACCTATTTTCTGGTACCTTGAAGTGAGAGAGATCTTAGAAGACATCAATCTTACTATTGATAAGTGTATTAAATAGACTGTCTATAAGGAGTATTGACTTATACCTATCGATCCATGAGACTATGCAGGATGCTCCTGAAAGGGGTTCAATTTCTTTCAAATGTAATTCAATTATCATAAGAATAATCACATCATAATAATAATCACATCCATCATAAGCATTGAATAAAAATTAAAAACAATAAAAGGTACATAGTATAACACTTAAATCAGGCTCACATTATAAGCCTACTAGGGAAGTAGGCATAGTGAAGGGCTAAGCACTTATATTATTTTTTCCCTATGAATTTTATTCTAGGTACAACTCACTTTTTTAGATATTTAATGAATTCCCTTTTCTAAACTAAACACTTACAAATACTTTTGACCTGAAAGAAAATAAGGCTCAATACATTCATGCATCAATATGTGTTTTAAATAGTTTTATTTAATTAATTTAGATTAATAGTTAATTTATATTAGCAGTATTCTATTTCTAGTTGAAAGTTGTAGCTTTTAAATAGATAATGAAGAAACTATGTAACCATATAAGATAAATATATTTCTATCAAGAAATGAATATTAAATAGATTAAGGATTGATGGCATACCTCTAAATTTCATCATCATCATCATCATCATTATCATCATCCTCCTCGTCATCATCATCATTGTCGTCATCATCATCATCCTCACCATCATCATTGTTGTCGTCATTGTCGTCATCATCAACATCATCAACATCAACATCAACATCATCTTCATCATCATCATCAGTAGCAGCATCTACATCATCTTCTACTTCTTCGGTATCTTTTTCTTCCATCACATTATACTTTATTGGCCTTCCTCTCGGTTCATGTCTAACAAAAAATGACCAACTCCATTTATGTGGAACCTCTAAGTAAAATACCTACTCACATTGGCTTGGAAGAACATAGGGCTCATCCCCAACCGGCTCAAATGACCTTGTATTAACCATTGTAAATCCATTATCATGTTCAATAATAATTCTATCAGGATCATTTGGATTAAGTTGTAGCCTGTACCATTTGACAATGAAGAGTACTAATTTGAAGGAACTATAGTCACAGTCAAGTATATCATCCAAAATGCCATAGTATTGATTTTCAGACTCTCAAGGATGTAAGTCATTTCTAGATGAAATATTAGTCACTTGAAAGATTGCAATTATTCCTGGATTACAAGTTTTCTTCGTGTCATTTTAACACTTTGACGCAAAATTTTTGACCATTATAGAACATAGCCTTGTTGCGTTTAACCTGCAATAATATGTGAAACATGTCAAAATTATTGTATCATGAGTTGATAAACATATGGGTGATTAATAAATTTGTACGTACCTGGAAATCTCTTAAATCTATTTCCCTTTGCGTAACATTGGAATCTCCATTATGATGAGCTTCTTTAACCAATGAAGATACACCTTCCCATGTTAATGTCCAACTAGAATGTTGACATCGTTCAATCCATACCATCATCCAATCCAGATTGTTTGCAATTTACAAATGTAGTGCATCCCACTCTCGAGCACCTGTACAAAAAAAAAAATAGACAACTTACAACTGATTTATTTTGAAGATTAAGAAATAATTTATTACAATAACATCTTATAATTTATTACCTCTCACTTTCCTCGATGTACCTTTCCCCATCAAGTACTCTCCTTCTAATTTTTTAAAAGGCTCGAGATCCCAAATTTGATCTACATGGATATTTGATACAAACCTAGGAAGATATTCAGTAATGTACACCATAGTTTGGTATACCATGTATCCCTCTACCATAGAAACCTTAGGATGTGCTCTTTGTCGAACCAAAGCATTCAAAGATTTCAAGTGCCTCTCAACCGTCCACATTGACCTAGTGTGTACAAGTCCACACAATTCAATCTCCTCAACTAGGTGTATGAGGTAGTGTTCCTGTGCATTGAAAAAAGTTGGAGGTAGACACTTTTGCATTTCACACAGTAAATGAGAAATTCTTCCCTTCCAATAGTTCATATCTTTTTTATGGATTTCTTTAGATGACAACCACCTTCATTAAGAGATTCAAGTCACAAAAAATATACAGATACGAGACTTTACAAAATAATATACAATGGATTACATAGCAAGAAAAACAAATCACGAATATAATAAATATATACAACAAATTGAACAGATATTACGGCTTACCTCATGTATTTTCCAAGATCATCTATCACTTGTTTGATGTTATTGTTGAAGGGCTCTGGAAGAGATAGAGGAAGCATGGACTATAGTAATTATAAACCAATAATTTCATTATTTTCTAACATAACATAACGAACAGTACACGTAGTTTATGAATATATTGTAAATATAGAAGAACATAACTTAACTTGATGAAAGTATGCCAATCATGTGTTTTGAGCCCTTGCCCAAATTCACTTCTTTTTTATATGAAATCATTTATTAGCCCTGGGGCATCATGTATTGTCCATGCAAGTATTGCATGGAATTGAAATTGTCTTTGTCCTATTGGTCTAGACACGTCATACATAGTGACACCGCTCCATAACTCCACCAACTCATCGATAAGAGGCTCAATATATACATTCATATCTTTAACTTGATATTTACCTACTTGAATGAACAATAACATCACATAATTATTGTGACTGTTTTATTGCAATATTTGTAAGTACATGTAAATTAATAACTATCAAATGATAAAATACCTAGAACAATCATTGCTAGCATAATGTGATATCTCTTTATTGACATCCATGGAGGAATGTTATTGTTGATAACAAAAATAGGCCACACCGAGTAAACAAATCTCATCTCTACAAATGGATTGACACCGTCTGCTGCCAATGAAAGCTTGAGATTACGAGGTTCTTCTTTGAAGTGTTGCCACTTTTTCTCTATGTGCATAAATGCCAAACCATCCATAGGGATTCAAATAATGTCATCTCAATTTCTATTGCATGCATGATAATCCATAAATTGAGCCAAGCTACTAAACCTAAATAATTGTTGCATCCGTGGAATAATGGGGATGCAATGAACCTTTTGAGGCACCTTTTTTGTTAGTCGATCTGTTGGATATCTACTCTATGACATATAGGGCATTGTGTTGAAAATTCATGTTCTTTATAATATATAATATGATCATTGGGACAAGCATGTATTGCTTCATACTCCATTCCAATATCTTTCATAACAATAGATAATTCTCAATATGAGCAAGGTAGAATATTTGATGGTGGTAACAGAAACTCACCTACCAATCTACAACAAAAAATATAAGTTCTTAATATAAACAATATTAGTGGTACATTATTCACCCTTGGTTAACTATAAAAACATATATGACATACCTTAACATACGTGACATTGTTATGTTGGATAAAACATTCATAACCTTCAAGTTCAACAACAACAATACAATAGAGAGAAGATTTGTTTGGGAGTCTTTGTATAGGGGCTCGTATGCCTTCTCAAGTAGAGGTACATCAAGGCTATCATCATCATCATGATCAGATACGCTTGGACTAAATGTGTCATGGATCAATGCATTTATACCATTATCTTCAATTATGTTTTCTGGTGCATGATCGTCATCTTCCATGGGACCATTATCTTCACCTTGGATATTCGCACCTCCATGTTCCTCCACTTTGAAAACCATACTCTTCAGATTGTTGTGGTTCATATCATGTACTTCCTTGGGGAGATCAACCTATATAAAATTTATTAACATAGATAAACCATGATCATCAACTCATCATCAAGTGATTTCATATGTATATAAATTATTAAAATGATATAATGAACAACTTACCAGTGGATGATAGTCATGCCCCTCTTCAATGTGACCATTCTCCCTACAATGTCTCTGAACTATTTTGATTAGGAGTCTTCTATGGTTTACGCCCTTACAAATTTTGCAAGGACAATAACATTTTACATCACCTTTTCTTTTCAAGTTAGACCACAATCTAGTGATTGTCTCCCTATTTTGTTCTTCACTTATATTATTTGACATGATCGTTCTTCACAGGAAGCAAAAATTGAGCTATGAAAACTTCGGTCTACAACTTTGACAAACTAAGCAAAACTATCGAAAACTTACAAAAATCTTCATAAACCTAGCTAAATACTTTAATATTTTAAAAATACTTTCTTTGACTTTATTCCTAAGACATTTAACCCAATCACCTTTTATAACATTCAGTCAATTGCTCTAGGCAAATTTGTAGATAAGATTATTTGTAAAACTTTGACCAACCACTTGAAGGTCTTATTTCAAGAGACCTTACAATATTAAGCCACTAAAAGCAATTTCAAAAAATATAAGCTAAAATTCTAGTTAAAATATACATTAGATTAAAAAATATACAATTTTCATACCCGAGTGTGCGGCTATAACTCGTGCAATAGCCTTCTTTCTTAGCTGTAGAAGCTCTCCAACAATCAAATTATACAAGCTACAAGGCCTAATGACAATTTCAAAACATATAAGCTAAAAGTCTAGTTAAAATATACATTAGATTAAAAAATATGCAATTTTCATAACCGAGCGTGTGGCTATAACTCGTGCAAGGGATTCACATACTCTTCCCCTAAAGGTATCCTGAAGAACAAAAGCCACTATTCTTGAGTTTGTGAATTGCACCTCAAGATGAATGAAGCTTAAAAGGAATGAAAATTGTTTTCATACATTTAAATCAGGGTGTAATATTTATTCATAAGTATATACCTTGCAAGCACTTATAATTGTTGTTATATGTGTTGCAGGAAAAGAAGAACTTTACATTGCTTTAACTTGCCATTGATGAGTATCATTTAACACTTTTAGCAAAATTTTCCCAAATTTTTTTATCAATTTTGCCTCTCCATAATTATACTTATTAAATAAAATAAACCACACAATTATTGTTTAGTACAAGAGAGTTATGTTCATATGTTAAGAGACAATTCATTTTTTGTTATGAAAATCTGGAGATGCCAAATGCTCTCTAATCTGTTATATTCAATTTTGTTCTAATTTTATTACAGTTAATTTCAATATAAATTAAGGTTATGCTTTTTTTGAAGAATGATATTGAATGGTCTATCACAGGTATGTGCTTCATCACTTGGTGAGATTTCTACTGAGGCTCAATTAGATGAGAGAGCCATGATTGAAGAGGCCTTAAATTCTGTAGCCACTGATATGCCAACCATTCATCCAAGTGCTACTGAGGAACATGGTGAAGTAGAGAAACCAGCATCTTTAGAAAAGCCAAGGGAAATGAATGAACCACTTGAGGAAGATGGATGCTAGTTAGGTAAGGTTAATTCTAGTGAAAAAAGACTTGAAATTTTTGAAACTCCCATGCAACAAGATATAACTGAAGAGGTTGAGATGCACCTGGTGGAAAACCAAGAATCTCCAACCATAGTTAAATCATCAATTGAGATCCTATCTCGGAGTGAAGATATTGTGAAGCAGCAAGAAAAAGGGTTACTAATTGTGGAGTTGGTTGTTGGAGTTGATGCTAATGCTAATGCTTCTAAAGAACCCGAGTCAAAAGAACTAATGTATTGCCACAAAATGAGAAAACAGTCTACTATATGATTATAAGAATGCAACATGATTGTAACCTTGATCAAGATGATACTGTAAGATGTCAAAATTCATGAAATCTTCCACAAAGGACCCAAATCAACACAAAACCAACCTTGAACTGATGTATACCATAAAATGACATAAAGATGCATGGTCTAGGTTTGTAATGCACTTTTCATACTTTCCCAAAACCTTGCAAATAGTTTTCTATATGATTATGAGCATGCGACATGATTGTAACATTCTTATTTTAATAATGCCAACTAGTAAATAGAGGACCCCAAATAGCAAGAATTAACTACCAAACAATATTAATATTAAAAATGAAAATTTTATAAAAGAAAAATATCTTTTTAAAGTGTAGATGTAGCCTATCCTATTGGGGACGTGTATTCGTCCTAGGACTTCCAAGACGTCTATAGTCATCCTTGGGACATCTTGGCATGCCCCCCAATTTTGGGCGTAGTCCCCAAGTTTTTGGGACGTTCCTTTTTTTTTTTCAAAAATTAGGACGTGGGAGGGATGTCTATTGGCCATTCCCAAGACTTGGAAATGTCCTCGATGTTGGGACAAGGGAAATTAGGTCGAGGACAGATCCCAAGTAACATTGATAAAATTCTAGAGTTAGAATGATATGTTGTTTCATGGTGTGTAATGATTTCTAGATATACACAATTAAATCTGTTGAAAATGCCTTGTAAACTAACAATCAAATGCCATTAGCAAGAATAAAGCCAAGTTATACAACCTTTTGGCCATTATTAGAGCATGTGGAATTAGAGTTGTAAGTCTATGAAATATTTGAAAGGTTTCTTTACTAGATGTGGAATGGGAGTTGCAAGTCTATGAAGTATTTGAAAGGTTTCTTCAATAGATGTCATCTTGTGGGACACATGTTTGTATGAAGTATTTGAAAGGTTTCTTCACTATATGTCATCTTGTGGGACACATGATTGTTTTATTCTCATAAACTTAATCTATGCTTATGCCAAATGGGAATTTTGATGAGTGGATGTCCATTAAAGCTCATGCCAAATTTAGAAGTTTATAAAGGTGATGTAGGAGCATAAGTGGTTCTTGGCAATCTTGAATCAACCAAAAACATTTTCTTTGAGTTTCTTCCTTTTTGTTCTAGTTCTATGTTTCTTTCAACATTAGTTTGAATTGGCTGGTTTTCTCATGTAGACCTGTTTGACATGTTCCTAGCACCATGGTGTAGGAGGACCTAGGGTTTGGGCTAAAACCTCAAGATATTCTAGCTTGTAAATGATCCTAGTATGGTCATTGATGAATAAAGACTCCAAGAGGGTCTAAGTGGTGTGTCAGGGTAGTTTGTGTGCCTTTGTGATCCTAGCTAGGTCATTGATGAATAAAGACTCCAAGAGGGTCTAAGTGGTGTGTTAGGGTAGTTTGTGTGTGTTTGGGCAAAAGTTGCCAATAGGTGACAAGAAATTGCCAAGTTCGGCAAAATGAGATCATGCTAAATGGCCCTAGAAAGTGTGTAATTTTTTTAAAAGGATGGAGACATGGTTCATGTAGTTGAGGAAGGCATTCTGCATCAATTTGAGGTAATGGTAGGTTGATAGGAGTCAAGATGCTGAAAAGTTGTAAAGTTGTCATTTTAACTTCAACATTTGGGCAAGATTTTACAAAATCTCCAAAGGTGGTTATGGGTCAGTTCCAACAGTTGGAACATGGCATATGGAGAGATATAAGGTCATCCAAGGCCTGGTGTACGTGTTGGTTGAGGTTTTTCTCAAACCTTAATAGCAAGCAATACCATTTACATTACAATTTTGTCACAGTCTGGCTTGCAACTTGAGAAACTACCTTAATATGAATTGAAATTCACATTTTCTTATTATTCTTAATTAGTTTGCTTTGATTCCTTTCTCTATGTGTTTTGGTAGATCTTTGTGAATAGTTTGGCATAGTGTAATAAAATTCCAAACCCACTGGCCTGTTCACTGCCAGAACTAGGGTTTGGTGAATAAACATGCAATTTTCTTGAACTCCCACAGTGCTTCACAGCCTTTTGAGGGAATTCAATGTATAGTGTATTATATCTTTTTTGGGTTGAAAAAATGCAGTTTTCTATTTTTCATGTATTGCCCTAGGCGGGCCATTATACCGTGGAGCATAGATATATACCTCTATGTTTTGTAAGCCTATATTGTTTGTGGCCAATTGTTTTTGAATTAATGAATCTATGATATTGCTGTTAGTGTTATAGCTTCAGTCAGATCAGTAATGGATTGATATAGAATCAATCTTGAATTCCATATGAACTATATTGGTTATTATTTGGAATGGATATGAGTTTGTATATATATTTGTATATTTAATATATATGTGGAAATAATAAGCATACATACATACATACATGCATATATATAAATTTATAAACATAATTATAATTAATTTTCATTATGAATCATCACCATTTGTATGAATGGTCGTTACTAATAAAGTATGACTTTTAAGTGGCTATCCGTATATATATTAGTATGAGAGCTGAATTAGAAAATATATATAATACATAGCAATAGAAATATAAGTAATGGCCTTCAAATTAATAATTTGTTATTATCAATTTATTCATATTATTATCATGGTATCAGAGTAACTTTCATCTCCTATGCCTTCTCTTTCGTGAAAGAACAATTTCTTCTAAATATTGCAATATTTCCTGTCACAAATTTGAACAAACCCACAATTGCATTGATTCAAGATTATTGTGAGTATTGGGTTATGAATGAGAAGCAATCAATACATTGGTGGCTATGAAGTATAACCATCGCATGAGTATCCTAAAAAGAAATACAGAGGGATTGGCATGGATTGGAGTTCTTGAGGAATAAAATAGAACACATGAAAGGGTAAATAGAAAAGGACAATACCATTGCACATTAAGGAGAATGAAGCACAAGATGGGAAGAAAACATTCTTATATACATGATTGAATTCTTTTTATAGCTAACATATAGAATGAATAGTTCTTAACATAGGAAAACTTATGGGGAAAATAATAATAATATCTCAAACTAACATATAACTGATTAAAAAAAACTACAACCCTATATTCTTGTATGCATAACAATTAACATTAAAAAAAAATGGAGATATGTAAATACCAGACATTGGTAGTGAGACCCTTCTTCCTGCCAATCACCCTTCCTTCAACCAGCTACTCTATAGAGTACAAAGCCTAGGCTTTTCCTTGGAACGTGGTTAATGTATGTCCAAGATTCAGGAGGAAGAAATGTATGTTGGTTTCGTAGCTGGTACTGGAAGGTTTGTGGCACTAAAATCATAAAAGAAATAGAAAAAAATGAAGATATAACAAATCTCACTCGCTGAATCTGATACAAGATGTCAATGCATTTGTATCAATCTCAGAAAAAATTGAAGCAATCAAATAACATCTGACAAATGAACCGATCTCCTCACCTGAGTGGACACCCTCTCCAAATCTAAAATGCTCGTATTTCAAGATCACCAAACACCCTAAAGAAAATTCATATCTCAATCGACCTAATCAAAATCCAAATTCTCAAAGCATTCAAACAATCCCCTTGCCCACATCAGCTCTGTACCAATGAAAATGTGATGGGCAGAAATGTTTGAAATGACATATATTGTATGCCATAGAACAAAACCCACATGCCAAATTTTTTTTTTCAATTATAGCCCAACGGTGTTGTAATTGCGACACCTACGTTGCCTGACATCGTAATTGCAATGTTGTCGGGCTATAATTGATAAAAAAAGCCAAAAACATATAACATTTGCCTGCCGTCACAAATTGGCATCGCAAATTGACCCCTAATGTATTAGTGATACCTTGAAGGCTATAGAAAGATTAGAAAAGAAACACAATCAAAGACAAAGAGGAAGAGGTGGCAAATTTCACAGAAGTAGAGGAAGAACCTATGGAAGAAGTAGCAAATCTAACATTACAATGGGAGATAAGGGGAAGACCGAATGGAAATAAGAACCTGTTGGTAAAAGAGGAAACTACACTAGAGGTAAAAGAGAAGGAAGTTTTTGATTTAAGGGAATAGGTTTCAAGTGTGGAGAAGGACACAGGGACTTTGAATGTACTAATTCTAGAATAAATATTGGAGGTAGTAGCATAATATTTTGGCTTGTGAAGAAGTTACTAAATCACCTAATGAATTTGAGCGTAATGAGTATTGATGTTGTGAAGAAACTAATGAAGAACCTATTCTAAGAAAGAGTTTATTCAAGACTAAGTGTAATCTCACTAGAAAATGTTTAGAGTAAATTAGCATCAAGAGATTGATTAACAAGTTGTAGTTGTAGAGGTTGAGACATCCTAAGCCTTATCATGATTCTTGGATCTAAAAGGAACACAAGTAACTAGTAAGTGAGAAATACCTAGTTAAATTTAAAATTGGATATTAATATGATGAACTCTTATGTGATATTATGCCTCTAGATTGTTGTCACATTCTATTTGGTAGACCTAAGCAACATGATAGATAAAATTTGCATGATGGTAGATTGAGTGAGTATACTATTTAGGTTGATGGGAAGAAACATGTATTATTTCCTTCGGTAGAGAAACTTGATGAGACTCATTGTACCATAGTAAAAGTATGCTCACTTGAAGGAAATCATCTTTCTAAATATGTAAAGGAGTGGAATGTTTATTTTTCCTTGATTCCTAGGAAGAATGAGAAACAAGATGAACTTGAGCATGCACCTAAGATTGAATCTTTGTTGACTAAATTTTAAGAAATTATTTCTCATAATATACCTGACGGTTTACCTCATGTGACAAGTATTAGTCATTGTATGGATCTTATATCTGAAGCATGTTTGTCTAATAAAGAACCTAGCAAATTAAATAGACAATTGCAAGAATTTCTTGATAAAAGTTTTATTAGAGAAATCTTGAGTCCTTGTGTTGTACCTACTATGTTGACACCTAAGAATAATGGATAATAGAGAATGTGCACTGATTCTAGAGCTATAAACAAGATAATATTGAGTCATTGTTGAGGAAGATCTATCTTTTTATAATTGAAATCTTGCCTAAAAGTGAGATTTATAAAAGGGTCTTTCTATGTCGACTCCAATGAAGCTATGATGATGTATTATGAGTAATTTTTCAAGAATCCACTTTACAATTTAAGCTTTTTCTCCCTATAGTTTTATCAAGGATATAGAATGGGTTCTTCTTATAAGAATTTTATGTGTACATTTCAAATATTAAGGCCTTTGAGTTTATTTGTCTTTTCAAATTCTGATTGTATGGAGTCATTATGTTGGTTATCATGTTATTCATGTAAATAATATTTTAATAAATAAAGTTAGCAAGCTCAAGATGATTCAACCTAGTTGACTAATTTGATGAAAAATTAATCTGCATGAGAAGGGGAAACTATTTGTAGAGATGTATTAGGTTCATACCTAAGAGATTATTTCTAAAAACAAACAAGTTATTCTATGATTCCCACAATACTTCAATCCACCACGAAAATGTCTTGTAAGCTCCATTCTAGAAAGATGAATATAGCCCACTTTAACATTAACATTTAATAAAATAAATTGAAAGATTGAGAGATTATTGTAAAACACAAGAGATTCCTATGCTCTAGAAAGTGGTTTTCACTTACAATGGATGAAAACGTGCAACAATGATTGAAAAATGAGGAACTACTTGATAGATTTAAAAATTAATTATTTTTTAAAAATGTAATTCAAGGGATACTTTTTATTGGTGCCTCATTCTATCTAACCTAACCTGTAGGCATGAAAAATGTTGTAGTATGGATACTCTTTCTTGTGTCGAGTGTGTACCACACATGTTAGGACAAAAGGATTGTTCCTATTTTTCCTTGTGTAACAACAATATCAAAATAAAAAATTTAGTTTATTCAAAAAATATAAAGAAAAATCCAATCTATAGATTCAACCATACAAATTAGCAAAAGTCTAAAATATATATATATAAATTATTGAACAATTACTTTACATGGTAAAAAGTTTTCTTACTAAAGATATTCTGAAATGCTACTCTTATTTTAAAAAACTGTATATTTATAAAATATACATTTAGGCTTCCTTCCATGCCTCTCAAACACACATATTTGGGTAAGTGAAATGGTAGAAGCATACGTACTTTTTGATGTGTCTGTTTTCGTCGGTGACATTGGTAAGGTAAATCTCAAATGGGATAAGGAAGCAACGATAGATTATGTTATGCTGATATAATGTGATGGATAAAACTGGGATAGGGAAGCCTCAAATCTTTTTGAATGTTAATTCATGTGTAGAAAAGGTCAATGTGAACAAATGTTGGTTTTATATGGAGCACAGCAAGCGAACGATCGAGAGTAGGGAGAATTCCGCGAACCTACGCAGCACTGATCTGGACAAGTTGAATTTGCTGGATGATTCGTGTGTCCTTCCTGCAAATTTACGAGGAATGCTAATAAATGATTCTTGTATCCTTCCAAGTTTCGTTGCTTAAGTTTCTAGCGTTTTTCCTTTTCTTTCAAGCTTTTCCAACAATCAATACGCGCTTTCTATTTTAAAATGGAAGCTGCAACGTAGGGCTGTGGTAGTTGCTGTGGTAGTTGCTTCTTACCAGCATCAGAACCTCCGCTTATCACTATAATATATACACTCGCTGTACCACTTATTCTTATTGCAATGCTAATTCAATTCATTTGATGAGTACTACAGCGAACGAGGTTTCGCTGACCAGTACCACTAACGACGTTGAAATAATTATGAAGAAAACAAGTGATGATCAAGCCCATGAAGATAGATATGACGGCATAGTTGTTGACGTGGAGAATATGCAGAACGATGCCTCTCTTTTTGAAGCCTCGCTCAAGGCCTCACTTTCTCTATGGACGGGCCAGGTAAGTGCTAATTACTGCTCTGTTATAATATACAATTGCAAATCCCTAATTAGTAATAATATGATACTTGATAGATTGTACAGGGAAAGAAGGCGGTGTGGATTAAAGTGCCCAAGGAACAGGCTGCAAAGCTAGTCCCCGTTGCGATCAAGGTCAGTTCTTCAATAGTTTGGTGCTACCCGCCTTAATTAATTGTTTTTCTTCCCATTCCAATCCATTTATTTACGCTTCAATCAATACTTTATGATCGGTGGATCGCAGCTGGGATTTTGGTACCACCACGCTGAGCCTTGGTACGTGATGTTAGTGTATTGGATTCCTCAAACTCCTTGTACCATCCCCGATAATGCTTCACATCAAGTGGGGATTGCAGCTTTTGTATTCAACGACGGCGGACACGTAACATTTGCAATTGTATTAGTTATTCACAAACATAGATTAATTACGGTTATTGACCAATGGCTTGAAGTAATAAATCTGATGCATAAATTATGATGGTAGGTTCTAGTAGTTCAGGAGAAGTGCGGACCTTACAAGGATTCCGGGTTGTGGAAGATGCCAACGGGAAGGATTAACCAGGTGTGCAGCTTAAACTTCGACATCGTGAAACGAAATTAATGACTCTGCAATTTTTATAGACATGCACAAATATATATTTATCGGCAATTTGTTTGTGATAGGGGGGAGGCATTAAGGAAGGGGCCATAAGAGAAGTCCAAGAAGAAACGGGTAAATGTCACTTCTTTCGTCTTTTGGGATTTTCACTTATAAGCAATTCAATTTCCTGACATTTTCAGTTATTGAACTATTTCCTGCACTTTTTCAGATTGAAACAGAGTTTGTACGAGTGGTCGGGTTCAAGTAAGCAAAAAATATCATCCCATAAGATGCGTAATGTATTGCAACATGCATTAGGATGAGTTCCAAGCAGTATTTGTTTTCATAGCTTTCTAATAGTTGTGGGTGAATGAACTGCAGGGATGATCACACTGCCCCCTTTGGAAAATCAGATATGCTCTTCGTGTGTATGTTGAGATCACTTTCTTCTAACATTGTTGCGCAAGATACTGAAATTTTTGCAGCCAAGGTACGTCTTTAAATTAGTGGTTGTGATTCAATATCGCTATTTAATTGGATATTGCAATTGTTGGAATATTAAATGAAGGGTACGTTTGCCCTTTGAGCCAAACGCTCACCTACCACTTCTGACATTCAGAACAGATAGAAACATAAATACGGTAGGTGAGATTTTTTGAAATAAAAAAAGAGGAGGAAAACGAAATGTGACAAAAGGATTGTTTATTCATTTATTCAGTGAGTTTTTAGTAGATCAGTAGTTGCAGAGCAGAAGAAGGAAGAAGAAAAGAAGTTTATGCCTGCAGTTGCACATGTTTCCCCTGTTCTCTCTATAAGTTTGTTATTGTTAGATTTGTCCTGTTGAAACAATGATTGCTCTAGGCACCATTATATGTAGCCATTAGAGTTGCAGGTTTAAAGTTTTTGAAGCATTATCAGTTTAGGGTTATTTTAAGATTTTTTTGGTTGAAGCCGAATGCTCCCAGATTTTGTAATGGTTTAATTAAGTTGAATAGTAAAGCAAGCAGTCACACTTGAATCCATTACTCTTCCCTTGAATGTTGCATTTGACAAGTCTGTTTTTTTTTAATCTTAACGTATTGGCTCTCTGGTTTTAATGGTGAAAGCATTCACGTTAGAATTTTTCTAAGTTATAATTTTTCAAGTTGAATAGAACATTCGGCATCCTCTTTCTCAGTTGGAGCCGAGCTCACTCGACATCCATTGGTGCTGAGCATTTTTTTTGTGCCAAGCCAACTCATCACCTATTGCCCATGACTCGGCACCATCAAGTGCCGAGCAATCTATGACTCGGCACCTTCAAGTGCCGAGCAAAACTGGCACTTGGCACCTTCATGTGCCGAGCAGTTTTTAAGTGCCGAGCAAAGATTTTAGGTTTAGGGTTGTGAGTTGTAATTTAAATTTATAATATTTCTCACATGGTATCAGAGCTTTGAGGCTCCACATCCAGAGTGAGTTAGGGCAAAGTTTTTTCTTGGGATATTTGACATGGCAGTAGCCACCACCATTCAATGGGCAAAACTATGATACATGGGCAAAAAAGATGAAGACCATAATGGTTGCAAATGATTTGTGGGAGTTTGTTGTTAATGGGTTCAATGATGTGATAGACCCAACTCAGTATGCTGCCCTCACAAATGCAAAGAAGACTCATTTGAAGGAGTCAATGAGGAAGGATGCTAAGGCATTAAGTCTTATTGAAGCAGCAATGATAGAGATAGTATTCCCAAAGATTGTAGCAACAAATTATGCAAAGGAAGCATGGGATATCCTTGAGACAAACTTCAAGAGAACTGATAAAGTCTATAGTGTAAAGCTACAGAACATAAGGAGGGAGTTTGAGAACTTTCAGATGAAGGAAAATGAATCAGTTGCAGACTTCAGTTCAAGGACCTCCAATGTGGTTAACCAACTGAAGTCAAATGGAGAAGACTATCAAGAGCAGAGGATAGTGGAAAAGATATTGAGGAGTTTACCTGATAAATATGACAATTTGGTCATGACCATAGAAGAGGCAAAAGACCTCACTGTTTTGACAATGGATGAGTTGATGGGTACACTTCAAACCCATGAGCATAGAATCAACAGATCTACTTCTTCATCTTTCCAAGAGCAAGCATTCAAGGCTCAGACAAATCCAAGAGGAAGGGGGAAAGGAAGAAATGGCTTAGGTAGAAACTCCAGAGGTAGAGGCCAAGGTAGTGGAGGACAAAGGAATGCTGCAGCAAAAAGCTCAGGAAGAGTAGATGGAGGAAGTAGCTCTCAAAATACCTCAAGAAGAGGTAAGAAAAACTACAACTCAAATCAAAGTAATGTAGAATGCTACTATTGTCATAAATATGGGCATTATGAAAATGAATGCTGGAAGAAGCAAAATGATCAGTCAGGACAAGCAAATGTGGCTGATGTGAATATGAGAAGTGGAAATAATGCCACTGCCTTCATCATGCGTAATGTTGGTGAAGAAGGAAGCCCTGAGGTTTGGTACCTCGACAGTGGATGTAGCAACCACATGAGTGGTAATGAAATTTTTCTTTCATTCATTGACAAGAGTTTCAAATCAAAAATTAAGATGAGTAACAATGGAACCCTACCAGTTGGGGGCAAAGGATCTATTATGGTCTGCACCAAGAAAGGTGACAAGAAGGAAATACAGAATGTGTATTTCACCCCTGGTATGAAGCACAATTTGATGAGCATTGGTCAGCTCATTCAAAATGGATACAAGGTGTTGATGGAGAATGACAAGTGTGTCATCCATGAAAAGGATGGGAGCAAGAACTTACTTGCAGCAGTTCAAATGACAAAGAACATAATGTTTCCATTGAAGATAGAGATATGTTTATCATCTTAAGTTGGTGTTGCACCTTCCACACAATTAGTTCTAAGGAGTCTGATTGAAGACCCCTCACGACTATGGCACCTTAGGTATGGTCATCTTGGCTATGCTGGTTTAAATTTATTGTCAAATAAAAGAATGGTAGAAGGTTTGCCACGCGTAGAAAATTCATGTGACAAGTGTGAGGCTTGTATTTCGAGTAAGCAAAATAGGCTTCCATTTAATTCTAGAAATTCTAGGAGGGCTAGATATCCATTAGAGTTAGTGCATACTGACCTAGTCAGTCCTATGCAAGTTACTTCTATTGGGGGAGTACTTATTTCATGACATTTATTGATGATTTCAGTCGTAGGACATGGGTGTACTTCTTAAAGAATAAATTTGAAGCATTTGAAAAATTTATAGAATTTAAAGCCTAGGCTGAAAGAGAATGTGGACACTATATCAAAGTCTTAAGATTAGATAGAGGAGGGGAGTATACCTTCAATTCTTTTGCAAACTTTTGCAAGAAACATGGCATAAAGAAAGAACTCACAGCTAGCTATACACCACAACAAAATGGAGTGGTTGAAAGAAAGAATAGGACCATTGTTGAAATGGCAAGGAGCATGATGAAAGAGAAAGGTCTCCCAACTGAATGTTGGGGAGAGGCTATGGCAACAACAATTTAGCTAATTAATAGGTGTCTTACAAAGGTAGTCTATGATAGAATTTCAATAGAAACATGGTCGTGAGGAAGATGAACAGTTGAAAACCTAAGGGTGTTTAGATGTGTTGCATATACACATGTGCATAAAGAAAAAAGGCATAAATTGGATGACAAAGGTGTGAAGTATATCTTCACAAGGTACAGCTTAGAATCAAAGGCATACAGATTGTATGACCCATTGAACAACAAGATGACTCTTTGAAGAGATGTGAAATTTTTTGAAAATCAGTCTTGGTATGGTCCAACTGATGAGTCACTGAGCACTTCAAGTAAAGTGTCAATTATGAGTGAAGAAGACACTAATGAACAGCAAGAAAAAGGAACAAATAGAAGAAAAGGCAAGTAGGTTCAGTCATTTTCGAGCTCCTCTAAGCATGACCAAGTGTCAATGCTGAGTACTAGTGAAGACCGAGCTAGTCGGCAATGTAGTAGCAGTGAAGATTTTGATCCCACACTCTCCTCCTTGTTACCAAGAAAGACCAAGAGTTTTAGGGAGATATACCAAGATGAAAGGTATTAAGATTATGATGAGAGTGTTAATTTTGCGTTATTTTCTCATAGTGATCCAATATATTTTGAAGAAGCTATTAAAGAGAAGAAATGGTGTAAGGCCATGGATGAGAAAATAGATGCCATAGAAAGAAATGAGACATGGGAGCTAACTGAATTGCCTCCAAAGAAGCAAGTGATTGGAGTGAAATGGTTCTATAAGACCAAATGCAATGCTAAAGGCAAGATTGATAGGCATAAGACAGGGTTGGTAGTCAAGGGAAACAATAGTATAGAAGAGACTATGATGAGACATATGCCCCTGTTACAAGAATGGAAACCATGCATGCTATCATAGCAATTGTAGCTCAACACAAATGGAAGGTATTTCAAATGGATGTGAAGTCTGCCTTCCTTAATTGTGTATTGAACGAAGAAGTATATGTGGAGTAGCCACCTGGTTATGAAGTTGTAGGTGAAGAACACAAAGTATATAGATTGAAGAGAGCTCTTTGTGGGCTCAAGCAAGCTCCACGAGCATGGTATAGCAGGATTGACTCATATTTAATGAGCAATGACTTTAGAAAAAGAAATTGTGAGCCCACTCTTTAAATCAAGGCAACAGATGGTAATGTATTGATTGTTGTCTTGTATGTAGATGACTTAATTTTTACTGGAAATGACAAGGCTCTAATTGGTGAGTTTAAAGAGGCCGTGAAAAGTGAATATGAAATGACAGACCTAGGTCTCTTGAAATACTTTCTAGGCATAGAAGTAAAACAAATGCATAATGGCATCTTCTTCTCTCAAGAAAAGTATGCAGGGCAGATCTTGGAGAGATTTAAAATGCAGAATAGTAAGGTAGCCCTCACAGCAATAGTAGTAGGTCTAAAATTGAGCAAGGAAGACTCTAGCAAGAGAGTGGATCCAACACTATACAAGAGTATGGTTGGAAGTTTAATATATTTGACTGCAACTCGGCCAAACCTAATGCATGCAGTAAGTCTAATTTTCAGATTTATGGAAACACCAAAGGATTCTCATTGGCAAGTGGGAAAGAGGATCCTAAGGTATATGAAAGGTACCAAGGGATTTGGAATTTTGTATACTGTAAATGATGATTCCAAGTTGGTTGGTTACACGGACAGTGATTGGGCTAAAAGTATAGATGATAGGAAGAGCACTTCTAAATACATGTTTCATATGGAATCGGGTGCAATTTCATGGGCATCCAAGAAGTAACCTATTGTTGCTCAATCTATAGCATAAGTTAAATACATAGCAGCAAATGAAGCAACATGTCAAGCTATTTGGTTAAGGAGGATCTTGATAGATTTAAATGAAAGGCAAGAGGATGGAACCACAATTTATTGTGACAACATCTCATCAATTGCATTGTCCAAGAATCTAGTCTTCCATGGGAGAAGCAAGCATATTGAGATCAGATATCACTTCATCAGAGAGTTGGTGGAGAATGGGGATATCAAGATGGATTTTTGCAAGTTTGAGCAGCAGCTAGCAGACATCTTTACTAAGCCTTTAGGCATTATACCTTTTGTACACCTAAGAGAGTGTCTTGGTGTAATTGATTTGGATCAACATTGATCCTTGTTTGTTTGTCTCAGGACAAAGGGGGAGTGTTGGAATATTAAATGAAGCGTATGTTTGCCCCTTGAGCCAAACGCTCACCTACCACCTCTGACACCTAGAACACACAGAAACATAAATACAGTGGTGAGATTTTTTGAAATTAGAAAAGAGGGGGAAAATGAAATGTTACAAAAAGAATGTTTATTCATTCATTCAGTGAGTTTTCAGCAAATCAGTAGTTGCAGAACAGAGCAGAGCAGAACAAGGAAGAAGAAAAGAAGTTTGTGCCTGCAGTTGCACGTGTTTCCCTTCTTCTCTCTGTAAGTTTGTTATTGTTATATTTGTCCTATTGAAGCAGTGATTGCTCCATGCACCATTGTATGCAGCCATTAGAGTTACAGTTTTAAAGTTTTTGAAGCATTATCAGTTTAGGGTTATTTTAGGGTTTTTTTGGTTGAAGCCGAATGCTCCCAAATTTTGTAATGGTTTAATCAAGTTGAATAGTAAAGCAAGCAGGCACACTTGAATCCATTACTCTTCCCTTGAATGTTGCATTTGACAAATTTTATTTTTTTTGAAACTTAACGCATTGGCTCTTTTGTTTTAATGGTGAAAGCATTCACATTAGAATTTTTCTAAGTTATAATTTTTCAAGTTGAACAGAACACTCGACATCCTCTTTCTCAGTTGAAGCCAAGCTCACTCGGCATCCATTCGTGCTGAGCATTTTTTGTGTGCCGAGCTCTTCTTGTGCCGAGCCAACTTGGCACCTGCTGCCTATCACTCGACACCATCAAGTGTCGAGCCATCTGTGAGAGCAAAACTAGCACCCAACACCTTCATGTGCCGAGCAAAGATTTTAAGTTTAGGGTTGTGAGTTGTAATTTAAATTTATAATATTTCTCACATATCATCTTATGTGGGATTCAAATTATTATTTTTTCCAGTGGATGGCGATTGAAGATTTTGCATCTCAACCTAAAAACCAACAAAGAAAACTTCTCAAAGATATGATTGGCACGTGTGTTGGCACTATGAAGGGACGATGCAAAGGATTTTCAGGCACTGGGATATCCTCCAACTCCAACTCCCGCAAAACCTCTGCCTTCTACTACACTGCCCTTGATTCTAAATAAGAAATACATAGATAGAATATTTTGAGCCACATTATTCAATACATTGACTCTATTTTATCTGTAGATAATTCTAGTTTTCTCCATGAGAAATAATAATATTCTATTTAGTTTAATTTTTTATGAGTATATTTTTTAATCTTCATGCAATTTCGCAAGTTGCTTTTGAAATATATATAATATTTTCAATAATTGAAAGACATTTGTATCGTATATTTGTTTGATGTTATGGTCATTTTAAATCAAGATTTATAATGATTTCACATTTGAGGAACTTAAAGTCTATGATTTTAGTTGTCTAGTTTAAATGAGTGTGAAAAGAGGTTTTACTGAATGGTTGAATGGTCGATTTTATGTGAAATGTATAAATGTCATAAATGAGAAAGTTTAATATGTGCATTTTTGTAATGTTAAACTTTGAATCATGTTCATGATTCAACAAATTAGATATGATTTTTATATCTGTATAATTACTTAAATGAGTTTATGTATGGGCTTTCTTGAAGCAATTATCATTTCGCTATTTTTCAATAATGATAAGTTGTAGTTCTTATTTAGGAGATAGTGGATTAGTGCATCACATTTAATTCAAATTTGGATTGGTCTAGAAAGTTTTATTTGTGCTTATGAAATATTGTGTTCTATTATACATATATATGGATGTGTCATATACTCATCACATTTCTTGATATACTAAAAATAAAGCTACCACTAATTTCAACAGAGTTTATGTTCTGAACTATAGAAGGCTCATTTTTTATAGCAACTTTCATTTGTTCATTTCCATTATAATTTCTACAAATATCTTGGTCCTCTTCATGGTTAACCTCTATATCAAATATTTCCTCAACATGTCACACATAATATTGATTTACTTTGTTATCTTTTCAATTTGCAATAATAGAATATTGTAAACAACACTTAATAAATGTATTGCATATTTACTAATAGGCATTTATTTGAATTACAATAGCATGTCTTTTTTTTACCAACTTTCATAATAAGATCAATATTTGAAAAAAAAAAAACTACAATTTCAAATACCTATTACCAATGATTCAATCATGTTATTGAATATTTCCTTTATAATGTAAAAGGAAAAAATATTTAGATTTTATTTTTTGATAGGTAATGGACCGAAACCTAGATTATTTATTATTATCATATATTGATATTAATTACTTTTATGTGTTAACTTCGAGGACACTCAAACTCAAAACCTCCCATATGAGAGGCTCACAAGTTACCATTGTGCTATAGGCTCTTGCCTAATATTTTGATTAAATATGGTATCAATATAAACATCTAATTATTATTATAATGTTAAAAATTGTTAATTTTTAGGATGAGGTAATTGAATTCCTTGATGATTCAGATCACTCGGTGATACTAAATCGAGTCAAACACCCACTTGAATTGAGATGAATCTCTACTATGAAATTGAAGAAGGCAAGGAGAAAAGGGTGTCAATTATATGTGTCTCATGTCAAGGACATGGAATAGATCCCACCTTGTTTAGAGAATTACCCCATCCTATAGGAATTCAGAGATGTGTTTCCAAATGATTTATTTGAACTACATCCTAAGAGGGAGCTCAATTTTTCCATTGATCTTGTGGCAAGAGCAAAACCTCAATCAAAGGTTCTTTAACGCATGACCTCCACATAAATGTATGAATTGAATACATAGCTATAAGAAATTATGGATAAGGGCCTTATCCACCCTAGTGTCTCACCTTTAGGAGCTCCTATAATATTTGTCAAGAAGAAGGATGATACCTTAAGATTGGGCATATCGATTATCATATGGTGAACAAGGTGACCATTAAGATCGGTATCCCCTCATGTGAATTGATGAATTATTTGATCCAATGAAGGGAGTGGCTATACTCTCCAAAATTGACATGAGATCTGTATATCACCAACTTTGGATTAGGGATGAGGACATATGTAAAACAACATTTAGAATAAAGTATGGACATTGTTTTAGTCTTACTATTTTGACTAACCAATGCTCTTACCACTTTCAAGAACTTGATAAACAATATCTTCAAAGATTTTCTTGACAAGTTTGTGGAGATATTTATTGATGATATCCTAATATACTTCAAGAACTTAAAGGAACATGAAGAACACTTGTGCATATTTCTGCAACACCTCAAAGAGAGGAAATTGTATGGAAAACTCTCCAAGTATTTATTTTATCAAAAAGAGATACATTACTTGGGATAAATTTTATTAGAAAATGGTATAGAAGTGAACCTCGCAAAGATTAAAGTCATTCTTGAATGACTAATACCTCAAATCATGAGTGAAGTCCAGATTTTTATTGGGCTTGTTAGGTATTGCAAGAAATTTATGGAGTAATATTCTAGAATTGTAGCACCTATTACTTCACTTTAGTGAAAGGGAAAGATATTCGAGTGGAAACAAATGCATGAAAAGGCTTTTCAGTTGTTATTAAAAATGCTTACTTAGATACTCCTGTCTTGATTATACTAGATCCAAATGGATATTTTGTTATGACAAATGATGCTTCAGGGGATGGACTTGGCATTGTATTGATGCAAGATGGCAAAGTGGTAGCATATGATTCCAGGAAGCTCAAGAAACATGAGGTGAATTATGGTCTACATGATTTAGAGCTAGTTATGAGATAGTGCATGCTTTGCAGATGTGGCAACATTGCCTATTAGAAAACCCATTTGAATTTAAGACTGGTCCCATGGGTTTGAGAAATATTTTCAGTCAACCCAACCTTAATGCCAAGCAGAGGTGATGGTTAGAGTTCCTTAGTGAATACGCTTTTGGAATTGAATACATTAAGGAAAAAGAAAATAGAGTAGTAGATGATCTCATTCAAAGAAGACATGTCACTACTATTACTACTTCTAGGACTCACATTAGGGAGTATATTCTATAATGTCTTCCAGGTGACACTCATTATGAATGGGTGAAATCAGCATTACATACCAACTCATTTGATTTGTGTTTTGATGGATACTCTTTTGATGATAGTGGTTTACTAAAATAATAGACCAATATATATATCCCCAACCGTGAAGGGTTGCAAAAAGTGGATATTGAGGAGATGCATTACACTTTATTTTCAAGGGACCTGGGGGTGAAAAAAATGATGGCTGATGTGAGGTTGTTGTACTTCTAGCCAAGACTCAAGCACGATGTGACAAATTATATTTTCTAGTGTTTAGAATGCTTACATGTTAAGGTTGAGCATGTCCATCCAACAAGACATCTTTACCCACATGAGATTCTAGATTAGAAATGGTAGGTTCTTAGTATGGATTTTGTACAGGGACTACCCATGATTCAACAAAGCATGATGTTATCTTGGTCATAGTAGATAAATTAATTAAGGTAGCCCACTTCATTCTGGGTAGCCTGAAGGATAGATTACCTATTTTGGCTAGAAAGTTTGTATAGAAGATATTTTGACTCTACAATATGACTTCAAGATTCTCAACAACCTTGAACACAACATTGGGTACATGTCTAAACTTTAGCACTTCCTATCATCATGATATTGATAGTTAGATCGACAATACAAATGTGAGGAGTACCTTTCATTAGTTGAGTTTGCATACAGTAATTTCCATCATTCTTCATTAGCTGTGGCTCCTTCTAAAGCTTTGTATGGATGTAAATGTTGTACACTTATCAATTGGGATAGAGTTATGGACAAAATTATTGTTGGTCCTAAAATGTTGAACAAAATGGAAGATTAGATGATTTTGATTTGTAGTCAGCTCAAGGAAGCAGTAAACTAAGAAAAAGCCAGACTAACAAAAAAATGCACCTTCAAGAAGTTTCAGACTTATGATAAGGTGTTCTTATGTGTCATGTCGTAGAAGATATCAATCTTGTTTGAAAAGAATTCAAAGCTTACCTTGAGATATGTTTGTCCCTTTAGGGTGCTAGAGCTCATCAACCCAATTGCACATTAGATATCTCTGTCACTCATGCTAGCCCACATACATAATTGTTTTCATGTTTAAATACTTAAATCTTATCACCCGAACATGTCTTATGTGCTTGATTGGCATGTGTTGTAGGTATAGGATTCAGGGATGGTGATAATTCATCCCACCCATATCATTGAGTAGCATACCATGTGTTAGGATTTAAAGACATAGAGATAACAATTACATGCAAATACAACCAATGTCACAAAATAATAATGCACAAATAAGAGAACACAAGACACAAACATTTAACATGGTTCACCCAATCCCTAGGCTACATCCACCAATAGTGAGTCCAATATTTTATTATCTAGTGATTGTAACCTTATTACAATCTATAATCCCTTACAGCTCAATACTGCCACAAAAAGATATTATCATATTACAACTTATGAAAAACCCCTAACCCTAAGCCATTTTATACAAGTATTTTTCTATTGTAGGGTTAAAATTAGTTAAAACATGTTGGCCCAAAATGTCAATTAAAAATAGCCCCCCAAAAA
This sequence comes from Cupressus sempervirens, assembly GCA_028749045.1. Taxonomy (NCBI): domain Eukaryota; kingdom Viridiplantae; phylum Streptophyta; class Pinopsida; order Cupressales; family Cupressaceae; genus Cupressus; species Cupressus sempervirens. Next base: position 326,000,049 of record CM053789.1, read on the forward strand.
TATTATTATGGAGTTTGCCCAGTACTTCCCTAATCAATCACAAAAAACTAACAATCTCCCACTTGGGGACTAATCAGGCTCCATAATAGTCAACAATCTCCCACTTGGAGACTAGTCCTATAGCAAGGTTGCTACTCTATGAGGCTCCCACTAAATCAATCCACCCTGAACTTAGATGTTCATTTAAATTTAGGTTCAGTCTAGAATACCAACCAAAATTGAAGAAGAGTTCAACTTCTCCCTTGTCAGTACTTTTGGAAACATATCTATTGGATTATTATTTGAATGTATCTTGTTCAACTTTATTTGTCTATCAAACAAAATTGACCAAACGAAATGGTATACCACAATTGAATGTGTTTGGATGTAAAGTAGGATTCTTGAAAAGATGAATGACACTGTGACTATTTGTAATTAAATAATTAACCTCTATGAGTGCCTAAATTATTTGAAGAAGAACTCAAACCATATCATCTCCTTAACTACCTATGTAGCAGTAACATACTCTGCCTCTTAGTGGATAAACCATTCACCTTCTATAACAGAGAAACCTAGCTCACTATTGCCCCACAAATAGTAAATACATAATCTATACTACTTGCTTGGTATTAATATCCCTGGCCAAATTTGAGTCAACATAGCCCTATAAATTAGTAGTAGAGCCCCCAAAATGTAAACATTTACTAGATGTTCCTCTCAAACACCTGAGAATCTATTTGATGGTATTCCAATGCCCAATCCTTGGCTGACTCATATACCCGCTAATGACTCCCACTGCATGTGAAATATCTTTCCAAGTACATACCATAGCATATGTCAAACATCCTATAGCTAAAGCATAAGGTACCTTGGACATTTTTTTCTCCTCTTGCTATGTCTTTGGATAAATCTTCTTACTCAATTTTAAATGACCAAGTAAAGGTGTGCTGACAACTTTAGCATTCTACATAGAAAAACATTGAAACACCTCATTATAATTGGTGTTAGATAAAGTCAATTTTGTATTTTCCCAATCTCTACAAATATTCATACCAAGGTTTTTCTTTTCTGCCCCCAAATTCTTCATAGCAAATGAATGTACTAACTATTATTTCAACCCCTAAATGTGATCCATGTTAGACGCAACAATAAGCATATGATCAACATATAAACATAAAATAATATAGTTATTATCATCCAACCTATTGAAATAAACACAATGATCTAAATGACACTGATTATAAATGATGTTCATGCATAAAATTATCAAATTTAAGATACCATTACCGAGGTGCTTGCTCCAAGCCATATAAACTTTTCTTCAATCTGCACACTAAATTATCCTTACCTTTGACTTGAAATCATTGTGGTTGTGCCATAAATATATTTATCTAAATCACCATGAAGAAAGGTTGTTTTAACATCAAGTTTCTCCAAATGTAAATATTTAGTAGCCACAATACTTAAAATAGTGTGAATAGAATTCATTTTAACAACATGAGAAAATATCTCATCAAAATAAATGCCCTTTTTTGTACAAATCCTTTTACAAATAACCTGGCTTTAAATCTATTTTTACCTTCATCCTCTTCTTTCAACCTGTAAACCAATTTATTTTCTAAAGCCCTTTTACCCATACACAACTCATATAAATCCCGAGTATTATTTTTAAGCATGGAGTCTGTTTCTTTTGTCATTGCTAACTTCGATTAAATATTTGTATCCACCAATATAGCTTCATCATAACCTCTGGGTTAACTAGAATCTATTAATAAAATATAATAAAAATAGGTAGAAAATATGTCTGGAGGTCTACATAGCCTTGTTGACCATCTAACATTCACTAGGGTGTGTGGTATTTGTTGTTGTAGTTGTTGCAGAGCATGAGGGACTATTGAAACATCATCGTTTTGAATATCATCTAACAATACATAATCATTTTCTTTCTTCTCGTGATGTTGCAATATATCTTTGTACAACACTTTCTCATTGAATATGACATCTGTGATTCTTACAATTTTATGATTTTCAAAATCCCAAAGCCTCTAACTAAATTCATCAATGACATATCCAAAAAATATACATTTCTTTGACTTAGCTTCCATCTTGGTTCTATTTTCATAATCTATATGTGCAAAATCCTCACAACCTAACATTTTGACAAAAGAATAAATCACCTTATTGTTGCAATACTCACCACCATCATCAAATCTAAGACATTTTAAGCTTTTACCAGTATCATTTTCAACCATACATTTCAATTTCTTAAAAGTTTTAAATACATCAAATTTTTGTCTAAAAAATAAACCCATACTTTTCTAGTGATGCAGGAGCATCCAAAGGTATAAGGGCAATCCTGTGTCACCCAAAAAATGTACTTAGACTTAGTTTTTGTTTCATGTGTTTTCATTTTTGGATACCCATTTGGGTCAAATAAAGGTTCCAACTCTCACAGTTCCACTATCAGTGTTCATGTAAATCTCGAAAAAATAGCAGTATGTAATTGGGCCATCATTTTGGTGAACTAGGAGGTGTAAATTGGCTAGATGAATGTAATTTAATTTAGAGAATTCCAAAAAAAGAATCAGGTCAAAAGGCCCCACGGTTTGAAAGTTATTGCAGTTTTTTCAGTTTTGGAGACCTCCTAAGAATGCTTCAAAGTTAGGTTAGGGGCATTAAATGACCTCAAAAAGGGCTAAAAAATGGGGGACGAGTGAAGCTGGTCCATAGGGCTATAGAGCACTTCGAGAGATTTCCAAAAATGTAAACGGTTCATCAATCGAAGCTACGGTTCAAAAGTTATGCCTCCCGAAAGTTCGATTACCGTTTCTAGATTCTTCTAGATTTGTGTCAACTTCTAACGCAGCTTTTGGAACCTTCTATTTGGTTGGTGGATGCCTACTAGTACTTTTTAGAATGTACTCCTAGTCCTTAACCCTTTGGGGTCTATTTAAGGAGATTTCTGGCATTGTAAAAGGTAGTTCGGAGTGGAGTTTGAGAGGAGGTACTGAAAGGAGAAATTATCTCCACATTTATGCTATTGTAAGACCTTAGGGCATGTTTTGAAGTTTATTTTCTCTATACTGAATGTACTAGCTTATTTTTCAGTTAATACAATTTCCCTTTTTCTGTTGTGTCCATTTTGTGCTTGGGTTGTGTCCCCATCAAGTGGTATCAAAGCCAATTTTCCTGAGTGTGTAGACAGAGCGCCGACTGTGAGGCAGTTTGCACTAGGGCTATGTGGTTGTGGGTTCGAGTTAGAAGATGCCTCCATGAAGAGAGTGTGGTAGAAGGGCTAGAGCTATTAATCCTGAGGAGGTTAGAGCCCTCCAAAGGCAGGTACAAGCATTGCAAGAGGAACTCCGTAGAGGAACGATTGTGGCCACCAGTGATGAAAGTGAAGATGACAACAAAGAAGACAAAATTTGACCAGAAGGGGAATTTGATGGAGAAGTTCTGAATCATGCAGAGGAAAGGCCTTTTGGGGCCCTTACTAAGTTTGGGAAAAGACCCACAATTGAAGTGGGTGTATTTTCAACAAATCTGAAACCAGATGAGTTGATCGATTGGATCAATGAATTGGAAGAATACTTTGAGTATGAGGATATCAGGGACCCATATAGGATTAAGTTTACAAAGGCCATGCCAAAATCTGGTGGCAAGAGGTTCAATTGGAAAGAAACAGAAGAGGAAAGGAGAAGATCACAAGATGGGATCGCATGGTGGACAAATTGAAGAAGCAGTTCATTCCTGTGGACTACGAGCTTGATTTGTTTAAGAAGATGCATGCATTAAAGCAAGCAGGAAGATCAGTCCAAGAATATATAGAGGAATTTTACCGACTCTTGATTAGAGTGGGGCATGCAGAAGCAAATAAGGAGAAGGTTGCTCGTTATATCAGTGGGTTGCGACCTAGCATCCAGGAGGAATTAAGTCTGATAAGAATGACCATTGTTGAAGAGGCATACCAGTTTTCCCTACTAGTTGAAGAGAAGCTGAATAAAAGGTTTGAAGGAAGACAAAGAGGGCACGGTCAAGGAGGAAGGGGAAGCGATAGATTATCTGGAGGCCGCAATGAAACCCAAAAGAAAAATGAAGATGTGGGTACTAGCAGGAACCAGAGGAATGAGGGTTTCAACCGCTCCCATTATCTAGACTTTGGAAATCAGAGAGGAAGAGGTAGAGGACATGGACAAGGAAGAGGAGGCTTCCATGGTACCTATTTCCATTGCAATAAAGAAGGTCATCTTGCCTTTGAATGCCCTCAATGACAAGGAAGGATAGATAGGAGAGCTGAGGGCCAAGCTAGGGTTGCTCATGTGGATGAAGATGCACAATCATCACATTCAGAGGATGTAGAAAGAGGAGAGACCTTGGTAAATGAAAGAGTCCTACTAAGTGGTGAGATTGAACCAGGAAAACAGAGGAGTTTGTTTTGTACCAGATGCAAGTGTGAGGATAAATGTTGTGACGTGATCATTGATGGTGGTAGCACTGATAACTAGGTATCATAAGAGATGGTCTCTAAGCTGAAGCTCAAGAGGGAGAAACATCCTTAGCCTTATCGGATTGCTTGGGTAAAAGATGATCATAACATCTTGGTAAGTGAACAATGTTTAGTAAAATTCAAAATTGGGAGTTACCATGATGAAGTTCTCTGTGATGTTATTTCGATGGATTTTTGCCATCTATTGTTGGGTAGACCATGGCAGTTTGATAGACATGCAGTACATGATGGGCATGCAAACACATACTCTCTGACAAAGGATGGAGTTCACCACAAATTGAAGCCCATGAAAAAGGAAGGTGAAAAGGTATGTAGCAGTGCTAGGATTTGTCTTATTGATGAAAGGAAGTTTTTAGATGGCATGAAACATCAGCATATGTGCTATGCTTTGATTCCTAAGAAAGATAAAGAAGGTAGTAGTGAAATACCACTTGAAGTTTTAGATTTACTAGGGGATTTTGGAGATATTATCTCTGATAATGTTCCAAATGGATTGCCACCAGTAAGGCAAATCAGTCATCAGATAGATCTGATTCCAGGAGCTAGTTTGCCTAACAAGGCTGCTCACAGGATGACTCTTACTGAAACAGAGGAGCTAAATAGACAGGTTCAGGAGATGTTGAGGAAGAGCTTGATTTGAGAGAGCCTGAGTCCATGTGCAGTACCTACAGTACTCACACCAAAGAAGGATGGAGAGTGCAGGATGTGTACAGATTCTCAAGCTATAAATAGGATAACCATCAAGTACTGATTTCCTTTGTCAAGGATGGATTATCTTATGGACTGCATGAGTGGAGCTCAATACTTCACAAAGATAGATCTCAAGAGTGGCTATCATCAGATACAAATTCAAGAAGGAGATGAGTGGAAAATAGCCTTCAAGACCAAGGAGGGTCTTTATGAGTCGTTAGTCATGCCCTTTGGATTGACGAACGCCCCAAGCACCTTCATGCGGCTCATGAATGAGGTACTTAAGAAGTTCTTCAGAAAATTTATTATTTTCTATTTGGATGATATTTTAATTTTTAGCAAGACTTTGGAAGAACATTTATTGCATATTCATAGTGTCCTTGAAAGGCTAAGGGAAGAGAAATTGTTAATTAATCTGAAGAAGTGTATCTTTGCAAAAAGGGAGTTAGTCTATTTGGGGTTTGTTATATCACCTGAAGGTCTCAAAATGGATCTAGAGAAGGTAAAAGCCATCTGGGAATGGCCTACTCCAAGGTCTGCTACTGAGGTAAGATCATTTCATGGTCTAGTTAGTTTTTACAGGAAGTTTATTAGGAATTTTAGTGGCATATGTGCACCCCTAACTGATACAATAAGAGGGGATAGAAAAGAGTTCAAATGGACTGCAACAACTATGAGAAGTTTTGAATTCCTGAAGAAGAAGGTGATAGAACAACCTGTGTTGGCACTTCCAGATGTTAGAAAAGTGTTCCAGGTGGACTGTGATGCTAGTGGCAGCACTATTGGGGCTGTATTAAGCCAAGAAGGTAAGCCTATTGCATATTTTAGTGAAAATTTGAATGATGCAAAGAAGAAGTATTTTGTTTATGATCAAGAGTTCTATGCAATAGTTCACGCCTTAAAGAAATGGAGGCATTATTTATTGCCAAATTTTTTTTTTTTGTATATTGATCATCAGGCATTATAGTACCTAAATAGCCAAGGTAAATTGAATCAGAGGCATATGAAGTGGGTAGAGTTCTTGCAGAGTTATACATTTGTGTTGAAGCATAGAAGTGGAAAATCTAACAGAGTTGCAGATGCACTAAGTAGGAGACAGTTGTTGCTTACAGTAATGTAAGTTGAAGTAGTTGGGTTTGATGAACTCAAGAAATTGTACCTTGAAGATCCTGATTTTGTTGAAGCATGGAAAGCTTGTAAAGAACCTGTTGCTGTAGATAGAACCAAGTGGTTAGACTATTTGATTCAAGATGGCATATTGTTCAAGGGTAGCCAATTGTGCATTCCAAGGAGTTCAATGAGGGAAATTCTGATTAAGGTGAAACACACTGGAGGGATGGTAGGACATTTTGGTCAAGATAAGACCATTTCCATTCTTAGAGAACATTATTTTTGGCCTCAAATTTCATAAGATGTGAAGAAGTTTGTACAAAGTTGCCAGGTTTGTCAAGTTGCCAAGGGGTTTAGTAACAATACTAGCCTATATCAGCCATTGCCTGTTCCATCAAGGCCATGGGAGGACATAAGTATGGATTTCGTTCTTGGATTGCCAAGGACACAAAGGGGTAATGACTTAGTATTCATGGTGGTTGATAGGTTCTCCAAAATGGCACATTTCATTCCATGCCACAAAACTCATGATGTTGTCCATATTGCAGACTTGTTTTCCAAAGAGGTGGTAAGACTACATGGTCTTCCAAGGAGTATAGTTTCTAATAGAGATACTAAATTTGTAGGATATTTCTAGAGAACATTGTGGAAGAAGTTGAGAACAGACCTAAAATTCAGTTCCATGCATCACCCACAGACTGACGACCAAACAAAAGTATTAAATAGAAGTCTGGGCAATTTGCTGAGATGGTTAGTTGGGGATAAGCCCAAGGGATGGGATTTTATTCTACCACAAGAAGAGTTTTCTTACAATAAGTCTATAAATAGGAGTACTGGAAAAGCACCATTCCAAATTGTATATGGGAATAGCCTAAGGACTGCACCAGAATTGAGGAAGATAGAGCAAGGGGAGAGGACAACTGCTGAAGTAGAAGAATTTGTTGAACATATCAAGTGTCTACATGAGGAAGTTCAAGCACACATTACCAAGATGAATCAAGAGTATAAAGCTAGGGCTGATAAAAGGAGAAGACATAAGGAATTCCAAGTAGGGGATCTAGTCATGGTGCACTTACGAAAACAAAGATTTCCAGCCGGTACTTACAACAAGCTGAAAATAAAGAAATTTTGCCCCTACAAAATTTTGAAGAAACATGACTCAAGAAATGCATATGAGGTGGAGCTGCCAGATGGTGTTCACATTTCTCCCATTTTCAACATTGCAGATTTAACAGAGTATCATGATGATGGTGGAAATGAGGAGCTGGTGTTAGAGCCATGTCCAATTCCTGCTTCTAAGAAGGAGGAGATAGAAGAAATTCTAGATCATCGTGTGGGGAGGAGTACTAGAAATAGGTAGTATAAAGAGTATTTGGTCAAATGGAAAGGATGACTGATCGAGGACTCAACTTGGATTTTAGCAGCTGAGGTTTCCCATTTGGGATTTCCTCTACCATTCATAAAGTGACAAGGTCACTTTTCAATCTACCCTACGTGTCTGATGCAGGAGCATCCAAAGGTATAAGGGCAATCTTGTGTCACCCAAAGAATGTACTGAGACTTAGTTTCTGTTTCATGTGTTTTTATTTTTGGATACCCATTTGGGTCAATTAAAGGTTCCAACTCTCATAGTTCCACTATCAGTGTTCGTGTAAATCCCAAAAAAAAGGAGTATGTAATTGGGCCATAATTTTGGTGAACTAGGAGGTGTAAATTGGCTAGATGAATGTAATTGTAATTTAGAGCATTCCAAAAAAAGAATCAGGTCAAAAGGCCCCACGGTTTGAAAGTTATTGCAATTTTTCTAATTTTGGAGACCTACTAAGAATGCTTCAAAGTCAGGTTAGGGGCATTAAATGACCTCGAAAAGGGCTGAAAAATGGGAGATGAGTGAAGCTGGTCCATAGGGCTATAGAGCACTTTGAGGGCTTTCCAAAAATGTAAACAATTAATCAATCGAAGCTACGGTTCAAAACATATGCCTCCCAGAAGTTCGGTTATCGTTTCTGGATTCTTCTACATTTGCGTCAACTTCTAACGCAGCTTTTGGAACCTTCTAACGTAGCATCCACATTTATGCTATTGTAAGCCCTTAGGGCATGTTTTGAAGTTTATTTTCTCTATATTGAATGTACTAGCTTATTTTTCAGTTAATACAATTTCCCTTTTTCTGTTGTGTCCATTTTGTGCTTGGGTTGTGTCCCCATCATCTAGTTTCATCATCAATGAATGTAACTTAATAATGAGTGCCTCTAAGGAAAGATACCTGAGCTAGTCCCCATACATCTCTATGCATAAGCTCTAATTTCTTTTTTTTTTTCCCTTCCCACTCTTCACAAAACTTACTCTCTTTTGTTTTCCATGTACACAACTTTCATAGAAATCCATATGGACACATTTCAAACCTAGTAAAACTTTCTTCGAATAAAGTAATTTCATACCTTTCTCACTGGTGTGCCCAATTCTATTGTGCTATAGTGTTGTATCAAAATCTACAGTAACTATTTGTTCTCCCTACTCAAATACAACAATTGTTCTTGAATAATCATTTTTCTCTAAAACAATTAAAGTAGATGGAACAATATGGCATGTACAAAGATATAAGGAGAAAGCTACTTTTACACATTTTTCTATCACAAGGGAACCTTTTGAAACCTTCCAAATTTTATCATTAAAAGTAACTATGCAAACCTAATCACCTAGTTGCCCTACTGAAATTAGATTCCTACTTAGCATTGGAACATGTCTTACCTCTTATATTAGAAAATAATTCTCATTCTCACTACAACATTTGAGGTCAAATTGTGATAGCAATTTGCAATGGCAGTGTAATTTGTGGTGATTTTCATGTTTGTTTTTCTTGTAATTTTTGCCATTGTCATAACAATAGTGATGTTGGCATAATTGCAACAAAGACGTGAGTATAAATAAAAAATATATATAGCATAAATCATTTAGCATTTTTTTATATTGTGGAGAGTTGCACCCAAAAGAGGGTGGAGAGCTATAAATGTTGTCATGCCCTTTCTCTTCATTTTGTTGTCGTACCCTCACTCTATGATTTCGTTATCGTACCCTTGTGATCTCATAATTTTGTTGTTGTGCACTTTCTTTGTGATTTCATTTCCATGCTCTTGCTCTACAATTTCATTTTTGTATGGTGCCCTTACTTTTCAAGTTCCTTGTCATGTCATGCCCTTTCTTTGTAATTTCATTGGTGTGTTGTGCCCTTGCTCTTTGATTCCTTTTCCATGGCCTGCCCTTGTGCTACAATTTCATTGTCGTGCCCTTGCTCTATGATTTTATTCAAGAGCTATGTAAATTTTCTTTTATTTTCCTTCTAAATATGAATCTCTTTATATTCTATTCTAAACATGTATATCTTAGAGATAATTTTTAAGCTGCTTATTACATCTTAACACAACTGAAAAATTGACCCAATTGCATACATATTCTAAAATCCAAATTATATAATAATAAAACTCACTCAACCCATACTAAATGACTTACCTCAAGATCCTGCATAAAAATAATCTAGACTAGGACAAATAGGCAGAGTTTGCAAGAAATTTTACAAAAACATATCATAGCAGATTTTTTAGAAAGAAACTAACCATAACCCAGTTAAATGAGTCTAATTGCTAATAAGTTGGGTTGATTACAAATTCCTATAGAGTTATCGTTAGATTAGGTACAATAAAATGAATAATCAATTGTTCCCAGCAAGTAGGATCAAATATAGTTTTCCAATGTGATAAAATTGCATACAGATGCATCACTTGCATGCTAGGCATGAAGCACAATCCCCAATTTAATATGAATGGTTGGATATAAAGGCTCCATACGCTAGCCCAACAATGGAAGCCAAGGATATAACCATGCATGTATTGGCATAGTCTCTCTATGAGGATCCCAGGTATCTATTGTAGTTGTTAATTTGGAAATCACTATATGATCCAGAATGTTATGAAATACTGAAGCTAGTAGTAACTTATCATGTATCTCTAGAAAATGTAGCATAGGTCTGGGGTCCCTTGGATCCTAGGAATTTGTAGCAGCTATTCTCACTACTAGAAGAATAACTTTAGTGAAGAGCTAAGTGTAAGGAGTTAAAGAAGCAAGTTTTGCTCCTGTATAAATGCCATAATCATGAGGCTCATTCCCTTGTAGAAGCCTCTACCACAATGACATTACCTCTAAACTATACAAAGGATGTTGAAGTAGTTCCCAACTTTGAAACACTCTTATAAGAAATTGATACTTGGAATCATCACAAGGAGACTATGTCAATACTTGAAAAACTCTTAAATAAGCAAATGCAGATGCAATACATGACAAATTGCACAACTTGTAATCCTCCCAATATTTGGACTATAAATTCTCAAAGACACTTGCAAGTGATTCCAATGTCATAGTATCTACCACAACACTTTCTTGGATTCTATCTAGTGGCTCCCATAATATCCTCTATATTTTCTAGATGTTGATTTTGCTGTGTAGTCTCTTTCTAAAGCCAATCCTTCTCCTTCTCTCTTGTGCCTTAAATTTTGATTATCAAACTTCTGAATATATACCTCTACCATATCTAAAATCAACTTCACATTGTGTTATAACTATGGTATAGATGTTTGATAATCGATAGCTTTCATTTCAGCATTCAAGTGTTCAAGATTGGTCAACACCCTCACTTGCAGACCTCTCATGTCAAGCACTTTTTATACTATTTCAAGACCATGTTCTTACTTCTGAGCTACTAGTTCTTTAGGTGCATTTTCTTGTAAAACATTAATTTTGTTTAATAATTATAAACTCTTAGAAAGTTCATTTCTGTTTTCACATATGTATGTACATATGTATGTATATATGTGTATGTATGTATATGTTTGTATGTATGTATATGTATATATGTATATATATACATACATACATACATACACATATCTATGTCTCTATGAATGCATGTATGTATATATACAAAGAGATCTTATGGATGGTGGATTATGAATTATAAACAAACAAAAAACAAAAAATAAAAAATAAATGACATTAATCATTCCCATTTTTTTTTGATTGATTGTGGAGAGTTCCACATGAAAGAGGGTGGAGAGCTCTTAACATTGGTGGAGATTAGTGGAGATCTAGAATTTTTTTCCCATTCCTTTGTGATCACTGCATTTCATTTTTGTGTCATGCTCTTGTGATCTCAATGTCCTTGCACTATGATTTTCTTCAAGGGGAGAATAGGTACTTATGTAAATATTCTTTTTTTTTTCCTTCTAAACATGTATCTCTTGTTGATATATAATAGCTTTGATTAGATTCAAGGATAACTAATTATGATGATTATATGCATATGTGCACGTATGTATGTATATATATCAATTCACTATGTGAACTACTTTACATGCATACATACACACTTGCATAGTACTTGTGCTAAATTAAATTAATCATTCATCTCTTGAATTCACACAACTAATTACCCTTGTATTCAATCGAAACTATTCATACCAAACTAAGTATGCAAATATTTGTACTTATAGATTATATTATCTCTTAATGATTGAGTAAAGATCTCATTCATAATATCATCCAAGTAATGATTAGATGCATTACAATTATGTCATAGTAGGATCAAGCAGATGATCCATTTACATTTATATAGATCAATGATTTAATATAAATCATGTTTGGTTAAGCATTAACTAAAATAATTAGTATAAGGTTAATAATTATTTATATCAACAGTCATGTCATGAGCGGTGGTGTAGAGCACCAAGGCACTATTGTGGATTTTGGTTTAATGTTTTGGTTTCTCACCTAATCAAGCTAGGATAAATAAATCTTGGATGGAAAATTCATGGTTGTAATGAAAATACACCTTCATGTTTTTGGAATTATAGACGGAGTAATTGAGAGGGGGGTGAATCAGTTGCCACAAAAACAAATCCATAGATCCCTTAGATGTCTTAAATAACTAGTTACTGCTGATACTCGGTAAACACCATAAAAATGTTCTAACTCAATAGATTAATTGATTACTGATAATCTAGGATTCATAATTATTAATATGCATGCAAAGGTTAATTAAAATGAACACAAGAGACACCAAATTTAAAGTGGAAACCCAATATGGGAAAAACCACCAAGTAACTAGCTACCAATTTTTCACTATTCTGAATTGAGCCCTGTTAGGAGCCAACCCTTTTAAAGGTTACAATACACACTGTTAGGTGTGAGCCTATTAGAGGATTTAATCACCCTGTTAGGAGTGGCCTTGTTAGAGGTCTTTAGAACAATTCAACTGAACTGTCACCTTGTTAGAGGATTTACAAAATGGTTGTTAAATGAACTTTGTTAAGAGATTTGAAATCACTATTACAATGGTTAGAAAGTAAGAATGAATTGACTTGAATAAGATGCAACTAAATTTGCTAATAACAGATCTCCATTCTGCACTATTAGATCCTTCTTGATCAGATATAACTTTGTTGCTCCTCAATGATCTCTGGTCATCCTTCAAAATTCTCTCTTAGACCTTCTTTTTCATTCACACACATCACACACTTAGAATTCACAACTTGACCTCTTGTATTTACCATTTAGATTATCAAGTCAACTCATTCATAAGTTACATTTACCAATAAATCATATATCAGCCGCTACAAATATTACATTAAACAAATAAACTTTATTTCACAAAATAATGGAATCCTTCACTGACCGACCTTGCTTGGTAAATACTGCTTCCAGAAATAATTTCCTGAGTTAACCATTTTAAATCAGTTAACACTGCAAAAGCCACAAAATCCTTTGGCTACCGAGTTAACTTGGTAAGAACTAGATTTCCTTCATTGTCCATGAAAGCTTGGTTAGAACTATTTCCTGCACTATTTTCTCTTGATGACCGAGTGAGCTCAGTAAAAACTATTTCCTGCATTATTTTCTCTTGATGACTGAGTGAGCTCAATAACAACTAAATTTCCTTTGCTAAACCTTGAAAGCTTGGTAGCAACTGCTTGTGCAAGGTAAAGCCTGAAAATGCTTGGTAGACACTGTAAACCTTCTTTGCTGACCTTCTAAACTTGGTAAACTTTGTCTTTTGCTTTGCTAACCATCTAAGCTCGGTAGACTCTGTCTTTTTCCTTTTTGACCAACTGAGCTCAGTAGAATCTATCTAATAACTGATATGACATTTGTGTAACATCAAAGACAACACACAATTGAACAATTGTATCCAACATGTGTATGCCTAGGTGACTTTGAGCAAGTTATAAGCCAAAGTATCTAGTTGGGAAAAATTGGTTCTTTTTGAGTTTTTGGTTAAGGTAGCCTAGGATTAGGTGCTTTTAGTTTCTTTTGAATAAGTTGGAACCTTTTGAACCAAGTCTTAGAATTGAAAAATTGTGAAAATTGTAAAAGTTACACTTTTTGTGCAAAATTGTAAAAGTTTCTCAAAAGTGCAACTTATTTGAAAAGTAGTGACTATTCAAGAAATAGTTATAACCATTGGGATGGATGTAGTAAGGATATATACCTCATTTGTGAGGTCACAAAGGAGAGATTGTATAGATTGGGAGAATTTGCAATAAGAGATTTTTTAGTTTTGAAGTAGTTTTATTGGTTTCTTGTACTTTGTCCATACTATACAGATTAGCAGGCATCATCAGACAATTTTTTGAAGAAGAGTTTTTTCTCACCTTACCATTATTTTTGGTTTCATAATTTTGTGTGGAGTTTTGTTGAAGTTATTCCATTTTTTGTACAAGAGAGTTTTTAGGACAACAATTTTATGGAAGCTTCAAAGATGGGCCCATAATTGTGACTCCCACAATTGGTTTTTAATGGCCTCTTGAGGAATGCTAGTTAGATGTGTTCTCTTAGTGATTATAGGGTTTCAAGACTAGGAAATGTGCTTTTCTATTTTTCCTAACCAGCCCTAAGTCAAGTACCTCTGAGGATTTGACCTTGTGAGTGTGTTCTTTTGAGTATAACAGGAAAAGGATACATGTTGGAGGGTTGATGTAACAAAAGGTTTACTACTACCCAAATCCTTTCCACAGTTACTCAATCTTATCATTAGCCTATTAGGGCTTCTTAATTACCCTAGTCTCTAGAGGATTTTTACTCTATCCTCCAATCCCACTACAATCTATTCACACCAATAGTTAGGTTTATTTCCACACACAAATGTTCCTTCATACGTCATTGTTGGTCTTGCTATTATGGTTTCTTATCCAAACCTTCCATCCAGGTAGCATGATGACTTCCTCCCATGGTATTGGACTCTTCTTGGAATTCTAGACACCATTTTTTCAAGTTGGAACCAAGTTCCTTAACTACAAGTCAAAATCACTCAAAATAGGGCTACTAGAATTAGCTCTCCAAACTGAGTTTCTGGACTTTATCTCTAATTTTTTCCAAAGGAGGAAAAAAAAACTATATATTCAAATGGCCTTTTGAGGAACCTTAAAGATTTTGTGGGTCTTTATTCCCTAAAGTGTTTGTACACCCAAAAGCACAATATAAACCTACTTTTAAGGGTTTCAAAACAATGTAGACTATCTTGGCTAGGGTATGGTTTTTTGCCCACCAAAAATAATCTTGGAAACTTTTCCTTTAATAGGATTCAACCTTACTCATACCTCCTCCTTCTACACTACCTATATTTAAGTATCTAACTAGTTTCAAACCCCAACACACATCTTCTTGCTTGTGATCTCCTAACCAAGTGCACAAACTTGCCTAGGGAATCACCTTTAAATTGCTTGCCAAGCTTCTCAGGGACCTACCACTAGAATACATTATTTACATGGGCTATACAACCATGTTACTTGAAACCATGAAGAACTCATAGTAGGAATTCTTGTGAGATCCATTATGGCCAAAACACTCAAAACTGGAACATCACACTACCTAGTTTTAAAAGATTTTCAAAATTTACTCAAATGAATATTTACAACCTAACAGCCTAAAGAGAAAATAACTATACAAACAAGAGGAACAAAAATCCAAAATCATATTCTTTTATTCAATCCATTTGTCTATACAACACAATCAAAATGCAAAATTATCTCACAAGAACATGCACTAACTTACTCAAGCTTTCTTACTACAATTCCCAACCATTGGAATATGTTTTGATGGTGGATATATAGCATTCCAAGAAGGTTTAAAGTGGTTTTCATAACCACCAAGTTCAAACTTTCACTTTGCAACTTTTTCTCAGAAAGTTGTCAAGCAATTTTTGCAAAAGTTGCATATCTTGACAATTTTTTGATTTTATGAGAAACTTTCCTTCTCATCCTGTTGGGAGCCCTTGAATCATCTAGATTGAGTTAGGAATGTTGTTAAAAATATTATTGTGGCCCTACAACACCAATATACATGTTTTTGGGCTATGGTGCCTGTTTGACAACTTTCATAGCAAGGTGCACAACTTGACATATTTTACCTCTTTCCACTTCCTAACTCCTCCATGACATCTTATGACTCCTTATCCATATACAAACTAGAAAAAAAATATGAAAACCCACCATGGATGCACACTTCTCAAGGTCTTAGAACTATGCCTTTGCAAGCCACAAACAAAATCTTAGAAACAGTCCATACACCTTTCCCAAGAACTCCTAACTTATTCACGATCCTAACTTGGCTAGAGTTAATACAAGCCCACCATCTCAAACCAAAAAAGAAAATTCTTTATGTATGTGTCTATGTATGTATGTATTTATGTATATAGAGAAGCTTCTCTTTATGTATATGTATGTGTATATATACATATGTACACACACATGTGTGCATCTATGTATGTGTATATACAAAGAGATCTTTTTTATGGTGGTTGTTACATATTAGCACAATACAAAAATTGATCCAACTACTTAAATATTCCAAAATCCAAATAAGAAAACAATAAAACTCACTCAACCCATACTAAGTGACTTGCCTCAAAATCTTGCACAAAAATAATGCAGACCAGGAAAAATGGGCAGATATTTTTAGAAAGAAACAAGCCATAACCATGTAAAATGGGTCTAGTTGTTGATTAGCTGGGTTGCTTAAAAATTCCTATCAACTATCATCAAATTAGGTATAATAAAATGAAAAATTAGTTGTTCCTAGCTAGCAAGACCAAATAGAGTTTTTCAAGGTGATAAAATTGCATATGCAGATGTATGTATGTATGTATGTATGTATGTACGTATGTACGTATGTACGTATGTATGTATGTATGTATGTACGTATGTATGTATGTATATATGTATATGTATGTATGTATGTATATGTATATTTTTGTATGTATATATGTATGTATGTATGTATGTATGTATGTATGTATGTGGTCGTTGTATTTTGTTATCATGCAATTATGATCTCTACATCTCATTGTCATACCATTGTGATCTTTGTATATGTATGTATGTATGTATGTATGTATATGTATATGCATACATACATACATATATACATAGACATACATGTGTGTATGTATGTATATATACACATACATATACATAAACAGAAGGTTCTCTATACATACATACATAGACACACACATATGTGTGTGTATGTATGTATACACATACATATACATAAAGAGAAGCTTCTCTAATCACCTGTTGGTGGAAATATCAAGAGATACATGTTTAGAAGGGAAAGAAACGAAACATTTACATAGGTATCTCTTCTCCCATTGAAGAAAATCACAAAGCAAGGACATGAAGATCACAAGGGCACAACAACAAAATGTAGAGATCACAAGGGCATGGAAATGAAATACAGTGATCACAATAGCATAACAAAAGAATCCTAGATCTCCACTGATCTCCACCAAGTGCATGAAAAAGAAATGTAGAGATTAGAAGAGCATAGTAATGAAATGCAATGATCACAAGGGCACGACAATGAAATCTCCACCAACATTTAGAGCTCTCCACCCTATTTTGTGTAGAGCTCTCCACAATCATCAAAATAAATGGGGATTGATTTATGTTCTTTTATACTCATGTGAGTGTCACAATTTCTACACAAACATTGATATTGCAATGTAAACATTGGTATTGCGATGCTGTTGATGATAATTGCAAAAAAAATGAAAATCCATAAATTAACTTATCATCACAATTTGACCCCAAATGTTGTAGTGAACTTAAGTATGTCTAAGACTTTTGATTTGAAGATAGAAAAACCTTTAGTTGACGTTCCTACTATTGAAAGATAGTTATTTTATCTTTTAGTTAAGAGAAAAGGAAGAAGAAAGAAATTTTCTAATTAGATGAAGGGTTAAAAAAAGTATGATTAGTTTGATCCTAGTAGTTGTAGTAGCAAGAGAAGAGCTGATTTGATCCTCATATTAGTAGTCTTAGTATATCTTCTCTACTTGTTGTGTTCCACTTGCTTCATTTCCTATCTTACAACCTTCATACAATAGTGTCCCTTACACTTATCCTAATCCTCATACTACGGTTCCTAATGTCCTACCTATAGCACCTTCTATTCCAGCTAATTTTTACACTCTTCTTATTGTGTCAAATGTGTCATTACCACCTATTTCCTCTATCAATTCAACTATCATTAGTATTGCTCAAATTATTTCTTCCTTGCAACAACAACTCACTCCCCTTACTCAATCGAAGTTTAATGTACCGACCTATGATATGGGTAGTCCTACACAAAAATAGTGCACACTAGGAAAGATGAGCAAAGTTCACAAGAAAGTTTACAGAAACATATCATAGAAGATCTGCTTAGAAAGAAATGATCCATAACCTAGTTCTAATTAGCTAGGTTGATTACAAATTCCTCTAAAAATATCACCAAATTAGGTAAAATAAAATGAACAATCAGCTATCCCCAGCTAGTAGGATCAAATACAATTTTCCAAGGTGATAAAATTGCATATGCAAATGCATCACTTGCTTGCCAAGAATGAAGCGCATTCCCCAATTTGTAAAAAATGGTTTGATATAAAGACTCAATACACTAGCCCAACCATGGAAGCCAAGCATGTAACCATGCATGTACTGGCATAGTCTGCTAGTGAAGATCCAAAGTATCTACCGCTACTTTTAATTTGGGCATCACTATATGATCCATAATTTTATGAAGTATTAAAGCTAGTAGTAACTTCTCCCATGTCTCCAAAAAATGTAGCATAGGTTTAGGGTCCCTTGTCTCCAAAAAATTTTTAGTAGCTATTCTTACTACTAGAAAAATAACTTCAATGAAGAGTTGAGTGTAAGGAGTTCAAGAAGCAAGTTTTGGTTCTGTGTAAATTCCATAATCATGAGGCCCATTCCCTTACAGAAGCCTTTGCCTCAATGACATTACCTCTAAACCATGAAAATGACGTTGAGGTGGTTTCCAACCTTGAAACACTCATATATAAAAATCTCAAAGCAAATGCAGATGCAATACATATATTACTACTATTTATGTATATGTATGTATGTATAAATGTATGTGTTCTTATGTATATATACAAAGAGATCTTGGCACAATAGAAAAATTGAGCTAGCTGTATACATATTCTAGAACCCAAATAATAAAACAATAAAACTCACTCAACCTATGCTAAGTGACTTACCTCAAGATCCTACACAAAAATAATGTAGAACAGGAAAAATGGGCAAAGTTCGTAAGAAATTTTACAAAAGCATATCATAGAAGATATTTTTAGAAAGAAACTAACCACAACCTAGTTAAATTGGTCTAGTTGTTGATTAGCTGGGTTGATTACAAATTCATGTAAAGTTGTCATCAGATTAGGTACAATAAAATGAAAAATTAGTTGTTCCCAGCTAGTGGGATCAAATACAATTTTCCAAG
This sequence comes from Cupressus sempervirens, assembly GCA_028749045.1. Taxonomy (NCBI): domain Eukaryota; kingdom Viridiplantae; phylum Streptophyta; class Pinopsida; order Cupressales; family Cupressaceae; genus Cupressus; species Cupressus sempervirens. The sequence goes on from CM053789.1 coordinate 326,019,166, forward strand.
GTGATAAAATTGCATATGAAGATGCATCACTTGTATGTCATGCATCATTCAGTTTTTCACTAAAATAGGCAATATGCTTACCTTCTTGGCTCAATATAGCCCCAATAGCACTGCCACTAGCATCATAATCCACTTGGAACACTTTATTGAAATTAGGAAGCATAAACAGAGGTTGCTCTATCACCTTCTTCTTCAACAATTCAAAACTCCTTCTAGCTCTTGTAGTCCACTTGAACTCTTTTCTATCCCCCCTCATTGTTTTAGTCAGGGGTGCACATATGCCACTAAATTTTTTAATGAACCTCTTATAAAAACTAACCAAACCATGGAATGACCTTATCTCAGTAGTAGACCTTGGAGTAGGCCATTCCAAGATGGCCTTTACCTTCTCTGGATCCATTTTGAGACCCTCAACTGATAGAACAAACCCTAGATAGACTAACTCCTTTTTAACAAACCTACATTTCTTCAAATTAATCAACAATTTCTCTTCCCTCAACCTTTCAAAGCTACTATGAATGTGTAATAAATGTTCATCCAAAGACTTGCTGAAAACTAAAATATCATCCAGATAGACAATAAATTTTTTTCTAAAGAATTTCTTTAGTACCTCATTTATAAGGCTGACGAAGGTGCTTGGCATGTTGGTCAGTCAAAAGGGCATGCCTAACCACTCATATAGACCCTCCTTGGTCTTGAATATAGTCTTCCACTCATCTCCCTTTTGCATCTGTACCTAGTGATAGCCACTCTTGAGATCTATCTTTGTGAAGTACTGAGCTCCACTCAAACGGTCCATAAGGTCATCTATTCTTGGCAAAGGTAACTAATACTTGATGGTTATTCTATTTATAGCCCAAGAGTGTGTAAACATTCTCCACTCTCCATCCTTCTTTGGTGCTAGCATTATAGGTACTGCACATGGACTTAGGCTCTCCTGAATCAAACCTTTCCTCAACAGCTCTTGAACTTGTTTGTTTAGCTCCTTAATTTCAATAGGAGTCATCCTATGAGCAGCCTTGTTAGAAAAACTAGCTCCAGGGATTAAATCTATTTGATGACTGATTTGCCTTACTAGTGGCAACCCTTCAGGAATATTATCAGAGATGACATCTCCATACTCACTTAATAGGCCTAAAACTTCAAGTGGAATTTCACTACTTTCGTCCTTATCTTTTCTAGGAATTAAAGCATAACACATAAATTGATGTTTCATGCCATCCAAAAAATTTCCTCCATCAACAAGACATACCCTAGCACCACTGCATACCTTTTCACCTACCTTTATCAAGGGCTTCAATTTGTGGTGAACTCCATCCTTTGTTAGAGAGTATGTATTTACATGACCATCATGTACAACATGCCTATCAAACTGCCATAGCCTTCCCAACAATAAATGGAAGACATCTATTAGAATGATGTCACAAAGAAACTTTATTTGACACAAATGGGTATCAAAAAATACAAACACTTTAAATAGAAACTATATCTGTAGATGAGATTTAGTAGATGCAGCACCAACCAGTGATCAGGTAGTTTTAAATTCATGTATTCATATACTTCAAATAATGTGTGTGTGTGTGTGTGTGTGTGTGTGTGTGTGTGTGTGTGTGTGTGTGTGTGTGTGTGTGTGTGTGTTCAATTACTGTACTAAATTTGTAGTGGTCCATTTTTTCTTTACATCTAGAGGATACTATTTGACATAAGGGTCACTCTATTTGTATGCAGATTAATGAGTCTAGGCTATATTCGAAAATGTTTTGTGATTCTTCAATTTGAGACTTAAATACATTTCATTATTATATGTTTGACATTTATATGTTCTAGACCTATGCATAGATTATTGATGTATTTATGGTTAACATGTTGGATGACTTATGTGTTAAATTTAAGATTTGACATAGATTAATCTATTTTCCAACATATCCATGATGTAAGTGTTTATGTTTGATATCTCAATTGTTTACGCTTTTATATTTAACATGTAGATAGATGGTTATATGATTTGGTTTGATGATAATTATTTCTAGATGAATTTATATAATTTGTATGTCCTAATAGATGGTTCTGTACTAATAGATGGTTGTGATTTGATTAAAAATCTTTATAAATATTTATATGTTTTGATTTGATTATTATATATAGGATGGAATTATAGAATTTTGATTTTCTAATAGATGGTTATGAATTGATTAAAAATTCTAATGATTTGATTAAAAAATGGTTTTAGATAGTTATAAGATTTGAATTTTTATACATGTAAATTAAAAGATCAAATAATGTAACTAATTTCATACATATATATTTTTCAAACATGTAATTGAAAAGTAATTAATCTATCTAGTCGCATATATCTATTTGAAATCATACATGAGTTAATGACCACTTAGTTACATATTAGTTAGAAATTACTTATTATTAGCTATATTGCTTATGACATTAGATCCAAATTAGTTAGATTATTTATAAAAAAATTAGTTACATGTTAGATTTTTTATGACAATAATTAGGTTACTTATGATCGTATTAGTTCTATATTGGTTAGATTATATATTGTCTATAGTAATAAATTAGTTAGATCAGTTATGACATTAGGTCTTGATCAATTGGAAAATTAGTTATATTTTGATAAGTAGGAGATGATTTCCACAGCTAGTCAAATTGTGATGTGAATATCAGGATTTAACTATGTGATTTTGAGTCAAACTCGATGACCCATGTTTCATGAGTAGTGATTCAACATGAATCCATCTCTCATGAGAATAAATGGAACACTTAGCACTCATTGGATCTAGGTGATGCTAATGGATGGTTCATAAGGCACAACACTTGGTGAAGGTTTTGCAAATGGGGTTGCAAGCTTTGGGTTTAATTGTGGAGGAAACTCCGTAGTTAAGCGCGCTCGGGCTGGAGTAGTACTGGGATGGGTGACCTCCCGGGAAGTCCCGGTGCTTCACCCCTGTGAGCATCACCTAGATCCAATGAGTGCTAAGTGTTCCATTTATTCTCATGAGAGATGGATTCATGTTGAATCACTACTCATGAAACATGGGTCATCGAGTTTGACTCAAAATCACATAGTTAAATCCTGATATTCACATCACAATTTGACTAGCTGTGGAAATCATCTCCTACTTATCAATTGATGAGCTTAAGGGGCTTTCTAATGGATGGTTCATAAGGCACAACACTTGGTGAAGGTTTTGCAAATGGGGTTGCAAGCTTTGGGTTTAATTGTGGAGGAAACTTCGTAGTTAAGCGCGCTCGGGCTGGAGTAGTACTGGGATGGGTGACCTCCTGGGAAGTCCCGGTGCTTCACCCCTGTGAGCATCACCTAGATCCAATGAGTGCTAAGTGTTCCATTTATTCTCATGAGAGATGGATTCATGTTGAATCACTACTCATGAAACATGGGTCATCGAGTTTGACTCAAAATCACATAGTTAAATTCTGATATTCACATCACAATTTGACTAGCTGTGGAAATCATCTCCTACTTATCAATTGATGAGCTTAAGGGGCTTTCTAATGGATGGTTCATAAGGCACAACACTTGGTGAAGGTTTTGCAAATGGGGTTGCAAGCTTTGGGTTTAATTGTGGAGGAAACTCCGTAGTTAAGCGCGCTCGGGCTGGAGTAGTACTGGGATGGGTGACCTCCCGGGAAGTCCCGGTGCTTCACCCCTGTGAGCATCACCTAGATCCAATGAGTGCTAAGTGTTCCATTTATTCTCATGAGAGATGGATTCATGTTGAATCACTACTCATGAAACATGGGTCATCGAGTTTGACTCAAAATCACATAGTTAAATCCTGATATTCACATCACAATTTGACTAGCTGTGGAAATCATCTCCTACTTATCAATTGATGAGCTTAAGGGGCTTTCTAATGGATGGTTCATAAGGCACAACACTTGGTGAAGGTTTTGCAAATGGGGTTGCAAGCTTTGGGTTTAATTGTGGAGGAAACTCCGTAGTTAAGCGCGCTCGGGCTGGAGTAGTACTGGGATGGGTGACCTCCCAGGAAGTCCCGGTGCTTCACCCCTGTGAGCATCACCTAGATCCAATGAGTGCTAAGTGTTCCATTTATTCTCATGAGAGATGGATTCATGTTGAATCACTACTCATGAAACATGGGTCATCGAGTTTGACTCAAAATCACATAGTTAAATCCTGATATTCACATCACAATTTGACTAGCTGTGGAAATCATCTCCTACTTATCAATTGATGAGCTTAAGGGGCTTTCTAATGGATGGTTCATAAGGCACAACACTTGGTGAAGGTTTTGCAAATGGGGTTGCAAGCTTTGGGTTTAATTGTGGAGGAAACTCCGTAGTTAAGCGCGCTTGGGCTGGAGTAGTACTGGGATGGGTGACCTCCCGGGAAGTCCCGGTGCTTCACCCCTGTGAGCATCACCTAGATCCAATGAGTGCTAAGTGTTCCATTTATTCTCATGAGAGATGGATTCATGTTGAATCACTACTCATGAAACATGGGTCATCGAGTTTGGCTCAAAATCACATAGTTAAATCCTGATATTCACATCACAATTTGACTAGCTGTGGAAATCATCTCCTACTTATCAATTGATGAGCTTAAGGGGCTTTCTAATGGATGGTTCATAAGGCACAACACTTGGTGAAGGTTTTGCAAATGGGGTTGCAAGCTTTGGGTTTAATTGTGGAGGAAACTCCGTAGTTAAGCGCGCTCAGGCTGGAGTAGTACTGGGATGGGTGACCTCCCGGGAAGTCCCGGTGCTTCACCCCTGTGAGCATCACCTAGATCCAATGAGTGCTAAGTGTTCCATTTATTCTCATGAGAGATGGATTCATGTTGAATCACTACTCATGAAACATGGGTCATCGAGTTTGACTCAAAATCACATAGTTAAATCCTGATATTCACATCATAGTTATATTTTGTTAGAAATTCATGACATTAGTAAGATTCCTTATGACTTTTTTAGTTCTATATTAGTTCAATAAATTATGGTACATTAGTTAGATATTACAACTAGATCACCTATTATATTAATAATTTTAAAGCTATAGACCTTAAGGGGATATAAATTTAACATGTCTTAAATTAATGTCTTCAAGGGATATAAAGTTAATTTTTCTTAGAGAACAATGTCTTAAGGGAAATTCTTTTAAGATATTTTTTTAAAGGGACATACATAACAACAATGATAAAAGTATTTATCAATGCAATACAAACCCCATTGAACCATCAAAGCATACATAAGAGAACAATCATAGAAGTATTTTTAACTATGATATAAAAATCATTTAACCATTAAAGCATATTTAATAGCATATAAGCATATATTTATTTCATAAGTTGTTTAATCCATCATATATTTAAACTTTAGATATGATTAATCCCTCATATATTTATTATAAAGGTATCAAGTACGTCCTAAAACATGAAACAAGTATGTCATATTATTTAGATCAAATCAAGTGGTTCATACCTCTCATGGAGAATGTGTAATATTCTCTCATGATCCTTACTATCTAGTTGCCACTTATAACATCCACATTGAGATTTAACTAGATAAAGACAAAGAGAGGTGGTAACCACTAAATAACAATATTGAAACACCTTATTTTCTAGGTTGTAATCAATAAAATAAATCTCGTGCTTAATTGTTCTTATTTTCTTGACAAATGTTATTATTTTCATTCATTATTTACTTCTTTAGGGATTGGTTGCTTTGTCCTCTTTCTAATTTAATGATAATTCCTTCAAGAAATTCCATAGATGCACTCATTTATGTAATTTGTTGAGTAATGAACATGATTCAAACTTTAACATTACAAAAATGCACATATTAAACTTTCTCATTTATGACATTTATACATTTCACATAAGATCAACCATTCATTTATGATATAAATCATAAATAAAAGTTCTTTTCACACTCATTTAAACTAGACAAATGAAATCATAGACTACAAGTTCCTCAAACTTGAAATAGTGACAAATCTTGATTTAAAATGACCATAACATCAAATATACAATACAAATCTCTTTCAATTATTGAAAATAATATATATTTGAAAATCAACTTGCAAAATTACATAAAGAATGAAAAAAATATACTCTATAACAAATTTAACTAAATAGAATGCTCTCACTTCTCATGAAGAAAGCTACTATTATCTACAGATAGCTCAAAATATTACATCAATGTACTTCTTATTCAGAATCAAGGGCACTGCAGTAGAAGGCAGAGGGTTTGCGGGAGTTGGAGGATATCCCAGTGCCTGAAAATCCTTTGCATCGTCCCTTCACATTGCCAACACACACGCCGATCATATTTTTCAGAAGCTTGCTTTGTTGGTTTTTAGGCTGAGATGCAAATTCTTCAATCGCCATCCACTGGAAAAACAATCAAACAATTTGAACCCCACGTAAGACGATATTGCAATATCCAATTAAATAGTGATATTGAATCACCACCACTAATTAAAAAACGTACCTTGGCTGCAGAAACTTCAGTATCTTGCGCAACAATGTTAGAAGAAAGTGATCTTAACATACACACGAAGAGCATATCTGATTTTCCAAAGGGGGCACTGTGACCATCCCTGCAGTTCATTCACCCACAACTATTAGAGAACCATGAAAAAAAATACTGCTTCAAACTCATTATCAATCTGTTTTTGCTTACCTGAACCCGACCACTTGTACAAACTCTGTATCAATCTGTAAAAGTGCAGCAAATAGTTGAATAACTAAAAATGTCAGGAAATTGAATTGCTTAAAAGTGAAAATTCCAAAAGACGAAAGAAGTGACAGTTACCCCTGTTTCTTCCTGAACTTCTCTTATGGCCCCTTCCTTAATGCCTTCCCCCTATCACAAACAAATTGCCCATAAATATATATTAATGCCTGTCTATAAAAATTGCAGTCATTAATTTCGTTTGACGATGTCGAAGTTTAAGCTGCACACCTGGTTAATCCTTCCCGTTGGCATCTTCCACAACCCGGAATCCTTGTAAGGTCCGCACTTCTCCTGAACTACTAGAACCTATCATCATAATTTATGCATCAGATTTGATTATATCGCATTCTAAATAACAGTTGCTAGGGACGGGTAGAAAATTGAGCAGAAGGAATACAAATGCAAACGTTACCTGTCCGTCGTCGTTGAATACAAAAGCTGCAATCCCCACTTGATGTGAAGCATTAGCGGGGATGGTACAAGGAGTTTGGGGAATCCAATACACTAACATCACGTACCAAGGCTCAGCGTGGTGGTACCAAAATCCCAGCTGCGATCCACCGATCATAAAGTATTGATTGAAGCGTAAATAAATGGATTGGAATAGGACTAAAAAAAATTAATCAAGGCGGGTAGCACCAAACTATTGAAGAACCGACCTCGATCGCAACGGGGACTAGCTTTGCCTGTTCCTTGGACACTTTAATCCACACCGCCTTCTTCCCCTGTACAATCGAACAAGTATCATATTATTACTAATTAGGGATTTGTAATTGTATATTATAACAGAGCAGTAATTAGCACTGACCTGGCTCGTCCATAGAGAAAGTGACGCCTTGAGCGAGGCTGCAAAAGGAGAGGCATCGTTGTGCATATTCTCCACGTCAACAACTATGCCCTCATATCTATCTTCATGGGCTTTCAGCACAGCTTGATCATCACATGTTTCCTTCATAACTGTTTCAACGTCGTTAGTGGTCACCGAAACCTCGTTCGCTGTAGTACTGAAAGCCATTCTGCAGCGTAAGCAACGACGTTCAATGTCTCGGAAAATGATTTTTTTGTAAAAGATACGTCTGTGAGTGAGATGAATGGATTTGGTTTCTTCCTGAGCGGGTGCAAACGCAGATTGAATTGAATTAGCAGTGTAAGCAACGACATGCCAACAAAAAAGTTCAATAAGAGATGAAAATAGATCAAAGTAGTGCAGGAACTGATGCTAACCTTGTGAGGACCACTGTAGGCAAGATTGTATTTTGCTTCTTCCTTATCCCTTACAAAAACAAATTGAATCGAACTAGTAGTGCAATATAAACTATGTGGTAAGAACGTAAATATATATATTGGAGGCAACAACTAGAGGATGTTTCTGGGATTTCAGATGACTGCTTCGGCACTAGTAACAACCAACTACCGCTACCCTCCCTTAAGCGTAGCAAAAATGAATCCTGAAAACTTGTCTGCAAAGCAACGACGAACAGCGAGAAATTTCTCATAAAAAAATCTAAGACTATCTTCGCAAATTCGCGGAAATGTATCGTGAATTCTTGTTAATGACCACGTATGCTGCTACGTTTTAATGATAAACATATAACAGTAAAGCGCGTAACAGAATAGTCAATGCCTGAAGGCAAAGCAATTGCACTTTCTGGGGCTCTTATTGAAATTCCATACTATTTCTTCGAGTTGACATTTTGGAAAATAACATAAATACTGTAGAAAAAGTTTGAGGCTTCCTAAACCCCAATTTTTTTTCCTTCACGTCATGCATCGTTTCTTCCTTTATCACTAGTTTTTTCCATCGTATGGTCAGGTAAATTCTTTCAAATTTCCAGTCATATCCGTTCTCATCTTTCATTTTGATTCTGCCGACTGTGACAACTTTATGAGATTTCTATACGCGTGGGATTTAATATATGTGATAATATTGAGGCATTTGGCCCACAACTGTGCACCTAATCATTCAATTTAAATTTGGAAAATCAATATTAAAAATCTAATTGTAATTTATATAAATTTGGTTGTATAGAGGGTCTGCCTCAAAATCTGCTTAGTGGAGGAGGCTTAAGGTTGTGGGTAGTTCCCTATGATCTTGGGTTCGAATCTTGTGACCTGCTTCAATGATGCATTGGTTCTACTAATGAGTAGGTGCATATAAACAAGTGAGACTTATCAATGTATTTACGAAAAACTAGTGTTTACATAAGATAAAATATATAAGTCATCTGAGGCTCACCACTGTGAAAATTAACTATTGCAGTCACTGATTATAAATCTCCTATCATAAACAATTATTAAACTACTGAAAAACGAATTCCAAGCTAATATCAAAAAATAACACAACAGCAACTTCACTTATAAAATACGGAAAGAAACGCACAACACAATGAACACAATATTTTCAAACAAATTGTCTCTGAAAAAACCCCTAAAGGAAAACCAGTCCTACAGATGAGGAATTATATTAAACTTCAACAAATTAAGAGATGCAAAATTCTTTGCCCCTCACTGGCAGAACTCCGACAACCTCCTAATTTCTCCCACTGATATTCCTCACTGCTATTCCCATGTTAACACTGTGCCCTTGCTAACACTGCAAGATTGTTTGCTAACACTATAAACTTACAAACTCATTTGCTAGCACTACAAATGTTTCTCCAAACTTCATTATTCTCCAACTACCCCCCTAACCTCCTTTTATACTGCTCCTGTTGGTAAACCAACAACCAAGATCAATTTACAATCGACGGTCAAGATTAAAACAACTTAACAACCCTAACCAAGTCGGTTTCTAGTTGTTTCTAAAAGTGGTCAATTATTTAACAAATATTTGTCCCTAACCTAACCAATTAGTTAGCAAAATAATTACTTCCTAAATAATAGAAAATGGACAAACAACTATCCAAAGCTAACTAAACTAACACTCCCTCTTAGCAAGGAAGTTGTTCTACATGACACCTAACTTATCTCTGAAGAAGATAAATTTTATCTTCCCCAATGCCTTAGGCAGAATATCTACTACCTGCTCCTCTATAGGTATGTACTATAGCTAGACAACTCTCCATTGTACACAATCTCTAATGAAGTGATATCTATATGTTTATATCTATCATGAAACATTGGATTGTCAGACAACTTGAGGCAACTCTGATTATCACAATGTATCACAATAGTCTCAACCTTCTAACCAAACAAAGCTACTAATAACTTTCGAAGCCATATAGCTTCACATGTTGCCATGCTAGCTGCTATGTATTCTGCTTCTATTGAACTTAGAGCCATAGACTTCTACTTCCTGCTGAACCAAGAAACAACTCCTGATCCCAAGCTAAAACAACACCCTAAACTGCTCCTTTTGTCTGTTGTACTTCCTGCCCAATCTACATTAGTATAGCCTATCAACTTGATACCTTCACCTCAAACATATTTGATTCCATACTCAATTGTACCATGCAAGTAACGCAATACACGTTTGGCCGCTATCCAATGCATTCTCTTTGGTTCAACCATGAACTGACTAAGAGAGTTAACTACAAATGCTATATCTGGCCTAGTGTTGATCAAATACATAAGCGAACCAATCAATTGCCTATATAAAATGGGATCTACATCCTTCTCCCTAGATGTATCTACCTTCCTCCAATTTGTGATCATGGGTGGAGACATGGCTTTCCAATCCTCCATCCCAAATTTTTTCAAGATTTTAATGCAATATTTCCTTTGACCAAAGAAAATCTCCCCATCTGTCTACCACACTTCCATACCTAGAAAGTAGTGCATAAGTCCCAAATCTTTCATCTTGAACTCTTTTGCAAGGTTCCTCTTGCAGTCAACTATGAGCCCTAGTGAACCTATAAGAAACAGGTTATCCACATAGAGAAAAAGAATGAGATTATCACCCCCAACCATCAAGTAGTAGAGGTTAGCATCTGCTTCACTCTTCACAAAGCCCATTTTCGGCAAGTATGTATCAATGTGCTCATACCACGCTCTAGGAGCCTGCTTGAGTTCGTACAATGCTTTCTTCAATCTATACATATCGGTCTCTTTGATGTGTGCTATAAAGCCTTTTGGTTGTTCTGTCTATACCTCCTCCTTTAACTCACCATTAAGGAATGTTGTCTTGACATTCATTTGATGGATCTACCATCCCATCTGTGCTGCAAGTGAGATTACAACTCATATAGAAGTATACCTGGCAACTGGAGTAAATATCTCCACATAGTCTATTTCCTCCTTTTGAGAGAACCCCTTTGCCACAAACCTCGCCTTGTATTTCTCGATGCTACCATGTGTACCATGCTTTATCTTATAGATCTAGCATGATCCAACAACTACTCTATCTGTTGGTTTAGGAACTACCTCCCACACATCATTCTGCATTATTGAGGAATACTCCTCAACCATAGCATCTTTCCATTCCTAATGCTTCGTAGCCTCTTGATAGCTAGAAGGCTCACTATCTACCAACTGACTAACTAATGCCACATAGTCATCAAACTTGGCTAGTTATCTCCGTTGTCTCATACTCTTCCTAGGAGCTCCCACAAACTCCTGAGTATCCCTTTGTGTATCTGGAACCTCATGGTTCTTGTTGCCAACTGTAGAAGATGAAATGTCAACTTCTGAGTCCTCTAGATGCATTTCCTATTGCACCTGTTGCTCCATACTCTATGAATCTTCACTACCTAAGTTTACACTCGTACTGGTAAATGTACTTGACCTTTGATGACCTTGACTTGGTCTAGGAGCTTCTATTGGCTACTCACTCTGATCATCTGCTGGCAAATCTCTAGATCTCCTGAATGTCTTGTCCTCCATGAACTTGACATCTCATCTGACAATAATTCTTTTAGTCCCTAGAATTAAAATCCTATATGCCTTTGAGGTCTCACTATACCGAACAAAGTACCCCCTCTCTATAGTTTGATCTAACTTTGTATGTGTATCTCCAAGAATATGACAATATGCCAAACTTGTAAATATCCTAAAGTGACCAACATCTGGCTTCTTCCCTATGAAAGCCTCCTCTGGTGTCATCTTCCCTAACACCTTATGTGGAACTCTATTCTGAATGTAGACTATTGTATTACATGCCTCTTCCCATAAGTAACAGGGCATGTCCTTGTCATGTAGCATAGCTCTTGCTACCTCCGATATAGAACTGTTCTTCCTCTCAGCAACTCCTTTCTATTGTGGATTGTAAGGAATAGTCAATTCTCTCTTGATTCCTTCTCTGGTATATAACTCCTAGAAGACATTTCCTTTGTACTTGCCTCCATTGTCTAACCAAAGAACCTTTATCTTCTTTCCTATTGAATTCTCCACAAGAGCTTTAAACTCTTAGAATTGACTAAAAACATCATCTTTAGTCTTCAAGAAGTATATCCAACTCTTTCTAGAGAAATCATCAATAAAAGTAACATAGTACTCATATCCTTTGAGAGATTTTGTTGACATTGGTCCACAAACATCTAAATGTACTAGATCAAGAACACCCTTAGATCTAGTGTCACTCCTTGGAAAAGATGCTTTTGCAAACTTCCCCAGCACACATCCCTTACATACATCATCATGCTCTGTGCTCACCTCTGGAACACCTGTCACCATCTCACAAAGTAATCTAAGTGTTCTATGATGAATATGGTCCATCCTCCTATGCCATAGCTCTCCAAGATCTCTAGGATTATTGTTGCTCATGAGTGCCTTAGGAGTATCAAAGTGCAATCTATAAAGGGGACCACTCCTAACTCCAATAGTTATGGATGATTCCCAATCCTTGTGCTTAATCAACACATTTGTCCCTCTAAAGAGTACATTATACCCCCTATCCTGAAGAATAGATACATAAATCAAATTCATACCTAAGCCTGGAACATGCAACACATCATGAAGAGGAATTATCTTTCCATTCTCCCTCTGAAACTAAATAGTCCCTTGCCCACTTAGGTTGAATTTGGACAAGTTTCCCATAGAAATTTGGATGTTGGTGTCCTCCTCCGTGTAACTAGAGAAGTACTCTCTAACTCCTATCATATGAAATGATGCTCCACTATCTATATACCAAACACATTGTGAGGTTGAGTTAACCATACAAGCTATGAGTGCAAACTCATCTTCCATTCTACTAGAGAGTTCTTTGGCACTTGCTAAAGCTGCCACCTACTTCTTACCCATCTTCCTCTCTACACAATCACTAACATAGTGGCCAAACTCGTGACATCCAAAGCACTTGACCTTAGAAAGGTTCTTCTTCTTCTTCTCACTTTGTGAGTTTGATCCTTTGCTAGATCCCTTCTTTCCTTTCCCTTTACCTGCTAGGGCAACATTCTCTTGTTCCACCTCACCTTTTTGACTCTTGTTGGCCCTATTGAGAAGACTTAGTCTAAACTCCTCCTGAGTGAAATCAGTCCATAGTTGATCCCAACTCGGTAAAGTATCTCGTCCACTCATAACTTGAACAATGACACTCCATTGTTTAGTAAACCCATTTTGGGCTATCCTCACTAGCTCATCCTCACTGGGGCTATCTCCAATAGCTGCTAACTCATCCTTGACAAGTCTGGGCCTAGTAAGGTAACTTGTGACATCTTCTCCCTAGTTCATTTGGGTATTCTTTAGCTTCTCTCTAAGAATCAACTTCCTGTTGGTGGTAGCGTTTTGGTACAAATTCAGAATGGCATCCTAGATCTTCTTCATCGTATCTAGCTCTAAGATATGTGGAACAATATGATCCTTGACACCATCAAGGATAATCCTCCTTGCTTTGGCATCATCCTTCTTATGTGCTGCAAGTTGTGTTGCATCCATTGGTATAGGTACAACACTGGTAACATGATCCTTGATAACATTCTCTTCTAACAATAAAGAAATTTTTGCCTTCCAAACACCAAAATTTGAGGCACCATCCAATCTTTCCTGATCTCTCAAACCAATTGAAGCCATCTCAAGGGTTTTAAGCAATAGTAAATCTAAAGAGATCAAAATTTATTTCCTAGGCCAAAACTCCTTAATAATGCTCTGATACTATGTTAAAATTAACTATTGTAGTCACTGATTATAAATCTCCTATCATAAACAATTATTAAATTGCTGAAAAACATATTCCTAGCTAATATTGAAAAATAACAAAACTGCAACTTCACTTATAAAATACGAAAAGAAATGCGCAACACAATGAACGCAATATTTTTAGACAAATTGTCCCTGGAAAAACTCCTAAGGGAAAACCAGTTCTATAGATGAGGAATTATATTAAACTTCAGCAAATTAAGAGATACAAAATTCCTTGCCTCTCACTGGCAGAACTCTAACAACCTCTTAATTTCTCCCACTGATATTCCCCACCACTATTCCCACGCTAACACTGTGCCCTTGCTAACACTGCAAGATTGTTTGCTAACACTACAAGCATATAAACTCATTTGATAGCACTACAAATGTTTCTCCAAACTTCATTATTCTCCAAATGGCCCCCTAACTGCCTTTCATAATACTCATATTGGTAAACCAACATCCAAGATCGATTTACAATCGACGATCGAGATTAAAACAACTTAACAACCCTAACCAAGTTAGTTTCTAGTTGTTTCCAAAAGTGGTCAATTATTTAACAAATATTTTTCCCTAACCTGACCAATTAGTTAGCAAAACAATTACTTTCTAAATAATGGCAAATGGATGAATAACTGAGCACAAACATTAAATAGGCCACACCAACATGAAAAACTTTACATATACAAGTAGACATGAATTCATCTAATCAGAGTCACGAAGAAGATGCAACAACCAAAGAGGAGGAAGAAGACACAACATTTCTTGGCATTTAAACTAGGTCAACTTCTTTAGTGTCTTACCTAAATGTTCCTTCATTTGTTTCTTTGATATTTGTATCCTACTCTAATTTTAAAAGACTTGTACATTAGTACATTCCCATGGTTTACAGTTTTCCTTAAATTTTGAATGATTCATGTCCTTTTAGGTTTACAGTCTTCAAGAACTATTCTTTCATTTTTTCCCATTATGTTCTTTACCATTTCAGTTTTGACTACCCTTATAAATATACATCATCATTGTCTATATTCTCTTTTAATGCTTTTTAAATTGTTTTTTATTAGAGGAAATCAATTTTAAGAGGGATGATAAGCCCTATACAAATATATTGTTAGGGGGACCTAGAACCCTAATAACTACAAAAGAATTAGTAATACACACTAGTATCTAGCCAAAAGTGAAACACCAACCTAACAAAAGAGCATAAGAATTAAAAACTACACTATGAGGATTTTACAAGTATCCCTGAAATAAATAGCCTAAAGAAGGTTACAAAGTATGAGATGTATCACACACTAATAACATTGTATGTGGTTTTGATAGGCTCCCCAAACCTTAAAAACCATCATCAAATAGTTACACATTGTAAATCTCACTCAAACATAAGTTTTCTCATGAGACTCAAAACTGTAAACCTTGAATGGGATTTTAAAATGATCCACCAAACTTAAGTGAAGAAAACTAACATGATTACTCATTATAGTTCTATCTACAACTATGGCATATTGGAAGGCTCCCCAAACCAAAATACCCATCCTTTGAAAATATATACACTAAAAAACCAGGTGACAATTAGGGATTTTTGGAGCCTCCCCAAACCAAAATAACCATCCTTTGAAAATATATACACTAAAAAACTAGGTGACAATTAGGGATTTTTGGAGGCTCCCCAAACCTTATTTGGGTATGTGAATGTCTCTCATAACCAAATAAATTAACCTATATGGAATAAACCATAAAGAGAACATTGAAAAACTCTTGGCATTTAATATGATACCTAAAATAATCTAAGGGTTTTAAGAGTATCGCTTAACATACAAAGAGGATTTTGACATAGGTCCCTCAACCAAGAATTTGTTGCAAGGAGAGAACCATCCCTCCCCTAAATCCACCCATAACTCCCCAACAAGACTCTTTTCCATCTCAATATGAGAGGATTAGACCTCAATATGAATAATATAAAGGGGAGAAGATGAAAGAAGGATTCTTAAAGTGTCTAGCTTTGGATTGAGTGATAGAAACCAAGAGTAACCCAACACACATCCTCTCTTGACCCAAAATCCACCTCCATAGGATCATAAATAACCTCAAGTGATCCATACAAAGAAGACATCTAAGAATAAAATTTCCACCACTTGAAATCTATCACATAAATAGACGCCACATCAATGCAGACCATAAACACCTCTATAGGAACAAGATATAGAAGTTAGCTAAAACTTGAACCAATCAGACGTTCCTTGTATAAGGAACTGAACTAGATGAAATTGGGAATAACAAACCCACAAATTACTAAATACAAGAAAATATCTAACCATAAATAATAAATAAATGAATAGGGATACATCATTTTTGGAAGGATAAGCCACATATAAAGGACATTTAGCCACACCATTCGATAAAAAATCTAATTACATCATCATATATAATTGTTATACAATAATCAATGCTACCATTAATTATGATTAATCCCAAACTAGTAATCACTGATAATTGGGTTATCATCTTCGTCTCTTCACAATAATATTAATTTATGTTTTCTATTAAAAAATTAATGTTACTCTTTTCATAGATCAACACTTGATTACATATGGTGCCAAGAGGGTTAATATTTGATTAGCAATTTGACTATCAAGTCAATTAGCATTGATGTTTCTATCATTTTGAACTTCCTCCTACCAATAAATGGATTGCTAGAAGCTATTGGATTGTTATGGCTTCATATGAGGCTATCTTTTATTGATCGTTAGCATCACTGACTACTTGGTTTGATTAAAAATATAAGTTTATATTTTCATAATGATCTAATTTTAAGATCATTGTAATTGTATTAGCACCTCCTGTAAAATATATGTTTTCTGAAGGGAACAATCTCTTGCATTTACATTGAGAATGAGCCAATAAGAGACATGTCTATTCATCTTTATGTAAATAGACTAATGACAACTATATACATACATATATACCTGCTAGGGCAACATTCTCTTGTTCCACCTCACCTTTTTGACTCTTGTTGGCCCTATTGAGAAGACTTAGTCTAAACTCCTCCTGAGTGAAATCAGTCCATAGTTGATCCCAACTCGGTAAAGTATCTCGTCCACTCATAACTTGAACAAAGACACTCCATTGTTTAGTAAACCCATTTTGGGCTATTCTCACTAGCTCATCCTCACTGGGACTATCTCCAATAGCTGCTAACTCATCCTTGACAAGTCTGGGCCTAGTAAGGTAACTTGTGACATCTTCTCCCTAGTTCATCTAGGTATTCTTTACCTTCTCTCTAAGAATCAACTTCCTATTGGTGGTAGCATTTTGGTACAAATTCAGAATGGCATCTTAGATCTTCTTCATCGTATCTAGCTCTAAGATATGTGGAACAATATGATCCTTGACACCATCAAGGATAATCCTCCTTGCTTTGGCATCATCCTTCTTATGTGCTGCAAGTTGTGTTGCATCAATTGGTATAGGTACAACACTGGTAACATGATCCTTGATAACATTCTCTTCCAACAATAAAGAAATTTTTGCCTTCCAAACACCAAAATTTGAGACACCATCCAATCTTTCCTGATCTCTCAAACCAACTGAAGCCATCTCAAGGGTTTTAAGCAATAGTAAATCTAAAGAGATCAAAATTTATTTCCTAGGCCAAAACTCCTTAATAATGCTCTGATACTATGTTAAAATTAACTATTGTAGTCACTAATTATAAATCTCCTATCATAAACAATTATTAAATTGCTGAAAAATATATTCCTAGCTAATATTGAAAAATAACACAACTGCAACTTCACTTATAAAATACGAAAAGAAATGTGCAACACAATGAACGCAATATTTTTAGACAAATTGTCCCTGAAAAAACTCCTAAGGGAAAACCAGTTCTATAGATGAGGAATTATATTAAACTTCAAAAAATTAAGAGATACAAAATTCCTTGCCTCTCACTGGAAGAACTCCAACAACCTCCTAATTTCTCCCACTGATATTCCCCACCACTATTCCCATGCTAACACTGTGCCCTTGCTAACACTGCAAGATTGTTTGCTAACACTACAAACTTACAAACTCATTTGCTAGCACTACAAATGTTTCTCCAAACTTCATTATTCTCCAAATGCCCCCCTAACCTCCTTTTATAATACTCCTATTGGTAAACCAACAGCCAAGATCGATTTACAATCGACGATCGAGATTAAAACAACTTAACAACCCTAACCAAGTTAGTTTCTAGTTGTTTCCAAAAGTGGTCAATTATTTAACAAATATTTGTCCCTAACCTGACCAATTAGTTAGCAAAACAATTACTTTCTAAATAATGGCAAATGGATGAATAACTGAGTACAAACATTAAATAGGCCACACCAACATGAAAAACTTCACATATACAAGTAGACATGAATTCATCTAATCAGAGTCACGAAGAAGATGCAACAACCAAAGAGGAGGAAGAAGACACAACATTTCTTGGCATTTAAACTAGGTCAACTTCTTTAGTGTCTTACCTAAATGTTCCTTCATTTGTTTCTTTGATATTTGTATCCTACTCTATTTTTAAAAGACTTGTACATTAGTACATTCCCATGGTTTACAATTTTCCTTAAATTTTGAATGATTCATGTCCTTTTAGGTTTACAGTCTTCAAGAACTATTCTTTCATTTTTTCCCATTATGTTCTTTACCATTTCAGTTTTGACTACCTTTATAAATATACATCATCATTGTCTATATTATCTTTTAACGCTTTTTAAATTATTTTTGATTAGAGGAAACCAAGTTTAAGAGGGATGATAAGCCCTATACAAATATATTGTTAGGGGGACCTAGAACCCTAATAACTAAAAAAGAATTAGTAATACACACTAGTATCTAGCCAAAAGTGAAACACCAACCTAACAAAAGAGAATAAGAATTAAAAACTACACTATGAGGGTTTTACAAGTATCCCTAAAATAAATAGCCTAAATAAGGTTACAAAGTATGAGAT
Organism: Cupressus sempervirens; assembly: GCA_028749045.1. NCBI lineage: Eukaryota > Viridiplantae > Streptophyta > Pinopsida > Cupressales > Cupressaceae > Cupressus > Cupressus sempervirens. Next base: position 326,037,943 of record CM053789.1, read on the forward strand.
GTATCACACACTAATAACATTGTATGTGGTTTTGACAGGCTCCCCAAACCTTAAAAACCATCATCAAATAGTTACACATTGTAAATCTCACTCAAACATAAGTTTTCTCATGAGACTCAAAACTGTAAACCTTGAATGGGATTTTAAAATGATCCACCAAACTTAAGTCAAGAGAACTAACAAGATTACTCATTATAGTTCTATCTACAGCTATGGCATATTGGAAGGCTCCCCAAACCAAAATACCCATCCTTTGAAAATATATACACTAAAAAACCAGGTGACAATTAGGGATTTTTGTAGCCTCCCCAAACCAAAATAACCATCCGTTGAAAATATATACACTAAGAAACCAGGCGACAATTAGGGATTTTTGGGGGCTCCCCAAACCTTATTTGGGTATGTGAATGTCTCTCATAACCAAATAAATTAACCTATAGAGAATAAACCATAAAGAGAACATTGAAAAACTCTTAGCATTTAATATGATACCCAAAATAATCTAAGGGTTTTAAAAGTATCGCTGAACATACAAAGAGGATTTTGACATAGGTCCCTCAACCAAGAATTTTTTGCAAGGAGAGAACCATCCCTCCCCTTAATCCACCCATAACTCCCCAACAAGACTCTTTTCCATCTCAATATGAGAGGATTAGACCTCAATATGAACAATATAAAGGGGAGAAGATGAAAGAAGGATTCTTAAAGTGTCTAGCTTTGGATTGAGTGATAGAAACCAAGAGTAACCCAACACACATCCTCTCTTGACCCAAAATCCACCTCCATAGGATCATTCATAACCTCAAGTGATCCATACAAAGAAGACATCTAAGAATAAAATTTCCACCACTTGAAATCTATCACATAAATAGATGCCACATCCATGCATACCATAAACACCTCTATAGGAACAAGATATAGAAGTTAGCTAAAACAAATGCAAAAGCTGCATAGTACTCCAAACAAAATTAGAACCTTCTTCTTAATCTCCATATTATTTTCCTTGCAACCAACACTCTCGTTTAGCTGCAAATCAAAACATTAGGATCTGCTCTATATCATATGCATATCATCCAGACTGAACATAACAATAGACAAAATGTGTATTCTACATTAACAAATGACTAATATTAACAGTGATTTAATAGACATAAAAAGTTCATGAAATTTTCCATGCTTTCATTGTGAACCCAGTACCTTCAAGCCTACCACATCCTAGTCGATGAAAAAACAATAGTTAAAAAAACAAATAACAAGAATGGTCCTATTCATGTTGAGATGCAAGAGAAAAGACCTACCTAAAGAAGAGGGAAATGTAGCCAATGTGAGCATAAATTTAGCAGATTTTGCCCAGCTACTTTTACTAGATCACCTTTTAGATTTGCTTAATTCACTTTGCATGGTTCTAATGTTTGGAGATCTTTAAGCTTTGCTTGAATGAATTTGTCTATGATTTTTTCATGGCCTAATCAAAAGTTTATATTATTCATCAATTCATTAGTCAACTTCGCCCATTCACTAATAGATTTGGCATCGATAATACATTAGTACCTAGTTAATTATGATAATCATATCATTGGTGATAACACAGTCCCAAGATAGTGCTGTGATCCTAGGATCCAATAAAAAAGCTACAAGTTTAGAACTTCATGATAGTTCAAAGCATGAAGCCTTAGATGCATAGGACAACAGTCTAAATATAGGACAAAATAGAGAAATATTTAGTATCTTATTGAGCTTCACTTTGTTTCAAGAATAGTGTAACATTCTCTACTAAAAAGGGCCAACCACGTGAAGGTGGAAACTCATTTGGCCCCACCCCCCTCCCCCTAACATCACTCTACATTCCCCATTAACATCTAACATTCATTCATTCTTTCAACCATTAATAAAATGTAACATTCAATAAATATCACATGATAACATTCATTAACACATTAGATTCGTAAACATGCAACATTCATCAATATTTTACATTAACACATAAATCATGAACATTCATTAGCACATAATTAAATTCATTGAGACATAAAATTCAGTCATTATCAATTAAGGTATGTAGATGACAATCATTTCTTTTTTTTCTTTCTATTTTTTTTTTATATGTAAGCTCTAAGAGGAGCATCAATGTCATCATCAATTCCCCCCTCATCAGTTGTTATTTTCTCTATTCTTGATGACATCAAATTCCTATGTTGTTGCAAAGGGGGGTCCTCTGCAATAACAAATAAAAGAGTTAAATTAAAAATAATTTACTGTAATTGTTACAAGTATTTAATTATTTTAAATAACATAACTGTGGCACTCTTTACCTGATCTGACCACATCATTTTGTCTGGACTCAACATCAACACGCTCATGAATATCGACCCCTCAATCCTATACAGCTGCTATACAAAATGTTACATTAATCCAAACACCAATTGCAATTACATATAAAAAAATTAATAGAAAATGTATACCTCCACCATTGGGATGCACATCATGCGAACCTTCAGCATTCAAAGATTGTGTAGAAGGATTGTTAGGCTGCATTCCAACATCCTACACATTGTTATCATTGCTTGCTTAAAATATATATACTCACTTTATATTGGAACTTAACATCAAATAGACTAATTGGTAAAGTATTCAATTTGAAATAAATTTCATTTAGCTTATTTACCTATGGCTCAGATGCATCATTATTAGAACCTTCCAAATTGATTTCAGCTCGTAGTCATTCAACCATGGCTCTATAGCCTTGTTGGAAGCCAATTCTCTTATCCTCTTTTGTGAGGCATCTCTTGAACTCTTAGCCCTGCATTTTTGCGTGGTATGGTGAATTTTACTTGCATTTTTTCATCAACCAATGGAGGGTAGTTAAAATATCAAAAGGAAATACAAAAGTTCCAAAAGTTGAGGATCAGGATCATAGACAAGCTAGTCTATCCTAGCATTTCCCATCACAATATATAAAAAATTTGATACAATTTTTCATTTACTAATACTTACAACTCATGCTTGAAGTTTCAAAAAATCACCAGAGCTAAGCTTGTGTCCTGTGCTTTTTTAGTCTTGCCTTTGTTACCTTTGATGTGTAAGGAAATCTATGAAAATTTTGAAATATGTTAGATAGTATAAATATAGAGGTTAATTAGTACATAATTACATTCTCAATAGTATCACATAACTTTCTGTACTATCTACTGGTATAATATTATTTTTCTTGTCAGCTTTATACTTTCCATCCAAAATTAGAGCCTACCACTCAGCCTCAGGAACATAGGGTGGATGCTTGTACCTAGGGTTATACCATAATTTTTTTTGTACTAGTCCCTAATATACTTCAAACATAAACCAAATTTTTCAAGGAGCTTGTTTCTCTCGAATGCATGAGGTCCAAAGAGTTGGGTCATGCTCTCTATAAGATCATCCTTCAACGGTTTGTCTTGGTTATTCCACCTTTTAAGTAAAAAAAAAACATGTTAGACTCATAAATGAAGTTCAAGAAATGGATGAAAAGGAAAACTGTTCTAGCAATGATATGAAATCAAAATAGTGGTTTGGGGTTTTAGTTAGGATATGATGTTCCACCAGGTACACAAGGTGGGCCCGAATATACGCAAATACTCATCACCAAGTTTTCTCCAAAAACATCATTCCCTACAAAACAATCACGGGATCATTAGTCGATGAAGAGTGATCAAAAACTAAATTACTATTATATCACTATAGAATAATAACTTTAAAGTACCTGGAACTTTGGCTACTTTTAATGGAATGCCTTCATCGTTGCTGATGATCAATATGACATCCTTCACCATTCCCATACTAGGAACATAGGAACATCCAAGAAATGATGTTGTAGCTTCTATTGCAAAAAGTTTCATAAGTTTCATAAGTCTTTTTCATGAAGTATAAAAGAACAAATGATAATTGATGTTTAAAAGTTGTAAAAAAAAAAATTGTTCGACTTTGATAGCGCATACAACTACAGGAATTATCTTTAACCTCTAGTTGTTATGCTATTCCAGTTGTGGTATGCTCCAAGAATGTCATAAAGTAGCCTTGCAGAAAATCATCCATTAGTTTTGATGAGGATTCTCATAAATTTTACATAGAGAACATTGATTTTCAGTGGATTTGAATATCAGAAGTTGAATTGTAGCATCAACTCAGGCATGAGTTGTTTGGCATAATGCCAAAAGAAGCAAAAGTTGGGGAGAATGCATCCAAACTATTTGCTAAAATGTTAAAAGAGATTTTTTTAAAAAAAATCAAGTGCATGCTGTCTGAGTGAGGTTTATCTAGGAAGAGGAAGCCTTTAGTTTCAAATTCCAACAATCACATTCTTTTCTTGAACAAGAATAGCAGGAGCCTCATATACAACAAATTGAGAGCCATCTTGTGGAATCTAATTGTCATGTTGAAGTATCATTTCAGCCTTCAACTAAGCCGTATGGAAAATTTTTTTTTTAATGTGAAGATGGTTTAAAGGCTAGTCATGATACATTTTTGATATCTGGGCAATAAGATACTACTCAAGGATGTATGCAATTCCATGACTCATCTGCTAGGTCACTTGCCATCAAGTAGAAGGGGTAAGTTGAAGTTGCCATTATGGAAGCATATCAAGATTTTGCTGCAAGATAATTGGCAAAGCTTTAGCTAAGAAGGGAATTTATTGGAAATCAAATTTCACTAGATATGGTTGAACATCTAATCAATGATCTTGAATCTTAACATTTATTTCCTCTCCAACTAGCTGTAATTATGTGTAGTCTTAAGTGCATTAGTGCAATGTTCCCTATAGGAAAAATAATGAATAGAACCAACTCTAAAATCTCATTGTGGATTCTTGAAAAGGAATTCTCTGACAATGTGGAAAAACTAGCTTAGGAAAGTGCTTTTTAATGCTAGTTGTAGAATTGTTATACCATATATGTGTTACACCTTGCAATGGCATACTTTTGATCATCATTTCTCCAAAGCGAGGGCTTGCCATGCAAATATATATGGCAGATGGTCCTATGAAATATCACTAACAAAAACATGGCTTGGTCATCCAGGTGCTAAACAGAGTTCATCTAGAGAGTGTAAAGGACAACTAATCATATTAAGATGATGGGGAATTTGAGGCCAAATTTTTTGAAAAGTTTGTAAACATAAACATGGTAAGAACATGGATAGAGATATTTATAGCTATACAACTCAAATAATGGCTTCGACCTCCAAGCTGGTCAATCTGTTGCATCTATACAATGTTGCACCTCGAGAATATACTCCACTTTCAACATGACAAGACTAGGAAATACTCTATCAAATAGGAGCCATTATGCATGTATTTATCGATTAATTGTAGTGAAATGTTGCAGCTCAATATGCACACCATTTTAATTATGAAAGAATTGACCACTCTATAGTCACAAAAGGTATGCCAGGTCATGACATGAGGGATATAGGCTTAAGTAGAAAGGAATTGGACCTCAAAACATAACAAAATACAAGAGATTAGCAAAAGATAGTCAAATGAATAGACGTGAAGAAGCAAAGTATAACAATTCTTCATGTGGCTTCCGATGGAGATAGTGATCAATGTCAAGATAGCTAAAGGAAGGAACAAATAGGAAAATTTATAGTTGCTACAATATGATGAAACACATGAGCTTTTTGAGGCATCACAAGGATATGAGGCTATACATCTATGTGTCAGTATTCAGAATACTGCACAAGAATGTGTACCCATACCCTTTTATGCAAGCTAATAGCTCCATTCCTCATCGATATGGTAGAACAAGCATAGGTTAAGTAGAAGCAGACATTTGTTGGAACTCATGGGTGGAAGAATTGGCATATAGGAAGCACATTCACATTCACTGCTATCTATAGGAAAGCCCATGCATGCCCACCAGATATGTATTAAGCCATAACAAAGTTTTTAAAAGCCATGACAGTATTAGTGGTTAGTGTAAATCTGTTTAGGCTGTAGTGAACAAGTATAATTTGTGCAGGGTTGGTGTACTCATTGAAATAGCAACTAAACAGGAGTCGGCAATTGTAACAGTCAAAAGAAGGTGATGATTCATGCAAGAAGATGTTAAAAATACATGAAAATGTAATGTTTGAGTTCAAAGACAGTAGAGATGTAAGTCTGGTTAATCATTCACGTGAATTATAAAAACTAAAGACATATCAAATAAATAGTTGTAAAAAAAAAGTGAAAAAGTTTAAACGTTGAGTGACTACCAAAGGGGGGTCATTACAATCTACATCGTAAACACATAACACTTAAACACATAACAAAAGAGGGAAAAAGAGGGATTTTTGTACTAGTAGATGGTGCAACAGTTGACGCCTATAAGTTGTGTGTTGTCGACTCAGCAGTCGGAAAGAGATTTGTGGTTGTCCTGGATGGAGGTAGTGTCGTCATAGGATCTAAAGCTCAAGAATAAAATTGTTAGAGCATGCATAAATATAGAACGCGTGGACTAGCATGGACAAGATTGTTAGAGCATTAAAAAAAAAGATTGTTCAAGCATGTTTTGTCAATGATTATGATAATTCCTATATATATTTAGTGGAAAACACAAGTGGGGAATGGAGCATGCAATCTACCTGAACCACCTACATCACCCTCATCATGGGAATGAGGCACGAAATCATGCAAAAAACTCTATAAAGACAACACATCCATATTTTAATTAATGCCAAATGTATAATTTCTTTACCAATTTTCTTTAGCAACTTATTAATCGAATCGATCGGGTCATCGATCTCTGCTAAATCAATATAAAAAGGGTCCTCCTCAGGGGCGGGCTGCTGAGGGACTGTAGGTTCCTTTCCCTCCCTTCGACCACTAGCCCTCTATGACAACAATAGTATTACTATTATCAAAATTAATCCAAAATAATGAAGAAAACAACATTAAAAAAATAACATTTTTCTTCTATCTAGTTTGCACAATTACAATGAGTTTTACCTGCTCCTATGTAGATGAACCAGGAACATTGCCAGCATCCCCTCCAAGCGATTGCTCCATATTGTTCCCCTATGTCAAAGATCAAGTATAAAAATGTAAGCCAAAAATTTATTGACTAAATGATATGTTGGAGTCATTGATTAGAAGTTGGTTTAATAGTATGTACCACCCCCATGATAGTAGCCTCGTTTGTATCTATGCGATTCAAATTGTAATCAATAAGAAGCTCTTCCCCTGCACGTATTGATTTTATCACATAGATGAATACACGATTTCCCTCACGTGCCTCAAATATGCAATTGGGTTGCTTTATAGTTGACCCATGCCATGTACTATTTATAAAACCCACAATATTCCCTGTTGCTTTTGGCCTTCCATCAATGTATATAGCCACACTTTTACTTTGATTATTGTCTAGCTATTGTATATAATTTTTCGAGAGGGCATACCTATGCATACTTTATTTATATTGAACAATATGCATCCAACTTTTGTAATCATAACATGGTCCAACATACTCCATCAATTCAGAAACTTTGTTGTAAGAAATCTATATGCCATCCATAGAAAATAGGCCCAAACCATGTAATGATGATGGTGCTATGCGATATATCCTCTCGTTAACACAAAAACCAATGTTTATTGGAGGAAGTTCCTTGGGTACCCAATGTTTCTATAGATGTTGGTACCTCAAGAGCACCTTGATGTCGCCTTTTGTCTCATCATCATAAGAACATGACCCCCCTTGAGCAAGGAAAAATTTCATGCATTTATTGAATTTCCTTCTAGTCCTTTGACCTCTAGTTAATCTCCCTATTCTAGATAAATTGCATGTCTCACTTTCCTCTTCTATTCCTATATTTCCCTCACTTGAGGAAGACACTTTTGACAAATACCTATTTTCTGGTACCTTGAAATGGGAGAGATCTTAGAAGACATCAATCTTACTATTGATAAGTGTATTAAATAGACTGTCTATAAGGAGTATTGACTTATACCTATCGATCCATGAGACTATGCAGGATGCTCCTGAAAGGGGTTCAGTTTCCTACAAATGTAATTCAATTATCATAAGCATAATCACGTCATAATCATAATCACATCCATCATAAGCATTAAATAAAAATTAAAAACATTAAAAGGTACATAGTATAACACTTAAATCAGGCTCACATTATAAGCCTACTAGGGAAGTAGGCGTAGTGAAGGGCTAAGCACTTATATTATTTTTTCCCTATGAATTTTATTCTAGGTACAACTCCCTTTTTTAGATATTTAATGAATTCCCTTTTCTAAACTAAACACTTACAAATACTTTTGACCTGAAAGAAAATAAGGCTCAATACATTCATGCATCAATATGTGTTTTAAATAGTTTTATTTAATTAATTTAGATTAATAGTTAATTTAGATTAGCAGTATTCTATTTCTAGTTGAAAGTTGTAGCATTTAAATAGATAATGAATAAACTATGTAACCATATAAGATAAATATATTTCTATCAAGAAATGAATATTAAATAGATTAATGATTTATGGCATACCTGTAAATTTCATCATCATCATCATCATCATTATCATCATTATCATCATCCTCCTCGTCATCATCATCGTTGTCGTCATCATCATCATCCTCACCATCATCATTGTTTTCGTCATTGTCATCATCATCAACATCATCAACATCAACATCAACATCATCTTCATCATCATCATCAGTAGCAGCATCTACATCATCTTCTACTTCTTCGGTATCTTCTTCTTCCATCACATTATACTTTATTGGCCTTCCTCTCGGTTCATGTCTAACAACAAATGACCAATTCGGTTTATGTGGAACCTCTGAGTAAAATACCTACTCACATTGGCTTGGAAGAACATAGGGCTCATCCCCAACCGGCTCAAATGACCTTTTATTAACCATTATAAATCCATTATCATGTTCAATAATAGTTCTATCAGGATCATTTGGATTAAGTTGTAGCCTGTACCATTTGACAATGAAGAGTACTAATTTGAAGGAACTATAGTCACAGTCAAGTATATCATCCAAAATGCCATAGTATCAATTTTTAGACTCTCAAGGACGTAAGTCGTTTCTAGATGAAATATTAGTCACTTGAAAGATTGCAATTATTCCTGGATTACAAGTTTTCTTCGTGTCATCCAACACTTTGACGCGAAATTTTTGACCATTACAGAACATAGCCTTGTTGCGTTTAACCTGCAATAATATGTGAAACATGTCAAAATTATTGTATCATGAATTGATAAAAATATGGGTGATTAATAAATTTGTACGTACTTGGAAATCTCTTAAATCTATTTCCCTTTGCGTAACATTGGAATCTCCATTATGATGAGCTTCTTTAACCAATGAAGATACACCTTCCCATGTTAATGTCCAACCAGAATGTTGACATCGTTCAATCCATACCATCATCCAATCCAGATTGTTTGCAATATACAAATGTAGTGCATCCCACTCTCGAGCACCTGTACAAAAAAAAATAGACAACTTACAACTGATTTATTTTGAAGATTAAGAAATAATTTATTACAATAACATCTTATAATTTATTACCTCTCACTTTCCTCAATGTACCTTTCCCCATCAAGTACTCTCTTAATTTTTTAAAAGGCTCGAGATCCCAAATTTGATCTACATGGATATTTGATACAAACTTAGGAAGATATTCAGTAATGTACACCATAGTCTGGTATACCATGTATCCCTCTACCATAGAAACCTTAGGATGTGCTCTTTGTCGAACCAAAGCATTCAAAGATTTCAAGTGCCTCTCAACCATCCACATTGACCTAGTGTGTACAAGTCCAAACAATTCAATCTCCTCAACTAGGTGTATGAGGTAGTGTTCCTGTGCATTGAAAAAAGTTGGAGGTAGACACTTTTGCATTTCACACAGGAAATGAGCAATTCTTCTCTTCCAATAGTTCATATCTTTTTTATGGATTTCTTTAGATGACAACCACCTACATTAAGAGATTCAGGTCACAAAAAATATACAGATACGAGACTTTACAAAATAATATACAATGGATTACATAGCAAGAAAAAAAATCACGAATATAATAAATATATACAACAAATTGAACAGATATTACTGCTTACCTCATGTATTTTCCAAGATCGTATATCACTTGTTTGAGGTTATTGTTGAAGGGCTCTGGAAGAGATAGAGGAAGCATGTACTGTAGTAATTATAAACCAATCATTTCATTATTTTCTAACATAACATAACAAACAGTACACGTAGTTTATGAATATATTGTAAATATAGAAGAACATAACTTAACTTGATGAAAGTATGCCAATCATGCGTTTTGAGCCCTTGCCCAAATTCACTTCTTTTTTATATGAAATCATTTATTAGCCCTGGGGCATCATGTATTGTCCATGCAAGTATTGCATGGAATTGAAATTGTCTTTGTCCTATTGGTCTAGACACGTCATACATAGTGACACCGCTCCATAACTCCACCAACTCATCGATAAGAGGCTCAATATATACATTCATATCTTTAACTTGATATTTACCTACTTGAATGAACAATAACATCACATAATTATTGTGACCGTTTTATTGCAATATTTGTAAGTACATGTAAATTAATAACTATCAAATGATAAAATACCTGGAACAATCATTGCCAGCATAATGTGATCCCTCTTTATTGACATCCATGGAGGAATGTTATTGTTGATAACAAAAATAGGCCACACTGAGTAAACAGATCTCACCTCTACAAATGGATTGACACCGTCCGCTGCCAATGAAAGCTTGAGATTACGAGGTTCTTCTTTGAAGTGTTGCCACTTTTTCTGTATGTGCATAAATGCCAAACCATCCATAGGGATTCAAATAATGTCATCTCAATTTCTATTGCATGCATGATAATCCATAAATTGAGCCAAGCTACTAAACCTAAATAATTGTCGCATCCGTGGAATAATGGGGATGTAATGAAGAACCTTTTGAGGCACCTTTTTTGTTAGTCGATCTATTTGATATCTACTCGTATGACATATAGGGCATTGTGTTGAAAATTCATGTTCTTTATAATATATAATATGATCATTGGGACAAGCATGTATTGCTTCATACTCCATTCCAATATCTTTCATAACAACAGATAATTCTCAATATGAGCAAGGTAGAATATTTGATGGTGGTAACAGAAACTCACCTACCAATCTACAACAAAAAATATAAGTTCTTAATATAAACAATATTAGTGGTACATTATTCACCCTTGGTTAACTATAAAGACATATATGACATACCTTAACATACATGACATTGTTATGTTGGATAAAACATTCATAACCTTCAAGTTCAACAACAACAATACAATAGAGAGAAGATTTGTTTGGGAGTCTTTGTATAGGGGCTCGTATGCCTTCTCAAGTAGAGGTACATCAAGGCTATCATCATCATCATGATCAGATACGCTTGGACTAAATGTGTCATAGATCAATGCATTTATACCATTATCTTCAATTATGTTTTCTGGTGCATGATCGTCATCTTCCATGGGACCATTATATTCACCTTGGATATTCGCACCTCCATGTTCCTCCACTTTGAAAACCATACTCTTCAGATTGTTGTGGTTCATATCATGTACTTCCTTGGGGAGATCAACCTATATAAAATTTATTAACATAGATAAACCATGATCATCAACTCATCATCAAGTGATTTCATATGTATATAAATTATTAAAATGATATAATGAACAACTTACCAGTGGATGATAGTCATGCCCCTCTTCAATGTGACCATTCTCCCTACAATGTCTCTAAACTATTTGATTAGGAGTCTTCTATGGTTTAATCCCTTACAAATTTTGCAAGGACAATAAAATTTTACATCACCTTTTCTTTTCAAGTTAGACCACAATCTAGTGATTGTCTCCCTATTTTGTTCTTCACTTATATTATTTGACATGATCGTTCTTCGCAGGAAGCAAAATTTGAGCTATGAAAACTTCGGTCTACAACTTTGACAAACTAAGCAAAACTATCGAAAACTTACACAAATCTTCTTAAACCTAGCTAAATACTTTAATATTTTAAAAATACTTTCTTTGACTTTATTCCTAAGCAATTTAACCCAATCACCTTTTATAACATTCAGTCAATTGCTCTAGGCAAATTTGTAGATAAGATTATTTGTAAAACTTTGACCAACCACTTGAAGGTCTTATTTCAAGAGACCTTACAATATTAAGACACTAAAAGAAATTTCAAAACATATAAGCTAAAAGTCTAGTTAAAATATACATTAGATTAAAAAATATACAATTTTCATACCCGAGTGTGCGGCTATAACTCGTGCAATAGCCTTCTTTCTTAGCTGTAGAAGCTCTCCAATAATTAAATTATACAAGCTACAAGGCCTAACGACAATTTCAAAACATATAAGCTAAAAGTCTAGTTAAAATATACATTAGATTAAAAAATATACAATTTCCATACCCGAGCGTGTGGCTATAACTCATGCAAGGGATTCACATACTCTTCCCCTAAAGGTATCCTGAAGAACAAAAGCCACTATTCTTGAGTTTGTGAATTGCACCTCAAGATGAATGAAGCTTAAAAGGAATGAAAATTTTTTTCATACATTTAAATCAGGGTGTAATATTTATTCATAAGTATATACCTTCCAAGCACTTATAATTGTTGTTATATGTGTTGCAGGAAAAGAAGAACTTTACATTGCTTTAACTTGCCATTGATGAGTATCATTTAACACTTTTAGCAAAATTTTCCCAAAATTTTTTTATCAATTTTGCCTCTCCATAATTATACTTATTAAATAAAATAAACCACACAATTATTGTTTAGTACAAGAGAGTTATGTTCATATGTTAAGAGACAATTCATTTTTTGTTGTGAAAATCTTGGTATGCCAAATGCTCTCGACTCTGTTATATTCAATTTTGTTCTAATTTTATTACAGTTAATTTCAATGTAAATTAAGGTTATGCTTTTTTTGAAGAATGATATTGAATGGTCTATCACAGGTATGTGCTTCATCACTTGGTGAGATTTCTACTGAGGCTCAATTAGATGAGAGAGCCATGATTGAAGAGGCCTTAAATTCTGTAGCCACTGATATGCCAACCATTCATCCAAGTGCTACTGAGGAACATGGTGAAGTAGAGAAACCAGTGTCTTTAGAAAAGCCAAAGGAAATGAATGAACCACTTGAGGAAGATGGATGCTAGTTAGGTAAGGTTAATTCTAGTGAAAAAAGACTTGAAATTTTTGAAACTCCCGTGCAACAAGATATAACTGAAGAGGTTGGGATGCACCTGGTGGAAAACCAAGAATCTCCAACCATAGTTAAATCATCAATTGAGATCCTATCTCAGAGTGAAGATATTGTGAAGCAGCAAGAAAAAGGGTTGCCAATTGTGGAGTTGGTTGTTGGAGTTGATGCTAATTCTAATGCTTCTAAAGAACCTGAGTCAAAAGAACTAATGTATTGCCACAAAATGAGAAAACAGTCTGCTATATGATTATAAGCATGCAACATGATTGTAACCTTGATCAAGATGATACTGTAAGATGTCAAAATTCATGAAATCTTCCACAAAGGACCCAAATCAACACAAAACCAACCTAGAACTGATGTATACCATAAAATGACATAAAGATGCATGGTCTAGGTTTGTAATGCACTTTTCATACTTTCCCAAAACCTTGCAAACAGTTTTCTATATGATTATGAGCATGCGACATGATTGTAACATTCTTATTTTAATAATGCCAACTAGTAAATAGAGGACCCCAAATAGCAAGAATTAACTACCAAACAATATTAATATTAAAAATGAAAATTTTATAAAAGAAAAATGTGTTTTTAAAGTGTAGATGTAGCCTATCCTGTTGGGGATGTGTATTCGTCACTAGGACTTCCAAGAAGTCTATAGTCATCCTTGGGACATCTTGGCATGCCCCCCAATTTTGGGCATAGTCCCCAAGTTTTTGGGACTTTCCTTTTTTTTTTTCAAAAATTAGGACGTGGGAGGGATGTCTATTGGCCATTCCCAAGACTTGGAAATGTCCTTGATGTTGGGACAAGGGAAATTAGGTCGAGGACACATCCCAAGTAACATTGACAAAATTCTAGAGTTAGAATGATATGTTGTTTCATGGTGTGTAATGATTGCTAGATATACACAATTAAATCTGTTGAAAATGCCTTGTAAACTAACAATCAAATGCCATTAGCAAGAATAAAGCCAAGTTATACAACCTTTTGGCCATTATTAGAGCATGTGGAATTAGAGTTGTAAGTCTATGAAATATTTGAAAGGTTTCTTTACTAGATGTGGAATGGGAGTTGCAAGTCTATGAAGTATTTGAAAGGTTTCTTCAATAGATGTCATCTTGTAGGACACATGTTTGTATGAAGTATTTGAAAGGTTTCTTCACTATATGTCATCTTGTGGGACACATGATTGTTTTATTCTCATAAACTTAATCTATGCTTATGCCAAATAGGAATTTCGATGAGTGGATGTCCATTAAAGCTCATGCCAAATTTAGAAGTTTATAAAGGTGATGTAGGAGCATAAGTGGTTCTTGGCAATCTTGAATCAACCAAAAAAAAATTCTTTGAATTTCTTCCTTTTTGTTCCAGTTCTATGTTTCTTTCAACATTATTTTGAATTGGCTGGTTTTCTCATCTAGACCTGTTTGACATGTTCCTAGCACCGTGGTGTAGGAGGACCTAGGGTTTGGGCTAAAACCTCAAGATATTCTAGCTTGTAAATGATCCTAGTATGGTCATTGATGAATAAAGACTCCAAGAGGGTCTAAGTGGTGTGTCAGGGTAGTTTGTGTGCCTTTGTGATCCTAGCTAGGTCATTGATGAATAAAGACTCCAAGAGGGTCTAAGTGGTGTGTTAGGGTAGTTTGTGTGTGTTTGGGAAAAAGTTGCCAATAGGTGACAAGAAATTGCCAAGTTCGGCAAAATGAGATCATGCTAAATGACCCTAGAAAGTGTGTAATTTTTTGCAAAGGATGGAGACATCGTTCATGTAGTTGAGGAAGGCATTCTGCATCAATTTGAGGTAATGGTAGGTTGATAGGAGTCAAGATGCTGAAAAGTTGTAAAGTTGTCATTTTAACTTCAACATTTGGGCAAGATTTTACAAAATCTCCAAAGGTGGTTATGGGTCAGTTCCAACAGTTGGAACATGGCATATGGAGAGATATAAGGTCATCCAAGGCTTGGTGTACATGTTGGTTGAGGTTTTTCTCAAACCTTAATAGCAAGCAATACCATTTACACTACAATTTTGTCACAGTCTGGCTTGCAACTCGAAAAACTACCTTAATATGAATTGAAATTCACATTTTCTTATTATTCTTAGTTAGTTTGCTTTGATTCCTTTCTCTATGTGTTTTGGTAGATCTTTGTGAATAGTTTGGCATAGTGTAATAAAATTCCAAACCCACTGGCCTGTTCACTGCCAGAACTAGGGTTTGGTGAATAAACATGCCATTTTCTTGAACTCCCACAGTGCTTCACAGCCTTTTGAGGGCGTTCAATGTATAGTTTATTATATCTTTTTTGGGTTGAAAAAATGCAGTGTTCTATTTTTCATGTATTGCCCTAGGCGGGCCATTATACCATGGAGCATAGATATATACCTGTATGTTCTGTAAGCCTATATTGTTTGTGGCCAATTGTTTTTGAATTAATGAATCTATGATATTGTTGTTAGTGTTATAGCTTCAGTCAGATCAGTAATGGATTGATATAGAATCAATCTTGAATTCCATATGAACTATATTGGTTATTATTTGGAATGGATATGAGTTTGTATATATATTTGTATATTTAATATATATGTGGAAATAATAAACATACATACATACATACATGCATATATATAAATTTATAAACATAATTATAATTAATTTTCATTATGAATGATCACCATTTGTATGAATGGTCATTACTAATAAAGTATGACTTTTAAGTGGCTATCCATATATATATTAGTATGAGAGCTAAATTAGAAAATATATATAATACACAACAATAGAAATATAAGTATTGGCCTTCAAATTAATAATTTTTTATTATCAATTTATTCATATTATTATCATGATATCAGAGTAACTTTCATTTCCTATGCCTTCTCTTTCGTGAAAGAACAATTTCTTCTAAATATTGTAATATTTCCCGTCACAAATTTGAACAAAGCCACAATTGCATTGATTCAAGATTATTGTGAGTATTGGGTTATGAATGAGAAGCAATCAATACATTGGTGGCTATGAAGTATAACGATCACATGAGTATCCTGAAAAGAAATACAGAGGGATTGGCATGGATTGGAGTTCTTGAGAAATAAAATAGAACACATGAAAGGGTAAATAGAAAAGGACAATACCATTGCACATTAAGGAAAATGAAGCACAAGATGGGAAGAAAACATTCTTATATACATGATTGAATTCTTTTTATAGCTAACATATAGAATGAATAGTTCTTAACATAGGAAAAATTATGGGGAAAATAATAATAATATCTCAAACTAACATATAACTGATTAAAAAAAACTACAACCCTACATTCTTGTATGCATAACAATTAACATTAAAAAAAAATGGAGATATGTAAATACCAGACATTGGCAGTGAGACCCTTCTTCCTGCCAATCACCCTTCCTTCAACCAGCTACTCTATAGAGTACAAAGCCTAGGCTTTTCCTTGGAACGTGGTTAATGTATGTCCAAGATTTAGGAGGAAGAAATGTATGTTGGTTTCATAGCTGGTACTGGAAGGTTTGTGGCACTAAAATCATAAAAGAAATAGAACAAAATGAAGATATAACAAATCTCACTCGCTGAATCTGATACAAGATGTCATTGCATTTGTATCAATCTCAACAAAAATTGAAGCAATCAAATAACATCTGACAAATGAACCGATCTCCTCACCTGAGTGGACACCCTCTCCAAATCTAAAATGCTTGAATTTCAAGATCACCAAACACCCTAAAGAAAATTCATATCTCAATCGACCTAATCAAAATCCAAATTCTCAAAGCATTCAACCAATCCCCTTGCCCACATCAGCTCTGTACCAATGAAAATGTGATGGGCAGAAATATTTGAAATGACATATATTGTATGCCGTAGAACAAAACCCACATGCCAAATTTTTTTTGCAATTATAGACCGACGATGTTGTAATTGCGACACCTACATTGCCTCACATCACAATTGCAATGTCGTCGGGCTATAATTGATAAAAAAAGCCAAAAACATATAACATTTGCCTGCCGTCACAAATTGGCATCGCAAATTGACCCCTAATGTATTAGTGATACCTTGAAGGCTATAGAAAGATTAGAAAAGAAACACAATCAAAGACAAAGAGGAAGAGGTGGAAAATTTCACAGAAGTAGAGGAAGAACCTATGGAAGAAGTAGCAAATCTAACATTACAATGGGAGATAAGGGGAAGACCGAATGGAAATAAGAACCTATTGGTAAAAGAGGAAACTACACTAGAGGTAAAAGAGAAGGAAGTTTTTGATTTAAGGGAATAGATTTCAAGTGTGGAGAAGGACACGAGGACTTTGAATGTACTAATTCTAGAATAAATATTGGAGGTAGTAGCATAATATTTTGGGTTGTGAAGAAGTTACTAAATCACCTAATGAATTTGAGCGTAATGAGTATTGATGTTGTGAAGAAACTAATGAAGAACCTATTCTAAGAAAGAGTTTATTCAAGAGTAAGTGTAATCTCACTAGAAAATGTTTAGAGTAAATTAGCATCAAGAGATTGATTAACAAGTTGTAGTTGTAAAGGTTGAGACATCCTAAGCCTTATCATGATTCTTGGATCTAAAAGAAACACAAATTACTAGTAAGTGAGAAATACCTAGTTAAATTTAAAATTGGAAATTAATATGATGAACTCTTATGTGATATTATGCCTCTAGATTGTTGTCACATTCTATTTGGTAGACCTTAGCAACATGACAGATAAAATTTGCATGATGGTAGATTGAGTGAGTATACTATTTGGGTTGATGGGAAGAAACATGTATTATTTCCTTCGGTAGAGAAACTTGATGAGACTCATTGTACCATAGTAAAAGTATGCTCACTTGAAGGAAATCATCTTTCTAAATATGTAAAGGAGTGGAATGTTTATTTTTCCTTGATTCCTAGGAAGAATGAGAAACAAGATGAACTTGAGCATGCACCTAAGATTGAATCTTTGTTGACTAAATTTTAAGAAATTATTTCTCATAATATACCTGACGGTTTACCTCATGTGACAAGTATTAGTCATTGTATGGATCTTATACCTGAAGCATGTTTGTCTAATAAAGAACCTAGCAAATTAAATAGACAATTGCAAGAATTTCTTGATAAAAGTTTTATTAGAGAAATCTTGAGTCCTTGTGTTGTACCTACTATGTTGACACCTAAGAATAATTGATAATAGAGAATGTGCACTGATTCTAGAGCTATAAACAAGATAATATTGAGTCATTCTTGAGGAAGATCTATCGTTTTATAATTTAAACTTTGCCTAAAAGTGAGATTTATAAAAGGGTCTTTCTATGTCGACTCCAATGAAGCTATGATGATGTATTATGAGTAATTTTTCAAGAATCCACTTTACAATTTAAGCTTTTTCTCCCGATAGTTTTATCAAGGATATAGAATGGGTTCTTCTAATATGAATGTTATGTGTACATTTCAAATATTAAGGCCTTTGAGTTTATTTGTCTTTTCAAATTCTGATTGTATGGAGTCATTATGTTGGTTATCATGTTATTCATGTAAATAATATTTTAATAAATAAAGTTAGCAAGCTCGAGATGATTCAACCTAGTTGACTAATTTGATGAAAAATTAATCTGCATGAGAAGGGGAAACTATTTGTAGAGATGTATTAGGTTCATGCCTAAGAGATTATTTCTAAAAACAAACAAGTTATTCTATGATTCCCACAATACTTCAATCCACCACGAAAATGTCTTGTAAGCTCCATTCTAGAAAGATGAATATAGCCCACTTTAACATTAACATTTAATAAAATAAATTGAAAGATTGAGAGATTATTGTAAAACACAAGAGATTACTATGCTCTAGAAAGTGGTTTTCACTTACAATGGATGAAAATGTGCAACAATGATTGAAAAATGAGGAACTACTTGATAGATTTAAAAATTAATTATTTTTTAAAAATGTAATTCAAGGGATACTTTTTATTGGTGCCTCATTCTATCTAACCTAACCTGTAGGCATGAAAAATGTTGGAGTATGGATACTCTTTCTTGTCTCGAGTGTGTACCACACATGTTAGGACAAAAGGATTGTTCCTATTTTTCCTTGTGTAACAACAATATCAAAATAAAATTTTTAGTTTATTCAAAAAATATAAAGAAAAATCCAATCTATAGATTCAAGCATACAAATTAGCAAAAGTCTAAAAAATATATATATAAATTATTGAACAAATACTTTACATGGTAAAAAGTTTTCTTACTAAAGATATTCTGAAATGCTACTCTTATTTTAAAAAACTGTATATTTATAAAATATACATTTAGGCTTCCTTCCATGCCTCTCAAACACACATATTTGGGTAAGTGAAATGGTAGAAGCATACGTACTTTTTGATGTGTCTGTTTTCGTCGGTGACATTGGTAAGGTAAATCTCAAATGGGATAAGGAAGCAACGATAGATTATGTTATGCTGATATAATGTGATGGATAAAACTAGGATAGGGAAGCCTCAAATCTTTTTGAATGTTAATTCATGTGTAGAAAAGGTCAATGTGAACAAATGTTGGTTTTATATGGAGCACAGCAAGCGAACGATCGAGAGTAGGGAGAATTCCGCGAACCTACGCAGCACTGATCTGGACAAGTTGAATTTGCTGGATGATTCGTGTGTCCTTCCTGCAAATTTACGAGGAATGCTAATAAATGATTTTTGTGTCCTTCCAAGTTTCGTTGCTTAAGTTTTTAGCGTTTTTCCTTTTCTTTCAAGCTTTTCCAACAATCAATACGCGCTTTCTATTTTAAAATGGAAGCTGCAACGTAGGGCTGTGGTAGTTGCTTCTTACCAGCATCAGAACCTCCGCTTATCACTATAATATATACACTCGCTGTACCACTTATTCTTATTGCAATGCTAATTCAATTCATTTGATGAGTACTACAGCGAACGAGGTTTCGCTGACCAGTACCACTAACGACGTTGAAATAATTATGAAGGAAACATGTGATGATCAAGCCCATGAAGATAGATATGACGGCATAGTTGTTGACGTGGAGAATATGCAGAACGATGCCTCTCTTTTTGAAGCCTCGCTCAAGGCCTCACTTTCTCTATGGACGGGCCAGGTAAGTGCTAATTACTGCTCTGTTATAATATACAATTGCAAATCCCTAATTAGTAATAATATGATACTTGATAGATTGTACAGGGAAAGAAGGCGGTGTGGATTAAAGTGCCCAAGGAACAGGCTGCAAAGCTAGTCCCCTTTGCGATCAAGGTCAGTTCTTCAATAGTTTGGTGCTACCCGCCTTAATTAATTGTTTTTCTTCCCATTCCAATCCATTTATTTACGCTTCAATCAATACTTTATGATCGGTGGATCGCAGCTGGGATTTTGGTACCACCACGCTGAGCCTTGGTACATGATGTTAGTGTATTGGATTCCTCAAACTCCTTGTACCATCCCCGATAATGCTTCACATCAAGTGGGGATTGCAGCTTTTGTATTCAACGACGGCGGACACGTAACATTTGCAATTGTATTAGTTATTCACAAACATAGATTAATTACGGTTATTGACCAATGGCTTGAAGTAATAAATCTGATGCATAAATTATGATGATAGGTTCTAGTAGTTCAGGAGAAGTGCGGACCTTACAAGGATTCCGGGTTGTGGAAGATGCCAACGGGAAGGATTAACCAGGTGTGCAGCTTAAACTTCGACATCGTGAAACGAAATTAATGACTCTGCAATTTTTATAGACATGCACTAATATATATTTATCGGCAATTTGTTTGTGATAGGGGGGAGGCATTAAGGAAGGGGCCATAAGAGAAGTCCAAGAAGAAACGGGTAAATGTCACTTCTTTCGTCTTTTGGGATTTTCACTTATAAGCAATTCAATTTCCTGACATTTTCAGTTATTGAACTATTTCCTGCACTTTTTCAGATTTAAACAGAGTTTGTACGAGTGGTCGGGTTCAAGTAAGCAAAATATATCATCCCATAAGATGCGTAATGTATTGCAACATGCATTAGGATGAGTTCCAAGCAGTATTTGTTTTCATAGCTTTCTAATAGTTGTGGGTGAATGAACTGCAGGGATGGTCACACTGCCCCCTTTGGAAAATCAGATATGCTCTTCGTGTGTATGTTGAGATCACTTTCTTCTAACATTGTTGCGCAAGATACTGAAATTTTTGCAGCCAAGGTACGTCTTTAAATTAGTGGTTGTGATTCAATATCGCTATTTAATTGGATATTCCAATTGTTGGAATATTAAATGAAGCGTATGTTTGCCCTTTGAGCCAAACGCTCACCTACCACCTCTGACGTTCAGAATAGATAAAAACATAAATACGGTAGGTGAGATTTTTTGAAATCAAAAAAGAGGGGGAAAACGAAATGTGACAAAAGGATTGTTTATTCATTTATTCAGTGAGTTTTTAGTAGATCAGTAGTTGCAGAGCAGAAGAAGGAAGAAGAAAAGAAGTTTATGCCTGCAGTTGCACATGTTTCCCTTGTTCTCTCTATAAGTTTGTTATTGTTAGATTTGTCCTGTTGAAACAGTGATTGCTCTAGGCACCATTATATGTAGCCATTAGAGTTGCAGGTTTAAAGTTTTTGAAGCATTATCAGTTTAGGGTTATTTTAAGATTTTTTTGGTTGAAGCGGAATGCTCCCAGATTTTGTAATGGTTTAATTAAGTTGAATAGTAAAGCAAGCAGTCATACTTGAATCCATTACTCTTCCCTTGAATGTTGCATTTGACAAATCTGTTTTTTTTTTAAGCTTAACGTATTGGCTCTCTGGTTTTAATGGTGAAAGCATTCACGTTAGAATTTTTCTAAGTTATAATTTTTCAAGTTGAATAGAACATTTGGCATCCTCTTTCTCAGTTGGAGCCGAGCTCACTCGACATCCATTGGTGCTGAGCATTTTTTTTGTGCCAAGCCAACTCGTCACCTGTTGCCTATGACTCGGCACCATCAAGTGCCGAGCAATCTATGACTCGACACCTTCAAGTGCCGAGCAAAACTGGCACTTGGCACCTTCATGTGCTGAGCAGTTTTTAAGTGCTGAGCAAAGATTTTAGGTTTAGGGTTGTGAGTTGTAATTTAAATTTATAATATTTCTCACATGGTATCAGAGCTTTGAGGCTCCACATCCAGAGTGAGTTAGGGCAAAGTTTTTTCTTGGGATATTTGACATGGCAGCAGCCACCACCATTCACTAGGCAAAACTATGATACATGGGCAAAAAAGATGAAGACCATAATGGTTGCAAATGATTTGTGGGAGTTTGTTGTTAATGGGTTCAATGATGTGATAGACCCAACTCAGTATGCTGCCCTCACAAATGCAAAGAAGACTCATTTGAAGGAGTCAAGGAGGAAGGATGCTAAGGCATTAAGTCTTATTGAAGCAACAATGATAGAGATAGTATTCCCAAAGATTGTAGCAACAAATTATGCAAAGGAAGCATGGGATATCCTTGAGACAAACTTCAAGGGAACTGATAAAGTCTGTAGTGTAAAGCTACAGAACATAAGGAGGGAGTTTCAGAACTTTCAGATGAAGGAAAATGAATCAGTTGCAAACTTCAGTTCAAGGACCTCCAATGTGCTTAACCAACTGAAGTCAAATGAAGAAGACTATCAAGAGCAGAGAATAGTGGAAAAGATATTGAGAAGTTTACCTGATAAATATGACAATTTGGTCATGACCATAGAAGAGGCAAAAGACCTCACTGTTTTGACAATGGATGATTTGATGGGTACACTTCAAACCCACGAGCATAGAATCAACAGATCTACTTCTTCATCTTTCTAAGAGCAAGCATTCAAGGCTCAGACAAATCCAAGAGGAAGGGGGAGAGGAAGAAATGGCTTAGGTAGAAACTCCAGAGGTAGAGGCCGAGGTAATGGAGGACAAAGGAATGCTGCAGCAAAAAGGTCAGGAAGAGCAGATGGAGGAACTAGCTCTCAAAATACCTCAAGAAGAGGTAAGAAAAAATACAACTCAAATAAGAGTAATATAGAATGCTACTATTGTCATAAATATGGGCATTATCAAAATGAATGCTGGAAGAAGCAAAATGATCAGTCAGGACAAGCAAATGTGGCTGATGTGAATATGGGAAGTGGAAATAATGCCACTGCCTTCATCATGTGTAATGTTGGTGAAGAAGGAAGCCCTGAGGTTTGGTACCTTGACAGTGGATGTAGCAACCACATGAGTGGTAATGAAACTTTTCTTTCATTCATTGACAAGAGTTTCAAATCAGAAATTAAGATGGGTAACAATGGAACCCTACCAGTTGGGGGCAAAGGATCTATTATGGTCTGCACCAAGAAAGGTGAGAAGAAAGAAATACAAAATGTGTATTTCACCCCTGGTATGAAGCACAATTTGATGAGCATTGGTCAGCTCATTCAAAATGGATACAAGGTGCTGATGGAGAATGACAAGTGTGTCATCCATGAAAAGGATGGGAGCAAGAACTTACTTGCAGTAGTTCAAATGACAAAGAACATAATGTTTCCATTGAAGATAGAGATATGTTTATCATCTTAAGTTGGTGTTGCACCTTCCACACAATTAGTTCTAAGGAGTCTGATTGAAGACCCCTCACGACTATGGCACCTCAGGTATGGTCATCTTGGCTATGCTGGTTTAAATTTATTGTCAAATAAAAGAATGGTAGAAGGTTCGCCACGCATAGAAAATTCATGTGACAAGTGTGAGGCTTGTATTTTGAGTAAGAAAAATAGGCTTCCATTTAATTCTAGAAATTCTAGGAGGGCTAGATATCCATTAGAGTTAGTGCATACTGACCTAGTCAGTCCTATGCAAGTTACTTCTATTGGGGGAGTACTTATTTCATGACATTTATTAATGATTTCAGTCGTAGGACATGGGTTTACTTCTTAAAGAATAAATTTGAAGCATTTGAAAAATTTATAGAATTTAAAGCCTAAGCTGAAAGAGAATGTGGACACTATATCAAAGTCTTAAGATCAGATAGAGGAGGGGAGTATACCTCCAATTCTTTTGCAAACTTTTGCAGGAAACATGGCATAAAGAAAGAAATCACAGCTAGCTATACACCACAACAAAATGGAGTGGTTGAAAGAAAGAATAGGACCATTGTTGAAATAGCAAGGAGCATGATGAAAGAGAAAGGTCTCCCAATTGAATGTTGGGGAGAGGCTGTGGCAACAATAATTTAGCTAATTAATAGGTGTCCTACAAAGGTAGTCTATGATAGAATTTCAATAGAAGCATGGTCATGAGGAAGATGAATAGTTGAACACCTAAGGGTGTTTAGATGTGTTGCATATACACATGTGCATAAAGAAAAAAGGCATAAATTGGATGACAAAGGTGTGAAGTATATCTTCACAGGGTACAGCTTAGAATCAAAGGCATACAGATTGTATGACCCATTGAACAAAAAGATGACTCTTTGAAGAGATGTGAAATTTTTTAAAAATCAGTCTTGGTATGGTCCAATTGATGAGTCACTAAGCACTTCAAGTAAAGTGCCAATTATGAGTGAAGAAGACACTAATGAACAGCAAGAAGAAGGAACAAATAGAAGAAAAGGCAAGTAGGTTCAGTCATTTTCGAGCTCCTCTAAGCATGACCGAGTGTTAGTGCTGAGTACTAGTGAAGACCGAGCTAGTCGGCAATGTAGTAGCAGTGAAGATTCTAATCCCACACTCTCCTCCTTGTTACCAAGAAAGACCAAGAGTCTTAGGGAGATATACCAAGATGAAAGGTATTAAGATTATGACGAGAGTGTTAATTTTGCATTATTTTCTCATAGTGTTCCAATATGTTTTGAAGAAGCTATTAAAGAGAAGAAATGGTGTAAGGCCATGGATGAGAAAATAGATGCCATAGAAAGAAATGAGACATGGGAGCTAACTGAATTGCCTCCAAAGAAGCAAGTGATTGGAGTGAAATGGGTCTATAAGACCAAATGCAATGCTAAAGGCAAGATTGATAGGCATAAGACAGGGTTGGTAGTCAAGGGCTACAAACAATAGTATAGAAGAGACTATGATGAGACATATGCCCCTGTTGCAAGAATGGAAACCGTACATGCTATCATAGCAATTGTAGCTCAACACAAATGGAAGGTATTTCAAATGGATGTGAAGTCTGCCTTCCTTAATGGTGTATTGAATGAAGAAGTATATGTGGAGTAGCCACCTGCTTATGAAGTTGTAGGTGAAGAACACAAAGTATATAGATTGAAGAGAGCTCTTTATGGGCTCAAGCAAGCTCCACGAGCATGGTATAGTAGGATTGACTCATATTTAATGAGCAATGGCTTTAGAAAAAGAAATTGTGAGCCCACTCTTTACATCAAGGCAACAGATGGTAATGTATTTATTGTTGTCTTGTATGTAGATGACTTAATTTTTACTGGAAATGACAAGGCTCTAATTGGTGAGTTTAAAGAGGCCGTGAAAAGTGAATTTGAAATGACAGACCTAGGTCTCTTGAAATACTTTCTAGGCATAGAAGTAAAACAAATGCATAATGGCATCTTCTTCTCTCAAGAAAAGTATGCAGGGCAGATCTTGGAGAGATTTAAAATGCAGAATAGTAAGGCAGCCCTCACAGCAACAGTAGTAGGTCTGAAATTGAGCAAGGAAGACTCTAGCAAGAGAGTGGATCCAACACTATACAAGAGTATGGTTGGAAGTTTAATATATTTGACTGCAACTCGACCAAACCTAATGCATGCAGTAAGTCTGATTTTCAGATTTATGGAAACACCAAAGGATTCCCATTGGCAAGCGGGAAAGAGGATCCTAAGGTATCTGAAAGGTACCAAGGGATTTGGAATTTTGTATACTGTAAATGATGATTCCAAGTTGGTTGGTTACACGGAAAGTGATTGGGCTGGAAGTATAGATGATAGGAAGAGCACTTCCAAATACATGTTTCATATGGAATCGGGTGCAATTTCATGGGCATCCAAGAAGTAACCTATTGTTGTTCAATCTATAGCATAAGTTAAATACATAGCAGCAAATGCAGCAACATGTCAAGCTACTTGGTTAAGGAGGATCTTGATAGATTTGAATGAAAGGCAAGAGGATGGAACCACAATTTATTGTGACAACATCTCATCAATTGCATTGTCCAAGAATCCAGTCTTCTATGGGAGAAGCAAGCATATTGAGATCAGATATCACTTCATCAGAGAGTTGGTGGAGAATGGGGATATCAAGATGGATCTTTGCAAGTTTGAGCAGCAGCTAGCAGACATATTTACTAAGCCTTTAGGCATTAGACCTTTTGTACACCTAAGAGAGTGTCTTGGTGTAATTGATTTGGATCAACATTGATCCTTGTTTGTTTGGCTCAAGACAAAGGGGGAGTGTTGGAATATTAAATGAAGCGTATGTTTGCCCCTTGAGCCAAACGCTCACCTACCACCTCTGACACCTAGAACAGATAGAAACATAAATACAATGGTGAGATTTTTTGAAATTAGAAAAGAGGGGGAAAATGAAATATGACAAAAAGAATGTTTATTCATTCATTCAGTGAGTTTTCAGCAGATCAGTAGTTGCAGAGCAGAGCAGAGCAGAACAAGGAAGAAGAAAAGAAGTTTGTGCCTGCAGTTGCACGTGTTTCCCTTGTTCTCTCTGTACGTTTTTTATTGTTAGATTTGTCCTGTTGAAGCAGTGATTGCTCCAGGCACCATTGTATGCAGCCATTAGAGTTACAGTTTTAATGTTTTTGAAGCATTATCAGTTTAGGGTTATTTTAGGGTTTTTTTGGTTGAAGCCAAATGCTCCCAGATTTTGTAATGGTTTAATCAAGTTGAATAGTAAAGCAAGCAGGCACACTTGAATCCATTACTCTTCCCTTGAATGTTGCATTTGACCAAAAAAATTTTTTTTGAAACTTAACGCATTGGCTCTTTGGTTTTAATGGTGAAAGCATTCACATTAGAATTTTTCTAAGTTATAATTTTTCAAGTTGAACAGAACACTCGACATCCTCTTTCTCAGTTGAAGCCAAGCTCACTCGGCATCCATTGGTGCTGAGCATTTTTTGTGTGCCGAGCTCTTCTTGTGCCAAGCCAACTTGGCACCTATTGCCTATCGATCGGCACCATCAAGTGCCGAGCCATCTGTGAGAGCAAAACTAGCACCCAACACCTTCATGTGCCGAGCAAAGATTTTAAGTTTAGGGTTGTGAGTTGTAATTTAAATTTATAATATTTCTCACATATCATCTTATGTGGGATTCAAATTGTTTATTTTTCCAATGGATGGCAATTGAAGATTTTGCATCTCAGCCTAAAAACCAACAAAGAAAACTTCTCAAAGATATGATTGGCACGTGTGTTGGCACTATGAAGGGACGATCTAAAGGATTTTCAGGCACTAGGATACCCTCCAACTCCAACTCCCGCAAAACCTCTGCCTTCTACTACACTGCCCTTGATTCTAAATAAGAAATACATAGATAGAATATTTTGAGCCACATTATTCAATACATTGACTCTATTTTATCTGTAGATAATGCTAGTTTTCTCCATGAGAAATGATAATATTCTATTTAGTTTAATTTTTTATGAGTATATTTTTTATTCTTCATGCAATTTCGCAAGTTGCTTTTGAAATATATATAATATTTTCAATAATTGAAAGACATTTGTATCGTATATTTGTTTGATGTTATGGTCATTTTAAATCAAGATTTATAATGATTTCACATTTGAGGAACTTAAAGTCTATGATTTTAGTTGTCTAGTTTAAATGAGTGTGAAAAGAGGTTTTACTGAATGGTTGAATGGTCGATCTTACGTGAAGTGTATAAATGTCATAAATGAGAAAGTTTAATATGTGCATTTTTGTAATGTTAAACTTTGAAACATGTTCATGATTCAACAAATTAGATATGATTTTTATATCTGTATAATTACTTAAATGAGTTTATGTATGGGCTTTCTTGAAGCAATTATCATTTCGCTATTTTTCAATAATGATAAGTTGTAGTTCTCATTTAGGAGATAGTGGATTAGTGCATCACATTTAATTCAAATTTGGATTGGTCTAGAAAGTTTTATTTGTGCTTATGAAATATTGTGTTCTATTGTACATATATATGGATGTGTCATATACTCATCACATTTCTTGATATAATAAAAATAAAGCTACCACTAATTTCAACAGAGTTTATGTTCTGAACTATAGAAGGCTCATTTTTTATAGCAACTTTCATTTGTTCATTTCCATTATAATTTCTACAAATATCTTGGTCCTCTTCATGGTTAACCTCTATATCAAATATTTCCTCAACATGTCACACATAATATTGATTTACTTTGTTATCTTTTCAATTTGCAATAATAGAATATTGTAAACAACACTTAATAAATGTATTGCATATTTATGAATAGGCATTTATTTGAATTACAATAGCATGTCTTTTTTTTACCAACTTTCATAATAAGATCAATATTTGAAAAAAAAAAACTACAATTTCAAATACCTATTACCACTGATTCAATCATGTTATTGAATATTTCCTTTATAATGTAAAAGGAAAAAATATTTAGATTTTATTTTTTGATAGGTAATGGACCGAAACATAGATTATTTATTATTATCATATATTGATATTAATTACTTTTATGTGTTAAGTTCGAGGACACTCAAACTCAAAACCTCCCATATGAGAGGCTCACAAGTTACCATTGTGCTATAGGCTCTTGCCTAATATTTTGATTAAATATAGTATCAATATAGACATCTAATTATTATTATAATGTTAAAAATTGTTAATTTTTAGGATGAGGTAATTGAATTCCTTGATGATTCAGATCACTCGGTGATACTAAATCGGGTCAAACACCCACTTGAATTGAGATGAATCTCTACTATGAAATTGAAGAAGGCAAGGAGAAAAGGGTGTCAATTATATGTGTCTCATGTCAAGGACATGGAATAGAACCCACCTTGTTTAGAGAATTACCCCATCCTATAGGAATTTAGAGATGTGTTTCCAAATGATTTATTTGAACTACATCCTAAGAGGGAGCTCAATTTTTCCATTGATCTTGTGGCAAGAGCAAAACCTCAATCAAAGGTTCTTTAACGCATGACCTCCACATAAATGTATGAATTGAATACATAGGTATAAGAAATTATGGATAAGGGCCTTATCCACCCTAGTGTCTCACCTTTAGGAGCTCCTATAATATTTGTCAAGAAGACGGATGATACCTTAAGATTGGGCATATCGATTATCATATGGTGAACAAGGTGACCATTAAGATCGGTATCCCCTCATGTGAATTGATGAATTATTTGATCCAATGAAGGGAGTGGCTATATTCTCCAAAATTGAAATGAGATGTGTATATCACCAAGTTTGGATTAGGAATGAGGACATATGTAAAACAACATTTAGAATAAACTATGGACATTGTTGTAGTCTTACTATTTTGACTAACCAATGCTCTTACCACTTTCAAGAACTTGATAAACAATATCTTCAAATATTTTCTTGACAAGTTTGTGGAGATATTTATTGATGATATCCTAATATACTTCAAGAACTTAAAGGAACATGAAGAACACTTGTGCATAGTTCTACAACACCTCAAAGAGAGGAAATTGTATGGAAAACTCTCCAAGTATTTATTTTATCAAAAAGAGATACATTACTTGGGATACATTTTATCAGAAAATGGTATAGAAGTGAACCTCACAAAGATTAAAGTCATTCTTGAATGACTAATACCTCAAATCATGAGTGAAGTCCAGATTTTTATTGGGCTTGTTAGGTATTGCAAGAAATTTATGGAGTAATATTCTAGAATTGTAGCACCTATTACTTCACTTTAGTGAAAGGGAAAGATATTCGAGTGGAAACAAATGCATGAAAAGGCTTTTTAGTTGTTATTAAAAATTCTTACTTAGATACTCCTGTCTTGATTATACTAGATCCAAATGGATATTTTGTTATGACAAATGATGCTTCAGGGGATGGACTTGGCACTGTATTGATGCAGGATGGCAAAGTGGTAGCATATGATTCTAGGAAGCTCAAGCAACATGAGGTGAATTATGGTCTGCATGATTTAGAGCTAGTTATGAGATAGTACATGCTTTGCAGATTGGGCAACATTGCCTATTAGAAAACCCATTTGAATTTAAGACTGGTCCCATGGGTTTGAGAAATATTTTCACTCAACCCATCCTTAATGCCAAGCAGAGGTGATGGTTAGAGTTCCTCAGTGAATACGCTTTTGGAATTGAATACATTAAGGAAAAAGAAAATAGAGTAGTAGATGATCTCATTCAAAGAAGACATGTCACTGCTATTACTACTTCTAGGACTCGCATTAGGGAGTATATTCTATAGTGTCTTCCAGGTGACACTCATTATGAATGGGTGAAATTAGCATTACATACCAACTCATTTGATTTGTGTTTTGATGGATACTCTTTTGATGATAGTAGTTTACTAAAATACTAGACCAATATATATGTCCCCAACCATGAAGGGTTGCAAAAAGTCGATCTTGAGGAGATGCATTACACTTTATTTTCAAGGGACCTGGGGGTGAAAAAAATGATGGCTGATGTGAGGTTGTTGTACTTCTAGCCAAGACTCAAGCAAGATGTGACAAATTATATTTTCTAGTGTTTAGAATGCTTACATGTTAAGGTTGAGCATGTCCATCCAACAAGACATCTTTACCCACATGAGATTCTAGATTAGAAATGGTAGGTTCTTAGTATGGATTTTGTACAGGGACTACCCATGATTCAACAAAGCATGATATTATCTTGGTCATAGTAGATAAATTAATTAAGGTAGCCCACTTCATTCTGGGTAGCCTGAAGGATAGATTACCTATTTTGGCTAGAAAGTTTGTATAGAAGATATTTTGACTCTACAATATGACTTCAAGATTCTCAAAAACCTTGAACACAACATTGGGTACATGTCTAAACTTTAGCACTTCCTATCATCATGATATTGATAGTTAGATCAAGAGAGTCAACCATGTGTTTGAGGAATTACTATGCACGTACTACATGGATCAACAATACAAATGTGAGGAGTACCTTCCATTAGTTGAGTTTGCGTACAATAATTCCCATCATTATTCATTAGGCGTGGCTCCTTTTAAGGCTCTGTATGGATGTAAATGTTGTACACTTATCAATTGGGATAGAGTTATGGACAAAATTATTGTTGGTCCTAAAATGTTTAACAAAATGGAAGATTAGATGATTTTGATTTGTAGTCAGCTCAAGGAAGCAGTTAACTAAGAAAAAGCCAAACTAACAAAAAAATGCACCTTCAAGAAGTTTCAGACTTATGATAAGGTGTTCTTATGTGTCATGTCGTAGAAGATCTCAATCTTGTTTCACAAGAATTCAAAGCTTACCTTGAGATATGTTTGTCCCTTTAGGGTGCTAGAGCTGATCAACCCAATTGCGCATTAGATATCTCTGTCACTCATGCTAGCCCACATACATAATTGTTTTCATGTTTAACTACTTAAATCTTATCACCCGAACATGTCTTATGTGCTTGATTGGCATGTGTTGTAGGTATAGGATTCAGGGATGGTGATAATTCATCCCACCCATATCATTGAGTAGCATACCATGTGTTAGGATTTAAAGACATAGAGATAACAATTACATGCAAATACAACCAATGTCACAAAATAATAATGCACAAATAAGAGAACACAAGACACAAACATTTAACATGGTTCACCCAATCCCTAGGCCACATCCACCAATAGTGAGTCCAATATTTTATTATCTAGTGATTGTAACCTTATTACAATCTATAATCCCTTATAGCTCAATACTGCCACAAAAAGATATTATCATATTACAACTTATGAAAAACCCAAAACCCTAAGCCATTTTATACAAGTATTTTTCTATTGTAGGGTTAAAATTAGTTAAAACATGTTGGCCCAAAATGTCAATTAAAAATAGCCCCCCAAAAATATTATTATGGAGTTTGTCCAGTACTTCCCTAATCAATCACCAAAAACTAACAATCTCCCACTTGGGGACTAATCAGGCTCCATAATAGTCAACAATCTCCCACTTGGAGACTAGTCCTATAGCAAGGTTGCTACTCTATGAGGCTCCCACTAAATCAATCCACCCTGAACTTAGATGTTCATTTAAATTTAGGTTCAGT
This sequence comes from Cupressus sempervirens, assembly GCA_028749045.1. Classification (NCBI taxonomy): domain Eukaryota; kingdom Viridiplantae; phylum Streptophyta; class Pinopsida; order Cupressales; family Cupressaceae; genus Cupressus; species Cupressus sempervirens. The sequence continues at coordinate 326,070,428 of CM053789.1, forward strand.
CTAGAATACCAACCAAAATTGAAGAAGAGTTCAACTTCTCCCTTGTTAGTACTTTTGGAAACATATCTATTGGATTGTTATTTGAATGTATCTTGTCCAACTTTATTTGTCTATCAAACAAAATTGACCAAACGAAATGGTTTACCACAACTGAATGTGTTTGGATGTAAAGTAGGATTCTTGAAAAGATGAATGAAACTGTGACTATTTGTAATTAAATAATTAACCTCTATGAGTGCCTAAATTATTTGAAGAAGAACTCAAACCATATCATCTCCTTAACTACCTATGTAGCAGTAACATACTCTGCCTCTTAGTGGATAAACCATTCACCTTCTATAACAGAGAAACCTAGCTCACTATTGCCCCACAAATAGTAAATACATAATCTATACTACTTGCTTGGTATTAATATCCCTGGCCAAATTTGAGTCAACATAGCCCTATAAATTAGTAGTAGAGCCCCCAAAATGTAAACATTTACTAGATGTTCCTCTCAAACACCTGAGAATCTATTTGATGGTATTCCAATGCCCAATCCTTGGCTGACTCATATACCCGCTAATGACTCCCACTGCATGTGAAATATATTTCCAAGTACATACCATAGCATACGTCAAACATCCTATAGCTAAAGCATAAGGTACCTTGGACATTTTTTTCTCCTCTTGCTATGTCTTTGGATAAATCTTCTTACTCAATTTTAAATGACCAAGTAAAGGTGTGCTGACAACTTTAGCATTCTACATAGAAAAAAATTGAAACACCTCATTATAATTGGTGTTAGATAAAGTCAATTTTGTATTTTCCCTATCTCTACAAATATTCATACCAAGCTTTTGCTTTTCTGCCCCCAAATTCTTCATAGCAAATGAATGTACTAACTATTATTTCAACCCCTAAATGTGATCCATGTTAGACGCAACAATAAGCATATGATCAACATATAAACATAAAATAATATAGTTATTATCATCCAACCTATTGAAATAAACACAATGATCTAAATGACACTGATTATAAATGATGTTCATGCATAAAATTATCAAATTTAACATACCATTACCGAGGTGCTTGTTCCAAGCCATATAAACTTTTCTTCAATCTGCACACTAAATTATCCTTACCTTTGACTTGAAATCATTGTGGTTGTGCCATAAATATATTTATGTAAATCACCATGAAGAAAGGTTGTTTTAATATCAAGTTTCTCCAAATGTAAATATTTAGTAGCCACAATACTTAAAATAGTGTGAATAGAATTCATTTTAACAACATGAGAAAATATCTCATCAAAATAAATGCCCTTTTTTGTACAAATCCTTTTACAAATAACTTGGCTTTAAATCTATTTTTACCTTCATCCTCTTCTTTCAACCTGTAAACCAATTTATTTTCTAAAGCCCTTTTACCCATACGCAACTCATATAAATCCCAAGTATTATTTTTAAGCATGGAGTCTATTTCTTTTGTCATTGCTAACTCCGATTAAATATTTGTATCCACCAATATAGCTTCATCATAACCTCTGGGTTAACTAGAATCTATTAATAAAATATAATAAAAATAGGTAGAAAATATGTCTGGAGGTCTACATAGCCTTGTTGACCATCTAACATTCACTAGGGTGTGTGGTATTTGTTGTTGTAGTTGTTGCAGAGCATGAGGGACTATTGAAACATCATCCTTTTGAATATCATCTAACAATACATAATCATTTTCTTTCTTCTTGTGATGTTGCAATATATCTTTGTACAACACTTTCTCATTGAATATGACATCCGTGATTCTTACAATTTTATAATTTTCAAAATCCCAAAGCCTCTAACTAAAATCATCAATGACATATCCAACAAATATACATTTCTTTGACTTAGCTTCCATCTTGGTTCTATTTTCATAATCTATATGTGCAAAATCCTCACAACCAAACATTTTGACAAAAGAATTAATCACCTTATTGTTGCAATACTCACCACCACCATCAGATCTAAGACATTTTAACCTTTTACTAGTATCATTTTCAACCATACATTTCAATTTCTTAAAAGTTTTAAATACATCAAATTTTTGTCTAAAAAATAAACCCATACTTTTCTAGTGATGCAGGAGCATCCAGAGGTATAAGGGCAATCCTATGTCACCCAAAAAATGTACTTAGACTTAGTTTCTGTTTCATGTGTTTTCATTTTTGGATACCCATTTGGGTCAAATAAAGGTTCCAACTCTCACAGTTCCACTATCAGTGTTCGTGTAAATCTTGAAAAAATAGGAGTATGTAATTAGGCCATCATTTTGGTGAACTAGGAGGTGTAAATTGGCTAGATGAATGTAATTTAATTTAGAGAATTCCAAAAAAAGAATCAGGTCAAAAGGCCCCATGGTTTGAAAGTTATTGCAGTTTTTTCAGTTTTGGAGACCTCTTACGAATGCTTCAAAGTCAGGTTAGGGGCATTAAATGACCTCAAAAAGGGCTAAAAAATGGGGGATGAGTGAAGCTGGTCCATAGGGCTATAGAGCGCTTCGAGAGCTTTCCAAAAAAGTAAACGGTTCATCAATCGAAGCTACGGTTCAAAAGTTATGCCTCCCGAAAGTTCGGTTACCGTTTCTGGATTCTTCTAGATTTGTGTCGACTTCTAACGCAGCTTCTGGAACCTTCTATTTGGTTAGTGGATGCCTACTAGCACTTTCTAGAATGTACTCCTAGTCCTTAACCCTTTGGGGTCTATTTAAGGAGATTTCTGGCATTGTAAAAGGTAGTTCAGAGTGGAGTTTGAGAGGAGGTACTGAAAGGAGAAATTATCTCCACATTTATGTTATTGTAAGCCCTTAGGGCATGTTTTGAAGTTTGTTTTCTCTATACTGAATGTACTAGCTTATTTTTCAGTTAATACAATTTCCCTTTTTCTGTTGTGTCCATTTTGTGCTTGGGTTGTGTCCCCATCAAGTGGTATCAGATCTAGTTTTCCTGAGTGTGTAGACAGAGCGCCGACTGTGAGGCAGTTTGCACTAGGACTATGTGGTTGTGGGTTCGAGTTAGAAGATGCCTCCATGAAGAGAGCGTGGTAGAAGGGCTAGAGCTATTAATCCTGAGAAGGTTAGAGCCCTCCAAAGGCAGGTACAAGCATTGCAAGAGGAACTCCGTAGAGGAACAATTGTGGCCACCGGTGATGAAAGTGAAGATGACAACAAAGAAGACAAAATTGGACCAGAAGGGGAATTTGATGGGGAAGTTCTGAATCATGTAGAGGAAAGGCCTTTTAGGACCCTTACTAAGTTTGGGAAAAGACCCACAATTGAAGTGGGTGTATTTTCAAAAAATCTGAAACCATATGAGTTGATCGATTGGATCAATGAATTGGGAGAATACTTTGAGTATGAGGATATCAGGGACCCATATAAGGTTAAGTTTGCAAAGGCCATGCCAAAATCTGGTGGAAAGAGGTTCAATTGGGAAGAAACAGAAGTGGAAAGGAGAAGATCACAAGATGGGATCGCATGATGGACAAATTAAAGAAGTAGTTCATTCCTGTGGACTACGAGCTTGATTTGTTTAAGAAGATGCATGCATTAAAGCAAGCAGGAAGATCAGTCCAAGAATATATAGAGGAATTTTACTGACTACTTATTAGAGTGGGGCATGCAGAAGCAAATAAGGAGAAGGTTGCTCGTTATATCAGTGGGTTGCGACCTAGCATCCAGCAGGAATTAAGTCTGATAAGAATGACCATTGTTGAAGAGGCATACCAGTTTTCCCTACAAGTTGAAGAGAAGCTGAATAAAAGGTTTGAAGGAAGACAAAGAGGGCACGGTCAAGGAGGAAGGGGAAGCGATAGATTATCTAGAGGCCGCAATGAAACCCAAAAGAAAAATGAAGATGTGGGTACTAGCTGTTAGGATAAACCACGGACAGAAATAAAAACTACATGCAAATATAACCAATAATAGAAAATAATAGAACACACAGAAATGAACACAAGGCACCAAGATTTAATGTGGTTCACCCAATCCCTGGGCTACGTCCACCAAACAACAAGTCCGATCTTATTACAATCCAGTGATTACAACCTGATTACAATCCGTAATCCCTTACAGCTCAATACCGCCGCAAGAACCAATTTCATATATCCATATCAAAAATACCCAACCCTAAGCCCTTTTTATACAAGTATTAAACCGCTTTAGGGTTATAACATGTCGGCCATATGTCGGCCATAATATGTCAGCTACCATGTCGATGTCGATGTCGGCCATAATATGTCGGCTACCATGTCGATGTACAGTACTTTCCTGATCAGTCACCACAATCTAACAATCTCCCACTTGGGGACTGATCAGGCTCCACACTAAACAACAATCTCCCACTTGGAGACTGATCCTGTAGCAATACAACTACTGCATGGGGCTCCCACTGGATCAAACCACCCTGGACTCTGCTGTTCTTGTATTCACATTTAGTCTAAAAGACCAACTGAAGCTGAAGAGGAGTTCAGCTTCTCCCTTGTGACAACCTTTGTCAACATATCTGCTAGATTTTCATTGGTATGTATCTTCTCCAGCTTTAACTGTCCATCCTCCAAAACTAACCGAATGAAATGGTACCGCAACTGTATGTGTTTGGTCTTAGAATGCAGAGCTGAATTCTTAGCAAGATGAATGGCACTCTGACTATCTGTGAACAAAAAATTATCCTTCTGAGGATGTCCCAATTCTTCCAAGAAGAACTGAAGCCATATCATCTCTTTGGCGGCCTCTGTAGCGACAACATACTCTGCCTCTGTAGTGGAGAGAGCATTAATCTTCTGTAGCCTAGAAACCCAGCTCACGGTTGCCCCACCAACAGTAAAGACATAACCTGTAGTACTCCGCCTGGTATCAATATCCCCAGCCAAATCTGAGTCAACATAGCCCTGTAAATCAGTAGTAGAGCCCCCAAAGTGTAAACACTTATTGGATGTTCCTCTCAAATATCTGAGAATCCACTTGACAGCATTCCAATGCTCAAAACCTGGATGACGCATATACCTGCTAACGACTCCCACTGCATTTGCAATATCTGGCCTAGTGCATACCATAGCATACATCAAACTTCCTACAGCTGAAGCATAGGGTACCTTGGACATCTTATCCTCCTCTTCCTGTGTCTTGGGACACATCTCCTTAGTCAATTTCAAATGACCAGGTAAAGGTGTGCTGACAGCTTTAGCATTCTCCATAGAGAAACGTTGCAACACCTTCTCAACATAATCAGCTTGAGATAGCGTCAATGTTCTGTTCTTCCTATCTCTGCAAATCTTCATACCAAGGATTTGTTTTGCTGCCCCCAAATCCTTCATAGCAAATGCATGTGCTAATTGGCGTTTCAGCCCCTTAATATGATCCATGTTAGACCCAGCTATAAGCATATCATCAACATATAAACATAAAATAATGTAGCTATCATCATCCAACCTCTTAAAATAAACACAGTAATCTGAATGACACCTATTATATCCATGCTCATGCATAAAACTGTCAAATTTTAGATACCATTGCCGAGGTGCTTGCTTCAGGCCATATAAACTTTTCTTCAATTTGCACACTAAGTTCTCCTTACCTTTGACCTCAAAACCCTGTGGCTGAGCCATATATATTTCTTCATCCAAATCACCATGAAGAAAGGCTGTTTTAACATCCATCTGCTCTAAATGCAAATCTTCAGTAGCCACAAGACTTAAAACAGTACGAATAGAAGTCATTTTAACAACAGGAGAAAATATTTCATCAAAATCAATTCCTTTTTTCTGTGCAAATCCTTTTACAACTAACCTGGCCTTAAATCTTTTCTTACCTCCTTCCTCTTCTTTCAACCTGTAAACCCATTTATTCTGTAAAACCTTTTTACCTGCAGGCAACTTGCACAAATCCCATGTCTTATTTTTCAGCAAAGAGTCCATTTCATCTTTCATTGCAGACTCCCACTGAATCTTAGTATCCACCTGCACAGCTTCATCATAACTTTCAGGTTCACCAGCATCAGTAAGTAAAATAGAATACAAAGAGGGAGAAAATCTTTGTGGAGGTCTAATTGGCCTTGTTGACCGTCTAACATTCACTGGTGTATGTGGTATTTGTTGTTGCGGTTGTTGCACATCATGAGGAATGGCTAGAACATCAGCTTTTGAAGTATCATCCAGCACTACATAATCATCTTCTTTCTTCTCATGTTGCTGCAACAGATCTTTGTACAACACTTTTTCATTGAATATGACATCCCGGCTTCTTATAATTTTATGATTTTCAAAATCCCAAAGCCTATAACCAAATTCATTAATGCCATATCCAACAAAGACACATTTCTTTGATTTAGCTTCTAGCTTGGTTCTATTTTCAGAGTCTATATGAGCAAAAGCTTCACAACCGAAGGTCTTGAGAAAAGAATAACTCACCTTCTTACCAGTCCATGTTTCCTCTGGAATACCACAGCCCAAAGGAGTAGAGGGACCTCTATTAATCAAATATACTGCAGTATTGACAGCCTCTGCTCACATGTGTAAGGGCAACCCAGCATGCAACCTCATGCTCCTTGCGCGCTCCATTATAGTCCTGTTCATGCGTTCAGCCACTCCATTTTCCTGTGGAGTCCTTGGAACAGTTTTTTGTCTACGAATACCATTAGTGGAGCAATAATCTTCAAATTCATGACTACAATACTCACCACCATTATCAGATCTGAGACATTTTAATTTCTTACCAGTCTCATTTTCAACCAAGCATTTCCATTTCTTAAAAGTTTGAAATACATCAGATTTCTGTTTAAGGAAATAAACCCATACTTTTCTAGTTGCGTCATCAATAAATGTAACATAATAATGAGAGCCACCAAGGGAAGATACCTGAGCCGGTCCCCATACATCTGTATGCACAAGTTCTAATTTCTCCTTTTTGTTTTCCTTCCCTGTCTTTACAAAACTCACTCTCTTTTGTTTTCCATACACACAACTTTCACAGAAATCCATATTCACACATTTTAGACCTGGTAAAACTTTCCTTGAATGAAGTACTTTCATACCTTTCTCACTCATGTGCCCAAGTCTATTGTGCCACAGTGCTGTATCAGAATCCACAGCAGCTATTTGTTCTCCCTGCTCATCTGCAGTAATTGTTCCTGAATATTCATTTTTCTCTGAAACAATCAAAGTAGAAGGAACAATATGACCTGTACAAAGATATAAGGTGCCTACTTTCACACCTTTTGCTACTACAAGGGAACCTTTTGAAACCTTCCAATTTTTATCATTAAAAGTAACTACACAACCCTCATCACCGAGTTGCCCTACTGAAATTAAATTTCTACTTATTTTTGGAACATGTCTTACCTCATGTAGTAGCCAATGATTCCCATTCTGCAACTTAATCTTAATTTTTCCCTTTCCAACAATCTGACAGGGTTCATTATCCCCCAAATAAACAAGCCCAAAATCCCCTTGGACATAATCAATGAAATAACCTCTATGAGGTGTAGCATGAAAAGAAGCACCAGAATCTAAAACCCATAAATCATCAACACTCTCTAAAGACAGAAGCAAAGCATCCTCTTCGGATTTGTTACTTACCACATTTGCCTCTTTGTCTCCATCTGATTTATCTCCTTCATTTTTCTTTCGAGTCTAGCAATCTTTCTTTTTGTGCCCTGGTTTCCCACAGTACCAGCAATCATTTGGTCCTCTCGATTGAGACCTCCTCCCCTTTGACTTTCCTCTTGATTTCCCACGATTTCCAGAGTTACTTCCTCTTTCAGTCGTTCTGCCCCTGCTTTGTGCATTTAAAGCACTTCCTAATGTAGATCCACCTGAGGATTTTCTACGAGTTTCCTCACTTAAAATAACACCGATCACATCATCATATTTTAGGGTACTAGATCCAGGAACATAATTACTCACCGCCATTATCAAGCCATTCCAGCTTTCAGGCAAAGAACACAAAATCAAGAGAGCCCTAATTTCTTCATCAAAATTGATACCCATAGAAGATAATTGACTAGTAATAGTATTAAACTCATTTAAATGATCTGCAACAGATCCACCTTCTACCATTTTCATATTAAATAAACGCTTCATGAGAAATACCTTATTTGAAGCGGAGGGCTTTTCATACAGTGTCGCTAGGGTTTTCATCAAATCTTCTGTCGTCTTTGCTTTTGTAATATTAAATGCCACCGATGGTGCCAAGCATAACCGAATGCTTCCAAGTGCCTTTCTGTCCAAAAGATCCCATTCAACCTCTGACATAGTTCCCTGATTCTTGGCTTTTCCTTCCAACGGCTTCCACAAATCCTTCTGATATAAATAGTCTTCCATTTGCATCTTCCATAACTGGAAGTTCTGCCCATTAAACCTATCAACCCTCAGCTTACCATCATCTGCCATTGCTCCCACTCAACCGTGAGACTTTCCTGCAGAGGATAACTGAGAAACAACCTGGCTCTGATACCACTTGTTAGGATAAACCACAGACAGAAATAAAAACTACATGCAAATATAACCAATAACAGAGAATAATAGAACACACAGAAATGAACACAAGGCACCAAGATTTAACATGGTTCACCCAATCTCTGGGCTACGTCCACCAAACAGCAAGTTCGATCTTATTACAATCCAGTGATTACAACCTGATTACAATCCGTAATCCCTTACAGCTCAATACTGCCGCAAGAACCAATTTCGTATATCCATATCAAAAATACCCAACCCTAAGCCCTTTTTATACAAGTATTAAACCGCTTTAGGGTTATAACATGTCGGCCATATGTCGGCCATAATATGTCGGCTACCATGTCGATGTCGGTATGTACAGTACTTTCCTGATCAGTCACCACAATCTAACACTAGCAAGAATCAGAGGAATGAGGGTTTCAACCGCTCCCATGATCTAGACTTTGGAAATCAGAGAGGAAGAGGTAGAGGACATGGACAAGGAAGAGGAGGCTTCCATGGTACCTATTTCCATTGCAATAAAGAAGGTCATGGTGCCTTTGAATGCCCTCAATGACAAGGAAGGATAGATAGGAGAGCTAAGGGCCAAGCTAAGGTTGCTCATGTGGATGAAGATGCACAATCATCACATTCAGAGGATTTAGAAAGAGGAGAGACCTTGGTAAATGAAAGAGTCCTACTAAGTGGTGAGATTGAACCAGGAAAATGGAGGAGTTTGTTTTGTACTAGATGCAAGTGTGAGGATAAATGTTGTGACGTGATCATTGATGGTGGTAGCACTGATAACTAGGTATCATAAGAGATGGTCTCTAAGCTGAAGCTCAAGAGGGAGAAACATCCTTAGCCTTATCGGATTGCTTTGGTAAAAGATGATCATAACGTCTTGGTAAGTGAACAATGTTTAGTAAAATTCAAAATTGGGAGTTACCATGATGAAGTTCTCTGTGATGTTATTTCGATGGATTTTTGCCATCTATTGTTGGGTAGACCATGGCAGTTTGATAGAAATGCAGTACATGATGGGCATGCAAACACATACTCTCTGACAAAGGATGGAGTTCACCACAAATTGAAGCCCATGAAAAAGGAAGGTGAAAAGGTATGTAGCAGTGCTAGGATTTGTCTTATTGATGAAAGGAAGTTTTTAGATGGCATGAAACATCAGCATATGTGCTATGCTTTGATTCCTAGGAAAGATAAAGAAGGTAGTAGTGAAATACCACTTGAAGTTTTAGATTTACTAGGGGAGTTTGGAGATATTATCTCTGATAATGTTCCAAATGGATTGCCACCAGTAAAGCAAATCAATCATCAGATAGATCTGATTCTAGGAGCTAGTTTGCCTAACAATGCTGCTCACAGGATGACTCCTACTGAAACAGAGGAGCTAAATAGACAGGTTCAGGAGATGTTGAGGAAGGGATTGATTTGAGAGAGCCTGAGTCCATGTGCAGTACCTACAGTACTCACACCAAAGAAGGATGGAGAGTGCAGGATGTGTACAGATTCTTGAGCTATAAATAGGATAACCATCAAGTACTGATTTCCTTTGTCGAGGATGGATTATCTTATGGACTACTTGAGTGGAGCTCAATACTTCACAAAGATAGATCTCAAGAGTGGCTATCATCAGATACAAATTCGAGAAGGAGATGAGTGGAAAACAGCCTTCAAGACCAAGGAGGGTCTTTATGAGTCGTTAGTCATGCCCTTTGGATTGATGAACGCCCCAAGCACCTTCATGCGGCTCATGAATGAGGTACTTAAGAAGTTCTTTAGAAAATTTATTATTGTCTATTTGGATGATATTTTAATTTTTAGCAAGACTTTGGAAGAGCATTTATTGCATATTCATAGTGTCCTTGAAAGGCTAAGGGAAGAGAAATTGTTAATTAATCTGAAGAAGTGTATCTTTGCAAAAAGGGAGTTAGTCTATTTGGGGTTTGTTATATCACCTGAAGGTCTCAAAATGGATCCAGAGAAGGTAAAAGCCATCTTGGAATGGCCTACTCCAAGGTCTGCTACTGAGGTAAGATCATTTCATGGTCTAGTTAGTTTTTACAGGAAGTTTATTAAGAATTTTAGTGGCATATGTGCACCCCTAACTGATACAATAAGAGGGGATAGAAAAGAGTTCAAATGGACTGCAACAACTACGAGAAGTTTTGAATTCCTGAAGAAGAAGGTGACAGAACAACCTGTGTTGGCACTTCCAGATGTTAGAAAAGTGTTCCAGGCGGACTGTGATGCTAGTGGCAGCACTATTGGGGCTATATTAAGCCAAGAAGGTAAGCCTATTGCATATTTTAGTGAAAATTTGAATGATGCAAAGAAGAAGTATTTTGTTTACGATCAAGAGTTCTATGCAATAGTTCAGGCCTTAAAGAAATGGAGGCATTATTTATTGCCAAAAGAATTTTTTTTGTATATTGATCATCAGGCCTTATAGTACCTAAATAGCCAAGGTAAATTGAATCAGAGGCATATGAAGTGGGTAGAGTTCTTGCAGAGTTATACATTTGTGTTGAAGCATAGAAGTGGAAAATCTAACAGAGTTGCAGATGCACTAAGTAGGAGACAGTTGTTGCTTACAGTAATGCAGGTTGAAGTAGTTGGGTTTGATGAACTCAAGAAATTATACCTCGAAGATTTTGATTTTGCTGAAGCATGGAAAGCTTGTAAAGAACCTGTTGCTGTAGATAGAACCAAGTGGTTAGACTATTTGATTCAAGATGGCATATTGTTCAAGGGTAGCCAATTGTGCATTCCAAGGAGTTCCATGAGGGAAATTCTGATTAAGAAGAAACACAGTGCAGGGATGGTAGGACATTTTGGTCAAGATAAGACCATTTCCATTCTTAGAGAACATTATTTTTGGCCTCAAATTTCATAAGATGTGAAGAAGTTTGTACATAGTTGCCAGGTTTGTCAAGTTGCCAAGGGGTTTAGTAACAATACTAGCCTATATCAGCCATTGCCTATTCCATCAAGGCCATGGGAGGACATAAGTATGGATTTCATTCTTGGATTGCCAAGGACACAAAGGGGTAATGACTCAGTATTCATGGTGGTTGATAGGTTCTCCAAACTTGCACATTTCATTCCATGCCACAAAACTCATGATGTTGTCCATATTGCAGACTTGTTTTTCAAGGAGGTGGTAAGACTACATGGTCTTCCAAGGAGTATAGTTTCTAACAGAGATACTAAATTTGTAGGGTATTTCTAGAGGACATTGTGGAAGAAGTTGAGAACAGACCTAAAATTCAGTTCCACGCATCACCCATAGACTGATGACCAAACAGAAGTATTAAATAGAAGTCTGGGCAATTTGCTGAGATGGTTAGTTGGGGATAAGCCCAAGGGATGGGATTTGATTCGACCACAAGAAGAGTTTGGTTACAATAAGTCTATAAATAGGAGTACTGGAAAATCACCATTCCAAACTGTATATGGGAATAGCCTAAGGACTGCACCAGAATTGAGGAAGATACAGCAAGGGGAGAGGACAACTGCTGAAATAGAAAAATTTGTTGAACATATCAAGTGTCTACATGAGGAAGTTCAAGCACACATTACCAAGATGAATCAAGAGTATAAAGCTAGGGCTGATCAAAGGAGAAGACATAAGGAATTCCAAGTAGGGGATCTAGTCATGGTGCACTTACGAAAAGAAAGATTTCAAGCTGGTACTTACAACAAGCTGAAAATAAAGAAATTTTGCCCCTACAAAATTTTGAAGAAACATGACTCAGGAAATGCATATGAGGTGGAGCTGCCAGATGGTGTTCTCATTTCTCCCATTTTCAACATTGCAGATTTAACAAAGTATCATGATGATGGTGCAAATGAGGAGCTAGTGTTAGAGCCATGTCCAATTCCTGCTTCTAAGAAGGAGGAGATAGAAGAAATTCTAGATCATCGTGTGGGGAGGAGTACTAGAAATAGGCAGTATAAAGAGTATTTGGTTAAATGGAAAGGACGACTAATCGAGGACTCAACTTGGATTTTAGCAGCTGAGGTTTCCCATTTGGGATTTCCTCTACCATTCATAAAGTGACAAGGTCATTTTTCAATCTACCCTAGGTGTCTGATGCAGGAGCATCCAAAGGTATATGGGCAATCTTGTGTCACCCAAAAAATGTACTGAGACTTAGTTTCTGTTTCATGTGTTTTCATTTTTGGATACCCATTTGGGTCAATTAAAGATTCCAACTCTCACAGTTCCACTATCAGTGTTCGTGTAAATCCCAAAAAAATAGGAGTATGTAATTGGGCCATAATTTTGGTGAACTAGGAGGTGTAAATTGGCTAGATGAATGTAATTGTAATTTAGAGCATTCCAAAAAAAGAATCAGGTCAAAAGGCCCCACGGTTTGAAAGTTATTGCAATTTTTCTGATTTTGGAGACCTCCTAAGAATGCTTCAAAGTCAAGTTAGGGGCATTAAATGACCTCAAAAAGGGCTGAAAAATGGGGGTTGAGTGAAGCTGGTCCATAGGGCTATAGAGCGCTTTGAGAGCTTTCCAAAAATGTAAACAGTTCATCAATCAAAGCTACGGTTCAAAACATATGCCTCCCAGAAGTTCGGTTATCGTTTCTGGATTCTTCTACATTTGCGTCAACTTCTAACGCAGCTTCTGGAACCTTCTAACGTAGCATCCACATTTATGCTATTGTAAGCCCTTAGGGCATGTTTTGAAGTTTATTTTCTCTATATTGAATGTACTAGCTTATTTTTCAGTTAATACAATTTCGCTTTTTCTGTTGTGTCCATTCTGTGCTTGGGTTGTGTCCCTATCATCTAGTTTCATCATCAATGAATGTAACACAATAATGAGTGCCTCTAAGGAAGGATACCTAAGCTAGTCCCCATACATCTCTATGCATAAGCTCTAATTTTTTTTTTCCCTTCCCACTCTTCACAAAACTTACTCTCTTTTGTTTTCCATGTACACAACTTTCATAGAAATCCATATGGACACATTTCAGACCTAGTAAAACTTTCTTCGAATAAAGTAATTTCATACCTTTCTCACTGGTGTGCCCAATTCTATTGTGCTATAGTGTTGTATCAAAATCTACAGTAACTATTTATTCTCCCTACTCAAATACAACAATTGTTCTTGAATAATCATTTTTCTCTAAAACAATTAAAGTAGATGGAACAATATGGCATGTACAAAGATATAAGGAGAAAGCTACTTTTACACATTTTTCTATCAGAAGGGAACCTTTTGAAACCTTCCAAATTTTATCATTAAAAGTAACTATGCAAACCTAATCACCCAGTTGCCCTGCTGAAATTAGATTCCTACTTAGCATTGGAACATGTCTTACCTCTTATATTAGACAATAATTCTCATTCTCACTACAACATTTGAGGTCAAATTGTGATAACAATTTGGAATGGCAGTGTAATTTGTGTTGATTTTCATGTTTGTTTTTTTTGTAATTGTTGCCATTGTCATAACAATAGTGATGTTGGCATAATTGCAACAAACACGTGAGTATAAATAAAAATATATATTTAGCATTTTTTTATATTGTGGAGAGTTGCACCCAAAAGAGGGTGGAGAGCTATAAATGTTGTCATGCCCTTTCTCTTCATTTTGTTGTCGTACCCTCACTCTATGATTTCGTTATCATACCCTTGTGATCTCATAATTTTGTTGTTGTGCCCTTTCTTTGTGATTTCATTTCCATGCTCTTGCTCTACAATTTCATTTTCGTATGGTGCCCTTACTTTTCAATTTCGTTGTCATGTCATGCCCTTTCTTTGTAATTTCATTGTTGTGTTGTGCCCTTGCTCTTTGATTCCTTTGCCATGGCTTGCCCTTGTGCTACAATTTCATTGTCGTGCCCTTGCTCTATGATTTTATTCAAGAGCTATGTAAATTTTCTTTTATTTTCCTTCTAAATCTGAATCTCTTTATATTCTATTCTAAACATGTATATCTTAGAGATAATTTTTAAGCTGCTTATTACATCTTAACACAACTGAAAAATTGACGCAACTGCATACATATTCTAAAATCCAAATTATATAATAATAAAACTCACTCAACCCATACTAAATGACTTACCTCAAGACCCTGCATAAAAATAATCTAGACTAGGACAAATGGGCAGAGTTTGCAAGAAATTTTACAAAAACATATCATAGCAGATTTTTTAGAAAGAAACTAACCATAACCCAGTTAAATGAGTCTAATTGCTAATTAGTTGGGTTGATTACAAATTCCTATAGAGTTATCATTAGATTAGGTACAATGAAATGAATAATCAATTGTTCCCAGCAAGTAGGATCAAATATAGTTTTCTAATGTGATAAAATTGCATACAGATGCATCACTTGCATGCTAGGCATGAAGCACAATCCCCAATTTAATATGAATGGTTGGATATAAAGGCTCCATACGCTAGCCCAACAATGGAAGCCAAGGATATAACCATGCATGTATTGGCATAGTCTCTCTATGAGGATCCCAAGTATCTATTGTAGTTGTTAATTTGGGAATCACTATATGATCCAGAATGTTATGAAATACTGAAGCTAGTAGTAACTTATCATGTGTCTCTAGAAAATGTACCATAGGTCTGGGGTCCCTTGGATCCTAGGAATTTTTAGCAGCTATTCTCACTACTAGAAGAATAACTTTAGTGAAGAGCTAAGTGTAAGGAGTTAAAGAAGCAAGTTTTGCTCCTGTATAAATGCCATAATCATGAGGCTCATTCCCTTGTAGAAGCCTCTACCACAATGACATTACCTCTAAACTATACAAAGGATGTTGAAGTAGTTCCCAACTTTGAAACACTCTTATAAGCAATTGATACTTAGAATCATCACAAGGAGACTATGCCAATACTTGAAAAACTCTTAAATAAGCAAATGCAGATGCAATACATGACAAATTGCACAACTTGTAATCCTCCCAATATTTGGACTATAAATTCTCAATGACACTTGCAAGTGATTCCAATGTCATAGTATCTACCACAACACTTTCTTGGATTCTATCTAGTGGCTCCCATAATATCCTCTATATTTTCTAGATGTTGATTTTGCTTTGTAGTCTCTTTCTAAAGCCAATCCTTCTCCTTCTCTCTTGTGCCTTAAATTTTGATTATCAAACTTCTGAATATCTACCTCTACCATATCTAAAATCAACTTCACATTGTGTTATAACTATGGTATAGATGTTTGATAATCGATAGCTTTCATTTCAGCATTCAAGTGTTCAAGATTGGTCAACACCCTCACTTGCAGACCTCTCATGTCAAGCACTTTTTATACTATTTCAAGACCATGTTCTTACTTCTGAGCTACTAGTTCTTTAGGTGCATTTTCTTGTAAAACATTAATTTTTTTTAATAATTATAAACTCTTAGAAAGTTCATTGCTGTTTTCACATATGTATGTACATATGTATGTATATATGTGTATGTATGTATATGTTTGCATGTATGTATATACATATATATACATATGTATATGTATATATGTATATATATACATATGTATATGTATATATGTATATATATACATACATACATACATACACATATCTATGTCTCTATGTATGCATGTTTGTATATATACAAAGAGATCTTATGGATGGTGGATTATGAATTATAAACAAACAAAAAATAAAAAATAAAAAATAAATGACATTAATCATTCCCATTTTTTTTTGATTGATTGTGGAGAGTTCCACATGAAAGAGGGTGGAGAGCTCTTAACATTGGTGGAGATTAGTGGAGATCTAGAATTTTTTTCCCATTCCTTTGTGATCACTGCATTTCATTTCTGTGTCATGCTCTTGTGATCTCAATGTCCTTGCACTATGATTTTCATCAAGGGGAGAATAGATACTTATGTAAATATTCTTTTTTTCCCCCTTCTAAACATGTATCTCTTGTTGATATATAATAGCTTTGATTAGATTCAAGGATAACTAATTATGATGATTATATGCATATGTGCATGTATGTATGTATATATATCAATTCACTATGTGAACTACTTTACATGCATACATACACACTTGCATAGTACTTGTGCTAAATTAAATTAATCATTCATCTCTTGAATTCACACAACTAATTATCCTTGTATTCAATCGAAACTATTCATACCAAACTAAGTATGCAAATATTTGTACTTATAGATTATATTATCTCTTAATGATTGAGTAAAGATCTCATTCATAATATCATCCAAGTAATGATTAGATGCATTACGATTATGTCATAATAGGATCAAGCAGATGATCCATTTACATTTATACAGATCAATGATTTAATATAAATCATGTTTGGTTAAGCATTAACTAAAATAATTAGTATAAGGTTAATAATTATTTATATCAACAGTCATGTCATGAGCGGTGGTGTAGAGCACCAAGGCACTATTGTGGATTTTGGTTTAATGTTTTGGTTTCTCACCTAATCAAGCTAGGATAAATAAATCTTGGATGGAAAATTCATGGTTGTAATGAAAAGACACCTTCATGTTGTGGGAATTATAGATGGAGTAATTGAGAGGGGGGTGAATCAGTTGCCACAAAAACAAATCCACAGATCCCTTAGATGTCTTAAATAACTAGTTACTGCTGATACTCGGTAAACACCATAAAAATTTTCTAACTCAGTAGATTAATTGATTACTGATAATCTAGGATTCATAATTATTAATATGAATGCAAAGGTTAATTAAAATGAACACAAGAGACACCAAATTTAAAGTGGAAACCCAATATGGGAAAAACCACCAAGTAACTAGCTACCAATTTTTCACTATTCTAAATTGAGCCCTGTTAGGAGCCAACCCTTTTAAAGGTTACAATACACACTATTAGGTGTGAACCTGTTAGAGGATTTAATCACCCTGTTAGGAGTGGCCTAGTTAGAGGTCTTTAGAACAATTCAACTGAACTGTCACCTTGTTAGAGGATTTACAAAATGGTTGTTAAATGAACTTTGTTAAGAGATTTGAAATCACTATTACAATGGTTAGAAAGTAAGAATGAATTGACTTGAATAAGATGCAACTAAATTTGCTAATAACAGATCTCCATTCTGCACTATTAGATCCTTCTTGATCAGATATAACTTTGTTGCTCCTCAATGATCTCTGGTCATCCTTCAAAATTCTCTCTTAGACCTTCTTTTTCATTCACACACATCACACACTTAGAATTCACAACTTGACCTCTTGTATATACCATTCAGATTATCAAGTCAGCTCATTCATAAGTTACATTTACCAATAAATCATATATCAGCCGCTACAAATATTACATTAATCAAATAAACTTTATTTCACAAAATAATGGAATCCTTCACTGGCCAACTTTACTTGGTAAATACTGCTTCTAGAAATAATTTCCTGATTTAACCATCTTAAATCGGTTAACACTG
Source organism: Cupressus sempervirens (assembly GCA_028749045.1). Lineage (NCBI taxonomy): Eukaryota > Viridiplantae > Streptophyta > Pinopsida > Cupressales > Cupressaceae > Cupressus > Cupressus sempervirens. Next base: position 326,088,327 of record CM053789.1, read on the forward strand.
CAAAAGCCACAAAATCCTTTGGCTGCCGAGTTAACTTGGTAAGAACTAGATTTTCTTCATTTTCCATGACAGCTTGGTTAGAACTATTTCCTACACTATTTTCTCTTGATGACCGAGTGAGCTTGGTAAAAACTATTTCTTGCATTATTTTCTCTTGATGACTGAGTGAGCTCGATAACAACTAAATTTCCTTTGCTAAACCTTGAAAGCTCGGTAGCAACTACTTGTGCAAGGTAAAGCCTGAGAATGCTTGGTAGACACTGTAAACCTTCTTTGCTGACCTTCTAAACTGGGTAAACTTTGTCTTTTTCTTTGCTAACCATCTAAGCTCGGTAGACTCTATCTTTTTCCTTGTTGACCAACTGAGCTCAGTAGACTCTATCTGATAACTGATATGACGTTTGTGTAACATCAAAGACAACACACAATTGAACAATTGTATCCAAAACGTGTATGCCTAGGTGACTTTGAGCAAGTTATAAGCCAAAGTATCTAGTTGGGAAAAATTGGTTCTTTTTGAGTTTTTGGTTAAGGTAGCCTAGGATTAGGTGTTTTTAGTTTCTTTTGAATAAGTTGGAACCTTTTGAACCAAGTCTTAGAATTGAAAAATTGTGAAAATTGTAAAAGTTACACTTTTTGTGCAAAATTGTAAAATTTTCTCAAAAGTGCAACTTATTTGAAAAGGAGTAGTGACTATTCAATAAATAGTTATAACCATTGGGATGGATGTAGTAAGGATATATACCTCATTTTTGAGGTCACAAAGGAGAGATTGTATAGATTGGGAGAATTTGCAATAAGAGATTTTTTAGTTTTGAAGTAGTTTTATTGGTTTCTTGTACTTTGTCCATACTATACAGATTAGCAAGCATGATCAGACGATTTTTTGAAGAAGAGTTTTTTCTCACCTTACCATTATTTTTGGTTTCATAATTCTGTGTGGATTTTTGTTGAAGTTATTCCATTTTTTGTACAAGAGAGTTTTTAGGACAACAATTTTATGGAAGCTTCAAAGATGGGCCCATAATTGTGACTCCCACAATTGGTTTTTAATGGCCTCTTGAGGAATGCTAGTTAGATGTGTTCTCTTAGTGATTATAGGGTTTCAAGACTAGGAAATGTGCTTTTCTATTTTTCCTAACCAGCCCTAAGTCAAGTGCCTATGAGGATTTGACCTTGTGAGTGTGTTCTTTTGAGTATAACAGGAAAAGGAGACATGTTGGAGGGTTGATGTAACACAATGTTTACTACTACCCAAATCCTTTCCACAGTTAATCTTATCATTAGCCTATTAGGGCTTCTTAATTACCCTAGTCTCTAGAGGATTTTTACTCTATCCGCCAATCCCACTACAATCTATTCACACCAATAGTTAGGTTTATTTCCACACACAAATGTTCCTTCATACCTCATTGTTGGTCTTGCTATTATGGTTTCTTATCCAAACCTCCCATCCAGGTAGCATGATGACTTCCTCCCATGGTATTGGACTCTTCTTGGAATTCTAGACACCATTTTTGCAAGTTGGAACCAAGTTCCTTAACTACAAGTCAAAATCACTCAAAATAGGGCTACTAGAATTAGCTCTCCAAACTGAGTTTTTGGATTTTTACCTCTAATTTTTTCCAAAGGAGGAAAAAAAAAACTATATATTCAAATGGCCTTTTGAGGAACCTTAAAGATTTTGTGGGTCTTTATTCCCTAAAGTGTTTGTACACCCAAAAGCACAATTTAAACCTACTTTTAAGGGTTTCAAAACAATGTAGACTATCTTGGCTAGGGTATGGTTTTTTGCCCACCAAAAATAATCTTGGAAACTTTTCCTTTAATAGGATTCAACCTTACTCATACCTCCTCCTTCTACACTAACTATATTTAAGTATCTAACCAGTTTCAAACCCCAACACCCATCTTCTTGTTTGTGATCTCCTAACCAAGTGCACAAACTTGCCTAGGGAATCACCTTTAAATTGCTTGCCAAGCTTCTCAGGGACCTACCACTAGAATAAATTATGTACATGGGCTCTACAACCATGTTACTTGAAACCATGAAGAACTCATAGTAGGAAGTCTTGCGAGATCCATTATGGCCAAAACACTCCAAACTGGAACATCACACTACCTAGTTTTAAAAGATTTTCAAAATTTACTCAAATGAATATTTAAAACCTAAAAACCTAAAGAGAAAATAACTATACAAACAAGAGGAACACAAATCCAAAATCAGATTCTTTTATTCAATCCATTTGTCTATAAAACACCATCAAAATGCAAAATTATCTCACAAGAACATGCATTAACTTACTCAAGCTTTCTTACTACAATTCCCAACCATTGGAATATGTTTTGATGGTGGATATATAGCCTTCCAACAAGGTTTAAAATGGTTTTCATAACCACCAAGTTCAAACTTTCACTTTGCAACTTTTTCTTAGAAAGTTGTCAAGCAATTTTTGCAAAAGTTGCATATCTTGACAACTTTTTGATTTTATGAGAACCTTTCCTTCTCATCCTATTGGGAGCCCTTGAATAATCTAGATTGAGTTAGGAATGTTGTTAAAAATATGATTGTGGCCCTACAACACCAATATACATGTTTTTGGGCTATGGTGCCTGTTTGACAACTTTCATAGCAAGGTGCACAACTTGACATATTTTACCTCTTTCCACTTCCTAACTCCTCCATGACATCTTATGACTCCTTATCCATATACAAACTAGAAAAAAAATATGAAAACCCACCATGGATGCACAATTCTCAAGGTCTTAGAACTATGCCTTTGCAAGCCACAAACAAAAACTTAGAAACAGTCCATACACCTTTCCCAAGAACTCCTAACTTATTCACGATCCTAACTTGGCTAGAGTTAATACAAGCCCACCATCTCAAACCAAAAAAGAAAATTATTTATGTATGTGTCTATGTATGTATGTATGTATATAGAGAAGCTTCTCTTTATGTATATGTATGTGTATATATAGATATGTACACACACATGTGTGCATCTATGTATGTGTATATACAAAGAGATCTTTTTTATGGTGGTTGTTACATATTAGCACAATACAAAAATTGATCCAACTACTTAAATATTCCAGAATCCAAATAAGAAAACAATAAAACTCACTCAACCCATACAAAGTGACTTGCCTCAAAATCTTGCACAAAAATAATGCAGACCAAGAAAAATGGGCAGATATTTTTAGAAAGAAACAAGCCATAACCATGTAAAATGGGTCTAGTTGTTGATTAGCTGGGTTGCTTACAAATTCCTATCAACTATCATCAAATTAGGTGTAATAAAATGAAAAATTAGTTGTTCCTAGCTAGCAGGACCAAATAGAGTTTTTCAAGGTGATAAAATTGCATATGCAGATGTATGTATGTATGTATGTATGTATGTACGTATGTATGTATGTACGTACGTATGTATGTATGTATATATGTATATGTATGAATGTATGTATATGTATATTTTTGTATGTATGTATGTGTATGTATGTATGTATGTATGTATGTGGTCGTTGTATTTTGTTATCATGCAATTATGATCTCTACATCTCATTGTCATACCATTGTGATCTTTGTATATGTACGTATGTATGTATGTATGTATGTATGTATGTATATGTATATGCATACATACATACATATATACATAGACACACATGTGTGTATGTATGTATATATACACATACATATACATAAACAGAAGGTTCTCTATACATACATACATAGACACACACATATGTGTGTGTATGTATATATACACATACATATACATAAAGAGAAGCTTCTCTAATCACCTGTTGGTGGAAATATCAAGAGATACATGTTTAGAAGGAAAAGAAAGGAACATTTGCATAGGTATCTCTTCTCCCATTGAAGAAAATCACAAAGCAAGGACATGAAGATCACAAGGGCACAACAACAAAATGTAGAGATCACAAGGGCATGTAAATGAAATGCCGTGATCACAACAGCATAACAAAAGAATCCTAGATCTCCGCTGATCTCCACCAAGTGCATGAAAAAGAAATATAGAGATTAGAAGAGCATATTAATGAAATGCAATGATCACAAGGGTACGACAATGAAATCTCCACCAACATTTAGAGCTCTCCACCCTATTTTGTGTAGAGCTCTCCACAATCATCAAAATAAATGGGGAATGATTTATGTTCTTTTATACTCATGTGAGTGTCACAATTTCAACACAAACATTGATATTGCAATGTAAAAATTGGTATTGCGATGGTGTTGAGGATAATTGCAAAAAAAATGAAAATCCATAAATTAACTTATCATCACAATTTGACCCCAAATGTTGTAGTGAACTTAAGTATGTTTAAGACTTTTGATTTGAAGATAGAAAAACCTTTAGTTGACGTTCCTACTATTGAAAGATAGTTATTTTATCTTTTAGTTAAGAGAAAATGAAGAAGAAAGAAATTTTCTAATTAGATGAAGGCTTAAAAAAAGTATGATTAGTTTGATCCTAGTAGTTGTAGTAGCAAGAGAAGAGCTGATTTGAAAGAAATGATCATTAGTATTGCTCAAATTATTTCTTCCTTGCAACAACAACTCACTCCCCTTACTCAATCAAAGTTTAATGTACCGACCTATGATATGGGTAGTCCTACACAAAAATAGTGCACACTAGGAAAGATGAGCAAAGTTCACAAGAAAGTTTACAGAAACATATCATAGAAGATCTGCTTAGAAAGAAATGATCCATAACCCAGTTCTAATTAGCTAGGTTGATTACAAATTCCTCTAAAACTATCACCAAATTAGGTAAAATAAAATGAACAATCAGCTATCCCCAGCTAGTAGGATCAAATACAATTTTCCAAGGTGATAAAATTGCATATGCAAATGCATCACTTGCTTGCCAAGAATGAAGCGCATTCCCCAATTTGTAAAAAATGGTTTGATATAAAGACTCAATACACTAGCCCAACCATGGAAGCCAAGCATGTAATCATGCATGTACTGGCACAGTCTCCTAGTGAAGATCCAAAGTATCTACCGCTACTTTTAATTTGGGCATCACTATACGATCCATAATTTTATGAAGTATTAAAGCTAGTAGTAACTTCTCCCATGTCTCCAAAAAATGTAGCATAGGTTTAGGGTCCCTTGTCTCCAAAAAATTTTTAGTAGCTATTCTTACTACTAGAAAAATAACTTCAATGAAGAGTTGAGTGTAAGGAGTTCAAGAAGCAAGTTTTGGTTCTGTGTAAATTCCATAATCATGAGGCCCATTCCCTTACAGAAGCCTTTGCCTCAATGACATTACCTCTAAACCATGAAAATGACATTGAGGTGGTTTCCAACCTTGAAACACTCATATATAAAAATCTCAAAGCAAATGCAAATGCAATACATATATTACTACTATTTATGTATATGTATGTATGTATAAATGTATGTGTTCTTATGTATATATACAAAGAAATCTTGGTACAATAGAAAAATTGAGCTAGCTGTATACATATTCTAGAATCCAAATAATAAAACAATAAAACTCACTCAACCTATGCTAAGTGACTTACCTCAAGATCCTACACAAAAATAATGTAGAACAGGAAAAATGGGCAATGTTCGTAAGAAATTTTACAAAAGCATATCATAGAAGATATTTTTAGAAAGAAACTAACCATAACCTAGTTAAGTTGGTCTAGTTGTTGATTAGCTGGGTTGATTACAAATTCATGTAAAGTTGTCATCAGATTAGGTACAATAAAATGAAAAATTAGTTGTTCCCAGCTAGTGGGATCAAATACAACTTTCCAAGGTGATAAAATTGCATATGAAGATGCATCACTTGTATGTCATGCATCATTTAGTTTTTCACTAAAATAGGCAATATGCTTACCTTCTTGGCTCAATATAGCCCCAATAGCACTACCACTAGCATCGCAATCCACTTGGAACACTTTATTGAAATTAGGAAGCATAAACAGAGGATGCTCTATCACCTTCTTCTTCAACAATTCAAAACTCCTTCTAGCTCTTGTAGTCCACTTGAACTCTTTTCTATCCCCCCTCATTGTTTTAGTTAGGGGTGCACATATGCCACTAAATTTTTTAATGAACCTCTTATAAAAACTAACCAAACCATGGAATGACCTTATCTCAGTAGTAGACCTTGGAGTAGGCCATTCCAAGATGGCCTTTACCTTCTCTGGATCCATTTTGAGACCCTCAACTGATAGAACAAACCCCAAATAGACTGACTCCTTTTTAACAAACCTAAATTTCTTCAAATTAATCAACAATTTCTCTTCCCTCAACCTTTCAAAGCTACTATGAATGTGTAATAAATGTTCATCCAAATACTTGCTGAAAACTAAAATATCATCCAGATAGACAATAAATTTTTTTCTAAAGAATTTCTTTAGTACCTCATTTATAAGGCCGACGAAGGTGCTTGGCATTTTGGTCAGTCAAAAGGGCATGCCTAACCACTCATATAGACCCTCCTTGGTCTTGAATATAGTCTTCCACTCATCTCCCTTTCGCATCCATATCTAGTGATAGCCACTCTTGAGATCTATCTTTGTTACGTACTGAGCTCCACTCAAACGGTCCATAAGGTCATCTATTCTTGGCAAAGGTAACTGATACTTGATGGTTATTCTATTTATAGCCCAAGAGTGTGTAAACATTCTCCACTCTCCATCCTTCTTTGGTGCTAGCATTATAGGTACTGCACATGGACTTAGGCTCTCCTGAATCAAACCTTTCCTCAACAACTCTTGAACTTGTTTGTTTAGCTCCTTAGTTTCAATAGGATTCATCCTATGAGTAGCCTTGTTAGAAAAACTAGCTCCAGGGATTAAATCTATTTGATGATTGATTTTCCTTACTAGTGGCAACCCTTCTAGAATATTATCAGAGATGACATCTCCATACTCACTTAATAGGCCTAAAACTTCAAGTGGAATTTCACTACTTCCTTCCTTATCTTTTCTAGGAATTAAAGCATAACACATACATTGATGTTCCATGCCATCCAAAAAATTTCCTCCATCAACAAGACATACCCTAGCACCACTGCATACCTTTTCACCTACCTTTATCAAGGGCTTCAATTTGTGGTGAACTCCATCCTTTGTTAGAGAGTATGTATTTACATGACCATCATGTACAACATGCCTATCAAACTGCCATGGCCTTCCCAACAATAAATGGAAGACATCTATTAGAATGATGTCACAAAGAAACTCATCATGGTAACTACCAATCTTGAACTTCACCAGACACTATTCACTAATCAAAACCTTATGATCATCCTTAACCCAAGCAATCCAATATGGTTGGGGGTGTTTCTCCCTCTTGGACTTTAGCTTTGAGACCATCTCTTCTTACACCAAGTTGTCAGTGCTTCCACCATCAACAATCACATCACAACATTTACCCTCGCACTTGCACCTGGCATGAAACAAACTCTTCCTTTGTCCAGGTTTAATGTCATCGCTTAGTAAGACCCTTTCATTTACTAGAACCTCTCCTCTTTCAACATCCTTCAAATGTAAATCTTGTGCATCCTCATTCACATGAGCAAACCTTGCTTGTCCATTAGCTCTCTTATCTATCCTTCCTTGGCATTGAGGACATTCAAAGGCACAATGACCTTCTTCATTGTAATGAAAATAAGTACAATGGAAGCCTCCTCTTTCAGAACCTTTTCCAATTCCTCTACCTCTTTCTCTTTGATCTCCAAAGTTTTTATCATAAGAGTTGTTGAAACCCTCGTTCCTTTGGTTTTGGCTATTACCCACATCTTCATTTTTCCTCTAGTTCTCATTTCGGCCTCCAAATGACCTGCCACCACCCCTTCCTCCTTGACCATGCCCTCTTTTCCTTCCATCAAGCCTTTTTCTAGCTTCTCCTCAACTCATAGGGAAAGCTTGTATGCCTCTTCAATGCTAGTCATTCTAACTGGACTTAATTACTCTTGAGTAGTGGGCAACCTTCTCCTTGTTTGCTTCTGCATGCCCTGCCCTGATAAGAACTTGGTAAAATTACTCTATATATTCCTAGAAAAAAATTTCTACTTGCTTTTATTCTTTCATTTTCTTGAACAAATCAAGTTCGTAATCAATAAGAACGAACTACTTCTTTAGTTTGTCTACCATGCGATGCCATCTTGTGATTTTCTCCTTTCCTCTTCTATTGAATCTCTTGCCACTAGATTTTGGCATTGCCTTTCATTTTGGCCTTCGCAAACTTAACCCTATCTTGGTCCTCGATATCCTCATACTCAAAATATTCCTCTAGTTCATTGATCTAGTCAATCAACTCATCTAGGTTTAGAATTTCCAAAAACATACCCATGTCAATTTTATGTCTTTTTCCAAGCTTAGTAATGACCCTAAAAAGCCTCTGCTATGCCTGGTTTAGGACTTCTTCATCTCCTTCCCCTTCTAGCCCAATATTTCCTTCTTCATTTTCTTCCTCACTTTCATCGCCTGTGGCAACATCCATCCCTCTACAGATCTCCTCATGTAATGCTTGGACTTGTCTCTGGAGGGCTCTAACCTCAGGAGTAATAACTCTGGCCCTTCCACCACGCTCCCTTCATGGAGGCATCTTCTTGTCTCAAACCCACAACCACACAGTCCTAGTGCAAATTGCCTCACAGTCAGTGCTCTATCTACACACTCAAGTAAACCTACTTAGATACCACATAATGAAGAAACAAACCACAACCAAAATGAATGCAATAGGGTAAAAGGGGAATATTATTATCAATAAAATATGCTACTACATTCAATACATGTAAAGAGACCCAAATGACATGCCCTATGGGCTTACAATGGTCAGATCTTGGAGAAAAACCCTCCTCATAGTACCTTCTCTCAAACTCCACCAAGAACTGCCTTTACAATGCTAGAAATATTCTTAAATAAACCCTATTTAGGTTTAGGGTTATGAATACATTCTAGAATATGCCTTCTTCCATCCACCACCAAAAAAAAAGGTTCTAGAAATCATGTTAGAAGCCTGTGTAAAATTAGAAGAATCTAGAAATGGTAGTCCAACTTCCAGGAGGCATAACTTTTGATTTGGGATTCTAATTGGTGAACCGTTTATATTCTAGAAAGCTCTTGAAGTGATCTATCGCCCTCAAATTTTAGGCCCATTTTTATCGCCCATTTTTTAGGCTCGTACAAGGTTATTTATTGCCTCAAATTTGACTTGGAAGACCTCTTAAGAGGTATCCATGCAACTTAAAACTACAATAACTTTCAAACCATAAAGCTTTTTGACCTGATTGTTTTTCTAGAGTGTTTAAAATTACAAATATAATCATTCCTCCAACTTACACCCTCTAACTCATCATAATTATGGCTCAATTACAAAATAACCCATTTTCTACATTAACATATATCCCAGGGTGCTCAAAAACTCTAACACAAAAAACTAATAGAGGAACTATGAGAGTTGGAATCTTTATTTGACACAAATGGGTATCAAAAAATACAAACACTTTAAATAGAAACTATATCTGTAGATGAGATTTAGTAGATGCAGCACCAACCAGTGATCAGGTAGTTTTAAATTCATGTATTCATATACTTCAAATAATGTGTGTGTGTGTGTGTGTGTGTGTGTGTGTGTGTGTGTGTGTGTGTGTGTGTGTGTGTGTGTGTGTGTGTGTGTGTGTGTGTGTTCAATTACTGTACTAAATTTGTAGTGGTCCATTTTTTCTTTACATCTAGAGGATACTATTTGACCTAAGGGTCACTCTATTTGTATGCAGATTAATGAGTCTAGGATATATTCAAAAATATTTTGTGATTCTTCAATTTGAGACTTATATACATTTCATTATTATATGTTTGACATTTATATGTTCTAGACCTATGCATAGATTATTGATGTATTTATGGTTAACATGTTGATGACTTATGTGTTAAATTTAAGATTTGACATAGATTAATGTATTTTCCAACATATCCATGATGTAAGTGTTTATGTTTGATATCTCAATTGTTTACGCTTTTATATTTAACATGTAGATAGATGGTTATATGATTTGGTTTTGATGATAATTATTTCTAGATGAATTTATATAATTTGTATGTCCTAATAGATGGTTCTGTACTAATAGATGGTTGTGATTTGATTAAAAATCTTTATAAATATTTATATGTTTTGATTTGATTATTATATATAGGATGGAATTATAGAATTTTGATTTTCTAATAGATGGTTATGAATTGATTAAAAATTCTAATGATTTGATTAAAAAATGGTTTTAGATAGTTATAAGATTTGAATTTTTATACATGTAAATTAAAAGATCAAATAATGTAACTAATTTCATACATATATATTTTTCAAACATGTAATTGAAAAGTAATTAATCTATCTAGTCGCATATATCTATTTGAAATCATACATGAGTTAATGACCACTTAGTTACATATTAGTTAGAAATTACTTATTATTAGCTATATTGCTTATGACATTAGATCCAAATTAGTTAGATTATTTATAAAAAAATTAGTTACATGTTAGATTTTTTATGAAAATAATTAGGTTACTTATGATCGTATTAGTTCTATATTGGTTAGATTATATATTGTCTACAGTTATAAATTAGTTAGATCAGTTATGACATTAGGTCTTGATTAATTGGAAAATTAGTTATATTTTGTTAGAATTTCATGACATTAGTAAGATTCCTTATGACTTTTTTAGTTCTATATTAGTTCAATAACTTATGGTACATTAGTTAGATATTACAACTAGATCACCTATTATATTAATAATTTTAAACCTATAGACCTTAAGGGGATATAAATTTAACATGTCTTAAATTAATGTCTTCAAGGGATATAAAGTTAAGTTTTCTTAGAGAACAATGTCTTAAGGGAAATTCTTTTAAGATGTTTTTTTAAAGGGACATACATAACAACAATGATAAAAGTATTTATCAATGCAATACAAACCCCATTGAACCATCAAAACATACATAAGAGAACAATCATAGAAGTATTTTTAACTATGATATAAAAATCATTTAACCATTAAAGCATATTTAATAGCATATAAGCATATATTCATTTCATAAGTTGTTTAATCCATCATATATTTAAACTTTAGATATGATTAATCCCTCATATATTTATTATAAAGGTATCAAGTAGGTCCTCAAACATGAAACAAGTATGTCATATTATCTAGATCAAATCAAGTGGTTCATACCTCTCATGGAGAATGTGTAATATTCTCTCATGATCCTTACTATCTAGTTGCCACTTATAACACCCACATTGAGATTTAACTAGATAAAGACAAAGAGAGGTGGTAACCACTAAATAACAATATTGAAACACCTTATTTTCTAGGGTGTAATCAATAAAATAAATCTCATGCTTAATTATTCTGATTTTCTTGACAAATATTATTATTTTCATTCATTATTTACTTCTTTAGGGATTGGTTGCTTTGTCCTCTTTCTATTTTAATGATAATTCCTTCAAGAAATTCCATAGATGCACTCATTTATGTAATTTGTTGAGTAATGAACACGATTCAAACTTTAACATTACAAAAATGCACATATTAAACTTTCTCATTTATGACATTTATACATTTCACATAAGATCAACCATTCATTTATGATATAAATCATAAATAAAAGTTCTTTTCACACTCATTTAAACTAGACAAATGAAATCATAGACTACAAGTTCCTCAAACTTGAAATAGTGACAAATCTTGATTTAAAATGACCATAACATCAAATATACAATACAAATCTCTTTCAATTTTTGAAAATAATATATATTTGAAAATCAACTTGCAAAATTACATGAAGAATGAAAAAAATATACTCTATAACAAATTTAACTAAATAGAATGCTCTCACTTCTCATGAAGAAAGCTACTATTATCTACAGATGGCTCAAAATATTACATCAATGTACTTCTTATTCAGAATCAAGGGCACTGCAGTAGAAGGCAGAGGGTTTGCGGGAGTTGGAGGATATCCCAGTGCCTGAAAATCCTTTGCATCGTCCCTTCACATTGCCAACACACACGCCGATCATATCTTTCAGAAGCTTGCTTTGTTGGTTTTTAGGCTGAGATGCAAATTCTTCAATCGCCATCCACTGGAAAAACAATCAAACAATTTGAACCCCACGTAAGACGATATTGCAATATCCAATTAAATAGTGATATTGAATCACCACCACTAATTAAAAAACGTACCTTGGCTGCAGAAACTTCAGTATCTTGCGCAACAATGTTAGAAGAAAGTGATCTTAACATACACACGAAGAGCATATCTGATTTTCCAAAGGGGGCACTGTGACCATCCCTGCAGTTCATTCACCCACAACTATTAGAGAACCATGAAAGAAAATACTGCTTCAAACTCATTATCAATCTGTTTTTGCTTACCTGAACCCGACCACTTGTACAAACTCTGTATCAATCTGTAAAAGTGCAGCAAATAGTTGAATAACTAAAAATGTCAGGAAATTGAATTGCTTAAAAGTGAAAATCCCAAAAGACGAAAGAAGTGACAGTTACCCCTGTTTCTTCCTGAACTTCTCTTATGGCCCCTTCCTTAATGCCTTCCCCCTATCACAAACAAATTGCCCATAAATATATATTAATGCCTGTCTATAAAAATTGCAGTCATTAATTTCGTTTGACGATGTCGAAGTTTAAGCTGCACACCTGGTTAATCCTTCCCGTTGGCATCTTCCACAACCCGGAATCCTTGTAAGGTCCGCACTTCTCCTGAACTACTAGAACCTATCATCATAATTTATGCATCAGATTTGATTATATCGCATTCTAAATAACAGTTGCTAGGGACGGGTAGAAAATTGAGCAGAAGGAATACAAATGCAAACGTTACCTGTCCGTCATCGTTGAATACAAAAGCTGCAATCCCCACTTGATGTGAAGCATTAGCGGGGATGGTACAAGGAGTTTGGGGAATCCAATACACTAACATCACGTACCAAGGCTCAGCGTGGTGGTACCAAAATCCCAGCTGCGATCCACCGATCATAAAGTATTGATTGAAGCGTAAATAAATGGATTGGAATAGGAAAAAAAACAATTAATCAAGGCGGGTAGCACCAAACTATTGAAGAACCGACCTCGATCGCAACGGGGACTAGCTTTGCCTGTTCCTTGGACACTTTAATCCACACCGCCTTCTTCCCCTGTACAATCGAACAAGTATCATATTATTACTAATTAGGGATTTGTAATTGTATATTATAACAGAGCAGTAATTAGCACTGACCTGGCTCGTCCATAGAGAAAGTGACGCCTTGAGCGAGGCTGCAAAAAGAGAGGCATTGTTGTGCATATTCTCCACGTCAACAACTATGCCGTCATATCTATCTTCATGGGCTTTCAGCACAGCTTGATCATCACATGTTTCCTTAATAACTGTTTCAACGTCGTTAGTGGTCACCGAAACCTCGTTCGCTGTAGTACTGAAAGCCATTCTGCAGCGTAAGCAACGACGTTCAATGTCTCGGAAAATGATTTTTTTGTAAAAGATACGTCTGTGAGTGAGATGAATGGATTTGGTTTCTTCCTGAGCGGGTGCAAACGCAGATTGAATTGAATTAGCAGTGTAAGCAACGACATGCCAAAAAAAAAGTTCAATAAGAGATGAAAATAGATCAAAGTAGTGCAGGAACTGATGCTAACCTTGTGAGGACCACTGTAGGCAAGATTGTATTTTGCTTCTTCCTTATCCCTTACAAAAACAAATTGAATCGAACTAGTAGTGCAATATAAACTATGTGGTAAGAGCGTAAATATATATATTGGAGGCAACAACTAGAGGATGTTTCTGGGATTTCAGATGACTGCTTCGGCACTAGTAACAACCAACTACCGCTACCCTCCCTTAAGCGTAGCAAAAATGAATGCTGAAAACTTGTCTGCAAAGCAACGACGAACAGCGAGAAATTTCTCATAAAAAAATCTAAGACTATCTTCGCAAATTCGCGGAAATTTATCGCGAATTCTTGTTAATGACCACGTATGCTGCTACGTTTTAATGATAAACATATAACAGTAAAGCGCGTAACAGAATAGTCAATGCCTGAAGGCAAAGCAATTGCACTTTCTGGGGCTCTTATTGAAATTCCATACTATTTCTTCGAGTTGACATTTTGGAAAATAACATAAATACTGTAGAAAAAGTTTGAGGCTTCCTAAACCCCAATTTTTTTTCCTTCACGTCATGCATCGTTTCTTCCTTTATCACTAGTTTTTTCCATCGTATGGTCAGGTAAATTCTTTCAAATTTCCAGTCATATCCGTTCTCATCTTTCATTTTGATTCTGCCGACTGTGACAACTTTATGAGATTTCTATACGCGTGGGATTTAATATATGTGATAATATTGAGGCATTTGGCCCACAACTGTGCACCTAATCATTCAATTTAAATTTGGAAAATCAATATTAAAAATCTAATTGTAATTTATATAAATTTGGTTGTATAGAGGGTCTGCCTCAAAATCTGCTTAGTGGAGGAGGCTTAAGGTTGTGGGTAGTTCCCTATGATCTTGGGTTCAAATCTGGTGACCTGCTTCAATGATGCATTGGTTCTACTAATGAGTAGGTGCATATAAACAAGTGAGACTTATCAATGTATTTACGAAAAACGAGTGCTTACATAAGATAAAATATATAAGTCATCTGAGGCTCACCACTGTGAAAATTAACTATTGTAGTCACTGATTATAAATCTCCTATCATAAACAATTATTAAACTACTGAAAAACGAATTCCAAGCTAATATCAAAAAATAACACAACAGCAACGTCACTTATAAAATACGGAAAGAAACGCACAACACAATAAACACAATATTTTCGGACAAATTGTCTCTGAAAAAACCCCTAAAGGAAAACCAGTTCTACAGATGACGAATTATATTAAACTTCAACAAATTAAGAGATGCAAAATTCTTTGCCCCTCACTGGCAGAACTCCGACAACCTCCTAATTTCTCCCACTGCTATTCCCATGTTAACATTGTGCCCTTGCTAACACTGCAAGATTGTTTGCTAACACTATAAACTTACAAACTCATTTGCTAGCACTACAAATGTTTCTCCAAACTTCATTATTCTCCAACTGCCCCCCTAACCTCCTTTTATACTGCTCCTGTTGGTAAACCAACAGCCAAGATCGATTTACAATCGACGGTCAAGATTAAAACAACTTAACAACCCTAACCAAGTCGATTTCTAGTTGTTTCTAAAAGTGGTCAATTATTTAACAAATATTTGTCCCTAACCTAATCAATTAGTTAGCAAAATAATTACTTGCTAAATAATAGCAAATGGACAAACAACTATCCAAAGCTAACTAAACTAACACTCCCTCTTAGCAAGGAAGTTGTTCTACATGACACCTAACTTATCTCTAAAGAAGATAAATTTTATCTTCCCCAATGCCTTAGTCAGAATGTCTACTACCTGCTCCTCTATAGGTATGTACTATAGCTAGACAACTCTCCATTGTACACAATCTCTAATGAAGTGATAGCTATATGTTTATATCTATCATGAAACATTGGATTGTCAGACAACTTGAGGCAACTTTGATTATCACAATGTATCACAATAGTCTCAACCTTCTAACCAAAAAAAGCTACTAATAACTTTCGAAGCCATATAGATTCACATGTTGTCATGCTAGCTGCTATGTATTCTGCTTCTATTGAACTTAGAGCCATAGACTTCTACTTCCTGCTGAACCAAGAAACAACTCCTGATCCCAAGCTAAAACAACACCCTAAACTGCTCCTTTTGTCTGTTGTACTTCCTGCCCAATCTGCATCAGTATAGCCTATCAACTTGATACCTTCACCTCGAACATATTTGATCCCATACTCAATTGTACCATGCAAGTAACGCAATACATGTTTGGCCGCTATCCAATGCATTCTCTTTGGTTCAACCATGAACTGACTAAGAGAGTTAACTACAAATGCTATATCTGGCCTAGTGTTGATCAAATACATAAGCGAACCAATCAATTGTCTATATAAAATGGGATCTACATCCTTCTCCCTAGATGTATCTACCTTCCTCCAATTTGTGATCATGGGTGGAGACATGGCTTTCCAATCCTCCATCCCAAATTTCTTCAAGATTTTAATGCAATATTTCCTTTGACCAAGGAAAATCTCCCCATCTGTCTACCACACTTCCATACCTAGAAAGTAGTGCATAAGTCCCAAATCTTTCATCTTGAACTCTTTTGCAAGGTTCCTCTTGCAGTCAACTATGAGCCCTAGTGAACCTATAAGAATCAGGTTATCCACATAGAGAAAAAGAATGAGAATATCACCCCCAACCATCAAGTAGTAGAGGTTAGCATCTGCTTCACTCTTCACAAAGCCCATTTCTGGCAAGTATGTATCAATGTGCTCATACCACGCTCTAGGAGCCTGCTTGAGTTAGTTCAATGCTTTCTTCAATCTATACACATAGGTCTCTTTACTGTGTGCTATAAAGCCTTTTGGTTGTTCTATGTATACCTCCTCCTTTAACTCACCATTAAGGAATGTTGTCTTGACATCCATTTGATGGATCTACCATCCCATCTGTGCTGCAAGTGAGATTACAGCTCATATAGAAGTATACCTGGCAACTGGAGTAAATGTCTCCTCATAGTCTATTTCCTCCTTTTGAGAGAACCCCTTTTCCACAAACCTCGCCTTGTATTTCTCGATGCTACCATTTGTACCATGCTTTATCTTATAGATCTAGCGTGATCCAACAACTACTCTATCTTTTGGTTTTGGAACTACCTCCCACACATCATTCTGCATTATTGAGGAATACTCCTCAACCATAGCATCTTGCCATTCCTAATGCTTCGTAGCCTCTTGATAGCTAGAAGGCTCACTATCTACCAACTGACTAACTAATGCCACATAGTCATCAAACTTGGCTAGTTATCTCCGTTGTCTCATACTCTTCCTAGGAGCTCCCACAAACTCCTGAGTATCCCTTTGTGTATCTGGAACCTCATGGTTCTTGTTGCCAACTGTAGAAGATGAAATGTCAACTTCTGAGTCCTCTAGATGCATTTCCTATTGCACCTGTTGCTCCATACTCTGTGAATCTTCACTACCTAAGTTTACACTCGTACTGGTAACTGTACTTGACCTTTGATGACCTTGACTTGGTCTAGGAGCTTCTATTGGCTACTCAGTCTGATCAGCTGCTGGCAAATCTCTAGATCTCCTGAATGTCTTGTCCTCCATGAACTTGACATCTCATCTGACAATAATTCTTTTAGTCCCTAGAATTAAAATCCTATATGCCTTTGAGGTCTCACTATACCTAAAAAAGTACCCCCTCTCTACAGTTTGATCTAACTTTGTATGTGTATCTCCAAGAATATGACAATATGCCAAACTCCTAAATATCCTAAAGTGACCAACATTTGGCTTCTTCCCTATGAAAGCCTCCTCTGGTGTCATCTTCCCTAGCACCTTATGTGGAACTCTATTCTGAATGTAGACTATTGTATTACATGCCTCTGCCCATAAGTAATAGGGCATGTCCTTGTCATGTAGCATAGCTCTTGCTACCTCCGATATAGAATGGTTCTTCCTCTCAGCAACTCCTTTCTGCTGTGGATTGTAAGGAATAGTCCATTCTCTCTTGATTCCTTCTCTGGTATATAACTCCTAGAAGACATTTCCTTTGTACTCACCTCCATTGTCTAACCAAAAAACCTTTATCTTCTTTCTTGTTGAATTCTCCACAAGAGCTTTAAACTCTTAGAATTGACTAAAAACATCATCTTTAGTCTTCAAGAAGTATATCCAACTCTTTCTAGAGAAATCATCAATAAAAGTAACATAGTACTCATATCCTTTGAGAGATTTTGTCGACATTGGTCCACAAACATCTAAACGTACTAGATCAAGAACACCCTTAGATCTAGTGTCACTCCTTGGAAAAGATGCTTTTTCAAACTTCCCCAGCACACATCCCTTACATACATCATCATGATCTGTGCTCACCTCTGGAACACCTGTCACCATTTCACAAAGTAATCTAAGTGCTCTATGATGAATATGGTCCATCCTCCTATGCCATAGCTCTCCAAGATCTCTAGGATTATTGTTGCTCATGAGTGCCTTAGGAGTATCAAAGTGCAATCTATAAAGGGGACCACTCCTAACTCCAATAGTTATGGATGATTCCCAATCCTTGTGCTTAATCAACACATTTGTCCCTCTAAAGAGTACATTATACCCCCTATCCTGAAAAATAGATACATAAATCAAATTCATACCTAAGCCTGGCACATGCAACACATCATGAAGAGGAATTATCTTTCCATTCTCCCTCTAAAACTAAATAGTCCCTTCCCCACTTAGGTTGAGTTTGGACAAGTTTCCCATAGAAATTTGGATGTTGGTGTCCTCCTCCGTGTAACTAGAGAAGTACTCTCTAACTCCTGTCATATGAAATGATGCTCCACTATCTATATACCAAACACATTGTGAGGTTGAGTTAACCATACAAGCTATGAGTGCAAACTCATCTTCCATTCTACTAGAGAGTTCTTTGGCACTTGCTAAAGCTGCCACCTACTTCTTACCCGTCTTCCTCTCTACACAATCACTGACATAGTGGCCAAACTCGTGACATCCAAAGCACTTGACCTGAGAAAGGTTCTTCTTCTTCTTCTCACTTTGTGAGTTTGATCCTTTGCTAGATCCCTTCTTTCCTTTCCCTTTACCTGCTAGGGCAACATTCTCTTGTTCCACCTCACCTTTTTGACTCTTGTTGGCCCTATTGAGAAGACTTAGTCTAAACTCCTCCTGAGTGAAATCAGTCCATAGTTGATCCCAACTCGGTAAAGTATCTCGTCCACTCATAACTTGAACAAAGACACTCCATTGTTTAGTAAACCCATTTTGGGCTATTCTCACTAGCTCATCCTCACTAGGACTATCTCCAATAGCTGCTAACTCATCCTTGACAAGTCTGGGCCTAGTAAGGTAACTTGTGACATCTTCTCCCTAGTTCATCTGGGTATTCTTTAGCTTTTCTCTAAGAATCAACTTCCTGTTGGTGGTAGCATTTTGGTACAAATTCAGAATGGCATCCTAGATCTTCTTCATCGTATCTAGCTCTAAGATATGTGGAACAATATGATCCTTGACACCATCAAGGATAATCCTCCTTGCTTTGGCATCATCCTTCTTATGTGCTGCAAGTTGTGTTGCATCCATTGGTATAGGTACAACACTGGTAACATGATCCTTGATAACATTCTCTTCCAACAATAAAGAAATTTTTGCCTTCCAAACACCAAAATTTGAGGCACCATCCAATCTTTCCTGATCTCTCAAACCAACTGAAGCCATCTCAAGGGTTTTAAGCAATAGTAAATTTAAAGAGATCAAAATTTATTTCCTAGGCCAAAACTCCTTAATAATGCTCTGATACTATGTTAAAATTAACTATTGTAGTCACTGATTATAAATCTCCTATCATAAACAATTATTAAATTGCTGAAAAACATATTCCTAGCTAATATTGAAAAATAACAAAACTGCAACTTCACTTATAAAATACGAAAAGAAATGCGCAACATAATGAACGCAATATTTTTAGACAAATTGTCCCTAGAAAAACTCCTAAGGGAAAACCAGTTCTATAGATGAGGAATTATATTAAACTTCAGCAAATTAAGAGATACAAAATTCCTTGCCTCTCACTGGCAGAACTCTAACAACCTCTTAATTTCTCCCACTGATATTCCCCACCACTATTCCAACGCTAACATTGTGCCCTTGCTAACACTGCAAGATTGTTTGCTAACACTACAAGCATACAAACTCATTTTCTAGCACTACAAATGTTTCTCCAAACTTCATTATTCTCCAAATGGCCCCCTAACCGCCTTTTATAATACTCATATTGGTAAACCAACAGCCAAGATCGATTTACAATCGACGATCGAGATTAAAACAACTTAACAACCCTAACCAAGTTAGTTTCTAATTGTTTCCAAAAGTGGTCAATTATTTAACAATTATTTTTCCCTAACCTGACCAATTAGTTAGCAAAACAATTACTTTCTAAATAATGGCAAATGGATGAATAACTGAGCACAAACATTAAATAGGCCACACCAACATGAAAAACTTTACATATACAAGTAGACATGAATTCATCTAATCAGAGTCACGAAGAAGATGCAACAACCAAAGAGGAGGAAGAAGACACAACATTTCTTGGCATTTAAACTAGGTCAACTTCTTTGGTGTCTTACCTAAATGTTCCTTCATTTGTTTCTTTGATATTTGTATCCTACTCTATTTTTAAAAGACTTGTACATTAGTACATTCCCATGGTTTACAGTTTTCCTTAAATTTTGAATGATTCATGTCCTTTTAGGTTTACAGTCTTCAAGAACTATTCTTTCATTTTTTCCCATTATGTTCTTTACCATTTCAGTTTTGACTACCCTTATAAATATACATCATCATTGTCTATATTCTCTTTTAATGCTTTTTAAATTGTTTTTTATTAGAGGAAATCAAGTTTAAGAGGGATGATAAGCCCTATACAAATATATTGTTAGGGGGACCTAGAACCCTAATAACTACAAAAGAATTAGTAATACACACTAGTATCTAGCCAAAAGTGAAACACCAACCTAACAAAAGAGCATAAGAATTAAAAACTACACTATGAGGATTTTACAAGTATCCCTGAAATAAATAGCCTAAAGAAGGTTACAAAGTATGAGATGTATCACACACTAATAACATTGTATGTGGTTTTGATAGGCTCCCCAAACCTTAAAAACCATCATCAAATAGTTACACATTGTAAATCTCACTCAAACATAATTTTTCTCATGAGACTCAAAACTGTAAACCTTGAATGGGATTTTAAAATGATCCACCAAACTTAAGTCAAGAAAACTAACATGATTACTCATTATAGTTCTATCTACAACTATGGCATATTGGAAGGCTCCCCAAACCAAAATAGCCATCCTTTGAAAATATATACACTAAAAAACCAGGTGACAATTAGGGATTTTTGGAGCCTCCCCAAACCAAAATAACCATCCTTTGAAAATATATACACTAAAAAACTAGGTGACAATTAGGGATTTTTGGAGGCTCCCCAAACCTTATTTGGGTATGTGAATGTCTCTCATAATCAAATAAATTAACCTATAGAGAATAAACCATAAAGAGAACATTGAAAAACTCTTGGCATTTAATATGATACCTAAAATAATCTAAGGGTTTTAAAAGTATCGCTTAACATACAAAGAGGATTTTGACATAGGTCCCTCAACCAAGAATTTGTTGCAAGGAGAGAACCATCCCTCCCCTAAATCCACCCATAACTCCCCAACAAGACTCTTTTCCATCTCAATATGAGAGGATTAGACCTCAATATGAATAATATAAAGGGGAGAAGATGAAAGAAGGATTCTTAAAGTGTCTAGCTTTGGATTGAGTGATAGAAACCAAGAGTAACCCAACACACATCCTCTCTTGACCCAAAATCCACCTCCATAGGATCATAAATAACCTCAAGTGATCCATACAAAGAAGACATCTAAGAATAAAATTTCCACCACTTGAAATCTATCACATAAATAGATGCCACATCAATGCAGACCATAAACACCTCTATAGGAACAAGATATAGAAGTTAGCTAAAACTTGAACCAATCAGACGTTCCTTGTATAAGGAACTGAACTAGATGAAATTGGGAATAACAAACCCACAGATTACTAAAAACAAGAAAATATCTAACCATAAATAATAAATAAATGAATAGGGATACATCATTTTTGGAAGGATAAGCCACATATAAAGGACATTTAGCCACACCATTCGATAACAAATCTAATTACATCATAATATATAATTGTTATACAATAATCAATGCTACCATTAATTATGATTAATCCCAAACTAGTAATCACTGATAATTGGGTTATCATCTTCGTCTCTTCACAATAATATTAATTTATGTTTTCTATTAAAAAATTAATGTTACTCTTTTCATAGATCAACACTTGATTACATATGGTGCCAAGAGGGTTAATATTTGATTAGCAATTTGACTATCAAGTCAATTAGCATTGATGTTTCCATCATTTTGAACTTCCTCCTACCAATAAATGGATTGCTAGAAGCTATTGGATTGTTATGGCTTCATATAAGGCTATATTTTATTGATGGTTAGCATCACTGACTACTTGGTTTGATTAACAATATAAGTTTATATTTTCATAATGATCTAATTTTAAGATCATTGTAATTGTATTAGCACCTCCTGTAAAATATATGTTTTCTAAAGGGAACAATCTCTTGCATTTACATTGAGAATGAGCCAATAAGAGACATGTCTATTCATCTTTATGTAAATAGACTAATGACAACTATATACATACATACATACATACATACATACATACATACATACATACATATATATATATATATATATATATAATTTCCATGATTCATTAAATTATATTTATTTCTAACAATAAGCATCTCCCATAGTGGAATCCATTGGATTGGGAGTTCCCTCCTTTCAAGCTATCTCCTCCTTCATGAGGCATCCTTGAGGGTTGCCTTGTGAGGAACTCCTATTTAGTTGTACTAAGAAATCTTGGGTGTTTTCCTCCAACTAGTCCATCTCCTCACCATTTGCTTGAGATGATTCTACCAAATTCTTTAGGGAAGCTTCTATCTTAAGGTCCCCCTCTCTCAAGTTAGGTTGACCATCAAACATAGGTGTCCTAATACCTCTAGGATCTTTCCCTTCCCTATTATAATCAAGTACAGTGTGAGAATTTGACTGTTTTAAAAATAAGGCATATTACAACATCATATTTTCAAATTCCTTCTCTCGAGAATCTCCCAAAAGAATCACATAGTCCACTTCTTGCACTTAAAAAATTATTCTCCATTCATCAAAGCCTATTTATAGAGTGGCATGAATTATGACCATTTCTTTCTCCTAACTTGGTAACTTGTCTCCCAAAAAATAATCCTAGACATCCCCTACTATGCTAATTTGGTTGTCAACCTTTTCCTCTTTATTTCTAGTGAATGTGTCATTTGAAGTTTTGTGATTTGCATTATCCACCAATTCTTGTTGTGAGGTCACTATATCTTGGCCTTTGTCACCTTTTCTTGACACCAAACACATGCTCATGAATGATGTTGGTTACTTCCAAGCCTGATTTATTCCCCTTTTGACATTATTACAATCAGATGTGAGATTTACCTCTCACCTTCCTAGACATGCCCACAACCATCTTATGAAGATGAAAATTCTAAGTTTATATTAAAATAATATCTCCTTTGAACATGTCTCCATGATTTCCTTTCAGATACAAAGTCTTAAAAAATATTTGCTTTCAAAAAATGCATCAAATCATGCCTTATGAAAATGCCCAACAAATTTCCAACAATATCCACAATGTCAATGTCTCTATATTCTTGGTGTGGTTTCACAACACACACCCCATTTTTTCCTAGAAATGGGGACCCCTTACTTATTTTTGGCTTTCTAGATCCCTAGTCTAGGGTCTGAGTCTTTTTTAGGTTCTTTGCCTAATATTTCTAGTCAAATTTAGGTCCCAGTTCAAAAACTAGATCTCAAAAATCTAAAATTTGGGGGGAGAAGTCATTATTGGAAAGAAAAAAGGTGCACCCCGAGTGCGCTAGTGCTCCAAAGCACATGGAGAAAGCATCACCACTTGGTGATGCATAGTAGTGCAACTGCACAACACCAAGTGGTGGATTGGGTCCCTAGGTCTATAAAGCTTGGGGGAACCCCCTCTCCCTCAACCATTTTCATTCTCTGAGCATCTCCGACATCACCTATGAAGCTAACCAGGTGTGGTACTATGCCTCCATCTCTGCTCTTCATCTATATTAACAAAACATTAAAAAAAACACTAAGACACTTATAAACATGCACAGCTATGCACCTATTTAGGTGGGTAGCTGCACACCTTTTTTAATGTGAAAATTATTTAAGACTTTGAAAAACACATCTTTAAGATGCGTAGCAACAAACCTACTTAGGTGCGCTAACTGTACACCTAAAAAACACTTTACCTTTTTTCCAAGTAGTATGTAGGGTGCACATCAATGCACCTAATGAGGTTTGTTGATGTGTACCCCATTTTTAAAAGCTTATGCGAAGCATAAGGCACACCAAGTGCACATATCAAGTGTACCAGGTGCAACTTTGTTGCATTCAAGGTTTACAATTAGGGGATTTTTATGTTTTTCAATAGTTAGGGTTTTCTAATTTTTTTCAAGTTATCGTTAGGGTTAAATTAATAAAATTTTCTTCAACTCCAAACTAATGGGCTTTGTTGTTGTCCAAATTCAATGGCTTCTTCATCATCCTCCCTTGCAGCAAAGATGGTCCCAAAGCCCATAGCATTCAAGTTTCAAGGTGTTCTGACCAAGTCATGCTTTCAAGATGATTATTCAAAGATCTAGGACACTGAACTAGGTCACATAGATTTGGGTGCATTCCTAACATTATGTAATAAACCCACAAAAATGTCTTCAATGATATCCACATTGATCTGATGAGGACTTGTTAGTGTATCATCACACCTAGTATTAGTGCAATCTTCAAAATTAATCATGATATTAGCATAGAATTATGTTCCTGAGGAAAGGGTCATGAAGAGCATAACTGGAGAGATTGTCTTGGATCTTCAATCCAATAACATAGAGAAGGTGTTCCATCTTCCCAGGGTATGTCATCTCATCAGATTAACCTCTCACTAAGAAAAAAGATGGTATAGGGAACATGTAGAGGAAGCATCTAGGATCAACTAGTCCTCATACCTTATTGAGAAGATTCCTCTATAGTATAAAGTAGGCAAAGTAGACATGATGAAAGGATACACAGAAGAAGATATTGAGTATTCTATCATACTCTTGAGTAGAGTCATGGGTTTTCTATCATCGG
Source organism: Cupressus sempervirens (assembly GCA_028749045.1). Taxonomy (NCBI): domain Eukaryota; kingdom Viridiplantae; phylum Streptophyta; class Pinopsida; order Cupressales; family Cupressaceae; genus Cupressus; species Cupressus sempervirens. The sequence goes on from CM053789.1 coordinate 326,113,367, forward strand.
GACACCTAAACATCTAGATGGTACATTTTAACGAGATGATCAAAATAGCAGAGATGCCACTTGATTAGGTTTCCATTCTTAGTGAGAACTTGGGTGAGCAGTTGGTGGTGGTTAAGAATAACAAAAAGTTTCACATGACATCATATTTTTCGTACTTATTAGCTACAAGGGCTATAGACTATCTAGGGCTCTACAAAAGGGGCACTATGCAGGATGAAAATGCATGGTCATATATAGTATATCCTTAGCTAGTTAAGAAAAGGCTTCAAGAGGATAGCAAGGAATACAGGATCGTAAATGATGCATTTATATTCATAATAATCTAGTTCATCAAAGGAGATTATGCGAAGAGAATGTCAGAGGAGGCAACGACTAAGATTTCAGAGGTTGGAGCTTATTACATCCAATAATAGACATTCACATATTTAAGGGTAGCAGGTACAACAATAAATGCAAAGAAACTCCCTGGATACCCAAGTGACAACTGATGCTATTGGAGATTTCTTGACAACTCTTGTCTACATATGATAGAGTAAAAATGCAACACAAAGTAACATGGGTATGGCTTATTACTATAGGACTCCTCAGTATAGATCAGAGGTAGGATATTCCATCTTTTGAGTTTGATTGGGATCAATACCCTTTGGATGAATAGAATTCTCCTTGGGCCTTTTTTTATAATATTGGAAGAGTACAATACTTAGCTAGTAAGACATTTTAGCATGAGGATACAATTGAAGACCATTGGATGAATGGAATACATGATTATGATATTTGAATAAGGGATTATTGTAGGATGACTCTTTATCTAGAAACCAATGCTTTGAAGATAAAGGTTTCTTTGAAGATAATACAATAGGATACTGAGGATGTCTTTGATCCATTATTTAATAGGGAAAAGATTGGTGATTGACCTATCATGAATTCTAAGGTTGACAAGGAATAAAAGTTAGACATTAATCATAGGGCAAGACATGTCATCAAATTTACAAAGGATTGGATCAAAAGGCCTTTCAAACTTGATCCAATTTCTCAAGTGGTAGTATTTCATGCTTAAGAACATCCAGAAAAAGGTTGAGGAGCTAAGGTCACAGTACCTATATTCATAGCTCAATCCCTTATGAGGCTAGAAATAGTACACCAACTTGATAGACAAGTTGGGTATTATAGGGCTTAGAAAGGTAAAGGTAAACGGAAGAGGAAGAGAACTTTTCCTCAATGAGTTGAGCTAGAAGAGGGAGCAACTCAAGGACCTCCACAGACAGGAGAAGAAAATGTATAAGGGTTAGAGAATGTGGAATCCACACAAGCCCAAGACAATCCCCAAGTATTGCTAGCCGAACAAGGCCAAAGAGAAGCAAAAATAGAAGTACAAGAGGTGTCTAGGCCTCAACAAGAAGTACAAGCCTCCCCATCCACTCCTAAGAGATGAAAGATTAAAACTTTAGTCAAGAGGAGACAAAAGGTCATTAGGCAAGTTATTCCCTTCCCATCAGTTCTGAAAGTTATCCCAAAAGAAGGAGAGGAAGAAGAGGATGATGAAGAAAAAGAGGATAACCTTCCATTGAATTGAAGGACTCACCTCACAAGAGCCACAAAATCAAAATGGAGAAGAAGCTCCACAATCACACCACGATCCATTCGTGAGGAATCTATTCAATCAACAACCTCCAAGGATGAAATGCAGTAATGGATAGATGAATAGGATGTTGAGGGGACTGATGTCTTTAAGATGTCAAATTTTGATTTTATACTAGTTGGCACTAAATTGATGGGAGAAAAAATAGAAATACTCCTACTAACCAACCTCAATAGGAGGATTGGAGTTAGTTGCCACTAGAGCTACAAGGACCTGAAGTAAATCCACCATCCCCCATGCAAGTTACATTTTGTGTAGATAAAGGATCGGTCACTCCTCTCCCTCCAAATAATGAAGAAGGACAAATCCAAGAAGAATAGGAGGAAGAGCCACAAAAAGTATACACTAATGAAGTGTTAGAAGAAGGACAAAAAAGTGAGTATCCTCAATAAATTTCCCAAGACATCGAGTTGAGAATTGTGGACTCTATGAATACAAAGACTCCTGGTATGGATCTCCCACAAAGGAGAAGACTCTGGAGAGGAGTGATAAGGGGAAGAGTATAGCCGAGAAAACTCCTTCATCCTCAAAAGGTAATTCCCTAATAGAGCATGTTCCAAGATGGCTAAGAAAATAAGTGATAAGAAACAAGAGGAAGAATTCACTAAAAAGGAAGAAGATAGGATGGAATTCATTGAAGTTCTAAGGAAACCTGAGTCACCACCAAAGGATGCATGGGCATTAGTGTTCATCATGAGTGATCAGAACTTATTTTCTCATGTGGCTAGCTCTCCTCCAGATATAGATGTTGAAGAATTAACTCTAAGGGATTATCAAATCAAGGAGGTCATTCTTGGAAAACCTACATTGGACATGACTAAGTTGATGGTCACAATAGGAATTAAAGAAGTGTTTAGGAGCTTAGAACAAGATGGGGCAAAATTGATAACACTTTGGAGATAGAATAAAATTCCAAAAGGGATATCTAAGTAAATGTTTTGGTCCCTTAAAGAGCCTGAGCATCTCGAGAAAACTTTAGACATAACATTAGAAAAGGGATAAGGAATCAACGTAATTAGATCCATTTTTTAGAGCTTGTCAACAATGGAGAGAAAGTTTTGAAGAGAAGAGTGTACAGATTATACAAGAAAACCTAAAGCTGTTATATATTATGCAAGATAATGTTTATAGGCTAGTCAACATTTGGAATCAAGATTTTGGTCTAATGGATGAAATACATACCTGGGGCAAAGACTTGCAAGCGGTTCAATTGATTAAAGGGCAAAGGTATTGTATGTTTATGAAAGTGTATATAGCTGAGGAGTTAGATAAAATCTATGATTAGATAGAGAAAATTGTGGATGACAATAAAGTAATGAAAACATTACATGCAAAGATTCACAAGTTCAAGGATCAAACCTAAGAGAAAATTTTGGAGGCTGAGAAACATTATAGTGATGCTTGTTTAGACATTTTTGAAGATGATGCAAGAGATAAATTAATAAAGGTAGATGTAGTAGTTGAGAAATTTTGGAAAACTTTTGAGGAAGCTTCTAGTGATGATGACATCACAAAATCATTCAAAACAAAAGAAGCATTGTTAGAGTTGGATGTAAAACTTAGATACTTTGTAGAGACTCGCATCGAGGTGGGAAACTATAGGACAAAAGTGAAAGAAAAATATAAAGCCTTAGATTTTCTAGATGTAGCTCAAGTCACTAAGATAATCAAAAAATTCAAGGGAAGATATCCAGACACAACTCTAGTATAAAGGGGAACAAAACCCAAAAGCCACATTTTCAATTTTGGCACTTAGAGAAATTTTGCATTTTTTGGAACCTACTTCTAAGGTATGCAGGTGCATTTTTTTAGTGTTGTTTAGGAAGATTTTAAAGAGTTCAAAGGTGCACTGACAGTTAACTACTAGTTCTAAATTTAGAGCTTTCCACACATCAAAAACACATTCTGATAGTAGTTTAACTCTTATAGATGCCTAGTGAAGATGGAGCTTCTATTTTTGGCACTTCTAGACACTTCTATATTAACTAATGGCTTTCTCTTTCTTATTTTCTCATGCTTCTTTGTTTTAAGACCTGTATTGGCTCATGCATAGAATTAATAATATAATTATGGATGTAGTCCTACTAAGCACCAATTTATTGGTGCTCACATTTGGAGTGTAGTAATTCTTTTCTAAGTGTGTTGTATTTTGTGGATGTATGTTCATGGAATGTAATTGAGCCAATAGTTTTATTGCATTTTTTTCATTGTGCAATCTTTTAATTCTGGTGTTTTCTATGGGTCTACAAATTTTGTTGATGTACTTAGTTTGAGAAGAGATCATCATATTGTTCTTGCATATTCTTTCATCTCACATGAGTATACTCTTCATGGCCTTATGATTCAATGAAAAGTGAAACATCTTATAGTTAGTAAATTCCCATCAGTGATTGCATCAGTGGAATTAAGGAAACACTGCTCCTATTTTCATTGGTTACCTACCGATCTTTTCAAAAGCCTAGCTCACAGACATGTTGTTTCCATGGCTTTTTCCCATTAGGATTTTACTTTTCATGTTATTTTCTTAAATTTCATATTTTCCTACTTTCGTTATTTTCTTTACTAATCCCTTGGTTAAATTAGGAATTTATATAGTTGAATTGTTATATTGCATACATCATAAAATAGAAAAATACAAAAGTATATTACTTTTTTTTTTGTTATTCTTTTGGGACAATAAGCAGATTCAAAATCTTATCTGAATTGTTTAGAACCAGCAAACGCCTCCTCGTGAACATTCATATTTATCTTTAACCGAGCAGATTCTAGTAGGTTGCAATATTTCTTGAAACTTTGGAGTTGATCTTCGGATTAGCTTTTCAATAGAGGAGTTTGAAAGGATTCCAGCCATTAAGCATCGTGCAAAATGAGAGCTCAATAATTCTAAGGGAACTGATGGGAGAGCTACCTAGAAGAGATAGTGTGTTATTTCACACTATTTTTGGTTTAAAAATTTGGATTTCATATTTGAGTGAACAATCCCATCACATTCATAAATTGTGTCTTCCATTTATGCACATAATCCTATCCTCTTTACCTCTAAAAAATAGCACTAAAGAATCTCCCCCATTATTAATACAAAAAGCTTCCACAACCCCTCCCTTATGATTCTTAAACCAACTTGAATTGGATTCATTGTTAGGGTAATGATTTTAGATCTTACCTATCAAGGATTGATTCCATAAATCATCAATTTGGGAAAGGAGCATGTCTTCTAGAAATTAAATCTTATGTTCTTCATCCTAGAGGTGATATTATGATTTGTTCTTCTCTAGATATCCACACATTTGGTGCAGGAGCACCTTAATCAAACTCCAATTCTTTGTTTTCGTTCTAGGATGTACTAATTCTAGCAAAGTTAGGAGGGTGGGTCTGGGCTTTACTAGGCCATCTCTTTGTTTGAGTTGGTTCCTAGATGAAGTTTCAATTCTAGGAGATTTTGGTCTAATTGTTTAAGTGTTGTTTGTGTTAGGGGTTATGGGTTTAGGACCAAAAAATCATGCGGAGGGTATGATTTTTAACCTATCTTTTCCTCCATGATGATTTTATATTCCTTTGGATGGATTGGACATCCCATAGGCCATTTGGAGCAAGAGATGAGAAAGATGTCAAAAACATGTCAATATTGACAAAGTTTTCAAATAGGAAAAAGTGGTCAAAAACATGTGGATTGATGCTCTAAAGGATAAATTATTCTTAGAAATCATTAATTGACCATGTTAGACCTACTTGGAGGGTTCGAAGTGATAGAGGTTTAAAAATTACAAGAAATGCAAAAGTTGTTAGCAACATTGAAAAGTTGCTTGACAAAATTTGAGAAAGAAGTGCATATATCATGGTCTTGAGGTGGATGGTTTCCATAACTATGTAAAACCTCTTGGTAGGCTTATAAAAACCACAAAATGACCCATTCCAAGGGTTGGAGATTGTAAGAAGAGAGTTTATTCATTAAGAATTATGAATTCTGCCCAATTTTGACAATTTTTACTTGTTTTCATTTTTCTATATTCAAGAATGGATTGAAGTTAGGTTTTTTTTTTTTTGGATTAGTGTAGTTCATTTTTTTACACTCCTTTTTGTTTTATATTTCTATCTTTTAGAAGTTCATCTAGTTAGTTTTTGAAAAAATTTGGTTAACAAACTGTGTGTTGCTCAAGTCTTAGTAGTTTCCACAAAAATGGGTCTCCCATGAGCTCGTACTGTGCATTCATCATGACCTTAACATAAATGGAAATGGTGCTAGTGTACATAGTGTATATAAATTCTTAGGCACTGGAGAGATGCAAAATTATTTTTAATGTGATGCCCTAGGTAAGTCACGGTTACTTGGTTAGGCAATCACAATGTTTGTAAGAAGGATTGTAGATTTGAATGTGATGGATACTTCAAAATAGGAATTGCATAATGGAGATGGGTGAGAGATGTTTCTATGTGCCAAAGGGGGAAGTTTGAACCCAAGTTTTGATGGGCTTTTGACTAGACCCTAGCTAATTTTGTCATTCATTTTATGTAACCCTTAAATTTAGGCATAAAATTGCTTTTAGTTGTACAGATGGCTTGGAGACTTAAGACCACAAAATCCTTGAGCTTTTCCAAAAGGGTACTCGAATCTAAAGTTTTTTTCTATCTTGTTTAGATAAAATTGGAGCTAAAACCCAAAAACCTTATTAGACTTGAGTCTAAGAGATTGAATGATGTTCAAAAAAATTAGAGGTGAGTCTCTTACTCTTTGAGGTTGGTCAAATGAGCAAGCTTGATCAAAAACTCAATTTGACAATGCACATTTAATGAGTGCAAGAAGCCAATACATTGGTGTAACTAGGTAGTGAAGAGTTGGAGGATATGATAGAGATCCTCTTGTGGTTAGGGAACTAAGGTGAACCCTGAGAGGATAAGATAAATACTAAGTAATTCCTAAAGGAAAAATAAGATTGAGTGAGAAAACTACCTTGCATTTCATCAAAGTGGTATCCGAGAAAGAAGATTTGGGTTTGTGGTTAGATGTTTTAGACTAAAGAATCAGTTGGAGAAACAATCATGGTGACCAATGTAGAGTTGTCCAAATAAGTGGTTGAGCAAAATGAGAGAAACAAAATCCTTGAAGAAGCCTTGTAAGAAATGAAAACCAAACTAGAAGTAGCCGAGGCAGCTAAGAAGAAAGACGAAGAAGGTGAAAGCAGTAGTAAGGGTAAAGAGAAGTTTGATGAAGAAGATGTTATCCCTTAACTAGACCCTCCCATAGATGAAGAGCCATTCCTACAGGCCATCAAGGCATTAGGTGGAAAAACACTAGAAGGAATTCCTTTGCTTAGTGGGAAGATGGATACTAGACTCGTAATGGAGTGGATTGAAGGGATGGATAACTACTTTGACTGTGAAGGGGTAAGTGAAGCACAAAGAGTTAAGGTAGCCAAATATAGACTAACAAGATCAACATTAACATGGTGGAAGTACCTCCAAGAAGAGATGGAGAAAGTGGGAAAGAAACCCATTGTAAATTGGAAAGCCCATGGTAACAATTGTGAAAGAACAAAACTTACTGAAGGACTATGAAGTTCAATTACATAAGAAGAGGCAACGTTTAAAATAAAAGGATGTGGATGTGGCAACATGCAATGAAGAGTTTTAGAAGTTGTGTCTGAGGTCAAGAGTAAAAGAAGATGAAACTATCAAAGTGGCTAGATACCTAGGAGGCTTGAAATGGAACATACAAGAAGAGATCAACCTATGGACTCCTACAATAGTCCATAAATGTTTCCAACCTGCTGGGTAAGTGCAAGAAGTTGGGTCTCACTTTTGGGCAAAAAGTGGAAGTATTTTTCCTATTTTTGAAATTTTTTGTCAATTGATGTCAAAATTTGAGGGATTTAGAGATTGAACATAAAAAAATTTAACATTAAAGGTTGTAGTTCTCAGAATCTAATTTTTGAATATGTAATTTATTTATGTACCCATATGATAGAATTTTTTTGGTATGGATCTTTAAAAACCATTTTTTCAAAATTCATGTTTTAGGACCATACCACACTCATGTAGGTACAAATAATTTGATACAAATAAATGTTTTTTTGTAAATACTTTTAAAGGAATTTACCCAACACACTAAAAATTGATGAGAATATTTTTCTTTAATTTTGAATTGGCTATAAAGGTAAATTTTTAAACCTCTCATGTGGAGACACCATAATTTGATCAAAATTTCACTTTTTTTAATTTTTAATTTTTTAAACTTCAAAAGAGTTCTATGTAGATTAATGACATATAAATTAATTTAAAAAATCTATAAAATAAAAAGCTTATTAAAGTTTTAATGAACCTTGCTATTTTACATATAGGTACTACCTTTGATAGAAAAATAATGCAAAAATAATAAATAAGAACATACCATTACAAAATTTATATTTCTAAAATTAGGAGAACACAAGAACTCTAATGGATTTTTGTTTCATAAAAAAATTTTACTGTGAAGACCCTCTAAAAATTATGGCAAGGCTTGAATTTGTTAGTTCAATGCCTTAGCCAAATCTTGAGAGCTTAAGACATAGGCTTGGTCTCACCAAGCCTATCCTGAACTAAAGTAAGAGGTGGGAGAAAAAAAATCCTGCTCCATGTTATAAGAAATGGGCACCCATTTTGAAAAAGTATTTTCAACATTTTAAACACATTTTAAATCCCCAAAAAAATTTTAAATAATAATTTTTTAAAACACGAGCACCCATTTTTTAAAAATAAAAATTGGGTACCCAATTTTTGAAAAATGTGTACCCATTTTTAATTTTTAAAAAATGGGCACATGTTTTTTTAAAATTCAAAATTTTTATTTTTTCAGAAATGGCTACCCATTTTTTGAACATAAAAAATGGGCATCCAATTTTTTTAAAAATAGGTGACCATTTTTTGAAATTCGGATCGGGCACCTAAGCCTAAAATAGGTGCCTATTTCTAGAAGAGCGTGGTCTCAATCCATAGGCTTCTATGGAATTGAGACACATCTTTGTGCACTTACCCTTCTCTAAAACTAGAAGATAAGAACAAGAAGGAAGACTCTAACTTTAGAGGTAGAGGTAAGGGAAGAGATGGAAGAGGTCAAAGGGGCTATGGTGGAAGAGGATCAAATTCTAGGCCACAAGGAGACAACAAATTGATTGAATAGCAAGAAGGAAATTTAGGAAGAGGAGGTTTTAGCAAAGGTAGAGGCTCTAACACTAGTTGGAGTAGAAGAAGTAGCACCCAAGGGAGAGGGTCATGTTTTTCTACCATGAAGTGCTATCATTGCAATCAACTATGACACCCTACATATAGGTGCCATGAAAAAGGCTCAACCTCCCAAGCAAACACAATAGGGGTCAACTATGTGCAAGAAGAATCTAGTAGTAGAAATGAACACTCTAAGGTACCCCTAGACTCGAAAGAAGGGGAAAATGTAGTGATCAAGAGGACCTTGATTAAGGAGCCCATAAAGGAAGAGCCAAGTGAAAGAAGGGAACTCTTTAGCATCAAATGCAAAATCATGGGGAAGGTGTGTAGAGTCATCATTGACTTAGGCTCAATTGATAACATAATTAGTGAAGAGGTAGTTGGTAAGTTGAAACTAAAAAGAATCCCTCATGCCAACCCATATAAGGTCACATGGCTCAATAAAAGTCAACATGTTCTTGTGGGAGAGAAATCATGGGTATATTTCACCATAGGAAAAAAAAGTGGACCCCCAGATTACCAAATATAGGAAAATGTCTAACCATAAATAATAAATAAATGAGTATGGTCCTTTAAAACTATCAACTGCCACTCAAAAAGCTAACAAGATATAAAATACTAAAAAATACAAGAAAGGGGTAGATGGTGACAAATCTGACACAAAAAAGAATAAACACCTAGAAGAAACATAAAATGTGTGAAAAAAAGTATGAGACCACAAGTGCAAAAACCCCACCCAACGATACACTAGAGAACATGGCATCAAACCATTGAGAAAAAAATACAACATGCCTAAACCCTACAAAAAGAAAGAGCTATTGAACCACCACCCAACCCAAAAGGAAACATAAAAAATAACCATGCTAGAAGACCTCCAAAGGCACCAAGATTAAGGCACACCCAAAAAAAAAAAAATAGCCCCAAAAAATTCCACCCACAAATCTATAACACAAGCCACACCAACCACAACCCCTATAAATACAAGTAAAATAAGAGCAGCAAGAATTAAAAACAATATGCAAAAAATTGAAGAGATGTAAGCCCGAAGAAAGACACTCAAAATCCAAAGGTAGAGCATCAAACATAGGACCATAACAAGATAGATGACATGGAGAAGCTGAAAAAAAAAACAATGAAGAATAAGTAAACAAAGAAAAAGACTAAGATAGGCCTTGAGAGGCAAATGAAAAATCCACACATAGGAGAGATAATAGCCACAAAAGATCATTGCATTAGACACCATAGATAAGAAAAACTCACAATGATAAAAACAACAACTACTACTAGAGATAGAACAAAGAGTGGGGCTTCCAAAATAGCTTCAATCCCACCACAAAAACTCTAACTATACTCTTAAATTATTCATATCTTGTATATGGTGTTGCATAATTATATTTGCATGAAGTCCAAAAATGTACTTATCTAAGGACACTTTTAGATAAGAGTTATAATGGTGGTATTAAATATATTCAACATGTTAAAATGTTCTATAAACTCCTCTACTACATTATACATGTCCTTACTAATAAACTCCCAACATTGATAGAAGAATAGTAGAGTGAAGCCATAGGGGCCTGGAGCCTTACCAACAACCACAGAAAAAATTGATTTCCTAACTTCATCCAGTGTGAAGTGTGTCATTAGCCTTTGAATTTATGATATGAAAAAAAACATTGGGGTAAAAGCACAAACCTATGCCACCCTTTTGTAAAGGAAAAGGCTAACAAAAGTATAACTGTTAACCTTCAATGACATAAAATTGGTATTATTATTTAGAATTTGGAAATGAAGTAAACTAATGAAATATGTAGAAATGAATGAATTTTAGGCCTATAATTTTTAATAATTATTTGTAATAATATTTGGTATATTTTTCTAATTTTTATAGACAATTTTTTAGGTGCTAAAAAGCACTGAAAATTAGGGGTCTAGTTCAATTGTTTTCATCTCCCACCACATTTTTCAAATCAAATCTATTCTAACCAAGAGAAAAATTATACATTCTAGAAGAGGACTCTCTTCTCTAGATTTCCATATAGTTTTTAGATTTTTTTAATATGATTTAATATTTTTTTCTTTCTCAAAATTGACATCTTTTCGAGTGTTAAAATACATGGTTATGAATTTTTTTAATTATAATACACTATATCTAATTAAAACACTATAAACTCTACATGAGAATAGTCTTGACTCTGAGCTCTATAAAATGGTGTTTATATGTTATTAAAAAAAATCATAAAAAATAGTAACAGTTATTGAAATGCCATTGTTCTAAAATAATCCTATTTCTTTAGTAATTGGATGCAAACCAGTACAAAACATGCATTTAATAGACATTTCCAATTGGAAAAGTGTGAGACCATATATAACTTAGCTAGAATTAATTTATCTAGATTATATATTTTTTTAAATATATATTTTGGATAGAAATACTGAAATTTAGTCATTCTGATAAATTAGCCTAAAAGGTGACACAACTTTGTACTTTTACCAATGCAAGATATAGTCTGACACTTTTGACTTGTCAAGGTTATGTTCAATTATATTTAGCAAGTATTAAAAAAAAAGTCTAATTCCAAAGTTCTCTTTTCTCCTTAATCACAATTTCAAAGCATCTTTAATCTAAAAAAATTCATTTCTATTTCTCCTAAACTTAGCTAACGTGTAGAAAAAAGTTTGTTTTCTTGTCACCTTATTTTATCCACAACTCTTAAGATCTCTATCTCCAATAGATCTTCTCCCTTACTAGAACTTATTACAATTTGAGTTTTAGTTCTTTTTGGGCCTCATATATATTTTTTGTCAAATATTTACTTATAATGTGTTAAATCAACTAATTTAGTTGTTATCCTATGTCCCTTTTCTACCCAAAGATGTTCCTAAAACTTGTGATATTCCACTCCTTCATTTTAGTTGTCATATAGACTAATTTATTAGAAATTTAAAATATTCTTGATCCATCCACATATGGCGTGTCCTTCCACCATTTCCTTAGAATTCCCATGAAGTAATTGTCCCTAAACACATAATTTCCATCTTACAGTAGAATTTAGGTTTAAAGACATCGGTTTCTATTGGGATTATCAATTATATAGAGAAGTTGATAGAACTTTTGGTTGTCAAAACACTTGAGTTACATCCCTATTCTAAATACCCATTGAGGAATTAGGAGGATTCTATCCAACCTAACTGTAATGCAATTAACACTCTTTCTCTTATCTAACCAAGTGATGATCTCATTTTGTGGGATGCAGTCTAATAATGTATTCCCCTAGATATAAAATCCTTAATATCCCATGTCACTTGAGGAGAGGGTTCAACTCCCTCTACCCCCAAGGTTGCATTAAGATCATTTCCCCCAATTAATTTTAATTTTATATAAGATTTGTATTAATTGTAAGAGGTCACCCAAAGTATTTTCCTAGTGATTATAGAGATTAGTTCATATATGCATTAACCCTAAAAAATCTCCAATCAAAACAAAACACCTATGATGTTATCCAAAATGCATTAGTGTTAATCACTTTCACCTAAAACTCATAATGTTTCCATAGAACTACAAGAATTTTCCAGCTTTGATAGATGGTGATTAGAGCAATGACCAAGATTTCTATGTCTTAAACAAATAATATCCATGTTCATCATTCAAGTTAATTTCTTCTAGCAATTCTTTCCTTGTCCCAACCACTAAGATTTCGTCCAATCAAAAAATTTCCCACATCAGCATACGTTGATTTGGTGAATTATTTCCACAAATATGGTAGGGTGTGTCACCCTAACTTTACCAAAAATGGGTTGCACCCCCAGGCCCACCGATGATAGATTCATGCCATCAACTCTCCTTTTTACATAATATAGCCAATTAGAATTATTATTTTCGTATGACAAATTGAACACATTTGCCTATGATTTCTAAAGGGAACATTTTGAAAAACCTAAATTTTCCTATAGTTTTAAAAGGATATTCTACAAGAGGGACACCATTTTCCCCATAGATATGCAAACATTTGTCCCACACTAATGCAATTTTTCCAACTATATTTTGCATGGCCATATATTGGACAAACTATAATCACCTTGGAAATCACATAAGATGTGTTTTTATTACATGAGTGTGATATCCCCATTTCAACATATAAATTAACTAAATAAGTATTATGCATAAGGAGTATAATATTAATAATCAATAATTTATACAAAATATTATAATTATGCTCAGATACAAATATAAATTGTTATATATTATATAATTACAAATGTATACACACACAGACACATATATATACATGTATATATATATATATATATATATATATATATATATATATATATATATATATATGAATATTATTATACATTTATATATAATTAGATATTTATATGCCATAGATAATTAATATATAAGTGTATGACAATAGTATATGATATTATATCTTTGTTATATATTAAATTGTTATAAATAATTTAAATGATTCATATATAATATATAATCATATATAATTAATATAATAATACATAATTTAACTACCTTATTAATATAATTAATATTAATGAAAAGACATGTCTCTATGAAATATTGGATATATATATATATATATATATATATATATATAGAATCTCAAACATTGAAGAGGATATCATACTGAATATTATCAAATTTATACAATTTACAAGGGAAATATATTATGTCCTAAAACATGACATTAGAAGTGGTATCAAAGCAATGATCTTGCCATCCTATGAAAAACACCCTAATCAACTACAAATACACACACACACACACATACATGTATATGTGTGTGTGTGTATGTGTGTGTGTGGGTGGGTGTGTGTGAATATTATTATATATTTATATATAATTAGATATTTATATGTCGTAGATAATTAATATATAAGTGTATGACAATAGCATATGATATTATATCTTTGTTATATATTAAATTGTTATAAATAATTAAAATGATTTATAAATAATATCTAATCATATATAATTAATATTAATGAAAAGACATGTCTCTATGAAATATTGGATGTATATATGTAGAATCTCAAACATTGAAGAGGATATCATACTGAATATTATCAAATTTATATAATTTAAAAGGGAAATATCTTATGTCCTGAAATAGAACATTACAAGTTGTATTAGAGCAACGATCTTGCCATCCTATGAAAAACACCCTAATCAACTACTGATTTTTGATATAGGATTTCTTACCAGAATATTTAAATTAGATGGTATGGTATATTTTGTAGATGAAATAAGTTAGCAGTCTCCACCAGATAAAGAGATCTTTGATTTAACTAATACCTAGAAACACCCTTTTAGCACATAAAAATAAATAATGCATTAAAATAAAATAAAGGATAAAAGTGTTGCTTAGGTGTTTTGTCTCATTCGCCTGTGACTTGCATTAGATGCCAATGGTACAAAGTTTGGTGTAACCATTTGGAAAAAGTAGAAGAGAAGAGAAGAGAGGCTTTGTGATAAGTTGATCATGAAAATTTCATGCTAAAAAAGTGCCAATTCATTTGAGCTCCAAACATTAGATGCCATTGTGACTGATTCTTTCAAATAGCTCACACAATAATATTTTGGAACATACTTGGCAAGAGGCACTTGGCACCACCTTGAATTATCTGGTACTTTAATTATAGGGCATACATTCCTCCCTTGGAATTCATGGTGAAATAGAGAAATTTCTCAAGGTGATTCTGCAATGGCAAGGGGAACAGGCAACAACGAGCTTTCCAGCAAGAGAACACCCTTCTAACTTATAATGGCACAGATGATAAATGAGTTTCCCCTCAACATAATGATACATCTATATCAGATTTTGAACATGGTGATGTTGTACCAATAGAGACATTGATCGATAAAATAATAAGATAAATTACTTCATTTGAAGTTGTATACAATGATTACATTATGAGAGAGGAATGGAGGATTTAAACTTGATCCATGATTTGGGATACACATAAGGTGTATACATTGGATATTTGTCATCAGAAAATAATTGAGGTTGATGATCTTACAGATTGAATGGTGTTATAATCATCAATATTCCAAGTTATGTTAGAGGTTGAATATGCTCAGACATGCTACTGATTCAAGGTTGGATAGTTCCTCACTGTGATTCAACACTATTATAGACCCGTTAGTTCATTTCATGAAAGATAGAGAGAAATGTGGTATATAAACAAAAAGGGGATTGATATGCCTACAATAGTACGAAAACCTTTAAATGGGTTTGTGTCATTCAACAATTTACACCTAACACTTCCCAACATCATAACAAAATGATGACTTTCACATACTTAAAACCAACCAAAATATGTGGTGGTCAATATATGCCCAGCATATTAGGAGATAAAACCAAGATGTGGGTATTGAATACCTGCTGAAATACCCACTAAACTTAGAGAACAAGGACTAATCCATTCAATGTGCTAATATAGAAGATATCATAGGATAAGGGTCTTAATGTGGAATAAGAGAGGTATATTATTGAGGTAAGTTATATATTTTATTTATATTGTTACTTTGAAAAAAGTTGCTGATATGAAATGTTGTTATTATCATATAAAAGATTATTATTAGTAACATTATTGACATATTTCATTATTGTGATGAATATTGAATAGTCTAATACCTCCTACAATGAATTCAATTAACTAGTTACAATGAAATAAATTTGATTTTTAAATTGATAGGTAATGACCAAATTATTATTGAATTGGATATTTACCATTAATAATGATTGAATATAATCAAGTTTTTAATCTAAGTGAGATTAGTTTCTAATCATTATCACAAGTAATATTATTAAGTAAAATCAACAAGGTCATCATCTTTCAAGATAAGATAAGGCCTATACTAGAATGGATTGGGTGATGCCACTCAGAGGTACTAGGTAAGGCATGCAGTGAGATGATCATTGGGCTGCATCAT
Source organism: Cupressus sempervirens (assembly GCA_028749045.1). Lineage (NCBI taxonomy): Eukaryota > Viridiplantae > Streptophyta > Pinopsida > Cupressales > Cupressaceae > Cupressus > Cupressus sempervirens. Next base: position 326,129,155 of record CM053789.1, read on the forward strand.
CCAAGGGTACTAGGTAAGGCCTACATGGGCTAAATACCCTAGGTTACATCATACAAAGCCACTATCTTGGAGACGATGATCAAAGAGAGATAACAATAATGAGGGAGAATAATGAGGCCCATGATTGGGTAACATGGCACATAATTATAATTTCTCCTCCCATACTTAGAAAATGATGAGTGACCAAATGGACTATACTTTTGATTGACATGACAATAAATTGAGACCATAAATACCTTGTCAAGGGATTGATATAAGGAAATCCTAAAAAGGAAAATTTATATATAAATGTATACTAATGATTCTTTGTGGTTGTAGGTTCGCAATCAAGGAATTGCATAACATGTGTCTTCATCAATTTGCATCATGTTTACTTCATGTCTTCATCTATCTACACTATGTTTGCTTTGTGTTTTCATTCATTAAGATGTATATTTCATAAATCTCTTAGGACTTTTGTAAACAAATATGTTTTGCATCTATGAAGGAATTTATGTATGAATGATTTTTCTTGAGGAAAAGAAAATTCGAGAGGGGAGGACTATGATATCCACATTTTGGCATATAAATGAACTAAATAAGTATTATATATAAGGAGTATAATATTAATAATGTTGGTCTCAAATTGGTTTTGACAATTGAGTGTCAACGCACTAAACCAATTTCCAAAATGATGCCAATGTTAACCTCATAATGATTTATGACACTTGAGTGCCAATAACACTTACCTACTCTATATTGGAACCGAGTACACCATGCATGTCGAGCCACAACAAATGCCAAGTGATCTTCATGTGCCGAGTAGTTTTCAGATGCCGAGTGAAGATCAGATACCAAGTGTTAACAAGTGCCAAGCAACATAAGGTGCCGAGTGTTAACAAGTGTTGAGTAACATAAGGTGTCGAGTGTTAACAAGTGCCAAGCAACATAAGATGCCGAGTGTTAACAAGTGTCGAGTAACATAAGGTGACGAGTGATACAATTTTGTTTAGGTGCCGAGCTATCCAGGAAATAGCATGTGCCAAGTATCAGCAATACTTCAGGAGCCAAGTAACTCATAATATAAGCACAAAAGTTTATAATTGCACAAACTATGATGCAAATAGTTTTTGCAGCCGACATAAGGTAAATCTCGAAGGATTTAATGATGAGATCGAATCTTTTATCTTTCCTATGCAATCTACATGCAACCAATAAGAAAAATGATAAAGGCATGCAACCAATAGAAGAAATGTAAATAATAAGTGAAAAATGGAGATTGAATATGGATCGTAGATCCATACCTAACCCTAAATCCTCAAATGTCTTTATAAGGAAGATAAAATTTTATTGTAAAATATATGAGTGGACATACAAGGGTGTACAAGGAAATCTATTTTTTTTAGAAGCGAGGGTTATCAGATCACAAAAGGATCAAGATCAGAGAAAGCGAAACAAGTGCCTACATTCAGCAATCAAGGATTGTAATCTATCAGGTTCATTATACCTATTACTTTCTAGCAATTGTATTAGAATGAAAATCCTATGGTGATAGGTTAGCTTAACAGCTATTTCAAAGATCCTTTAATTAGGTGATTAAATCCTTTAACAGGGTGACACTTCATGTAAAGTGTTTGTAAAGCCTCTAACTAGGTCACTATTAATACAGTGTAAAGCTTTTAACAGGGCAGGCCTTTAACAGGGCAGACCATCAGAAATGGTTGAACAATATTGCTGTAGTAATTTTTGTGGGTATCATCCCTACCCCAATTTTACCTTCTTATTCTTGGAGGGTTTTTGGGTTACCAAATTCCATTGTTATGAGTTATTGATGCATGTCTTAGTTTCATGTTTACTTGATGTATTTACATGCATGCAATTTACTTTTAGTTAAAAGTTTTATTGGTTAAAGTGTGATACAGCTTGGAGGAAAAGATCATTGAAAATCAGGTGATAGATGTGCAACTTGCTCTGCATAGCTTGGAGAAATTTAGAAACAAGTTGAGAAACTCATTAAAAAAATGGAAGGATCTAGCCGTAGCTGAAAATGATATACACTACAAGGAGATTGATACCACCAACATATTTTCCAATGGAGATACTAAAGAGTTTGATGTAGCAATAGCAGAACTGATGGAGAAAAATAAAGTTCAAGCAGATGAGATAAGATGTCTCAAGATGGAACATGAGTCACAGGCCATAATGATATGTAAAATCACTGAACATAAGAAAAGAGCAGTTGAAGATAAAGTTATGATGGAAAATGACAAAAGAAATCTTGCAAACAGACTTGAAGAAAAATGTATTGAATTGACAAGAATCTCAAACATGCAGATGGATACACTTGCCCAAATGATGAACCTTCATCATGAACTCAATGTAAAAGATATTGAGATCTCTACTTTAAAGATGCAGAATGAACAAATGCAGAATGAATTGAACAGAGAAAAAGAGGTAGCAAAGAATCTCAACAAGTCAAGTGAAGCCATCAAGTATTTTGAACAATTGTTGAAATCCTCAAAATCTGTCCATGATACGTCAGGACTAGGATACAATAGCACTGAAATTGGGGAATCATTAAAGAGTGCTGAGCAAAGAAGTGACAAAGGTAAGAATTCGAAACCCACTTGTCATTACTGTAATAAGAAGGGGCATACAGCTAATGTGTGGAGGAGTAGAAGATTCAATCAATCAAACACACCCAAAAATAAAAGTTTCTATCACAAGTGCAACATGCAAGGACGTATGACACAAAATTGCAGATCCAATGTCACAAGGACTCAAAGATTTGATGGGCATTGTTATAATTGCAAAAAGTATGGACATAGGGCATTTGAGTGCAAGTCAAAACCTATGTGGACATCAAATCAACCAGTAAAAATAGAAGCGAATGAAACTCATTATCATTGGGATTACAATACTAGGTACAGTTGTCATTATTGTCAAGAATATGGACATATACCACAGAATTGCATAAGAACACATTTCAGAGGGAACAACAAAAGATGGTTGAATCAAACTACATGTTTTAGTTGTTTGAAAATTGGTCATATCAGCAAAAATTGTCCTACAAGATCAAAGGCACCCAAGACTAAAGAAAACAAGGGAAAAGAAAAGATTGATGTTGAAAAGATAAGGGGGCAAATGAATAAGACTTGGAAAAAGGAAGATGAGTGCAACACATCAAGCGAAGGGATCACTTCACCCAATGGGTCAAGTGATCACACCTCATCAAACTAAGCATAAGAAGTATATTGGATTGATATACAAAGCTATATCACACAGTAGTCCCAAGACAAAGAAGCCATGCTAAGTATAAATCTGCATGAAACAAGATGTCAAGACAAAATCTAAATTTTGTTGCCAAAATATCTTTGGATGTCGAGTTAAACTCTAACACATGCCGAGCTCCTAACAGCGACCGAGCTGATAACTGATGCTGAGTTGGTTAACTCGAATGGAAGCCGAGCAAAGTGAAAATATAGTGCAAGCCGAGTTACGTAAAGATTTCTTTAGAAGCTGAGTTGGAAGCTGAGCATTTAATGCGATGGAAATAGGGTATACTATCGCAATTTCAATCAATTTTACTCATCACGATAAAAGAGAAAAGAAGAAGAAAGAGAGCTGAGCGACTTCATAGCAAGAATCCAGCATTTCAAGTAGTTTACAACCTCATTCAACACATTTTTCATCAATCTTAAGGTATTTTCATTTGTGCCGAGCTATGCAGTTTCGTATCTTTTTATTGTAAAAACCCTAGTTTCCATGAATGGCGTCAAGTTCGAAGAAAATTGAGGATAAAGAAACGTTTGAAGTTCAGTTAGTTTCAAATGAGGTCAAGCAACCCGATTTTTGACCCATTCCCAAAGTTTCCTACAAAAATGACCCAGCCGGAGCTCTCTCCCAAATTCCCCCAAAAGTTGTAATGGTCCAAGACATGAGAAAATGTTACAACTGTAAGATAGGTGCCCTAGGAGACATGGAAATAAGACAAGCTTATGAAATATTGTGCATAGATGGAGTCTAGAAAGATGAATTCAAAATTGTTGAAAGAAAGGGTTTAACCTGAGTTTTGAGCTTTCCCATCGTATTCAAAATAGAATGGGTTAGACTTGTGCTGAGCAGAATTCATGGTGGAAATTTGTGGTTAGAAGATACTCCCATCAAATTGACAAAAGAAATCATACATAGAGTAATAGGGTACCTAGCCCTAGATCGGTTCAAAACTTTGAGAAGTGAATCAAAGAAGGTTATTGAAAAGAACACTGGTGCCCAGTGGAACAAAAGAGGAATGAAAATTCACACCATACAGGATCCTCTAATTGAGTTTGATGTAAGAGTCATCGCCCATAAATTCTACCAATCTAGTAGACTCAATAGTGTACCATGTATTGTAGTTGATGTAGACTACAAATTGGTGAAAAGGGATCATACTTATGATCTTGTAGAACTATAACTACAATAGATCAATGAAAACCTAGCTGCCATAAGAAGAACAAAGGACACTCAATACAAATTTGGAGCAATCCTAATTTGCATATTCTTTTATGTTCAGAATGAGTTTCCTTCTTTTGGAAAAGTGGCATGGAGGAATGACAGAACCATCATTGCCCAAATCAATGAATACATAGAACAAATGGGAGAAAATTTTGATACCTTGATGACAAGCTATTTTGAGGATTTCAAGAAATCCATGAAGCAAAGATCAAGGATACCAGTTTCCTTAGTGGAAAAACATACTAATGATATATGTTTATTAGTTGACATTGATTTTACCTATATTCAAGCAGTAATACCAAGGGTAAGATGGCTAAGGCCATTTGGATATGAAATTAATGTTGATGAGGCATTTGTAGCAATAACTATATTATTGGCAGAAGAAACAGATAAAAGTGCTCCACATTTTGGCACTTATGATGAGGTAAGATCAAAGATAAACATGGAATTAAAAACTGCTTCCACATTGAAGAAGAAAGACAAATTATTAAAAAAGATTAAGAAGAAATTTGGTAAAGAAATTGAGGTTGAAGCAGAAGGAGAAGAAGATGACAGTGATGATGAAGATGAGCAAGAACAAGGGCCAATGGAATTAAGTCAAGGTATTCGAGAAGACAAGGAGGAAGGTGCAGAGGAAGAAGAAGCCAAGGAAGCACCAACTGAAGCTAAGCCAAAGAAAAGAAAGGCAACAGAATAGCCTTCAGCTAAGCCCAAATCAAAGAAAGTTGCCACACCATAACCTCAAAAGCCAACAACACTAGCAGCAACAAGGGCCTCCACTCAAAAGGCCAAAGAGGAAGTTACAAAGAAGGAACAAATCAAGGAAACACAAGAAGAGCCGAGGAAAAGAAGAAGATATGTGGCTCAACCTGATACTGATGAAGAAGACCAATCTGAAAAGGTAAGCCATTCTTCAGTTAATACCTTATGTAAAAAGATTGGAAATGGTGACTTAAGTAATTTAAATAAAGTCGATTTCAATAAATTTACTAAAGAAGAACAGAATAAGATAGAAGAAATAGTTTATGGAATGATGGCATAGTTCAAGTACACTCCACTTGAACTAGATGGACAATTGCCAAAAGAACTGTCAAAAATTATAGAAGACAGATGGCATTTCTATTTGAAAATGAAGAAGGAGATGAGGGAATCAACTCTAGCAAGTGTATTGCTAGATTTGACTAAGGAACAAGTAAAGAATGTAGTCAAAAGGCACAATAATAGGTTTACACCTAAATACAGGGCATTCTTCATATTCCAAAATAGGATGGAAGAGATTGTTCAAAGAACAATGAAATCATGGAAGAATTTGTACAAAAAGATTGAAGATTTTCTTGAAGAAGAATACAAGGAAGAAGTTTTTGTACCAATAGAGGAGAGGATAAAAAGGAAAGAAGATGAAGAAAATAAAAGAGAAGAAGAAAGGAAAGAAGAAGAACAAAAGAAAAGAGAAGAAGAGAAGAAGTATGGAGAAAAGAAAGATGGAGAGGAGGAAGAGACACAAAAATAGGATATAATGGGAACAGCTGACCAAGAGCAGCAACCAAATGAGAGTGTGCAAGATACACAATTGCCACCCCCTAGCCCTCCTCCAGCATCCATCTCACTTGCAAACATTGTAACTATTACTGATGTTCCTAATACTTCTGGTCAGAATATCAATCCATTAACTGCAGAAGATCTTAAAAGTATTTTTGACCAATCTACCCAACAAGCAATATTATGTGCAGATCCAGTATTGGTCAGTATGGATGACTTGCAAAAACTAGTAGAAAGTACAGTCAAAGATAAGGTGAATCCACAAGAATCACCTTCTATCATCTCTACAACTACTAGTAGTCAATTTCAAATGCCAACAAGCATAGTTGATGTTGCAAGATAGAAGCCAAGTGCAGTTGTAGAAAAAGGAATAGAACAAACAGGACAGACTATTACATCTAATCCTATAGCACAAACACAAGGTGCACTTTCACAAATTACAATAATTGATCATGGTAGACAGAAGGAGGAGGAAATAGTGAAAACCCCTAAAGAATAGGAGGCAATACAAACATTAATAGATTTGCCTACCTAGGGAACTCCTTCACATCAACCATTGCAAATAACAGCTCCAAGATCTACCTCTACCAGAGTTACAGGGGTACTTCACTATGGAGACCCTGAATTAGATGAGGAGATAGTCATACCAGGCTATGACTCAAAAACAATAACCATTGATCAAATCAATGAGGTGCAGGAAGCACTGAATAGGAGGAAAAGATAGGAGATACTCAGGAAGGAGTATAAACAAAAGAAAACACTATATGAAACTAAGGACATCTTTATGGATGCCTTCAGTTTGCAACCACCAGATGAGTCAAAGCATATCACAGAGCAATTATCAGATATCATTGACCAGGTGACAAATGAAGACCTAGAAACAAATGAAAAACTTATGGAATGGTCAGAGAGAAAATTCTAAGGAAAAGTAAATGAATAGATATCAAGTCAAATTGCACTTTCACAGGTTGAATTAGCAAAAATCATTGACAAAGTGAAAAAGGTACTTGTAAATATATTCTCATTGTACAAAAAGTTGTGTGATTTTTCATACTTCACACAAGAGACAAGCCAAAAGATACTGAGCCTGGAAAGAAATTTAAACATTTCAAGCATGCAACTACCAAATGATCCAGCTCAAAGTGAGAAGCATTTTTCTCAATCGCTTCACACTCACAAAGAAATAGTTGTATTAACAGCAGATGAGGCTAATATCATGGCCAAACTAATACAGGTCCAGTCCTCCATTACCCCACATTTAGAAATAATCCATAAAGAGCAAGTATATGATGAAACTGTTCTCAAGAAAGACCCAAATCTTTCTACTTCAGAAGGACTTATTCATCTTGCTGCCGAGACTACCATCTAGCACAAGTCATTGGAAATTGCTTTGAACAATTGGGATGGAGTTCTCAGGATGATTATTGAGGTAAACAGCAAATTTTTGGTTAAATATGGTCTTAACCCTTAAACATTCTTTGACATAAGTGTCAAAAAAGGGGGAGAAAATAGACATAATAGGGGGAGATACATATATTATGAGATGAATTAATGGGGGAGAAAAGATACAAAGGAGGAGCTTGATATATAGATAATGGTACAATCAACTCAAGGGGAGTTACAAAATTTTTTGACAAATTTTGATCAAGTTTTCTTTAAACTCTGTATATACCAATTAGATTAGTAAATGTACTCATAAGGTAAGTTAAGTATTTTTGTCACTCATGTCAAAGGGGGAGATTGTTAACCTCATAATGGTTTTTGACACTTGAGTGCCAATAACACTTACCTACTCTATATTGGAGCCGAGTACACCATGCATGCCAAGCCACAACAAATGCCGAGTGATCTTCATGTGCTGAGTAGTTTTCAGATGCTGAGTAAAGATAAGATATCGAGTGTTAACAAGTGTCGAGCAACATAAGGTGCCAAGTGTTAACAAGTGCCAAGTAACATAAGGTGCCGAGTGATACATTTTTGTTTAGGTGCCAAGCTATCTAGGAAACAACATGTGCTGAGTATTAGCAATACTTCAGGAGCCAAGTAACTCAGAATATCAACATAAAAGTTTGTAATTACACAAACTATGATGCAAACAATTTTTGCAGCTAACATAAGGTAAATCTCAAAGGATTTAATGATGAGATCGAATCTTTTATCTTTCCTATGCAATCTACATGCAACCAATAAGAAAAATGATAAAGGCATGCAACCAATAGAAGAAATGTAAATAATAAGCGGAAAGTGGAGATTGAATATGGACCATAGATCCATACCTAACCCTAAATCCTCAAATATCTTTATAAGGAAGATGAAATTTCATTGTAAAATATATGAGTGGACATACAAGGGTGTACAAGAAAATCTATTTTTTTCAGAAGCGAGGGTTATCAGATCACAAAAGGATCAAGATCAGAGAAAGCGAAACAGGTGCTTGCATTCAGCAATCAAGGATTGTAATCTATTAGGTTCATTATACCTAATACTTTCTAGCAATTGTATTACAATCAAAATCCTATGGTGATAGGTTATCTTAACATCTATTTTGAAGATCTTTTAATTTGGTGATTAAATCCTTTAACAGGGTGACACTTCATGTAAAGTGTTTGTAAAGCCTCTAACCAGGTCACTATTAATATAGTGTAAAGCCTTTAACAGGGTAGCCCATCAGAAGTGGTTGAACAATATTGCTGTAGTAATTTTTGTGGGTATCATCCCCACCCCAGTTTTACCTTCTTATTCCTGGAGGGTTTATGGTTTACCAAATTCTAGTGTTATGAGTTGTTGATGCATGTCTTAGTTTCATGTTTACTTGATGTATTTACATGCATGTAATTTACTTTCAGTTAAAAGTTTTATTGGTTAAAGTGTGATACTTCTAATTCACCCACCCCCCCCCCCCCCCCCCCCCCTCTCTCATAAGTATTCTTTTCATATTTGAATATTCCAATAGCCAAGTATAATACAGATGCTGAGCTATAGTGTGTGCCAAGCCAGAGATTCAATAATTCTTGAGCAAGTATCAAGTGTCGAGTGATAAGTGATGTCAAGTCACTATAGGTGTCGAGCAAAGTATTGATGCCGAGTGAGACAGAGTTACTACACATGTTGAGTGAGATAGAAATTTTTATATGTGTTGAGCATCAGCAATTTGTAAGTGTCGAGTAACATAGAATCAACATATGAGTTTTTGAACCATTTTTGAGCTGACTTAGGATGAATCTCAAAGGATCTTGAAGATAAGATCACATATTTTACATTCCCTATGTAATCAACATGCAACCAATAAGAAAAATGGAGAAAGAATGCAACCAATAAGAAAAGTGAAAGAATTGAGCTAAAAAAGAAGAATGAATACTAATCATAGATTCATACCTAACCCAAAGTCTTTGAAACCTTTAAAAGGAGGATGAAAATCCATAATTCATGTGTATGCAAGAGAGATGCATGGAATATATGAGTGGGAGTTATATGAGTGAATGCTAGCGAAGTTCAGAAGGGTGAGAAGGCAGAGAAGTATTATAGAATTTAGTTGATTAGAACAGAGCATCAACACTTCGAGAAGAGACATATCAGATCAGGAAAGGTTAGAATTAGACTTAGTAGAACAAGGATCTGGAATAAAAAATTAAAGATTGTATGTCATCAGATCAACACATTCTAATATGTTCTATCCATTGTATTAGGAATGAACATCCTATAATGATGGGTTTGTCTAATAGCCATGTTGTAAGCATTTCAACAAGGTGCTAAATCCTTTAACAGGGTAACATTCCAAGTGAGTGTTTGTAAATCCTTTAACCAAGTCACTTTTAACATAGTGTAAAGCCTTTAACAGAGAAGGCCTTTCATAGGGAAGACCATTGGAAGTGGTCAAACTTTGTAACCTTAAATAGTTATATATTTTTGTAGTGATAATTTATGGGTGTCATCCCGCCCCAATTTTACCTTCTCATTTTGTAGGGTTTCTAGGTGACCAAAATCTTGTGTTATCTATTTTCATGCACGTCTTTGTTTTTCATGTTAAGTAGATATGTTAGACGCATATGAATGATCTTAGCTAAAAGTTTTAAAAGGTTAAAGTTAGTTACTTCTTATTCACCCCCCCTCTTAGAAGTAAATCTTCCCATTTGTAAATTTCAACAATTGGTATCAAAGCCAAGTTCTCACAAGGAGGAGTCTTACAACTTGGAGAAAGGATCTGGAAATGGAAGTCTACAAACTTGGGATTGTCATAGTAAACTAGGTGATTGATATACAACTTACTCTACATACTTTTGAAGAAGCTAGAGAAGAACTAAGAAAATCCTTAAAGAGAAGAAAAGAGATTGCCATAGCTGAAAATGATACACAATACAAGGAGATTGACACCTCAAAATTTTTTGCAAATGGAGATTCTAAAGAATTTGATGCACCAATAGTAGATCTAGTGGAGAAGAACACAACTCAAGTAGAAGAGATAAGAACTCTCAAGATTGAACAAGAATCACAAGCCATGATGTTTTCTGAAGTAACTGAACAAAAGAAAAGAGCCATTGAAGATAAGGCTAAGCTAGAAGATGACTAGAAAAACCTTGCCAATAGATTAGAAGAAAAATCAATTAGCTTGCAATAATTTCTAACATGTAGCTAGACACCCTTAGTTAGATGATGAATGCACATCATAAACTAAATATTAAGGATATTGAGATCTCCACACTAAAGATGTAAAATGAACAACTTTAAAATGATAGAAAAAGAGAAAAGGAGATTGCAAAGAGTTTCAAAAAACCTAATGAGGCCATGAAGTACTTTGAATAGCTACTGAAATCACCAAGGGCTTCAATGATACTTCAGGACTAGGATACACTAGCACTAAAAAAGGAGAGTCATCGAAGACTGCAGAAGAAAGAAGTGACAAAGGTAAGAACACTAAACCTACTTGTCAATTTTTTGGTAAAAAGGAACATACCTATAATGTATGCAAGAGCAAGAATGCCCATCAACAAAATTTAGGTCATCATCAAAAGTGCAACAAGCAAGGTCATCAAGCACATGACTATAGGACAAGGACTATCAGAACACCAAGATTTGAAGGTCGCTGCTAAAATTACAAGAAGTATGGACATAAAGCTTTTGAGTGCAGGTCAAAGCCTATGTGGACACCTAATCAGCCAGCAAGGGGAAATAATCATGGATATCACTACAATTTGAACTACAACACTAGGTATAGTTGCATTACTGTCAAGAATATGGACACATCCCTAAAAATTGCATTAGAACACACTTTAGTGGAAACTATAGTAGATGGTTGAGTCAAACCACATGTTTTAGTTGTTTGAAGATTGGTCATATCAACCGGAATTTCCCAACAAGCTCAAAGGCACCCAACTTAGAGTTCAAAAAAGGAACAAAGAAGGTAGATGTTGAACACATTAGAGGAGAAATGAATAACACATGGAAGAAGAAAGATGGGATTAGCACATCAAATGAAGGTATCACTTCACCTAAAAGGTCAAGTGCTCACATTTCATCCAACTAAGCAAAAGAAGACATGTGGAACTAATAGACAAAAGCTTTATCATACATCGGTTCTAAGACAAGTAAGTAATGAAAACAAGAGATCAGCATGAATAGAGATTCAAAGTTAAAATTCCAAGATTTCATAAGTATTTCCAAGTTGTCTTCAGATGCTAAGTAAAATTCTAATACATGCTGAGTTGATTGCCAAGGTTAGTAGAAGCTAAATGGTTAATTGTAGTCGAGTTAGTAGTGGAATCTGAGTGAAGAAAAATTCTAATTAAAATTGAGTACGAGTAACTTCAGTGGATGTCGAGTGTTTGAAAATCAATGAAAGTTGAGTAATGCAGAAAACCTTAAGAAGCTAAGTAGACAGCTGTAAACACATTAAGCATTAAATGCTGCAAAATAAGAGTATATGATCACATTTCAAACCATTTTTCTTCATTGAGAACAAAGAGAAAAGACAAAGAAGAGTTCAGAATGACTTCAAAGTAGATAATCTAGCATTTGTGCCAATTTCAATAGTGATTCAGCATAGTTTCATTGATACCAAGCTATTTACACTAGTGTCGAACTCGTAGTTTCACATTTTCTTCATATTTAAACCCTAGATCGAACAAATGGCCTCTAGTTCTAGGAAACCATAGGAGAAAGAGCCATTTGAGGTCCAACTTGTGTCAAATAGAGTTAAACAACCTAATTTAGGGGAAATCCTTTAGGTGGCATACAAAAATGACCCAGTCAGAGCCCTATCTGTTATTCCTCCTAAGGTAGTTATGGTCCAAGATGTTAGAAGATGTTATAACTATAAGATTGGTACTATTGGAGACATGGAGATGAGAGAAGCATATGATAGGTTGTGTAAAAATGAAGTTTTGAAGGAAGAGTACCAAATCGTTGAAAGGAAGGGTTTGACTCATGCCCTAGAATTCCCCATTGTCTTCAAAATAGAATGGATTAGAATTGTGTTGAGAAAAATTCACAATGGAAGTTTATGGCTAGAAGATGGTGCAATCCAGATATTAAAGAGGATCATTCATAGGGTAATAGGCTATCCAACCCTAGATTGGCCAAAGGCCCTCGGAAGTGACTCTAAGGAAGAAATTAAGAAGAACACAAGAGCCAAATGGAATAAGAGATGAATGACTATAAATACTATCCAAGACCCTCTTGTTGACATTTTCTATTAGAGTCATTTCATACAAATTTTATCAATCCAACAGACTTAATAGTGTACCTTGCATTGCGGTGGATGTTGTCAATAAACTAGTAAAAAGGAATCATACATATGATCTTGCAAAATTGCAATTACAACAAATAAATGAGAACTCGGGTGTAATAAGGAGAACTAAGGGAGCACAGTGCAAATTTGGTACAATTTTGATTTGCATATTCTTTTATGTACAAAATGAATTTCTATCCTTTGGTAAAGTTAGCTTGAAAATAAATAGGTCCATAGTAGCTCAAGTGAATGAATATGTTGAACAAATGGGAGCTAATTTTGAAACACTTATGTCAAGTTATTTTGAAGGTTTCAAGAAATCTATGAAATAGAGATTGAGGATACTGTTACCACATTTTGCCCCACGCCACATTTCAAATTTTGAAGTGCCTGCCCTCCCCAACGGTCCCTCGCTCCAGTTTAAGTAATATTCAAAATCGCCCAGGAAATATGAAAAAATTAAATATTTCTAACCTTGCAATATTTCCTAAGTCCCCTAAGTCTATTTTCTCTTACCCGCATGTTCCCCATCGTCCAATCCGCGCAAATCAATGGTTAGGCGCTATGTCGCTATCAAGATTTCCAATGCAGTTCCCTATAGCGACATGGCACCCTTATGACGCATGGCATGGTGGGTCCATGGGACAGAGACCAGTGTTAAGACGACAGGCCAAAAGATGACGTGTATCACTGGAGGGCGCCATGTCGCTAACGGGAAATGGGTCCTTATCGTCGATAGCGACATAGCGCCCGACTGGGAGGTGTGACGGCAAGCAAGTCTACAACGGGCCAGTTTTGCGGAGGGAAGAGGTTAGGCAGTCGGAAAGTTTAGAAATGCTGCTGGGGTGCCATGGCACCATCGAAAAACTCACTAGTTTTTCATTGGCGACATAGCGCCCAAACAAAAAATAGACCATGACGAACTCTCAGGCTTGGTGGGACCGTAGGACGGGACAGGTGGGATGAGCTATCTAACGTTGTGGCCTCGTGATTGGTCAGGGTGGTACCTCATCTACCATGGTGGCATTTCAGAATATGCCACATTTGCATCAAAGGGTGAGATGGCAGTTGGGCGCTATCTCGCTATGGGAAGGTTGCCTCAATTTTCCCATAGCGACATAGCGCCTTAGTATCACATCCAAGGTCAGTGGGGCCAAGTGTTATGGAATTTGCCAGAATGGTGCTATGTCAGGCCACTGAAGGACTGCCACATATGCCAGGTCAGAACACATACATGAGGTGGCACTAGATCTTCAATGCGGCTAGTGCAGTCAGGGGTTGAGTTTTGAGCCGTCAGATCTGCAGAGATCAAGCGCAGGCGCGATCGCGCTATAGGGAAGTTACACGAGGTTTTCCATAGCGAGTTGGAGCCCTTCTGCCATGTGTCCTTGGGGCCCAGGGGGGATGCGTAGTTAACATCATAGTTATGATTGACAGTTAAGTTGCCAAGTCAATGATACAGTCAGGTTGGGGCATCGCAGTCACAGTTTGGTACCACCATAGATAGAAATAACTATTGGGCGCTATGTCGCTATTAGGAACTTCAGGGCATGGCGCCCATAGTGACATAGCGCCCAATCAAACATAAAGGTGCGGTCAGCGCGTGAAGAGGACTGCCAGGGTGGCAAAGGGGAGGAAAGTGATTGCCCCACGTGGCCCAGTCAGCATGTGGACCTGGTTGACCTTTTTGACCCTGCTGTTTCATGAAGCAAAAAGGATAGAAATCATTTATTTATTTTTTTGCCATGGATCTAATTTCATAATCAATTTCCACCAACTCAGAATGAATACCAGGTGCAGAGGGATACTCCATCTATCCAGTCGATCCATCTACCATGTCAGGGAATGTTGTGGCGCCATTCCTGCCCCTTCAGTGCCCCTGTTTTCAGTGAGATATTGAATTTTTTGTATCCAGAGCCATGCCTAGATCAGATCCTTGATTGGATTTTGCAGATGAGGAATTAATGCCAGTAGGTGAGAAGTGAATGTAATGCAAAAAATCCTCAGTCATGCCCAAATTATAAAGGCAATTTTGTGATCATTTTTCAAGGTCGACTCTTCTTGAGCTAGATGAACATCCTGTATCATCTCTTTCAGCCATCAACATGTATGTGTATCATTTTGCCTCTCATTGATGCATTGTTGAGATCAGTGGTCTGCATACTGTATCTATCTTTGGCCTATTGAATAATATACAAGTGAAATCTTCTATTCTTGGTGTTATTCAGTTGGTCTCCTGATCTGTATGTGGCTATTGGTTGATATAAGTCTGAACGAATGTATGACCTTGAATGTTACCCTAGTTCCGTAGTGCATATTTGGGTAATGAATGAGTCTGAACACTCTATTTTGGTGCATCACCGCCTTAGATTAGATTAGGTAGATTTTCTTTAATGCTCTCTTTCTCCCTTTCCCTACTGAGAATAGATAGGTGCACCCTAACAGTAAGAGGAAGCTGGCCTTCTCCGGAGACTCAACCTCGCAGTTCAAGTCCCACAGCTTGGAGGTTGTTTCCATGTTTCACTAGGTTGTCCTCGCACATAGGCCTTGGACAAGGGTGCAAACCTAAGTGACAATAGTTTTTGGCATGCCCGATGGGACTCATATCAGAAAATTTTAGGTCTACTGGTGTCAAGAAGAAAGAATTCTAGAGATAAATGCTGAAGAAGTAGTGCTAGCTTCAGTTTTCAAGTCTTCAAGAGGCTGATTCTTCAAGTACTTGGCAACTCTGAACATCAAAAAGTCTAGTTCCAGACCAGGTTTGCAGTGATTCATGCCCAGGACTGAAACAAGGGTGTCTTCTAGAGGTAAATTTCAATATCAAGAGCTTTCTCTTTCAAATCCTAGGAGAAGAAGGACTAGAACTTCATTATCACCAGTTAGGGGTAGAATAACAGTTGATATACCTGTAAGATCTGTCTCTACTCCCCCTATTGTTCGAACTCAGCCTAGATTGCCATCAACACTCATCAATAGAACACTTGTTTATATGGCACAGCCAAGAGTTCATGCTTTTGCCACCTTTAATGGTGGAAGTCCTCTGTTGTTAGCCCAAAGACATGATATACCAGTATCTACACTAAAAAGTATACCTGATTTTACTGGTGAAACTTCTATTTCCCCTCTAGAGCACATCCAAGGGGTAGCGAATGTCTGCAATATTCATGGTATTACAGAAGATGATGTTGCCGTCAGACTTTTAGCCTCATCTTTAAAAGGAAAAGCATTACAGTGGTATAGAGGCTTAGCTCATGGTTCCATAACTGATTGGGATGGACTAGGAGCAGGATTATGCAAACATTTTGAGGATAAGAGTGACCATTTGTCAGTACTAGAGCAGCTAACTACAATAAAAAGAGCCCCCCATGAATGTATGACTGATTTTAATTACAGATTCCAAAAGACATGGGATAGGATACCTACTATAGTGAAACCTACCCCTGGTAATGCCTTCTTGCATTACCTTAGAGCTTTCAACAGTGACATTGCCACCACAATCCAAACTATGGGAGGGGATACATTACCGAATGCTTATGAGACAGCTATAAAGGCTAAGAACATCCTAATACAAGGAGGAAAGTTGGCTCCAAGGCCTCCTATGCCTTTCTTTCCTGATGTTCCCAACCACCAACTAGCGATAGCCCCCCTTTCTACAATTTCTACATCACAAGCCCTTACTCCAGTTCCCCAAGCTTCCACATCCTCAAATGGAATAGATGAGCTCAAGGAAATGCTCCAAGGTCTAGTGTTGAATACAAAGAAAAGAGAGAGGACTCTGGATAAAAAATTGCAAGAACAGGAGAAGGAGTTGAAGGACTAAGGGAAGAGATTAGAGGATAGTTTTTCTCTAATACAAAAAATGAGTAACAAGGTGGTGGCCTTAGAAAGGCAGCAATCCCAAAGTGGCAAGCCTCCCCAATTACAACATCATGCTCCAAGTGGTGGTAGGCCTCCTAATCATTGGAGTAGCTCTTTTGATCAGAATAGGAAAAATAGTCATGCTGTTGCTTCAAGCTCAAATCAGAGTAGAGCTTTAGTTCTTCAAAATAACTTAGCCCAAGATCAAGACTTCTGTCCTTCATGTAACTATTCTTATACCTATTGCCTATGTCAGAAGGTAGAATCTTATTTGGCCCTAACTATCTAGGAGTCCGCAGTAAAGCAATCATACAAGGAAGATCATCCCAAGGAGGCCTCATATATTCAGAGGCAGGGTGATTTCTCTTTTATGAATCACCAGATGGAGGAGCATTGTAATGTAAACCATGATTCTATTGCTCATAACACAAGAAGCAAAAAGAGAGCTATGGAACATATTGCCCCCCTTTCTCCTGAGCAGGCCTCAACTTCGAGTGTTATACCTCATATAAGAACAGCAAGTGAGCAGACAAACACTTCAGAATAGCAAAGGCAAGGTCCAAGAAAGGAGGATGCAAGTGATCCCTATGTTGCTCCATCCCAGCCTCTCATGGGTACAGCTCTCAAATTTTTTGCCAAAATTCCTAATACACCCTTGAGTGTGGTAGAGCAAATGAAAAAGACCAATGTAAGCATCTCCATGTGGGATGCAGTTGCCACCATACCAATGCAGAAAAGGATGCTGCAACAAGAATTTGAAAAGATCGAACCCAAAGATCAGTCATCTACCATGGAGAGTGACACTAGTTTAGTACAACCATCAGGTAATGTGGAGACAAATAAAAAGGTTAGACCTCCTCCATTCTATGTTTCTCTTATTATAGGGGGCAAGTTAGTCCATAATTGCATGATAGATTCGGGGGCTAGTAGCTCAGTAATGCCTAGGTGTGTTGCTGATGCTTTAGGAATGAAATATGAGCCCATTATTAGGGATGTGTTACAACTAGAGAGGAGTACTGTCAAAACCGTAGGCATCCTTAGGAATGTGGAAATGGCCCTGCATGCATGCCCTGGTTGTACTATGATTCAAGACATATCTGTTGCTGAAGTCAAGCCCTATTTTGCCATCTATCTTTCAAGAGACTTCACTGCCCAAATAGGTGGATTCATATCTGTTGATTGGTCTTATATGTCATTTAAGACCAGATATGGGGCCAATGCTTCAATTAGGGCATAACCTCAAGCCCTTCATCACACTGAACCCTACACTCCTAACTTCATTAATATGAATTGCCCTATTTTGGAGATGGATGAGAATGACATAGTAAATGAGCCTGCCACCTCCATAGTAGAGATTCCTAATTTCTTCTTAGATGAGTGGGAAAATACATGTCAGTTTGAACCTATGCCAAAAACTCTTGAGACAGGCCTTAGTACATATTGCATAATAGAGAAGGAGGCTCAAGTTCCTGATCTTGTTGGAGCTAATGATGACATAAGTGGAATATGGAGTATGTACTTCGATGGCTCAAGGAATAGAAATGGATCAGGGGCTGTTTTTATGTTGATCTCTCCTGCACAAATAAGATACTACTTCTCTTTTAGGCTTCAATTCAGTTGTACCAATATTGTGGCCTAGTATGAATCATTGATCCAAGGTCTCCTACTTGCCCAAAAGAGGGGAATTCAAGCCTTGAAAGTATATGGAGACAGTGAGTTGGTAGTGAACCAAGTGAGAAATCAGAATATCACCAAAAATGGCCTACTCAAGTCTTACAAACATAGAGTCTGGGATTTGCTTGAGGGTTTCCAAGCATTTAATATCTAGAGCATTCCTAGGAAAGAAAACAAATATGTTGATAGACTTGCAGCAGTGGGTGCATCTTATGATGTGCCAGGGAATCTTGAGGAAAAGAAGAAGCAACAAATAAGGGTGGTAGTAAGGCCTGCTATTCCTGATAATAATACTCATTGGCAAGTGTTTGAGTCTTATGAGCAGGTTGTGAGTTTCTTGCAGAATGAAGCAAAATTTTCAGAAAGAAATCAGTCAAGACTACAAGACCAGTATGGTGATCAGATCATTCACCTCAGTTCCAAAAAGTTGCCCAAGGGTCTCATTACCTTGGAGAGTGTCTTTAATCCTGATGATCAGATAAGATACAAAGGAATAAATCTAGCTGCAGAAAAGGATGATCATGCTCCAATTACTATTGCTAATGGAAAATCTCTTAACATGGGGAAGGTATGTTCTGAGGCTGAGCAAGAAAGTTTCATTCATCTATGTCAAGAATTTAATGATGTGTTTGCTTGGACGTATGATGACTTAAAGGGGTTTGACCCTAGTTTGTTTCAGCATACCATAGATTTAGTTGATAGGGTCAAACCAGTAAGGCAAAAACAGAGGCCAGTGAATCCCAAGATTGAACCCTTAATGAGGAAGGAACTATCCAAGTTAATTGAAGCTAACATAATTTTTCCTATCAAACACTCATCATGGGTGGCTAACCTTGTCCCTGTAAGGAAGAAGAATGGAGAAATTAGATTGTGTGTGGACTTTAGGGATCTTAATCAAGCTTCCCTTAAGGATCACCATCCTCTCCCTTCTATGGAGCAAATTCTGTCCAAGGTCAGTGGGTCAAGGAGGTTCTCTTTTCTTGATGGATTTTCTGGTTATAACCAACTGTTGGTTAAAGAATCTGATAGATATAAGATAGCATTTACTACTAAATGGGGCACCTATGCTTATTGCAAGATGCCATTTGGACTAACAAATGCCAATGCCACATTCCAAAAGGCAATGGAGGTGGCTTTCAAAAGATTAATCGACAATTTTGTCTTAGTATACCTTGATGATATAACTCTATATTCCAAGAATGTAAAAGATCATCCTGATCATTTGAGACAAGTATTTCTAAGATGTAGAGAGTTTGGGGTTTTCCTCAACCCAACCAAATGTGTCTTTGCTACAAGCCAAGGAAAATTACTAGGACACATTCTAACTAAGGGTGGGTTGACCATTGATCCAGAAAGAACAAAAGCAATACTTTCCTTTCCTCTCCCTAAACACAAGAAAGGGCTGCAAAGTTTCCTTGGTAGGATAAATTTTGTAAGAAGGTTTATTCCTAATCTTGCCATCATGGTGAAACCCCTTACAACCATGCTTAAAAAAGATATGGTCTTCTCATGGACCAAGGAGGGGAAGGAGAGTTTTGAAGAAATTAAGGTAGCCATAGCCTCAGCCCCCACTCTCATGAACCCAAATTTTGAGAAAGATTTCATCCTCTACACTTTAGGTGGTGAGTCAAGTGTTTCTGTTGTCTTAACTCAGACAAATGATAAGAATGAGGAGCAACCCAAAGCCTTCTTTAGTGAAGGACTCAAGGAATATGAAGATAAGTATAGCTTTGTTGAGAAGCAAGCCCTTGCAGTCATTAGAGCCTTGAAGAAATTTAGACACCTCTTATCCCACAATAGGATCCATTTGTTGGTGCCTCATGCAAGTGTAAAAGACTTCCTGTTAAGCAAGGACATTAGTGAAAAGAGAGCTGGATGGATCACTAGGGTAATGGAATATGATCTTGATATTCAAATTACCAAATTGGTAAGAGGGAGAGGATTGTGCAAAGAAATGTTATCAAGTCAGGATTCGGATGAAGGGACTGCTATGGTAATTGCAGAGCAGCAGGAGGAAAGGAATGTTAATGCCCCAAGGAGCTGGATGGATGACATGAGGAACATTTTATCAGGGAATGGATACCCTCAAGGATTGGATAGAGCTAAAAGAAGACAATATAGACTGCAATGCATTCCCTATGTTGTGATTGATGATATCCTATTCAGGAGGGATTTTAATGGGACCCTGTTGAGATGTATTGAAGAGGATCAGGTCGAGAGGATGATTAAAGAACTTCGTGATGGCCCTGATGGTGGCCACTTCTTTGCAAGAACAACCACCATGAAGATCATGAGGGCTGGATATTACTGGCCATCTCTGTTCCATGATTGTTATAGGTATTTGAGAAAATGTGAGAAATGTGCCTTTTTCTCAGGTAAACAAAGACTTGCAGCTCTTCCTCTTCACCCCATTCAGGTGGATCAGCCCTTCACCCAGTGGGGGTTGGATTTTATAGGCCCCATTAATCCTCCATCTAGTGCAGGTCATAAATGGATCTTGGCTGCTACTGATTATTTCACTAGGTGGACAGAGGCAATTGCCTTGAAGGATGCTACAGAGCCATCAGTTGTTGAATTCCTTGATGGAATTGTATCTAGGTTTGGAGCTCCTTCTACTATCATTTCAGATAATGCTAAATCTTTTGTCGGAACCCAAATTTGTGCATGGGAAATGAATCACAATATCTATCTGAGCACATCATCAAATTACTACCCCCAGGGTAATGGTTTAGCTGAATCTTCCAACAAGAATCTGATCAAAATCATAAGGAGAATGATAGAAGACAGTCAGAGGGTCTGGCATAAAAAATTAAGGACTGCTCTGTGGGCTGATAGGATAACACCCAAGAGATCTATTAGGAATTCACCTTTTGTGCTGGTATATGTTAGGGAGGCCAGACTTCCAATCTCGTTGGAATTCCCATCCTTGGAGTTGGCTCATCAGCTGGAATTGGTTGAAAATAGTTCCATGTCAGTAAGAATGGCAGAGTTGATTGAACTGGAAGAAAAGAGAAACAAAGCTATCCAAACCCTGGAGATACACCAACAGTAGATGAAGAAGAGTTTTGATAAGAAGGCAAGGGCCAGAATCTTCAGAGAGGGAGATTTAGTTCTCAAGTGGGACTCAGACAGAGCAAAACCAGGAAGGCACTCCAAATTTTATCCACTATGCAGTGGCCCTTATTTGATCTCCAGCTGCAAACAGGCCAATGCGTTCCAGCTAAGCAGGCCAAATGGTGAAATTTTGCCCATTCCAGTCAATCGGATCTATCTGAAGCCCTGTTTCTGAAAATTTGGGAATCCATGTACATAAGTAGTTTAGTTTCTTTCTATTGTTCTTGCTTTCCAAGTGCACGTGCACCGGTTTCTCTCTATGAGTAGCCAGGTTTCGAAGTTTTGAGGTTGCAGAGGAGGAAGTTTTTTTTTTTTGGCTCCAGTTGCAGGGTTTCATGTTTTGACCTCTCACAGGCAGTGGTTAGGGTTTTACAGTTCACCAGACCCATTTTTTGACTCCATAGCCCAATGGATACATAAGGCCACTGGTCTGATTCATAGCAGGCTTGCATCCCCTGTGAGTCGCCAGAATGTTACCACATTTTTCCCCCTACCACATTTCAAATTTCGAAGTGCCTGCCCTCCCCAACGGTCCCTCCCTCCAGTTTAAGTAATATTCAAAATTGCCCAGGAAATATGAAAAAATTAAATATTTCTAACCTTGCAATATTTCCTAAGTCCCCTAAGTCTATTTTCTCTTACCCGCATGTTCCCCATCGTCCGATCTGCGCAAATCAATGGTTAGGCGCTATGTCGCTATCGAGATTTCCAGCGCAATTCTCCATAGCGACATGGCACCCTTATGATGTGTGGCGTGGCGGGTCTGTGGGATAGAGACCAGTGTTAAGACGACAGGCCAGAAGATGACGTGTATCACTGGAGGGCGCCATGTTGCTAACGGAAAATGGGTCCTTATCGTCGATAGCGACATAGCGCCCGGCCGGGAGGTGTGATGGCAAGCAAGTCTATGATGGGCCAGTTTTGTGGTAGGAAGAGGTCAGGTAGCTGGAAAGTTTAGAAATGCTAGTGGGGCACCATGGCACCATCGAAAAACTCACGAGTTTTTTGTTGGCGACATAGCGCCCAAACGAAAAATAGACCATGACGGACTCTCAGGCTTGGTGGGACCGTAGGATGGGATAGGTGGGATGAGCTATCTAACGTTGTGGCCTCGTGATTGGTCAGGGTGGTACCTCATCTACCATGGTGGCATTTCAGAATATGCCACGTTTGCATCAAAGGGTGAGATGGCAGTTGGGCGCTATCTCGCTATGGGAAGGTTGCCTCGATTTTCCCATAGCGACATAGTGCCTTAGTACCACGTCCAAGGTCAGTTGGGCCAAGTGTTATGGAATTCACCAGAATGGTGCTACGTCAGGCCAATGAAGGACTGCCACATATGCCAGGTTAGAACACAAACATGAGGTGGCACTAGATCTTCAATGCGGCTAGCGCAGTCAGGGGTTGAGTTTTGAGCCGTCAGATCTGCAGAGATCAAGGGCAGACGCCATCGCGCTATGGGGAAGTTGCGCGAGGTTTGCCACAGTGAGTTGGAGCCCTTCTTCCATGTGTCCTTGGGGCCCAGGGGGGATGCGCAGTTAACATCATAGTTATGATTGACAGTTAAGTTGCTAAGTCAATGATACAGTCAGGCTGGGGCATCGCAGTCACAGTTTGGTACCACCACAGATAGAAATAACTATTGGGCACTATGTCACTATTAGGAACTTCAGGGCATGGCGCCCATCGCAACATAGCGCCCAGTCAAACATAAAGGTGCGGTCAGCACATGAAGAGGACTGCCAGGGTGGCAAAGTGGAGGAAAGTGATTGCCCCACGTGGCCCAGTCAGCATGTGGACCTGGTTGACCTTTTTGACCTTGCTGTTTCGTGAACCAGAAAGGATAGAAATCATTCATTTATTTTTTTGCCGTGGATTTGATTTCATAATCAATTGCCACCAACTCATAATGAATACTAGGTGCAGAGGGACACTCCATCTATCCAGTCGATCCATCTACCATGTCAAGGAATGTTGTGGCGCCATTCTTGCCCATTCAGTGCCCCTGTTTTCAACGAGATATTGGATTTTTTATACCCAGAGCCATGCCTAGATCAGATCCTTGATTGGATTTTGCAGATGAGGAATTAATGCCAGTAGGTGAGAAGTGAATGTAATGCAAAAAATCCTCAGTCATGCCCGAATTATAAAGGAAATTTTGTGATCTTTTTTCAAGGTCGACTCTTCCTGATTTCTCTGCTACTGCTTGAAAATTTGCAGTGTAAAAATTCCTTTGTCTCTGAGCTAGATGAACATCCTGTATCATCTCTTTCAGCCATCAACGTGTAAGTGTATCATTTTGCCTCTCGTTGATGCATTGTTGAGATCAGTGGTCTGCATATTGTATCTATCTTTGGCCTATTGAATAATATACAAGTGAAATCTTCTATTCCTGGTGTTATTCAGTTGGTCTCCTGATCTGTATGTGGCAGTTGGTTGATATAAGTCTGAATGAATGTATGACCTTGAATGTTACCCTAGTTCCGTAGTGCATATTTGGGTAATGAACGAGTCTGAACACTCTGATTTGGTGCATCACCGCCTTAGATTAGACTAGGTAGATTTTCTTTAATGCTCTCTTTCTCCCTTTCCCTTCTGAGAATAGATAGGTGCGCCCTGACAGTAAGAGGAAGCCGGCCTTCTCCGGAGACTCAACCTCACAGTTCAAGTCCCACAGCGTGGAGGTTGTTTCCATGTTTCACTAGGTTGTCCTCGCGCATAGGCATTGGACAAGGGTGCAAACCTAAGTGACAATAGATACCAAATTCATTAGTAGAACAACATATAAATGATGTATGTTTTCCTATAGATATTGATTATACATACATACAAGTAGCTATACCAAGGGTTAGATGGCTAAGACCTCTTGGATATGAGATAAACATAGATGAGGCATCTACAACTATAACTACATTATTAGTAGAAGAAGTGGAAAAGAGTGCACCAAAGTTTGGGACTTGTGATGTGGTAAGATCAAAGGTGGACATGGAGTTGAAGACTACCTCAACATCGAAGAAAAAGGACAAACTTGTGAAGAAGTTAAAGGAAAAATTTGGTGAAGGTACTGCTAAAGAAGAAGATGATGAAGAAGCTAATGATGATGAAGAAGAACAAGGACAAGAGCCACTAACACTAACTTGAGGCATGGATGAGGATGTAGAGGAAGAAGAAGTTGTTGAGCAAGAAGCACCAAAGGTAGAACCTAAGAAGAGGAAGGCATAGAAATAGCCTGGTACACAGCCCAAAGGGAAGAAGAAAGTAGAGAAGCTGAGCCCAGCCAAGCCTACCACAAGGGAAGACACAAGGGCAACAAAAAAAGTGGCTAAGGAATAGGAGAAGCAAAAAGTCATCGAACAAGGAGGGCCTATAGAAAAGAAAAGAAGAAAATATGGAGCACCCCTAGAGTCAGATGAAGAGAAGACAAAATATGACAATGATCAATTCAAAGTGGTAAGTCACACCACCAAATCTGATCTTGAAAATGTTTGTGATAACATTAGGGATAATGCAGATTTAACTGGTTTAAAGACCATTGATTTTAATAATTTGAGTAGAGAAGAGTAGAACATAGTGGAAGAGTCTATCTACACTATGAGGGCCAAGTTCAAGACTACTTCACTTGAACTTGACAATTCTATGCCTAAGGAGCTAAGCTCCATTGTTGAAAATAAATGGCATTACTGCCTAAATATGGAGAAGGAAATAAGGGAGTCAATATTGGCTCATGTAATGCTAGACCTTACAAAAGGTGAAATAAGCAAGGCCAGCAAGAAACATGGGAGCAAATTTGCACCCAAATATAGAGCCTTTAGCATTCTACAGAATAAAGTTGAGGATGTTGTAAAAAAGTTCACACAAATGTGGAAATTGATTTATTGGCTAACTATTATCAAAAAAGGACAAAAAGATCCCTTTGAGGGAAGGAATGATGATGAAGAAGGAGAGAAAGAAAAAGAAGAGGTTACAGTGGAGGAGAAGATATAGAAAGGTGATGAGGCAATAGCTGAGGAGTAGCAACAAGAATAGAGTGTCCAAGACACACAATTGCAACCACCAAGTCCTCCACATGCATCACCTACATCTATAGAGAAATTGATTATGAAGAATTTTCCTAACACCTTAGGTTAGAACATTAATCCATTGACTATAAAGGATCTCAAAAAGATCCTTCACCAAACAACTTTGCAATCATAGTTATGTACAAATCCTATTTTGTTGAGTGTAGAAGAGTTACAAAAGGTTGCAGCTGAAATAACTAAGGAAAAGGTGAGCACACAAGAACCACCTTCAAAACCTCCTATAGCTACAAGTGTCAACCAAAAGAGTAAGCATCACAAGACACAACTATTAAGATTGATTCCATAGTGATAGTAACAAAAACTTTTGAGGAGTCGACAAGGGAGCAGATAGGATGAAAGGATCCTATAGCATTAAGACAAGGTGTACCTCCCCAAATCATTGTAATTGATCAAGGTAGAAGTGGAGAAGATAAGGAAGAGGATAAAACCTCTAAGGAAAGAGAGAAAGAGGCAATACAAACTCTAGTAAATTTTCCTACCTCAAGGATTCCTACCAAGCAGCTCAGCACTAATGTAGTACCACTACAAATTTCAGCACCAGGCTCGAGCTCCACCAAGATAGAAAGGGTACTTCACTATGGAGACCCTACACTTGATGAAGAAATAGTCATACCAAGTTATGACTACAAGACAATGAACCTAGCACAGATCAATGAAGTGCAAGAGGCACTAGAAAGGAAAAAGAAGCAAGAGATACTCAAAAATGAGTATAGATAGAGGCAAACATTGATAGAAATAAAAGACATCTTTCTTGATGAATTCAACTTGCTAGTACCTAATGAAACAAAGCCCATTATGGAGCAACTATCCGACATAGTGGACTAGGTACAAAATGAAAACCTTGATACCAATGTTAAATTATTGAAATAGTCTAAGAAGAAGTTTCAAATGAAGGTTAATGAAAAGATATCTGGTGAGATAGAACTATCACAAGTGGAACTAGCTAAGAAGGTAGAGAAGGTGAAAATAGTACTTGAGAACATATTCTCATTGTACTCCAAATTTTGTGACTCTTCATATTTCACACAAGAGACTAGCCAGAGAATATTCAATTTGGAGAGGAACCTTAAGATATCAAGCACATAGCTACCTAAGGATCCAGCTCAAAGTGAGAAGCATTTTTCCACAATGCTTCACACTCAAAAGGAGTTAGTTGTATTAATAGAAAAAGAGGCTAATGTTAAGGCCAAACTAATACAGATTTAGTCTGGAATCACCCCACATCTGGAAGTATTACATAAAGAAGTGGCCTATGCAGAAAATGTTTTGAAGAAAGATCCAAATATTTCTACATTAGAAGGCCTTTTAGACCTTGTAGCAGAGACAACCATCCAGCTCAAAGAATTGGAAATTTCATTAGACAATTGGGATGCTTCTCTAAAGATTATAATGGAGGCAAATAAAACATTTTTGGCTAAATATTCCATTCATTCTTAGGACCCTTTGACATAAGTGTCAAAAAGGAGGAGATAGAACATTATGTAGATAAAATGGGAGATATAATAAAGATAGGAGATAATAAGAATGGATGTGTAGATAAAGGGAGATATAATTGGGGGAGATAATAAGTGAGATACCCAGAGGATAAAGATCAACCAAAAAGGGATTTTTTTTGAGTTTTGAGAAATAAGGAGTTATAGCTACAAAAATTGCAAGGAGATGAGTGAAAGGGGGAGCAAAAATAAAGAGAACAGAGCAAACAAAAATAGATGCAAAGGAATGATAAGGCAGATAAAGGAAACAACATGAGACAAATCTAGCATAAGGAATTTTGGATACAAAAATGGCACATCAGCTTAGGGGGAGTTACAAGTTTTTGAGGTATATAGTCTTCTACAACATTTTGAACAAGTTTTGAAGTTTTTTACATATGCCAAGTAGGATGTTTACTATACTCATAGAGATCAGATCCATAATGTTTAGTTAAGTGTTTTTGCCACTCATGTCAAAAGGGGAGATTGTTGGTCTCAGATTGGTTTTGACAATTGAGTGTCAACACACTTAACCAATTTCCAAAATGATTCTGAGTATAATATAAATGCTAAGCTATAGTGTGTACTGAGCCAAAGATTCAATAGGTGTCGAGCAAGTATCAAGTGCCAAGTGATAAGTGATGCCGAGTCACTATAGGTGTCGAGTAGATTATTGATGCCGAGTAAGATAGAGTTACTACATATGTCGACTGAGATAGAATTTCTATATGTGTTGAGCATTAGCAATTAGTATGTGCCAAGAAACATAGAATTAGCATATGAGTTTGTGCCTTCACAAACTTAGATGTAAACTATTTTTGAGCTGACTCGGGATGAATCTCAAAGGATCTTGAAGATAAGATTGAATCTTTTACATTCCCTATGTAATCAACATGCAACCAATAAGAAAAATGGAGAAAACATGCATCCAATAGGAAAAGTGAAAGAATTAAGTGAGAAAACAAGAATGAATACTGATCGTAGATTCATACCTAACCCTAAGTCTTCGAAACCTTTAAAAGGAGCACAAAACTCCATAATTTGTGTGTATGCAAGAGATATATATGGAATGTACATGAGTGAGAGTTATATGAGTGAATGCTAGTGAAGTTTATAAGGGTGAGAAGGAAGAGCAGCATTGCAGAATTTAGTTGATTAGAATAGAGCATCAACACTTCGAGCAGAGACATATCAGATTAGAAAGGATTAGAATCAAACTGAGCAAAACAAGGATTTGGAATTAGCAATTAAAGATTGTAAGTCATCAAATAAATGCATTCTAATGCTTTCTAGCCATTGTATTAGGAATTAAAATCCTATGATGATAGGTTGGTCTAATAACCATGTTGTAAGCTTTCAACAAGGTGCTAAATCCTTTAATAGGGTAACATTCCAAGTGAGTGTTTGTAAATCCTCTAACCAAGTTTCTTTCAAGAGAGTGTAAATCCTTTAACAGAGAAAACCTTTCATAGGGCAAGCCATTGGAAGTGGTCAAAATTTGTAACCTTAAATAGTTACATATTGTTGTAGTGATAATTTGTGGGTGTAATCCCTATCCCAATTTTACCTTCTCATTTTGGAGCGTTTCTAGGTGACCAAAAGCTTGTGTTATCTATTTTCATGCATGTCTTTATTTTTCATGTTAAGTAGATATGTTAGATGCATGTGAATGATCTCAACTAAAAATTTTAAAAGGTTAAAGTTAGTTACTTCTGATTCACACCCCCCCCAAAGAAGTAAATCTTCCCATTTGTAAATTCTAACAAATAATCGATAATCTATATAAAATATTATAATTATATTAAGATACAAATATAAATTGTTATATATATATATATATATATATATATATATATATATATATATATATATATATATATATATATATATATATCTTTGTGTGTGTGTGTGTGTGTGTGTGTGTGTGTATGTGTGTATGTATGTATGTATGCATGTATGTATGCATGCATGCATATATGAATATTACTATATATTAATATATTATTAGATATTTATATGCCATAGATAATTAATATATACTTGTATGACAATAGTATATGATATTATATCTTTGTTACATATTAAATTGATATAAATAATTAAAATGATTCATATATAATATATAATCATATATAATTAATATAATAATACATAATTTAACTACCTAATTAAATATAATTAATATTCATGAAAACATGCATTTCTATGAAATACTAGATATCATACTAAATATTAAACATTGAAGAGGATATCATATTGAATATTATCAAATTTATAGAATTTAAAAGGGAAATATCTTATGTCCTGAAATGGGACATTACAATGAGCTTTGCTAGATATTTTTTATATGTTATAATATTCCTGCATATTTTGAAGTATTGTTATAAATACATTCATGGATGAATGGGTTCTCTCAATTCTTATCAATAGAAAAGTCTAAATTTAGCAAACTATCATGAGAATTGGAAAGTGATGACTACATTTGAGGTAAAGGTGAGTAAAACCCCTATCAGTCTGGACTAGGAAATTTTAGTTCATTATTATTTAGTGGATATGAGATAGATTGTTAATGACAACATATCTCTCGTGACCAGTGACCACTGAGTCACCAAGTAACTAGGGAGACCTAGGACATCTATATTTTTATAGTGTAGGTCATACAATAAATGAATCCAACTTAGATAGTTATATGTAATTTTCAACTATCAGTTTTTAAACAAACTAATTTTTTGGCATCCTATATTTCCTTAAAGATGTTGAATGCGAACAAGGGTAAACGTCCTACATGTGGTGGAAGCCAAGAAAGGCTAGTTAAATGCACTTCTAGTTCAACCTTGTTATCATATTTTAGTGGATAAAAATAGGAAGCTACAATATCAAATATACCTTAATGAGATTCCCGACCACTTTCAATGCCACTCATACATAGTGAAGAAGTTGGAAAACATGATATTGCTGATCATGATGAGCTTGAAGATATTTAGGTTAATATGTGGTGTAGCCAAGATCTTTAGGTAAATACCTAGAGTAACCAAAATGATAATCATATAATCAATTTGAATGAGAATTCCAAAAATGGTGATGGTGCATGGACACAAAAGGGAAAAAGGATTTACAAAGAAAAAATAAATTCAAAACTAAAAAATGGTATTGGGATCTATTGATTAGGAATTATAAAATACAATTGGTCTAAAAGTATCCATTCATTAAGCCTATAGAAAATCAAAATAAAGGTTAGCCTCTAGTAAAATGCAAATGTATGATATGCATAGGGATAAATAAAAGGGAAAAAAGTTACTGCTAAAACTCGACACCATAGAAAATCATATGGGTAAATTTTATGAGAATAAAATCATAGGCAATGGGTCTAAAAGTATCCATTTATTAAACCTGTACAAGATCCAAATAAAGGTTAGCCTCAAGTAAAATTCAAATGTATGATATGCATAGGGATAAATAAAAGGGAAAAGAAGCTACTGCTAAAAATTAACACCATAGAAAATCATATGGGTAAATTTTATGAGAATAAAAAATCATAGATGGAGTGGAACAATCCGTGATATGATGGAAAACCAAGGAGGAATGTCAAAATGTTAAGAATGTAGAAATATCTGAATATCAGGAAAAAATATAAACAAAGCCTACTTAAGTAAAATGCTCAATTGAATCTCTTCTTAGAAAATAAATGGAAGTAGAAGAAATGGGTAAAAATCTTTAGTTGAGTGTTGTCTTTTATATTTTCAGCAAAGGTTGTGCCATTAAAGACACTACCAATTGTTGAGTTCTTTATTGCAATTTCTAAAAGTTTGTTATTATCTTAGGAGTCATTGGTTGGTAAATATTGGATGAGAATGGAAACATTGTCCTATTGAGGTTGAAAAGGAAAATATCAAGGCAAAAATAAAAGAGTCAAATTTTATTGTATTATTTTTAGATGAAGTGACAAAAATAGACAATACTTGTTAAGTATGCATGCATGTCTATACTATATACAATTTTCTTTGCCAACCCAATCTACTAACTATTGTTAATATGAAGCATAATTCAACAACATAAAACATATTTGAACTATTAAAGTATTCTCTAATTGAATATGTAGGTATAGATGCCATGATGATTTCCTAATAGTTGGTTTGTTTTGGATTAGATGGAGCTTTAGTTCTACAAGACCACAAGAATGGTCTTGTCACAAAGTTAAAATATTTTCTTGAACCTTACATTATTGGCATTCATTGCATGACCCATAGAATGAGTCTAGCTTTTTGAATTGTTACCAACTATTTACAAAAGTGCAAAGTTGAAGTTTTAACCAAAGCAATCTATAGAAACTTCCATCAAAGTCCTAAATGTTTCAAGGAATTTCAATAGCTTAACAAGGGATTGACTAATGGGAACAAGGATAATGATACCACATGAATCTCTTTGAATAGACTAGCTAAAAAAAAAAAAAAAAACTGAGTATCCATTGTTTCTTGGTACAATGGAGCAAACTTGTGATGAGGGTGTCTAATAGAAATATGGTGAGCTACTTGAAACATTCAGTAATGTAGAGACAGTCTTAATGTTAGCAGTCATTCTCCCCATGGTAGAGGAAATGAGAAATATAATGAAGAAGATATAGAAAATATTTATTTATATTAAAGAATATAATACACTTCATAAAATAACATGCATGGCCCTTGATAATCTATATAGAAATCTAGATTCATTTACTGTGGATGAAAATTTTTTAGGGTGCATGACAACCATACATTTGGATAATGCTGATAACTTTTTAAAAATTTATGTAAAGTGGGAGTTATGTGCCAATATATCAGGTGTTGACTACCGCTTCCCTTTACATGAATTACTTGAAGCAATAAGTATTCTATTTCCCAATTATTAGAGTTACAGAAGTTTGGATGATTTTAGATACAAGTTAATAGTTTTGATAGATAAAATTTGCAAAACCAAAGAAATAAATTGATTAATTGTAAAGAGAATTTTAGATGAATCACGCTTGAGAGAGAAATCATGTCGTTTTGTAGAGGCAAAGAAGAAAAACTATGATATTATGTAGAACCTCATAGAAGAAGGATCAATAACTAAAATTTCGAGAAGCTTGGCTTAGGGAAAAATATTGAGGGATTCAATATCATAATATTTTAAGCATGTTGATTTATGTTTGACCATGATATTGGGGTACATGGTGGATGATAGAGCTTTCAATTCTTTGGGGTCACTAAAGTCAAAGGTTAGTAATAACCTAGATAAGAATTTGGAAAATTACTTGAGGATGCATACATCTAGATATGAAGTCAATAAATTTCCTTACAAAAGGATATTGAAATTGTGGAGGAATAGATATCAAAGAAGAGGGTTGGGCAACATTTTAAACAATAAAATTAGTAACTTAAGTAATGGTATTGGTAGTATTTATGTTGAAGTTGAGGATCATGTAAGAATAGCTATGCAAACTCAAGAAATACTCAAGCATAATGAAGGACTCTTTTAACTCAAAGGTGAGGAATCCAAAGATTTAGATAAAGATACAAAGTGCAAACTCTAATAGTTATGGTATGACGTGGAAAAATTAAATTCATTACATCCTAGTAATTCCTAAATTTCATTTTCTAGATTCTGGATACTATTCTCTATATCTCATCATCTATCATACATAATAAGTCATATTAATTTCTAAATGTCTAATGTCAAACAAATATGTACATTGTATATTAGATGATTCAATTAATCATTAAAATTTTACCATTACTATTGTTTTTTATTTTCATTATTATGTTCATATGATGCATTGTTATCTGTATGGTCTTAAATTGGACACACTCCAATATAATGAAGGTCTAGCACCTGTTTAATACAAGATCATCAATCTCCTAACATCTTTCATTCCTTCTTCCCTTTTTCATCATTCCTCCTTAGAGGAATTGGGGTAAAACATAATAGACCCTCCTTAAAACTCCCATTTTCACAACATTAAGCTTGAGGTAAGATCTATCCTCATAGATCATTCCTTTCATTAATCTACCCACTTCAAAACTGCTCCTTGCACTATAATAGCTATATCTTGGACTCTGCACCTAAATCTAGAGTTCTAAGATGTGTTTTGGGATTTCAAAAGGATCGTAAAGGTTTCAGGACTTTGTTGTTAGGGGCATAATGCTTCACTAATTAGGACATATTTTGGGTCTTCTCTTTCGGTCCTATGTTCAAGAACATTTGGGGTGTTAATTTCTAGGTAGATTGGCCTATGAGAGTTAAACAAATTTGAGATCTATATAAACCCTTTCGTTTTCTCCCTTCCTCATCCATGATTCACATAATCAAGTACTCCAGCTATCAAGTTTTCAAGCCTTCAATTATTCAACCATTCATTCAAGCATTCCTCTATTGAAGATCAATGGTTCAGGTACTCAAGAAATTGAAGGAGTTTATCTTCATGATCTTTTTCAATCCATTCATAATCCTTTATTACATATTCTACATCCATCCATTTTTATATCCTTGATCCAAATCAATTGGTTAAGTTAGCACATTACATTCGATTCAAGAGATTCATCCACTATAAGGTGAGTTTGCATATTTTCTTTATATTCATGTTATTTCAATTATTTAAATTCAATATTAATTCCAAAGCTGGGGTTTGATTGAGAAAAATCACAAATCAATAATAAAAATCCTTTTTTTTGCATGTTATAGATATCAAATTGACGAATAGGTTGTATGTATGAGTACCCTTTTTAGATTTCTTTGAAGTTGTGAAACTAGAATCATCATTAGACATAGTCAATTAGGGGTGTATTGCACTCCTGATGATCTATTTTGCCCCTAAAGATCCAATTTGCCCCTGACAGAGTGCTAAAAGATTTATGGGTTTCATTTTTTGTACAATTTAAGACTAGATACAACAATTTCCATTTATTCTAATAAGAATAAAAAGCTTAACATATAATTTAAGGTGTGTTCTTCATCCTCTCTATTCTTTCAACATGTTATCCTTAAATCTAGCTCTAGCTTCTTACATCCATCTAGGGTTTTCAAGGACTTGGACACCTTTCCCCTATTCTTCCTAGACCTACTTTGCATTAGTACTCCTTTCTTATTTGGTTAGCACTAACCTCTGTAGACATAGTTGAAGTTCTCTAGAATTGTGATTGAAAGAATTGTTTTCCTCCCTCTATATCCTTATGTATGTGTGGTTATGTGACAAAATTAGGATCTTATCTTTGAACCACATTTCCACCATGACTACATTTATTGATGAACCCAACTTATGACATTTTGACTTCCAATTTACTATTATATTTCTTATTCAAAGTTAGATCTTTGCACTTTCTTATATTTTCTTGAGATCTATCCTTTCATGCTTTATATCTTTCTTTACATTGGATTTGAGTTCATATCATAAGGTTAGATCTCTTTGTGTCTTCTATCCTTGATTGGTGTATGAGATTTACTAGTTTTAGTCATGATTATAGCATTCCTATTAGGAGAAGTCATAGACTCATGGCTCTCTTTGATCCTCATTCCTCTTCTTGTGTTCTTTGAAATCTTAGTAAACCTATAGTCTCTCATGATCCTAATCCTTATATGGAGCATGAATCTTCCCACTCATCTCATGATGAAGATGAGGCTTTAAGGGTTGTTCTTGAAAAAACTAGATAAAATTGCTACTGAGATTGATAAAATGGATGATCGTCTTTTACAAGAAAATAACAACACCAAAACTATTTTTTCTTTTGATTCTCTTTGATCCATAATTATGAACATGATGTTAATTTTTTTCATTTTCTTACTCATGTTTTCCATACTCATGTTAAGCCTTTGACTCAAGTTTCTTCTAAAGTAGGGATTGTGCCTCCTATTTCTACTCTTGAGTTGGTTTTTCATATTTCTATACCCATCTCTATAGTTCCTACTTATGTTACTCCTATTGTGACTACTTATATTCATGCATCTAAATCTCTTAGCAGTCTTTCCATTCTTTCTTTTCCTATGATTGTTATGCATGTCAACTTCATAAAGGTGATCCTACGACACATCTTAAGACTTTCCAAATTCTATGTAGTTATTATTCTCATGACCATATAATTTTAGCTAAGTTGTTTTCTCACACCTTCCATGAAAAAACTTTGCAATGGTATTTCTCTTTTCAGCCCTATTCTATTGATTATTTCCACTAACTTGCTAATGGCTTTATACAATAGTTTTAGAATAATATTGGTCCTTATACATTTCTTTGACTAATTTGATGTATTATACAAAGGGTCCTAAGGAGAAAGTGACTAAGTTTATTTATAGACTAGAGCATTTTAATGCTTATATTTCTTATCCTATGGTGGATCTTGATATTGTCCATAGGTTTACTGTAAATTCACAAAAAGAAAATAGAGATAAAATTATTCTTTTTTAGTTTACTTCTTTTTCAAAACTTTGTGCAATGCTTCATAATTATCAATTACAAGTGAGTTAGTTTGAGAGAACCACACCAATGGCTCTTATATTTATTGATAAAAGTGATGTGACACATATTCCTAATTTTTTTATGAACTTAACAAATATTTCAAGATTAATAAAACCACATATATACAATAGATGATCAAGTAGCTACTCCATCTAGAGGTGTCACTACGTCTTCCTCAATTTTTTGGATGAATAATACATTTAGTCCTCTTTTTGAGTCCTTACATTCCATTATTACTAGGCTGATTAGTGATATTATCTTTACACTTCCTCTTGTTAAACTACTTCTTCCTTCTACCACAACAAGTCTACATTTCAATCGTAAAGCCTTTAGTAGATTTCATTGCCAGTTTGGACATGATATTAAGGCAAGTTATTCTTTGAAATATAAGATTGATAATTTTATTTATTTTAATGCTTTATCTTATGATAATAAAGATAATGGAAATTAATATCTGGCATCTCCTAATCAAAATCTTCAAATCTACACCAATGCTTTACCTCGACATACTACTTAATACTATTGTTCAAAATTCTTATTCTTCTTCTCCTCCTAAAGTGAATATATATTATGATACACTAGAACAAGATAATGATAGTAATATTAATGCTATGAAATATGTAGTTCAACCTACACCTCCACCTAAGGAAAACATTACATTTTTCGTAATTCCTACTTCAGATCAATTCCAAGTGAAGCTTAGTTTAACTTGGTTGACTTCCAAGAAAGCTATTGTTCCCCTATTCATCAATGCATTAAGTTTCCTTATGCCTTCTATTCCTAGTGCTCCTCCTACTCATCCAAATTATATTTTTTGCACTTATCAAGCTCACCAATATACATTTTTTCCTAATCAAATATTCTTATGGAAAGTTATAATGGTATTTTACTTGTAACACCTTCTACCCCTATCTCTTTGATTCTTCTATTTCTAATGGTCAACTACCTCTTACATCTATAAATCCTCCTAGCCTGGTCTCTTCTTCTAGTGTGTCTCCTTTTTCTATACATATCCTTCTCCTAGCATGGTCCCTCCTCCTTTATATCAACCTCTTGCTTTTCCTCCTCTTGTTCCATCAAAAGGTTCGAAACCTATGGTTTCTGATCCTCCTTCATCTTCTTAACAAGTGATGCAAAAGCATCTTGGGTTAATGAGAAATCTTGCATCAACAAAAAATATAACATTTTTTTTTCTATACCAATCTATTGTTTGTGGTGTAGTGGTTGATTGTTTTGGTTTCACATTAAGTGTGGTTGATATCATGCTTAGGATATATTTTAGATCCTTATCCTAAGAGCGCATAAGTTCATGCGTGAAGTGCTTTGAGGTATAGACCATTTTATTTGATCACAATTTTCTACGATTTCATGTAGAGTGATGTGTTATTTCTTTTGCATGGTTTCCTATGATAAAGTGATATCTTAGGCGGTTGGGAGATAACTCCTTGATCATGTTTGGACCTATCTTTAAGAATGTGTCGAGAAAAAATTAATGCCCATTGCTTGAGTTATAGCTTACACCTCCAAGGTAAGACCTATATTGTAAATAAATGCTTGATTGGTCAATTTGTGGTCTAGCTAGCTATATAAAACTTGGATTCAATGTAGGAAAGTAGTGTCATGTTAATAGGATAAAATATATCTAGAAGAAAGTCTAAATATTATGAGCTTCAATCTCTGATGTTGTAAATTCATTATAATGGTCATAACCTAGAAGGCCCTATAATTTGGTGTGTTAGTTGTTAATTGATGACACATTTTATCATCAGTAAATCTATGAATTTTCTATTGTCTCTTTTCTACAATTTTGTGTTTACTTCTATGTGTACTCTTGGCAAGATATTAGGTGATTGGTTCTAAGATCAATTTATCTTCCTTTCCCCTAACTATGTTGCCTCAAGTGGTATCAGAGTAAGTTTTTATTTACTTATTAATTTTGGAATTGTGTAGAACATTAATTGGATTGGTTTTAGGGTGTATAAACTAGATTTTGACCTATAACTTGTAGAAGGTTATAAGCTTATAGGAACTATTGTTAAGATGGTTATAGGTAGAATAAAATTAGATAATGCTATAATGGATATGTTGAGGCAGATCGCAGTGAGAGTTGAATTTGTTAAGGCAACCTAGAGAACATGTCTACATCTTAAGGATATTAGTGATGATGAAGAATTAGTACCCAATCCTGAAACTAAGGTAGAACAAGATGAGGAAAGGCTTATGTGAGTTTTTTCTAGGGCTAATACTAGACCTACTATTAAAGTTGCTTACTATGATGGAAGACTTGAGACTAATGCTCTATTGGATTAGATCTCTAAGATGGCTATGTGATTTGAGTATTAGAATACTCCAGGTGATAATAATAAGGTTAAGGCAGCAGTCACTAAGTTGAGGGGTCATGCTTCACTTTGGTGGGATCATTTACAAATTGGTAGGTAGGCTAGAGGAAAAGAGAATATCAAGACACATGCAAAGATGATTGGAAAGATGAAGATGGAGTTTCTTCCTGCAGATTACCAGGTTAATTTATTAAGAAGAATGCAAAATTTATAACAAAAGAACATGACTATGAAAGAATACTCTAAGGAGTTCTACAAGTTAGATATCATATTTGTACATGTAGATGATGAAGTTGAGAAGGTGGCTAGATACCTGAATGGCTTGAGAACAATAATTCAAGATGAGATTAGATATGTTAAGATGGATAGTGTGGAAGAAGCGTATCAGTATTCCTTGAAGGCTAAAGAAACATTGGAAAAGAAAAATGATTAAAGACAAAGAGGAAGAGGTGGGAGATTCCAAAGTAGAGGAAGAAACTATAGAGAAAGTAGTAGGAATGGAAGATAAGGGGAAGACCGAATGGATAGAAGAACCTACTAGTAAAAGAGGAAACTTCACTAGAGGTAGTTATACTAGTGCTCAAGGAATAATAGTGGTAGTAAAAGAGAAGAAAGGTCTTGGTTTAAGGGAGATTATTTCATGTGTGGTGAAGGACATATGGCCTTTCAATGTACTAATTCTAGAAAAAAAATTGGAAGTAGTAGTAGAATACTTTGTCTTCTGTCAAAGTTGCTAAATCGTGCAATGAACCTAAGCTAATGAGAACTAATGCTAAGAAGAATCTTTTGGAATGAGGAAACTAACATGAAGAACCTATTCTAAGAAGGAGTTTATTCAAGACTAAGTGTAATCTCACTAAAAAATGTTTCAAAGTAATCAAATTAATAGTGGAATTTTAGATAACTTAGCATCATAGGAGCTGGTTAACAAGTTGTAGTTCTAGAGGTTGACACATCCTAAGCCTTGTCATTTTTCTTAGAACTAGAAGGAACATAAGTTACTAGTAAGTGAGAAATACCTAGTTAAATTCAAAATTGGAAATTATTATGAAAAAGTCTTATGTCATATTATGCCTCTTGATTTTTGTTACATTCTTTTGGGTAGACCTTGGCAATATGATAGACAAACTTTACATGATGGTAGATTGAGTGAGTATACTATTTGGGTTGATGGAAAAAAATAACCATTGTTTCCTTTGGTAGAGAAACCTGATGAGAATCATTGTACCATGGTGGAAGATTTGAGACTAATTCTCTATTGGATTAGATCTCTAAGATGGATATGTACTTTGAGTATTAGAGTACTCTTGATAATAATAAGGTTAAGGTAGGTGTCACTAAGTTAAAGGATCATGCTTCACTTTGGTGGGATCATTTGCAAATTAGTAGGCGGGAAAGAGGAAAATAAAATATCAAGTCATGGGAAAAGATAGTTGGAAAGATGAAGGTGAAGTTTCTTCCTGCAATTACCAGGTTAATTCGTTGAGGAGAATGTGCAAAATTTATGACAAAAGAACATGACTATGAAAGAATACATTAAGGAATTCTACAAGTTAGATATCAGATCTGGACATGCAAATGATGAAGTTGAGAAGGTGGCTAGATACCTGAATGTCTTGAGGACATCAGTTCAAGATGAGATTAGATATGTTAAGATGGATAGTGTGTAAGAAGAATATCCATATACCTTAAAGGCTATAGAAAGATTGGAAAAGAAACATGATCAAAGACAAAGAGGAAGAGGTGGAAAATTTCATAGAAGTAGAGGAAGAACCTATGGAAAAAGTAGCAAATCTAACATTGCAATGGGAGATAAGAGAAAGACCAAATTGAAATAAGAACCTATTGGTAAAATAGGAAACTACACTAGAGGTAAAAGAGAAGGAAGGTCTTGATTTAAGGGAGATTTCAAGTGTGGAGAAGGACGCAAGGACTTTGAAAGTACTAATTCTAGAAAAACTATTGGAGGTAGTAGCATAATATTTTGGCTTGTGAAGAAGTTACTATATCACCTAATGAATTTGAGCATAATGAGTATTAATGTTGTGAAGAAACTAATGAAGAACCTATTCTGAGAAAGAGCTTATTCAAGACTTTCACACTAGAAAATGTTTCAAAGTAATCATTAATAGTGGAATTTTAGATTAAATTAGCATCAGGAGAATTGATTAACAAGTTGTAGCTGTAGAGGTGTAGACATCCTAAGCCTTATCATGTTTCTTGGATCTAAAAGGAACATGTGTTACTAGTAAGTGAGAAATACCTAGTTAAATTCAAAATTGGTAATTAATATGATGAAGTCTTATGTGATATTATGCCTCTAGATTGTTGTCACATTCTTTTGGGTAGACCTTGGTAGCATGATAGATAAAATTTGCATGATGGTAGATTGAGTGAGTATACTATTTGGGTTGATGGGAAGAAACATGTATTGTTTCCTTTGGTAGAGAAACTTGATGAGACTCATTGTACCATACAAAAAGTATGCTCACTTGAAGGAAATCATTTTTCTAAATACGTAAAGGAGTGGAATGTTTATTTTTCTTTGATTACTAGGAAGAATGAGAAACAAGATGAACTTGAGCATGCACCTAAGATTGAATCTTTGTTGACTAAATTTTAAGAAATTATTTCTCATAATATTCTTGACAGTTTACCTCATGTGAGAAGTATTATTCATTGTATGGATCTTATGCCTGAAGCATATTTGTCTAATAAAGAACCTACCAAATTAAATAGACAATTCCCAGAATTTCTTGATAAAGGTTTTATTAGAGAAATCTTGAGTCCTTGTGTTGTACCTACTATATTGACACCTAAGAATAATGGATAATGGAGAATGTGCACTGATTCTAGAGATATAAACAAGATAATATTGAGTCATTGTTTAGGAAGATCTATCTTTTTATAATTTAAACTTTCCTAAAAGTGAGATTTCTAAAAGGGTTTATCTATGTCGACTCCAATGAAGCTATGATGGTCTATTATAAGTAATTTTTCAAGAATCCACTTTAAAATTTAAACTTTTTCTCCCTATAGTTTTATCAGGGATATAGAATGGGCTCTTCTTGTAAGAATGTTATGTGTACATTTCAAATATTAAGGCCTTTGAGTTGATTTGTCTTTTCAAATTCTGAAGTATGGAGTTATTATGTTGGTTATCATAATATTCACGTAAATAATATTTTAATAAATAAAGTTAGCAAGCTCGAGATGATTCAACCTAGTTGACTAATTTGATGAAAAAATAATCTGCACAAGAAAGGGAAACTATTTGTAGAGATGTATTAGGTTCATGCCTAAGAGATTATTTCTAAAGACAAACAAGTTATTCTATGATTCCCACAATACTTCAATCCACCATGAAAATCTTTTGTAAGCTCCATTCTAGAAAGATGAATATAGCCCACTTTAACATTAACATTTAAGCAAATAAATTGAAAGATCGAGAGATTATTGTAAAACACAAGAGATTCCTATGCTCTAGAAAGTGGTTTTCACTTACAATGGATGAAAATGTGCGACAATGATTGAAAAATGAGAAACTACTTGATAGATTTAAAAATTAATTATTTAAAAAAATGTAATTCAAGGGATACTTTTTACTGGTGCCTCATTCTATCTAACCTAACCCATAGGCATGAAAAATGTTGTAGTATGGATACTCTTTCTTGTGTCAAGTGTGTACCACACATGTTAGGAAAAAAGAATTGTTCCTATTTTTCCTCGTGTAACAACAATATCAAAATAACAATTTTAGTTTATTCAAAAAATATAAAGAAAAATTCAATCTACAAATTCAAGCATACAAATTAGCAAAAGTCTAAAAATATATATATAAATTATTGAACAAATAATAAAATAATTATATCTATAATTCCCATCTATACTTTACATGGTAAAAAGTTTTCTTACTAAAGATATTCTGAAATGCTACTCTTCTTTAAAACAACTGTATATTTATAAAAGATACATTTAGACTTCCTTCCATGCCTCTCAAACACACATTTTTGGGTAAGTGAAATGGTAGAAGCATACGTACTTTTTGATGTGTCTGTTTTCGTCGTTGACATTGGTAAGGTAAATCTCAAATGGGATAAGAAAGCAACGATAGATTATGTTATGCTGATATAATGTGATGGATAAAACTGGGATAGGGAAGCCTCAAATCTTTTTGAATGTTAATTCATGTGTAGAAAAGGTCAATGTGAACAAATGTTGGTTTTATATGGAGCACAGCAAGCGAACGATCGAGAGTAGGGAGAATTCCGCGAACCTACGCAGCACTGATCTGGACAAGTTGAATTTGCTGGATGATTCGTGTGTCCTTCCTGCGAATTTACGAGGAATGCAGATAAATGATTCTTGTGTCCTTCCAAGTTTCGTTGGTTAAGTTTTTAGCGTTTTTTCCTTTTCTTTCAAGCTTTTCCAACGATCAGTACGCGCTTTCTATTTTAAAATGGAAGCTGCAACGTAGGGCTGTGGTAGTTGCTTCTTACCAGCATCGGAACCTCCGCTTACCACTATAATATATACACTCGCTCTACCACTTATTCTTATTGCAATGCTAATTCAATTCCTTTGAATTCAATCTGCAAGCGAAATCCAATCATCTCGTTCACAGTCGTATTTTTGTACTACACTGCAGAATGGCTTTGATGAGTACTACAGCGAACGAGGTTTCGGTGACCAGTACTACTAACGACGTTGAAACAGTTATGAACGAAACATGTGATGATCAAGCTGTGCTGAAATATATATATATATATATATACACACGCTCTTACCACATAGTTTATATTGCACTACTAGTTCGATTCAATTTGTTTTTGCACGGGATAAGGAAGAAGCAAAATACAATCTTGCCTACAGTGGTCCTCACAAGGTTAGCATCAGTTCCTGCACTACTTTGATCTATTTTCATCTCTTATTGAACTTTTTTTTTGGCATGTCGTTGCTTACACTGCTAATTCAATTCAATCTGCCTTTGCACCCGCTCAGGAAGAAGCAAAATCCAATCATCTCGCTCACAGACATATTTTTTTAAAAAAAATCAACTTCCGAGACATAGAACGTCGTTGCTTATACTGCAGAATGACTTTGATGAGTACTACAGCGAACGACGTTTCGGTGACCAGTACCACTAACGACGTTGAAACAGTTATGAAGGAAACATGTGATGATCAAGCTGCGCTGAAAGCCCATGAAGACAGATATGACGGCGTAGTTGTTGACGTGGAGAATATGCAGAACGATGCCTCTCTTTTTGCAGCCTCGCTCAAGGCGTCACTTTCTCTATGGACGCGTCACTTTCCAAAATGTTTGAATTTGAAAAGCTATAAATCAGAAAATATAGATTAAAAATGTATCTTTCTTTTTTTCTACACTAGGTATACAATTCTTCAAACACGTATTGTAAATTCAGACCAAAAAAATATTTCTGCATGTAGTTTTTTGGTGGGAAGTAAAACTCCTGATTTTCAAGCAATAAAAAATTCAACTTTAATTTTTTTAAAACACGTTAATTCTGATTCTTTTTTTGCTTTAAATTATATTCATAATCTTTATGTTGTTTTACATGTTTCACTATTTTACATCATCTTCAAATTCAAAACAAAAATATGACATTTTGGTCCTTGAAGTTTATCAATTTTATTGTTGTAAACCTTTTCCTTTATAAAAGTATGACAATTGATTATACTTTTACGCACTCTTCATAACCATCTTTATCAATCCTATCATAAATATAAAGTAGACAAGACTATTGAGATTAGTCTCCCTAAGGTTGGTCATTATGTAGCTATCTTACCTACTCAACCTATTCCTCCTTAAAAAAATTCTTGGCTCAATGTTGTTCCCTCCTTGGAACCTATATCAATTGATGCTAATAAATTCAACACATTATCTCATAAAACCATTTACATAAACAGCATGGTCACAAGTTTCACAAGGACTATCAAGATAGGGCTAAATCTCGTGCTTTTGTTTCTCAAACTGCATCATCTTCTCAACCCTTGACT
The DNA here is from genome assembly GCA_028749045.1 of Cupressus sempervirens. Classification (NCBI taxonomy): domain Eukaryota; kingdom Viridiplantae; phylum Streptophyta; class Pinopsida; order Cupressales; family Cupressaceae; genus Cupressus; species Cupressus sempervirens. Next base: position 326,172,911 of record CM053789.1, read on the forward strand.
TCCTTCGATTAACCCATGCTTGAGCACATGGAGGATTTAATTATAATAATAACATATAAATCGATAAACAAGATAATTTTATTCATATCTTAGATTCTATTTTTTTTAATAATGATCATGAAGATACTCTTGATGATTATGTTATTATTTCCATTGATAATATACATGTCAGTGATTATGAACATGAGACTATTGATATGAATCATGATTTCCCTAACATGCTTTCTAAATATTTAATACTTACTCTTAGTGTTGATTACAATGAATCCCACTAGAATCCTTTCTTGGATCTAGTTTATGATCCTACTATGTTTGACATTATTCGTCTTACACGTTTCCCACCTTTCACTAATTATAAAAATTGAGACATGGAGGTCATGCAACATGCTTGATCTAAAAACTTTTATAGCATGGTAGTCTTTGCAGTGTATTTCCCTTATAATGAATTTCTTATATATATATATATATATATATATATATCTTTTCTAGATTTATTTAGATGATCTACGTTGCTCCATTAGTGCAAGGAGATAAGATAATCCAATGTGTTGTAGACATTCTTCTATGTTTATATCTCTTCTTCTATATGTTGTTACATGTTATGTCATAAATGTACTATTATTCATAAAAGTGCCCCTGTGTAGTCTTCTTGGATGCTTGTAACATGGTAGCACCAATTTTTTTTGTTACTATTATTTCATCCCAAAGAGACTCTTCATCATATCTCTCAAAAAAATTCCTCCATTACATTGCAGTTCTATTTCCTTTGGGGAATGATGAAATTTCATGCTTGATATAATATTACATATTATATATGATCATGTACTAATGCCAAATTTAGTAGATCCTTTTTTTCTCTTTCTTTGTCATGTGTTTATTTACCTTGAAGTGTTATCCACTAGGGAAATTTCATAGTAGAAATATTTCTAGTGGGTGCATGTACACTTTTGTTAAAACTATTATTCTTGTTGACCCTTGCAATCTCTTTAATATGGGGTCATATACTCCACTCACTTGTTCACACGCGCACATGTGCACACACACACACACACACACACTTACACACTTCAATGGATTTTATTTTATAGTTTTTGGTCCCTCTATTAAAATATTAATAGTTTTGGGGGCCTAATCCATGAAACTCCTTTTGGATCCCTTTATTAAACTATTAATAGTTTGGGAGGCATGGACATAAATTCTTTTTATCTATAATGGAATAATAATTTCCTAGTAGGAATGATCCCCTATTTTGATCCCTATTTGGAAATAATTATAGTCCAAGAGGATTGATATTTTCTTTTTTATCCTTCTTTGGACTACTAATAACCAAGGAAGCCTAATGGTGTAGGAGCACCTAGGGATTGCCTAAGAAATCTAATGTTTCATTTTTTTGTTATGTGGATGTGAGCCTTAGCGAATTTTGGATGTTTTGGATATCAGGTCATGTTGACCATACTAGTAGTACAATAAGATTTTTGTTCATAGGGTTTGATAGCCTTTTACTAGGTGCAATTAGGGGCTAGCAAGCTGTAAAGCCCTTTGATTAGTCTAAAGCATGATGATGATTTCATAATGAAGTCAATAAGGTCTAGAAATGGTTAGGGTTTCATTTTTACCTTAGTTAAGGTTCTTGGTCGAGTTTGAGAGGCAATGGAGGTCACTTGATTAAATTGAGGAAAAGTTACATTGATCAACTTTGTAACTTTTAAAAGTTGCTTGAACAACATTGATAAGAAAGTTGGAATTTTATGGGGATGATTCTTAAAGGGTAAATAACCACCAAACCAACCTATAATACATGACAATACCTATGAGAAAACTTGGATGCTTATTATATGGATTTAATATTTTTGTAATCAACATTTTGAAGTAATTTGTATGTAATTTCCTTGTCACTAATGAAAGTAGGTAGTTAGGAATTCAATATGCATACTGTAACCTATGTATTCCTTGAATTAAATTTTATCTTACTTTTATGTGTTGGTAGATAGAGTTTTTGATCATTTTGTTTTCTATTTGTGAAATTTTGTTGGTTTTACACTATCATTGGTTTTGTCTAGGCAGTTGTTGAAGATGGAATTCTAACTCATTTTCCCACTATCCATTCTATAAAACCTCTTGGGAATAGTGAGTAGACTTCATGAAAATAATGTCTATAGAATCAAGGTCCCTCAAATGCAGAGGGAGTACTTTTAAGATCTTTTCCTAGGTGAGCCTATAGTGAGTCCAGCAAGGGAAGACGATAAAGAAAACATCATTACTTTTAGAGCAGAAAATACAGAGTCCAAGTTCATTTTGGAAATGGAAGAAGGAATTATCACCAATGTTCCATGAGGTGGCGAGGATCATATACCAATCCTGGAACAAGCCTAAAATAGTCCTTATTGTTGGAGTACCCTATAGAGCCTAAAACGCCTAATTTTCACCTAATTTAGGTTAGGGAAATGGATGGAAGTATATGAAATTAAGAACGAAGAAATATTTAAGGGTATGAAAACATAGAAGATATTTCAAGGATCCTTTGGAAGATATAGGAGAAAAACCCTATTTTCTTGGAGAAGGAGGCCTAATAGGGGAAATTTGTGAGATTGGATAAGAAACTAAATAAGGAGGGATATCTAACAACACTAATTGATTGCATTTAAGTCTCTTAGCACATCTCCACACCTACTTAAGGTTGGTTGAATCATGTGGAGGATTTAGAACATTGAAGATGGTTTAAAGTCTAAGGCAAATGAGCATACCAAACTTATTGATAGGTAGGTTAGCTTAAGGAGACTAGGGAATCCTAGTGAACAAAGAGTCCTATAGGTGCTATGGTAAGAGAGAAATACACCCTAGAAGTCTTTGTGAAGACTGGGAGCATGAGCCAATGATTGGGTCATCCAATCTCCCTATCACCAAATCATGTTTTTGAACCCTCAAGTTCACACACATCCTTATGCCTATACGATTTTTATCTTTGACGTATTTAATATCATGCCTCACACACTTTCTAGATAATTAAATTCATCATCTATGGGTTGACTAGCATGCCACACAAAATTTCTAGACCATTCAATAACATCTTTTTTGGTAACACACCTTTTTTGTATCAAGGTAAAAGCACAAACCTGTGTCACCCTTTTATAAAAGAAAAGGCTAACAAAAGTATAATTGTTCACCTTCAATGACATAAAATTGGTATTATTATTTAGAATTTAAAAATGAAGTAATATAATAAAATGTGCAAAAATGGATGAAATTTAGGATTATAATTTTAAAAATCATTTGGAATAAGAACTGATATAGTTTCCTAATTTTTAAAGAAAACTTTTTAGTTGCTAAAAAATGCTAATGATTAAGGGTCTAGTTCCTACCACAAAACTATATGGAAATAAACTCATTTCCCTTTAATCATAGCCTATATTGTAGATAACATTTATAGGTAGAACAATAAAAAATAAAAATCTACTTTAGACCTATATTTTAACTTTTATAATGATTCAAATTTTAACTCACCTAAATTTGATAGTTTTCATCTCCCGCCACATTTTTAAAACTAAAAGCATTCTAACTGAAAGAAAAATTATACATTCTAGAAGAGGACTCTCCTCTACAACATAATATAATTTTTTAAATTTTTTTGATATGATTGAATAGATCATTTTCTTTCTTCAAATTGACATCTTCTCAAGTGTTAAAATGCATACTTGTAGAATTTTTTAATTGCAATATACTATATCTAATTAAAATCCTATAAACTCTATACAATAATGTTCTTGACTTTTGTGTTTATATGTTATTTTAAAATATCATAAAAAATAGTAAGAGTTATTGAAATGCTAGTTTTCATAATTGTATTTCTTTAGAAATTGGATATAAACTAGTATAAAATATGCATATAATGCACATTTCCAATTGGAAAAGTGTTTGACCAAATATAATTTATCTAGAATAAATTTATCAAGCTGATATGTTTGAATAAAATTGGCTTTTAGATATTAATACTCAAATTTAGTCATTCTAATAAGTTATCTTGAAAGGTGACACAACTTTGTACTCTTACCCATAACTCACAATAAAGAACAAAAACCTTATTGGGAGAGTTAACTACATTTTTCCTCTCTCTTTTTCTCTTTTCAATGAAAACCCTCCTATTATGACTTTGGAAATGATGAGAAATTTAGTCTTTTGGGGGCTTGGTAATTTTCTTTGGCTCCTTACCCATGATGAGATCATCTCTCTTTTTTTAATGCATTTTACTATGAGTATCTATTAGAGTAAATAATTAATTTACTAATTATTTATTCTATTTACTTAAGCTTACTTAGGTTAATGCATTTATTAATTACTTGTAGATAAGTTGTTGACAATACGGGAGTTTGTTCTCTCCTAAGTCATACTTATCCTCTCACATTTTTTGAGGACTTTCCACCTCATGTGGATGTATGCTTAGTTGTCATACTTATCTCCTAGCATGTTCTAGCTTCTTCTAGGAGATTCTTGGAGCTCTTTATATTCGGGCTTCCTCATTGTACAACAATAACACTTTCAACAAATTTTAAATACATATTTTCTTGTGTTTGCATATCTTTCTCTCTCATGTCTATTGAGGGTTTTTCCCTTGCTCCATGCTCTTCTCTCTTTGGCTTCCCTTTGACAAGTTTTTGCATGCAAGTGATCTTGGGCATCTTCGGAGTTGGATTTCATCAATTCCAACATGGCATCAGAGCCTTCCTGATGTTGCTTCGTTGAAGGATTTTTGAAGTCGTGATTTAGAGACACAAACCCTAGTTTGTTTGTGCATTTTTCTTTAAATCAAGGGATCAAAAAATTTTTGGAGCACATTGGACCCAAACGGATGCTGCCTTTTGATCTGAAAGGTCATTTGCAGTCAAGATTTATATCAAACTTGTTGATTTTGGAGACAGAGCTTCGGGAGGCAAAATTTTTTTGGTTGCAGGAGGTTTCATACAACTGTACGAATGATTTAGGGCTTAAATTTTTTTTAAAAAATTAAAATAAGTAGGTACCACTATCGCACCACCCGCACATGGCCTCTTCTACCCACAACAGGCCCTCCGCCCCAGGCACTACCTCCTCCTTTTCACAGCCTCAGCGCTCAGCTCCACCAGCGGTGACACCACCACTGCCGCTCCAGCACCACCAACTCTATGCTCCGCCTGAGCACCTCCTCCTCTAGGTTGTGCCTCCCTATATCTTCACTCTACTAGCGGCCCCTCAGATTTTGCCACCCCTACGGCCCTTGTGCATAGTCAGTAAGTCTAGCTCAGTAGGTCACCCAGTCAGTGAGTGACACGTGGCAGGTCTGCCATGTCAGCCTGCTTGCCACGTGGCATCCACATGGCACTGCCACATGGCATCTTTTTTTGTGATGATGGGTTGCAAGCTGTCAATTTTAATCGCATGAAATGCTGATGTCAACACTGCATCAACACCTTCCTACCTCTCCTTTAGGGTCATTTTGGACCTACCTTCAATTTTGTGCCCATAACTTGAGCATACAGAGGTATTTTTCCAATCTAAAAAAAGTACTAGAAAGTTGGTTCCAAGATGAAGACATTGGTGTAGGTTTTTTTAGGTTTTGATGCATTTTTATTGCCTTTTGTTTCAGTCAAAGTCCAAAGTTCTATTTTTGACTTCGGCAAGCTTTTCTTTTGCATCCCGTGTCAATTTTTTGAAAACTTTATATTTTTGGAAAGCTAGTTTTATCACCTTTTAAGAAATGTAGTCCTTTTCTTTAGATTTTGGCCCATGCTCTTTCTATCATTTTTTTAACATTTTTGCTATATGGTGGATATCTTGAGTGTTTTAGGGCTGAGGATCATTTTCCTGGCATGGTTTCCTTTGTTTTGAGTTGTACTATGTTTTGTTGTAGCTTGTTCTCAATTTTGATCATTGTAGCTATCATTTTGAAGCAATTTTATGATTTGCACTGAGATAAAGTGTCACTTTTGCATTTCGGGATCATGAATGTTGTTTTTGAGTTACTTGTACATGCACTATTTTTATAAAGCACCATGGGGGGGATAGTGGTTTGTTGTTTCAGGTCGTCTTCCTTTATCAAGTGAGAATTTCTTCCATGACATTAGCCTCATGCAGTGTCAGTGTGACCATGTCTTTATAGGTGATTGTACCTCTTCCTCTCTCGTCATTCTTGGTTCGTTTGTAGAAGATTTTGGCCCACCTCTTCAGTTGCCTATCATCTCACCCTGTTTACATTAAAGAGGGGTTATGTTGTTGTTCTAATGTATCCGTGGTTTGATAGTTCGTTAGTGTGAGCTATGTATTCAGTGGTTGATCCTATATACAAGGTGATTGTAGTGGCTAGCTACCTATGCATTTCAATGAGATGGATCATCTACCACATAGACATGCTTGGTTCATTCCTTCTTCTTCCATGGAGTTTCTTCAGATCAGCAATTTTCTAGTTGATGGCAGATTTTGTGGCTTCTTCATGCTTCAATGATGCTCTTCATGATCACTCCTTGTTCCTATTTTAGGGGACATTTTCCTAGTTGGAGGCTTCTTTAGTTCTTCACTAAGTTACCTCTTTTTGGGGGAGGGTTTTTCACATGTGGTTTTCTCTCTTTCCCCATTTTTAGAGGTTGCTCTTTTGCTTTGTACATGGGTACCTAGCATGGCCTCATTGCAAGGACCCATTCTGCATTTCATCTTAGTTTTGTGAGCTTAAGGAATTTCCCTAAGTTTCACTTAAGGGGGGGTGTTAGAGTAAATAATTAATTTACTAATTATTTATTCTATTTACTTAAGCTTACTTAGGTTAATGAATTTATTAATTAGTTGTAGTCTAGGAGTTAGTTATAAGTTGTTGACAATACTGGAGTTTGTTCTCTCCTAAGTCATACTTATCCTCTCACATTGTTTGAGGACTTTCCACCTCATGTGGATGTATGCTTAGTTGTCACACTTATCTCCTAGCGTCTTCTAGCTTCTTCTAGGAGATTCCTAGAGCTCTTTATATTCGAGCTCCCTCATTGTACAACAAAAACACTTTCATCATATTGTAAATACATATTTTCTTGTGTTTGCATATCTTTCTCTCTCATGTCCATTGAGGGTTTTTCCCTTGCTCCATGCTCTTCTCTCCTTGGCTTCCCTTTGACAGATTTTTGCATGCAGGTGATCTTGGGTGTCTTCAGAGTTGGATTTCATCAACTCCAACAGTATCAAGTATCTGATACTCCCACTAAAGTGGGGGATGAATTTTCCATATCAAGATGGAATAATCCATACTTTAGTGATTTTATAGTCTATGGATGTATTTTTTCTCAAATTATCTTTTCTTGAAATTTGTTTCCTCTTTTCTAATTCTATTGATGAAATTTCTAAGACCTTAGGATTACCCTTTTTAGGATAGCCTTCATATAGGTTATCCTAGTTGACCTATATTTGTATAGATCACTCAAGTTGACCTATACCAATATAGGTTTGATAAATGGTCATCCCTTTAACACTGCAATAAATAGTAGAAACATAGAATGACATAAATGGAGAGAACAAAACATTCGCTTCTTATTATCAACACAAATGTGGAATTAAGGAATTACAATATGCAAACATACATGGGGGCATTCCTTACAATAGTTTGTAAGATAGAGCTATGAATATCACCTAAAACTGGCCTAGGCAACCTATGGGTCTTCCTTATATATGAACTTACCTCCCAAGAAGGTTCTAGATGCTAAACCATCACCATTAAGGCTAGCCAACCTCGTATATTTATATCATTTTATTACACTTTATCATATAAGATCAACTAAAGAAAATTTACAAATTACATTTTCATATGGGTCCACTTCTAGAGACCATAACTAGTAAAATATTGACTCGATGGACTATCATAACCCCATTCTAGAAATATTGGCTAGCAATCTACAACATCTAATCATGGAAGCATCCATCAACTAATGTTTTACCATGTTTTAGGACCACCCAAGCCTTTATTGCTAGACATAAATTTTTGATAGCCAAAATTCATACCAAAAATCTACAATAACTACACTTAATACATATGATATGACAATGAAACTCATCTAGTAGGCTGATATGTCAAAGATGAACCTCCACATATGAAATTGGAATAATCTAAGCACATAATACCAACTTAAAAGACTTAGCAAGCTCTCTCAAATAGAAACTCTACATAAGAATAGCCCTTATTGAAAACAAAAATACTAGAAAACTAAAAATAATAATATTTTTTGGGTGAAGCAAGATTTCCCCTACACCTAGGATTCTCCTGCACTAGACACCCTAAATAATTTGAGAAGCAACCCAATCAGATCTTAGGTAATCAAAGGAAAATCAAGCTAGTCAAACACCTCTTGTGCTACTTATGATTCATCCTCCATTGGCCTCACTTTGCATTTGATCAGATAATCTTCACATGTTTTGTTCCTTGTGCTTCTTCCCACTTTATTGACCAAACCTCCTTAATCTCCTTTGCAGCTGAAGTAGATGTTGGAATACTCCACTGTGCTTCTAAAACTCCAGCTCCATCTCCTCCTTTATAATATTTTATCAAATCTTAAATGTTAAATACCAGGGAAATATTCAATTCATTAGGAAACTCTATTTCACTATCTTGCATGGTCCAAACTTCTTCATTTTCGACTTATTATATGTAACCACTAGAAATCTCTCCTTCATCAAACAAACCATGACATCATCTCCAATATAAAATTCCTTATACCTTATTTTCATATATTCCTTAACCTTATGCTATACTTTAATTTTTATAATGTAATTCCTCATCTCCTCATGGATGTTCTTCAAATGTTTAGCAAAATCTTATACTTCAATGCTACTTATTTCTCTTTTACCCAACTTTGTTAATTCAAAAACAATTTCTTAGACTTCTCTCATACATGATTTGGAAGTGTGATTTACCAATTCTCATGTTGATATAACTATTGCATGAAATTTTTTCCTATGGTAAGATTAGATCGCAACCTTTTGGCTTATCTCTAAACAAATATCTCATAGAATTCCCCAAACTATATTTTAAATCATTTATTTTTTGATCATTATATGGATGATGCAATGAACTCAAGTTGAAATCTACCTTTAATTTCTTCCACAATGTACACCATAAATACCATACAAACTTGGTATCTTGATAAAAAACTATTCTCTTTAGAAGATCATCTACTCTCAACACTTCTTTCAAAAAAAAAACTTCACTGCAAAACATCATCAATAGTGTTCTTGTAGGGGATTAAATGTGTCATCTTTGAAAATATGTCAACCACCACAAATATTGAATCATGTCATCACTATTTTCTTGTTCAAGCATAGATAATAGCTGATATAACCCTATATTTTCCCTCACTCCTTTCACCGTTTGGCATACTCTCCAACTCTATATAAATTATTCATATCTTGTTGTAACTATGGCCAATAATAATTTTCAACAATAAAAGAAATGGTTTTATCTTTACCAAAGTGTCTAATAAATCCTCCACTATGCTTCTCCTTAATGATATTCTCTTATAGATCTTTTGGGAATGCACATTGACTTTCCTCTAACAACATACCATCTTGGATTATAAAATCCAACCACTTTGTCCTGTCAAGTGTAACAGGTCATGAACAATGTTTCCAAGCATCACTAAAATTGGGATCCCCCTGATGCAAATTCTTTAGCTCCTTGAACCCAACCACCTCAATCTCTATTTCCATCAACTAAATTTTTCTTCTATTAAGAGAATCTACAACTTTTCTAGACTTCCCACTCCTATGTTTCAAAACAAATGTATAAATCTACAAAAACTGAATGCATTTCAAATGCATTTGATTCAATTTTCCTTGACTATTCAAATGTTGGGTAAGTGTACCAAGTTTTGGTGCCAAAAATATGACACCTCTTTTTTTTTCAGTTTTCAAAAGCCCATATGCGCTATAGCACATACACACTATAGCGCACACATGCTATGGCTTGGGATACTCAAGCCATAGCACATACACACTATAGTGCATATGCACTATAGCACATACATGCTTTTCAAAAAAATTATAAAGCATCCATGCACTATTAAGACTTAAATTTAAAAAGCTTTAAATAGCGCATCTACACTATAGTGTGCACGCACTATTCAAAGCTTTGCATTCTACCAAGCCAAAGATTTGGTTTTGCCTTGGGGATACAAACCAAATGTTTTGAGTCTGTAAACTGGTCTGAGATGTGTTTTTCTGCAAACATACAAAAATTGATTGATTTTTCTTGTGTATTCTCCTTCAAGTTTCCTTGTAGTTGAGAATCAATAAAATCAGGTTAGATGGCATTGTAGGTCTTTGTGTTAGCTATATAACCATATAATTTATTTTTTGTTTGAACTATTTCAAGCCTTTCATCTATAATTTCTTTTGAATGTATGTGCATTTTTTGTCAAAAACTAACACGTACTAATTGGGTTGTAGATTTTAGCCCGTTCATCGAATTTTGGAAACACTTAGTTTTTTAGAAACTAGACTCCATTCTACACACTTTGAAAAATAGAAGTTTTCATTTTAGATTATTTTTCAATCATTTCTGGGGGGGGGAGGGGGCATGCAAATAGTTTATGTTTTTGGGATGTGTCTAATTAAAAAATTCATTAAAAAAATTACAAATTATAAAATTACCCGAAAAATCTGGGATAAACTACATAGTGTTAAGTAACTCTTGACCAGAGTGATTAAAGAATTTCAAAAAAAAGGTTCAAATTTTATGGGGGGCACAATTTGTACTATGTTATGTTTTTTGGAATAAACAATACCACTTTCTATGGTCCTCTTTTTTCAGGACTTAAATCTAAACCATTTTCAAAAAAATTAGTAGTTTAGAAACTAGATTCAAAGGGCTACTACTTTTTTTTTTCATATCTTAAAATTTTGAGTGTAACTATTTTGTAATTGTTGTTGAAGTTCAGAAATTGTTGATTTCAGAAAAAAGGTATCCACTTATACCCCCCTTTTGGCACGACAACTTGGTGCACTTACCATGTCACAAAGCTTGATGACCACTATATATATATATATATATATATATATATATATATATATATATATATATATATATATATATATATATATATATCCCCAAGTAGAAAAAATTATCCCCACTTCTTCAATGCCTAAATTATAGGATAAAATTATTGATTAGAAACATAATACTTTCTTTTGGAATCATTGAATTTCTCATTAAAATAAGCAACAACTCTACCTTCTTTGTCCAAAACAACTCCTATTGTAGTACCACTAGAATTAAAGTATACTTGAAATTTATTATTAAACGTAGGAATTTATAAAATAGGCTCCTCTGTAACTTTCAATTTCAACAGATTAAAACTCTGATATACTCCTACAAACTACTTAAATTCTTTCCTATTTTCTCTCACTATTTTAGTCAAGGGCCCACAAATACTACTAAAACCTCCAATGCTATTTAAAAATATCTTACATCTATCACACTCCTTGGATTAGGCCATTAAAGGATAGCCTTCACTTTCTCAGGGTCCATTTTCAAACATTTTGCTGATACTACAAATCCCAAGTACACCAACTCCTTCTTCACAAAACTACACTTCTATAAATTTATCAAAAAAATTTCCTCCCTCAACTTATCAAACATCTTATAAATGTCAATCAAATTCTCCTCTAATGTCTTACTAAATATCAAAATGTCATCTAGATAAAAAATGACAAACTTAACTAGAAACTCCTTCAGTACCTCATTCTTGAGCCTTATGAAAGTACTCAACGTACTAGTTAGCCCAAAAAGTATGACTAACCACTCATACAATCCTTACTTTTTCTTGTAGGCATTCTTCCACTCATCTCCTTCTCTAATGTGAATCTAATGGTACTCACTCGTCAAATCTATCTTCATGAAGTACACAGCTCCACTCAAACAAATCATAGTATCATCCATCCATGGCAATAGAAATCTATACTTGATTGTGGTCTTGTTGATAGCTCAAGAATCTCTACACATCTTCTATTCTCCATTCTTCTTAGGCACTGATACTATTGGTACAACACATATTCTCAGACTCTCTCAAATCAACCCCTTATGCAACAACTCATTAAATTTTCTATTCAACTCTTCATTTTCTTCTAGTGTCATTTGGTCTACAATCTTATTTCAAAAATTGGTTGTAGGAATCAAGTCCATTTGATGACTAATCACTTTCCCTTAGGGTAGTTCATTAGGGACATTGATCTAAGATAATACTTAGAAAATCTTCCATTAAATTTGCACCTTCTATAGGTACCTATTCTACTTCTTCTTTACCATCTTTTGGAATTAGAAAAATACATATGTTCATGCCTCATACCCTCTAGGAACATCTTTCCATAAAAAAAACATATAGTGAAAACACTACATACCTTTTCATCTATATGATTTAATGGCTTCAGTTTATTTTTCACTCCATCTTTTGTCAAAGCATAGGTATTTTCATATTAGTCATGTAATATTCCTATCAAACTACCAAAACCTACCCAACAACATATGGCATGTGTCCATAGGTATGATATCACAAAGCACCTCATGACTTCCAATCTTGAACTTCACTAGTCACTGGTCATTGACCATGACCTTGTAGTCATCCTCCACCAAGGAAATATGGTATGTATGTGGCTTTTTCTTCCTCTTGAGCTTTAACTTCATGATCATCATGTTTTACAATAGATTGTTAGTACTACCATAATCAATGACCATATCATGACACTTATATTTACATTTATACCTTGTGAGAAAAAAATTCCTCCTCTAATTAGATTCATACTCACCACTCAACAAGACTATTTTTTTAACTAAGATCTCTCCTCTTTTAACATCTTTAGAATGTGCTGATTTGGAATCTTTATCAACATGCACAAATACTACTTGCACTTTTTCTCTTTTTTTAGTCATTCCTTGGAACTAGGAACATTCAAATGCTCTATGCCCTTATTCTTTGCAATGAAAGAATTCTCCATAGAAACCTTCTCTTCTAGATCCTTTCCCTCTTCCTCTTCCTCTCTAATCTCTATTGTTATGATCATGGAAATGATTTGAATTATTTCCCCTCTATTTCTAACTATTGTTGCTAGCATCATCCTTGTTCTTCTAATCATCATTTTGGCCTCATTAATACCATTCACCAAATATTCCACCATGACCTCTTCAACTATTCTTGTTATCAAACTTTTTGTTCATCTCTTCCTCAACCAATAGGGAAAACTAGTATACCTCCTAAATAATAGTCATTTGAACTAGACTCAACTCCTCCTGAATACTTGACCTCAACCCATTAAGATAATGATCAAATTTCTCCTTATCAACTTCTACATGGCCAGTTCTAAAGAGAACACGATAGAACTCTTTGGTATACTTTTGAATGAATCTTCTCACTTGCTTTAATCCTTGCATTTTTTTCAATAGATCAAGATCATAATCCACAAGAATGAATTTTTTCTTCAATTTATCAATGATCTTATCCCATTTGGTTATTTTATCTTTCCCTCTCATATTTTGCTCCAATTGAATCTCCCATTACTAGATCTTCATGTGCCCTTTAAGTTTTGCATTCAAAAATTTTACCCTATCTAGATCTTTAATCTCCTCATACTCAAAAGTATTCTTCTAATTCATTGACCCATTCAATCAGTTCCTTTAGATAAAGATGTCCCAAAAATGTGGGAACCTCAAATTTATGTCTTTTTCCAAGTCTTGAAATGACCCTAAAAATATTTTCTTCTTCTAGGTTCAAAACCTCCTCTTCTCCCTAACTTTTGTGTACTTCTCTTTTTCTTTCATCCTCGCTCTCATCTCTTATGGAAAGATTCATCCTTCTCCTTCTACACATATGTTCTTGCAATCCTTTCTTTTTTTCATTAGAGGGCTTGAACCTCGGGTGTAACACCTTCAACACCATGCTCTCATCATGGAAGCATTTTCATGCTCTCATCATGGAAGCATTTTCATGCTTCCATTGAAACCCTAGTGGAAGGTTCCTCATGATCGACAACTTGTCCACATGATCAGCCCAAACCATGGTCCTAGTGCAAACTACCTCTTAGTTAACAATCTATTTATACACTTAGGATTTTTCACTCTGATACCACTTTTCGTAGGGGGCTCTCCTTAATACTAGAAATAATCATAGAAATAGAGAACAACACAAATTGAGAGGAAAAAAATGAGCTTATTATTATTGCTACAAATGCGGATTTACATAATTACAATATGAATACCCACATGGGCATCTTCCTTACAACAATCTGTAACACAAAACTATGATTATCACCTAGAAATTGCCTAGAAAACCTACAAGTCTTTGTTATATAGGCACTATTTTCCACTAGAGAAGATTTTAAATTGAGAAACTAAGCTCTCACCCTTGAGGCTAACCAACCTCATATTACATGATTTCATTACACTTTATTATATAAGATCAACTCAGGATAATTTAAAATTATATTTTTGGATGGGTCCACTTTTGGAGACCATAATTAGCAAACTATTGACTCGATAAGCTATTATAACCCCATTCTAGAATCTTCAGATAGAGATCTACAATGAATAATTACACAAGCATCCATTAGGCAAGGTTTGACCTTGTTTTAAAACCATCCAAGCCTTCATCATTGGACCTGAAGTTTGGATAGACAAAACTCATACTAGAACTCTATATTAATTGCACTTAATACATATGATATGACAATGAAACTTGTCTAGTACACTAGTATGTTAAAGATCAACCTAGACATGTGAAATTAGAACAATCTGAGCACATAATATCAGCTTACTAAAATTAGAGAGCTCCCTTAAATAACACCTTTGCAAGGGAATATCCCTTATTAACGCAAAACTAGAAATCTAGCACTAAAAATATTTTTGGGTGATGTAATATTTCCCTTACACCAAGGATGCTCCTCCATCAAGGTAACCCAAGTTGACTTGTATCCTAGACATTTTTGGTCTTAGGGCTATTTTTGTCTTGGAAATTTAAATTTGAAAATTGGGTGACCCCATCAACTTTCTTTATTTTTAATCCCATTTTTTTTTATAAAAAGAATCTTGTATAGCTTATTTCACTTGAACTAGAGATCCAATAGAGACCACAAGCACATGATAGGAACTCAAGATAGAAAATCTAAAGCATTTTGTTAGGTATGCAAGCATTCGAGGTATTTTCAAGATTTTAGATCCTTTGTTAGCAACTCCTCTTTAAGAGATAGTATTATGTTGCCCATCAAGGGAGGAGATCTACATTATGGAATTCATCTTCTACTTCCTTTGTAAACATCTATATCCATGTCTCCATGATCTAGTATTGGTTAGATCCATTGCATTTGTGGATATATATAATATTCATATTGAAGGTTCAACATAAAAAATATAAAAGAATTGCAAAATGACCTTTTATAACTGTTTCATCAAGTAAGGTGAATATTTACATTTCTCTTAATTATTTACATGATTTTTAATTCTTTTCTCTTTCAAGGTTAATTCATAAATAGGGGCATTAATAAGGAAAGACCCCTCCCCCCTACCCCCCAACAAATTTTTTTTTTTCTTGTGTGTAGGACAAGTATATCATAATTGTAGATCCAAATCCAAAAACTAACAGTTGGGAGCTTCAACAAAAATATGGTTCAACTTTGTTTTTTCTCTCTTGGAACATGTTTGTCATCCTATAAACCTACCAGTAGATGCCACCCAAATTGACCTATACTTAGAAATCTAATATTTTTAGGGTTTTCTATTATAATCACATACTCAACGTTAGTTTTTATAGCATAGAATCACTAACTGCATACATATTGCTCTTAGACCTCATTCATATTTTTTGTATAATCAATTGGTTCGATTGAAATTCACACTAAAAATTTAAAATTAATGAACATCGAATAAAAAAGCATTTCCTTGATTAATTCCTTTGTATTGGCACCCCTTATTCCTATTTGGTTTTTTCTAATCTAACTTGAGTTATATTGGGAGTTATGTTTGGAAGACCCTCTTTCTCTTTTAATGAACATAGCATAGGTTGAATATCATTAACTAATGAACTCATCTCATTTAGTTTACCTTGTTAAATTCATTGCTTCCATTTTCCCTCTAAAGACATGCATTTGGGGTCTTCAATTTGAGGAATTTCATTATTACAATTTGGTTGATAAATCTTACCCTATTCTTCTTACACATGAATCTGAATGAAAATTTTGTTTATGGTCTATATAGAAACCAAGAAAAGGCTAAACAACTTCAATATGTATGCTCCATTGACCTCACAAAATAACACAATTGAAAACTCTATATGTTAAAATAATTTTCACCCCATAGTTGAAAATAAAATTGCATGAAATATTATTCATTTTTCACTAACAAAATTATATAAGATTATTTCCTTCACTAAGAGATCTAATACATTCAATATTCCAAAGCCTATTTTCTTAATTTTGTTTGGCCCTAAGGTAGAAGTCATGCTATTTTTACCCCTCTATGAACAAATAGTATTGTAAATTATAAAACATTTAGTACTTGTCATCATGGAATTCAATTGTTTTACCTAGATTGTTTCCTTTTTCATTCATTTGATAAGTAGGAGATATTTTCCACAACAATTCAAATATCTTGTACTTATCAATGCATAAGATCATTGAATTAGTTATAAAAATATCTCTTACTTGTCAATTGATGATCTTGCAAGGCTTTATAATTTATGGCTCATAAGGGAAAAATCTCATTGAAGGTCAAATCCAATTCAACACAAATTTGTCTTAACCCTAGTGGAAACTCTATGGTTAAGTATACTTGAGCTAGAATATTACTAGAATGGGTCACATCCCTAGAAGTCCTGATGCTTCACCTTTTTCGGCATCACTTAGATGTCATAAGTCCCAAGTATTTCATTCTATCTAATGCAAGATGGAAAATTGTAGACCACTACTAATGAAACATTAATAATATTGACTCAAAAAATATACAAATTATCCCAATAGAAATAATACATTCATATTTTAGTGGATAACTAGCAACATCTACTTGTGGTCATAATGTACACCAACCCTTGTTTCACTATAACATTTTGTGAAACATGTATAGATTAATAAGGGTTAATGATCTAATAAATGAGCAATAGTCATATGATTGAATAAAGCTTAGGCTCACATACAAAGTGTTTAGATCCATAATATATTAAGAATTAGTGAAGGTATAATTATTTTGGGGCCTTATATCTACCAAGGTAATAGAAAATATGATGGACTTAGTTAAAAAGGTATTTTATTATCTTATTTGTAATTGGACTACTTTATTAATCACTCCAATGGTGAAGAAGCCAATGTAGAATAAGTTGAATATCATTAGGAGTAAATATAATTAATCTAATGTGCAAGGAGAGGGTGAAATTGTGAAAGGAAATAATTAAATAAAAAATAAATTAATGTGCCTCTTTTATTATTGACAATGGAAAACTAAATCTCAACAAGAAGTCTAACATTAAAGAAGACAATGGGAAACTAAATCTAATCTCAAAAAAATAAAAAAATGACATAGTTTCTTAGAGAAATTAGATGATGGAAGAGACCAACATTTTCCTTAAAATGTTATGAGTGGAATTGGAGGAAGGAAAACATGTAGGAAAAGGGAGGAAAGTCTCAAGGCAAGTACTCAAAGGCAATGAAAGAAATTATGTAAATACTGATATAGTGTATAATAAAAGCATTATTATTTCCCAGACAAGAAAATTGAGTTAAATTAGGATGAAAAATCTAGGTGTTTATTATCTTTGTGAAAGGTCTTTTCATTTGATCCTATGTGTTGTTTTTTCCTAGTTTTTCTTCTTTTAGTCTCAATTAGTCAATGTTGAATTCAATTCTTGTGAATTACTTTAGATCCATCTATTAGAGTTCATGTTGTATTTTTTTTTGGGCTTAGGCCTTATATTTCTTAAATTAATCAATAAAATAAAATAATTTAATAGAAATGATTAATTACAAGGAGCATAGCCATGAAATATAATGAACCTAAGATCCATTTATTATAGTGATTTAGTCTCAAGATTAATAGATAAAATATGTTTTATGTTTTAAATAATAAGGTTGATGGATCCCCCCCCCCCCCCACAAATTGATGGAGTTCAAAAGCTTGATATTTTGTGTTGTGATCATAGTAAGTTTTCCTAGACTACTCAAAAGAGGGGATGGTATAAGATAAAGTTTGGTGGCGCCTCTCAAGGTAATTTTGGGCTCACCAACATAATATGTATATTAAATGAACATTAAGGAAATGAATTTGGTTCAATATCATATCCTTTATGACCCCTTAAAAATAAATAGGTTGAGATTAAAGATGCTTGGCATGGGGTTAAGCTAAGGGGGGAGTCTAAAATTAAAAGTGCTTCATGTAGAAGGAGATTCAATGGTCATGATAAATGCTACCAAATCATATTCTAAACCCAACTAGGAATTCAAAGAGTGAGTAGATTATATATAGTGTCCAATATAAGGACCTCAAAAGACTTTCAAATTATCCACATTGATCCAGAAGGCAATGGTAAATCTAATGAGCTTGCTAAGGTAAAAACTAATGCAAATGGTTTAATTTTTAGTCAACTTATGAGAAGATGTGGGGTTATTTTCAATATGCTTATGACATAACATGTAATTAAAGAGTTTTGTGTGGGTTGTGTTCATAATTCACATTACATGATCAAGGCACATGAATATTAATGTATCCTTGTAAATGGAATCATTACCTATAATGAGAAGATACACTCAATAGGACAATAGGATTCCCTCCATTTTATGATGAAGTGTTCTTGGCACATAAAAGGTACTTATTAATTATTTCAAAAATTATGAGCACTCCTCAATTCATTTAGAAATTTAATAGAAGGTAAGGATGTGGAAAAATACAATAGAAAGGTGACACAATGGTGAGGTTGTAAGATGCAAACACTTGGTAGATTATTAGGTTATAAGAGAATGATGGATTTCCTAGGGCATTGTTTGTAGAATAGATGAAGGTATATATTAAAGTCATTTTACTACCTAATTTTTTATGTTATAAATATGGTTCTATAGATAGTGTATCTCTCATTTAACCCCTATTTCTAGGATAACTCAATTTTTTTTGTTATGTTATTGGCTTCCATTCTAGATGTCAACAAGACTAATTCTATGAAAAAATAAATTATTCAAGAAGTTTATTAAAGGGAAAATTGTTGGGGGATATTAATGAGCTATTACATAAAGTCAAAAAATATATAGGAATCCATTTCTCTAAGGATTTTTATGTGCCTCAGAGAAATGGTAGGGAGGTGGTATGGTGATTAGTTTATCACTATCTAAAGCTTGAGATTATCTTATAGAGGAGGTGCATGATGGAGCACACTATTTCTTTTATGAAGTTAATTCTAGGATTTGAGGAATAAGAAGGGGAGGGATGTCTCCATAGATAAATTAGGGAGGATTGTTAATCTTATATTAGTTTTGACATATGAGTGACAATATACTTAAGTCATTTACTTAGTTGATGTCAAACAAGTAATGCATGCCTAAGTTGTTAGATAGTATATGTTAAGCAATAGATATTTAGTATGACCTGAGTAACTAGTAAGTGTCGAGTCACTCTAGTGCCAACTAGAATATATGTGCCAAGCTATTTAGATGTAGAGTCATCAATGGATGTAGAGTCATTCAAAGGCCGAGTAATAGTATTGAAGTTGCAGTTGATGTCGAGTACCAGCAACTTCAAGTGTCAAGTTACACAGTTTTGAACTAGGTGTTTGTAATAGCACAAATGTATATGTAAACTTTGGGCCAACTTAAGGATTTTTTATGATATTTTATGATAAGGACAAATATTAATTGTGAATCCCTATGCATTACATGCATCCAATTAGAAAAAGGGAAGGATTGAGCAGTAATATGGGTAAATCACTACCATTGATTCATCACTGACCCTAAGTCACCTAGGTTTTCTTAAGGAGGACAAACCCTAAACGTTTTATGAATGCTTAAGAAAAATTGAAGATAGTTTGCATGCACAAATAGAGCATTCATGGTGATTAAGGTGTTATGATTTGAGTTACATTGCAGAATCAGTTAAAGTAGAACAGAGGAAAGGAATTGAAAGATAATAGAGATACATCTGATCAGAAAGGGTCAAGTACACATTAGTATAGAGGTGATCTATCATCAAGAAATAGAGTGCTAACTGAAGGATCATTACTAAAATATTTTAATAAGTGAATCAGTTAAATCTCTTAACAGAGTAGTCTTAACAAGCTATTGTAAATCTTTTAACAGGGTGCTTCCTTCATTGTAAGTTAAAGTCCTTTTACCAGGAACACTTTTAGCAGCCTATTTAAAACCTTTAATAGGGTAAGATCTAAAAATCTTGTAAGCCTTTAACAAGGTAGATCTTTCATAAGGTAGATCATGTCTCATGATCAAAATATTGTAACCTTCATTGGATAAACTTTATTACTACAGTAGTGAAGATTTGTGTGTCTCATCCTCACCCCAGTTTTACCATCTCCTTGGAGGGTTTCTGGGTAACCAAATATATTGTGTGAATATCTTACTTTCATGCTATGGATGTATATACTTAATTTGGTATTTTAGTTTATATGCATACATTGTGAGATGGATGTGTGGTGAAAAGTTTATAAGGTTGAAAGTTTTAAGTGTTCATTCACCTACCCCCCCCCCCCCCCCCCCCCCACCTCCCTACCCTCTGTTATATTTCCAACAATTGGTATGAGAGCTTAGTTCTCTAGAAAGTAAAGCTTTGCAGCTTTGAGGAAAGATCTTAGAAATGGAAGTCTAAAAATTGGGAAAGACTACTGAGAACAATAAGATTGAAATAAAAATTTCCCTACATCAACTTAAAGAAGCAAGAGATGAGTTAAAGCGATTATTGAAAAGAAGGAAGCAAATAGCTATTGAATAGAATGACACACAATACCAAGAATTTGACACTACTAAATTGTTTGCAGATGGAAACATCAATGAATTTGATGTAACAGTTGTAGATCTAATGGAAAAGAATGGAACCCTAACCAAAGAGGTCAAAAATCTCAAGTGAGAACAATAATTCCAGTCAGTATTACTATTTGGGGTGACCAAGAAGAAAAAGAAATTTGAGGAGGACAAAGCCATGATTGAATATGACAAAAGGATTTTGAAAAATAGACTAGAAGAGAAAATATCAGAGATAAGTAGGATTTTTAACATGTAATTGGAAACTTTGCATCAAATGATGATTGCATATCCTAAATTGAAGGAAAAGGATATTGAGATCATAACACTAAAGTTGTAAAATGAATAGCTAAAAATGATCTGAAAAGAGAAAAAGAGTTTTCTGAAAGTTTCAACTGACCTAGTAAAGCTATCAAGTACTTTGAACAATTGATGAAATCCCCTAGATCCAACAGTGATACTTTTGAATTGGGTTATACCAGTACTAAAGAAGGAGAATCATCCAAAAGTGGTGAAAAAAGAACTAACAAAGGTAAGAACTCCAAACCTACTTGTCATAATTGTGGTAAGATAGGTCATTCTACTAAGTAGTATGTTTGTAGGAGCAAGATTGCAAATTAGAATCCTAAGCAGAAGCTCATGGGTCATTGCCACAAATGCATAAAACAAGCAAATCAGGCACATGAATGCAGAATCAAGACCATAAGCACAAAAGATTTGAAGAATATTGCTATAATTGTCAAAAGTCTGGACATAGAGCATATGAGTGTAGATTTAAGTCTAAATGGTCATCAACTAAGTTGGCAAAGGTAAAGCACAATGAAAACTCTTATAATTGAGATTTTAATACTCTAGGTATAGTTGTCACTACTATTAAGAGTATGGAAATTTTGCTGACTATTACATAAGAACACATTTTAGAAGTGACTACAATACATTGTTGAGTCAAACCACATGTTTTAGTTTATTAAAGACTAGTCAGATAAGAAGGAATTATCCAACAAGATCAAAGGCATCGACCAGTGATTTTAACAGAGGGAAAGGAAAGGTAGATGTTGAGAATGTTAGAGATGAGATGAACAAGACATGGAAGAGAAAGGAAGATTGTAGTACATCAAGTTTAGATGGGATCACTTCACCCAATGGATTAGGTGATCACACCTCCTCCAATTAAGCAATCAAGAGGTATGTGGGACTGGTATTCAAAAGGATATACTATACATCAGCTCTAAGGATTTAGTTATGAAAAGATTACATATGCATGAATAAAGATACAAGGTGTTGATTATAACCTGGAAGAAATCTTTAAGTTTTGTTAGTTTTCATGTTACTATCAAGCATGAAAAGTTTCACTATGGTTGTTGAGTGAAATATTAGTTGATGCTAAGCTATCAAAGGTGATAGTGTTGATCGAGCTCATAGTGATTTCTGAGAAAAAAAGAAACTTTATGGAATCCGAGTGAGTCAAAATCTCTATTGAAGTCAATCTTATAGATGTGTAAGTACTAAGCATTAAATCTAAGGTTTTAAGGTTCATATGATCAATTTCTACTCATTTGACATCATTTGAATTTGAAGAAGAGAACGAAGAGTGAAAGGAAAATTGAAAAGATCATTCCAAGCATTTTTCAATTGAATTCAAGAGTCATTGAACACCATCACAAAAAAATTTCAAAGGTATTTATCATGTACATAGTTTGAATTTTTACAAACCCTAGTTTATAGAATGATGTCTAGTTCTTTAGCTCCTAAGGTTAAAGAGGGTAAAGAAGTTTTGAATGTGCAATTGATAAGAAATGAGATCAGACAAGCTAATTTTATAGCCATTCTTGATATTTCTTATAAGCAAGATCCATATGTTGCATTCTCAATGATACCACCTCGAGTTTTGATGACTTAAGGCATAAGATGTTTCTACACATGCAAGGTGAGTAGTATAGGCAACATGAAGATTAGGGAGACCTTTGAGAAATTGTGAAAAAATGGAGTGTTGAGAGATTAATTTAAAATTATAGAATAAAAAGGTTAACCCATGCCCTAGATTTTCCAAATGTTTTCAAGACTAAATGGATTAAGATAGTTCTGAGTAGAATTCATGATAATTTTATATGGTTGGGTAATGGACCAGTGAAAATCACAAAGAAGATAATCCAAAAAGTGGCTAGGTATCCAACACTTGACCAACCTAAAACCATGAGGAGTGAATGTAAAGAGGTAATTGGAAAGAATACAAGGGTAGTGTGGAACAAATGAGGTATTAAAATTGACACTATCTTAGATCCTCTAATTGCTTTTGCAGTGAGGATAATAGTGCATAAATTCTATCAATCTAGTCGGCTCAATAGTGTACCATGTATTTTTTTTGACATGGGCTATAAGATAGCTAAGAAGGATCATACCTATAACCTTACCGAGTTGCAAATGAAATAATTGTCAGGAAATTTTGGAGCAATAAGGAAGACCAAAAGTTCACAATGTAAATTTGGTCCAATTCTTGTATGTATGTTCCTTTATATACATAATACATTCCCTACATTTGGTAAAGTTACATGGAAAACAAACAAATCTATTGTAGTGCAAATAGGTGAATTTATTACGCAACTAGGAAACAATTTTGAGTTAGTTATGACCAGCTATTTTGAAGACTCCAAACAATCAATGAAGAAAAGACCAAGGATACCATATTCACTAGTTGAGAAACATTTCAATGATGTTTTCTTTCTAGTTTATATTGATTTTACTTATTTTCAATTTTTTCCAAGGGTAAGGTGGCTAAGACCAATAGGCTATGAGATAAATGTTGATGAGGCCTTGGCAGCAATAACATTATTACTTGTAGAAGATGTAGATGCTAAGGCTACTTCCTTTGAGATTTCCAACTCTCTACCAAATGAATTATCCAATAGAGTTGAGTTGGCAATATAATCTCTCAACAGAAAGAAAAATTAGAGAGACTACATTTTCCCAAGTGATGCTAGAATTGGATAGGGTGACAATGTTTAAGGAAATAAAAAAACATGCAGGAAAATTAGCACCAAAATATAGGGCATTCAACATATTCCATAACAATGTTGAGGATGTTGTGCAAAAGACCACTTTGATTTAGAAATCATTATATGGTTTGACAACACCCAAGAGAATAGTGCAGGCACCTATTAAGGTAGATGAAGACAAATAAGAGAAATAATAGGTAACTAAGGTAATCATAGTTAAGCTAAGGATGAGTAACATACAGAACAAAGTTTACCAGATACACTAGTGCTAAGTGGCAGTCCACAACATGAGGTGAATATAGAAAGTGATACTATAATAGTAAAGGATGTTTATGATACTGTCACTCAAAACATCAACCCCCTTACAAAGGAAGACTTGAAGAAGATACTGGTAGAATCCACTACCTAGCCAAAACTATGTGTAAATCCTATACTTGTTACTATTGATGAGATTGAGAAGGAAAATTGAGGATCTATAGGGAAGGATGTATATAAACAAGTGATATCTAAATTCCCTCCTCAATTCACACTTATATAGCCTACATTACCCATTGTGGTATATCAAAGGAAGGAGACAGCTACTTCCATAGTTGGTGCACAAGATCAAGGTACATCTATGAATGTAAAGAAGGCAAAGGACAAAACTGAAGAGCTAGCTATGACTACCAAACCTAAGGAAAAAATTACAATACAAAGATTAGTGACTTTACCAAAAATATCTACTCCTCCAAGTCAATCTCTTCATAGGCTAAGTATAGAGGCTATACCCCTACAATCATCAAGCCCAAGTCCAAGCACATCTAAGGTAGATAAAGTTACATCATATATTGATATGAACTTCGATGAAGTGATTGAGTTGACCAAGTTTGATTTTGAAGCCATCACTATTGAACATATGAGCATACTCCAGGGTGCTCTTGCAAAGAAGAAACAACAAGAATTGCTCAGACAAGAGCATAGTTAGAAACAAGATTTAATAGATATCAAGGACATTTTTCTTGATGCATTTAGCCTTCTAGTACCAAAGGAACCCAAGGTGATGATAGATAAATTAACCAACCTTTTTGAGAAGGTAAATGATGCAAACCTAGATTCAAATGTCAATTTACTTGAGTGGTCCAAAAGAAAGTTTCAAAATAAGTTCAATGAAAAGATATCAAGTAATATTTCACAATCCCATGTTGAGCTAACAACCAAAATTGAAAATGTGAAGAAGGTACTAGAGAACATTTTCTCTTTGTACAAAAAATTTTGTAATCCCACGCTCTTCACACAAGAAATCAAGAGCCACATACTGTGTTTAGAGTCATCTAGTGTAACTCTACCAAAATCTCTAGCCTAGAGTGACAAACATTTCATGAATCTCCTAAACTCCCAAAGTCAATTACCACTATTACATATAGATGAAGCAAACATCAATGCTAAATTGATCAGCATCTAATCCATTTTGACTCCACATATGGAGATATTACACAAGGAACTAGCCTTTGCTATAACACATGAAGAAAGATTTGAATCTTTCTACTCATGATGACTTAGTCCACCTTACTATCGAGCTGACCATCTAGATTAAATAATTGGAGGTAGCTTGTGATAATTAGGGTGTTGCATTGAAAATAATGCTTGAGGTACACAAAACTTTTGGATAAACACATTCTAAGTGTATAACCCTTTGACATAAGAGTCAAAATGGGGTAGAAATAAGTATGGGAGAAATGGGAGGTATGGGGGAGATACCATTGTTGAAAAAAGAGCAGTTAATGATAGAAATAAAGTACACAAATCAGTCAATACAAATCTAGTTAGCAATAGAAATGATTTTGATTTCGATATAAAATAGGACAATCAACTCAAGGGGAGTTATTGAATTTTGAAGTATCCCTGATAAGTCATAAGTTTTTGCTAAATTTTGAAGTTTTGAAGTTTTGTATGTAAGTGGATATTATTTGAGTTATGATTGAAAAGCTAAAGGTATTTTATGCATGACCAAGTATTTTGTCACTCAAGTCAGAGGGGGAGATTATTAATCTCATATTGGTTCTGACATATGATTGACAATATACTTAAGTCATTTACTTAGTTCATACCAAACAAGCAATACATGTCAAGCATAAGTTGTTAGATAGTATATGTTGAGCGATATATATTTAGTATGAGCTGAGTAAATAGTAAGTTTCCAATCACTCAACTGCCAAGTAGATGGTATGTGTCGAGCTATTTAGATGTTCAATGATCAGTGGATGTTGAGACATTCAAAGGGTATGATACAACATTCAAGTTGCAATTGACGTCGAGCATCATAGACTTCAAGTGTCGAGTTACATAATTTTGGTATAAACATTTGTAATGGCACAAACTTCTATGTAAACCATTTCTAGACCAGCTTAAGGCTTCTTTTATAATATTTGATGATAAGGATGAATCTTAATTATGAATCTCTATGCATTACATGCATCCAATCAAAAAAGGGAAGGATCAAGTGGCAATATGGGTGAATCACTATCATTGATTCATACCTAACCCTAAGTCACCTAGGTCTTCTTAAGGAGGACAATAATAAACTTTATATGAATGCTTAAGGATAACTAAAGAGAGTTTTCATGTGCAAGTAGAGAATTCATGGTGATTAATGTGTTATGAGTTGAGTTACATTGTATAATTAGTTAAAGGAGAATAGAGGAAAGGAATTAGAATACAACAGAGATACATTTGATCAAGAAGGATCATGTAGAAATTAGTATAAAGGTGGTTTGACATCAAGCATCAAAGTGCTAACTGAAGGATCATTGAGACATTTTAAGAGGTGAATCAGTTAAATCTCTTAACAGAGTAGTCCTAACAGGCTGATGTAAATCCTTTAACATGATGCTTATTTCATTGTAAGTTAAATTCCTTCTACCAAGCATGCTTTAATTAGAAGGGTGTTTAAATCAGTTAATAGGGTAAGATCTATCAATCTTTTAAGCCTTTAACAGGGTAGACCTTTCATAGGGTAGATCATGTCTCATGATCAAAACATTGTAACCTTCATTAGATGCACTCTATTACTGCAGTAGTGAAGATTTGTGAGTGTCATCCCCACCCTAATTTTACCTTCTCCTTGGAGGGTTTTTCGGTAACCAAATACCTTGTGTCATACATGTGTTAAATATTTTACTTTCATGCTATATATATATATATATATATATATATATATATATATATATATATATATATATATATATATATATATATATATATATATATATGCGCTTAATTTGGTATGTCAATTTATATGCATAGATTATGAGATGGATGTGTGGTAAAAATTTTTTGAGGTTGAAAGTTTTAAGTGTTGATTCAACACCCCCCCCCAAGATTTTACTCCCCTGTTCTATTTCAAACAAGGAGGAATTCATGCGATATGAAAGAGAGGGTTCAATAGATTCTTAGTGTAGTTAGGAAGAAAATATATAGGTTTGCAATTGAAGAAAATGAAATTTAGTGAAGGTAGACACCTTTGACTCCTTTGAGGACTTAAATAGGCATACTAAATGTCTAGGTTATAAATACAAGACTCGCCTAGTTATTAGGAAGTCTACAAACTAACTTTTGTTTAAAGTGATAATATTTACAATATTTTTTATTTTTGTACATGTGCTCCTTTATTGTAGTATGGACCTTTAATAGTTGTAGGTTTATTTATTATGGGGAGTAGAATTTATAGTTTAATATCATATCAAGTATATATTAGGAGATAAATATAGTTTTCATGCAAGATAGATCCTTATTTCATTGCTACACATAGTTGTTATCGTAATAATAACTAGATTTACCTATAGTTTGAATGACAATTTAACCAAAGATCTAATTGGTCTCAATGTTAACTACCTAGATCTTGTAGGTTATTTGGGATAAGGGTATTTTAGAATTGAAGGCCATGATCAATTTTAAAGAGAAAATCTCCTTGCACCTACTCACCAATAGTTTCTTGGAAAGATGGATCCCCTTGTGGTGCCATCTATGGTTGATACTACTTTAAAATAATTTTCATTTCTTCCTATAGGGAGGTAGTTGATAGGGTTTGACATATTGTAGTTGCAACCACTAGCATCACATCAGATACACACAACCAATATATTATTACTAAACCAACTCAACCTTGATCATCTTCAAATACATTACCTCATATTCAAATAAAAAATATATGAGCTCTTGTTAGATATAAGTCACCTTAACATGAAACATTATTTTTTAAAGGATTTTTTGTATTCATGTTCTTATATTTCTCATATAGAGAGGGTGCCTATATTGTCTATTAGAGAAACATTAGTCTTTCAGGGCTCTCTAATTCCACCTCCCCAAAGAATATCATAAACTCATACGCCTCATAGTTCATAATAATTTTTCACCAATTTATAAATTTGCAATAATAGGAAGCATATAGCTTGATAACATTAGGATCATAATAAAGGGCTTAGATGGTTTTGAGGTGCAGTTAAAGGGATTGAAATAGATCGATGCTAGTAGTGACATAGGTATGTATATGGAAATTCTATTCCACCCTTTTGACTCTACACTACTCCCCTTGTACCACTATAATATTCCTCTCTACTACTCACAACTAGAGAGGTTAAGTACCAAATTTGATTCATGTGATAGTTCTTGTGTATAACACCTCGCTTGAGAACCCAAGAGAAATTAACCTACTATGTTATAATGTTTTACTGAAAATTTATTAAAAGTTTGTACAACACAAGATAACAATTATGAAGCAATAAACACACACACATTATGTACATATAAGAAATTTAAATACATTTTCCATTCCTTAAGGGTTCCTTCATGTTGCGTCATGTTTAAGAGTTTTTATTAATTAGTTTTTATCTTAAGTAATGTCCTCAATCATAAATAAATAACAAATACTTAGGCTCTTAAGAAAATATATAAGTACAATTGATGTGATAAATATTGTCTAGATAATAACATCCACTACACATCATAGGTTATGCAATAATAAATATAAGTACATCAAAATACAATACTACATCCTATAGGATCTCAAACTACAAGACATATGATACATTGATACAACGAATGAATGAAAGTATCCTAGACAACAACATGATTGATAAAAGTATATTACTGAACATCCAACATCTATTAATATGAGGGGAACCCAAATGGAAAGAAGCCACCACCTCCCAACCATGTGGTTACCTAATTAGGTTCCCACTCCCATTGTGGAGGGGAGATAATATACGATCTACATGTGAATATCAAATCATAAAATTAATCCTAAGCTAGGGATTGTAATTGTCAAATCTACCTCAAGGGTACACAAACTATTGATAAAGAAAGAAAACTAAAGTTAAAGAGACACTCAACCAATTCTACCACCATATACCAAAGTAAAAAATAGATACCAAGTATATATCAAGTTTTGAAACCAAGGAGATACAAGACCAAAAGAATAACCATTTTTAAACAAAATACCAAATGTAAAAAACATAGTAACTAACAAATAACAACTATCATCAAAGAGAGTAAATCCCCAATAAATAACATCATCATCATGAAGAGATAATCGTAATCATTTAAAGGAATATCATACAACATCATCCAAAACAAATTACATGTACATATTGAAGTATTTGCATTCAAATATCACTTAACGACTAACACATTTACATGAGATTCAAAATGAGCTTGAAACAGAGTATACAATGATAGAAAAAGGGATGAGTATTACATTATTTAGATCATTAAATGGTGCATGCTAACGATCCTCCCCCTTCAGAGACCTAGGTAAAAAATTAATTTGAGTATTTTTTGTTAGTCAATTTATTACATAGTCATGTGAAATGATGCTTGTTTATATATTCTATATATTTTAGGCATAATTATCTAAGCATATTAACTCTAGTCTGGATGTAGATGAGATTTATTAGATGCAACACCAACTAGTCATCGTGTAGTTTTAAATTCGTGTATTCATATACTTCAAATTTTGTGTGTGTGTGTGTTCAATTTTTCTTCACATCTAGAGGATGCTAAGGATATTTGATCTAAGGGTCACTCTATTTGTAGGTAGATTAATGAGTCTAGGCTATATTCAAAAATATTTTTTCATTCTTCAATTTGAGACTTATATAGATTTCATTATTATGTGTTTGACATTTATATGTTCTATACCTATGTATAGATTACTGATGTATTTATGGTTAACATGTTGATGACTTATGTGTTAAATTGATGATTTCACATTATATCTAAGATTCATGATTGATATCTAGAGATTATTTATGCACAATATTTATAATTTGACATAGATTTATGTATTTTCCAACATATCCATGATGTATGTGATTATGTTTGATATCTCAATTGTTTATGCTTTTATATTTGACATGTAGATAGATGGTTATATTATTTGATTTGATGATAATTATTTCTAGATGAATTTATATAATTTGTATGTCCTAATAGATGGTTATGATTTGATTAAAACTAGTTATAGATTTTTTATGATTTGATTTTATTATTATAAATAGGATGGAATTATATAATTTTGATTTCATAATAGATGGTTATGACTTAATTAAAAATTCTAATGGTTTGATTATAAAATGATTTTGATAGTTATAAGATTTGAATTTTTATACATGTAAATTAAAAGATCAAGTAGGGTAACTAATTTCATACATGAATAGTTTTCAAACATGTAATTGAAAAGTAATTAATCTATCTAGTCGCATATATCTATTTGAAATCATACATGAGTTAATGACCACTTAGTCACATATTAGTTAGAAATTACTTATTATTAGCTGTATTGCTTATGACATTAGATTGAAATTAGTTAGATTATTTATAAAAAAATTAGTTACATGTTAGTTAGATTTTTTATGACAATAGTTAGGTTACTTAAGATGTTATTAGTTCTAGATTGACTAGATTATATATTGTCTACAGTTATAAATTAGTTAGATTAGTTATGACATTAGGTCTTGATTAATTGGAAATTTAGTTATATTTTGTTACAATTTCATGACATTAGTAAGATTCCTTATGACTTTTTTAGTTCTATATTAGTTTGATAACTTATGGTCCATTAGTTAGATATTACAACTCGATCACCTATTATGTTAATAATTTTAAACCTGCATACCTTAAGGGAATATAAAGTTAACATGTCTTAAATTAATGTCTTCAAGGGATATAAAGTTAAGTTTTCTTAGAGAAAAATGTCCTAAGGGAAATCCTTTTAAGATGATTTCTTAAAGGGACATACATAAACACAATGATAAAAGTATTTATTGCTGCAATATAAAACCCATTAAACTATCAAAGCATACATAAGACAACAATCATAAAAGTATTTTTAACTATGATATAAAAATCATTTAACCATTAAAGCATATTTAATAGCATACATATAGAAGCATATATTTATTAAACTATGGATAGAATTAATCCCCCATATATTTATTATAAAGGTATCAAGTAGGTCCTAAAACATGAAATATGTATGTGATATTATTTATATCAAATCAAGTAGTGCATACCTCTCATGGAGAATGTGTAATATTCTCTCATGATCCTTACTATCCAGTTGCCACTTATAACACCCACATTGAGATTTAACTAGATAAAGACAAAGGGAGGTGGTAACCACTAAGTAACAATATTGAAACACCTTATTTTCTAGGTTGTAATCAATAAACTAAATTTCATGCTGAATTATACTGATTTTCTTGACAACTGTTATTATTTTCATTTATTATTTATTTATTATTTATTATGCACACACACACACACACACACACACACACACACACACACACAAACGAACACACGTGTGTGTGTGTGTGTGTGTGTACAGTTTGTTGACGAATGAACACATTACAAACTTTAACATTACAAAAATGCACATATTGAACTTTCTCATTTATGACATTTATACATTTCACATAAGATCGACCATTCATTTATGATATAAATCATAAGTAAAAGTTCTTTTCACATTCATTTAAACTAGATAATGAAATCATTGACTACAAGTTCCTCAAACTTTTTTTTTTTAAAGAGGGGTAAACGCTTTGACTTGGAGCTATGAACCAGTGAGGCCACAAACGGGGGACCTCATCCCCATGAGATTTGAACCTTGATGGCAAGGATAACAACACAACAACTTAACCATCACAACATGCCACTATTGGCTACACGTTCCTCAAACTTGAAATAGTGACAAATCTTGATTAAAAATGACCATAACATCAAATATACAATACAAATGTCTTTCAATTATTGTAAATTATATAGATATCAAAATCAACTTGCAAAATTACATAAAGAATGAATAAAATATACTCTATAACAAATTTAACTAAATAGAATGCTCTCATTTCTCATGAACAAAGCTACTATTATCTACAGATGGCTCAAACTATTGCATCAATGTACTTCTTATTCAGAATCAAGGGCACTGCAATAGAAGGCAGAGGGTTTGCGGGAGTTGGAGGATATCCCAGTGCCTGAAAATCCTTTGCATCGTCCCTTTACAGTGCCAACACACGCGCCGATCATATCTTTCAGAAGTTTGCTTTGTTGGTTTTTGGGCTGAGATGCAAATTCTTCAATCGCCATCCACTGGAAAAACAATCAAACAATTTGAACCCCACGTAAGACGATATTGCAATATCCAATTAAATAGCAATATTGAATCACCACCACTAATTTAAAAACGTACCTTGGCTGCAGAAACTTCAGTATCTTGCGCAACAATGTTAGAAGAAAGTGATCTCAACATACACACGAAGAGCATATCTGATTTCCCAAAGGGGGCATTGTGACCATCCCTACAGTTCATTCACCCACAACTATTAGAGAGCCATGAGAAAAAATACTGCTTCAAACTCATTATCAATCTGTTTTTGCTTACCTGAACCCGACCACTTGTACAAACTCTGTATCAATCTGTAAAAGTGCAGCAAATAGTTGAATAACTAAAAATGTCAGGAAATTAAATTGCTTAGAAGTGAAAATCCCAAAAGACGAAAGAAGTGACAGTTACCCCTGTTTCTTCCTGAACTTCTCTTATGGCCCCTTCCTTAATGCCTTCCCCCTATCACAAACAAATATATATTAGTGCGTGCCTATAATAGCTCAAGTGTCATTAATTTAGTTTGACGATGTCCAAGTTTAAACTGCACACCTGGTTAATCCTTCCCGTTGGCATCTTCCACAACCCGGAATCCTTGTAAGGTCCGCACTTCTCCTGAACTACTAGAACCTATCATCATAATTCATGCATCAGATTTATTATTCGATTATATCGCATTCTAAATAACAGTTGCTAGGGACGGGTAGAAAATTGAGCAGAAGGAGTACAAATGCAAACATTACCTGTCCGTCGTCGTTGAATACAAAACCTGCGATCCCCACTTGATGTGAAGCATTATCGGGGATGGTACAAGGAGTCTGAGGAATCCAATACACTAACATCGCGTACCAAGGCTCAGCGTGGTGGTACGAAAATCCCAGCTGCGATCCACCGATCATAAAGTATTGATTCAAGCGTAAATAAATGGATTGGAATGGGGAAAAAACAATTAATTAAGGCGGATAGCACCAAACTATTGAAGAACTGACCTCGATCGCAACCGGGACTAGCTTTGCCTGTTCCTTGGGCACTTTAATCCACACCGCCTTCTTTTCCTGTACAATCCAACAAGTATCATATTATGACTAATTAGGGATTTGTAATTGTATATTATAACAGAGCAGTAAGGACTGATCACCTGGCGCGTCCATAGAGAAAGTGACGCCTTGAGCGAGGCTGCAAAAAGAGAGGCATCGTTTTGCATATTCTCCACGTCAACAACTACGCCGTCATATCTGTCTTCATCGGCTTTCAGTACAGCTTGATCATCACATGTTTCCTTCATAACTGTTTCAACGTCGTTAGTGGTACTGGTCACCGAAACGTCGTTCGCTGTAGTACTCATCAAAGTCATTCTGCAGTATAAGCAACGACGTTCTATGTCTCGGAAGTTGATTTTTTTTTAAAAAATATGTCTGTGAGCGAGATGATTGGATTTTGCTTCTTCCTGAGCGGGTGCAAAGGCAGATTGAATTGAATTAGCAGTGTAAGCAACGACATGCCAAAAAAAAAGTTCAATAAGAGATGAAAATAGATCAAAGTAGTGCAGGAACTGATGCTAACCTTGTGAGGACCACTGTAGGCAAGATTGTATTTTGCTTCTTCCTTATCCCGTGCAAAAACAAATTGAATCGAACTAGTAGTGCAATATAAATTATGTGGTAACAGCGTGTATATATATATATATATATTCGAGGCAACAACTAGAGGATGTTTCTGGGATTTCAGACGACTGCTTCCGCACTAGTAACAACCAACTCCCGCTACCCTTCCTTAAGCGTACCAAAAACGAATACTGAAAACTCGTCCGCAAGGCAACGGCGAACAGCGAGAAATTTCTCATAAAAAATTCTAGGAATATACGGAAGGCTATCTTCGCAAATTCGCGGAAGGCTATGGCAAATTCTTTTTAATGACCGAGTATGCTGCCAGGGACCTTTCAAGGCCCGCTAACAGAAAAGCGCGTAACAGAATAGTCAAAGCCTGAAGGCAATGCAAGTGCACCTCCCGGGGCTCTTATTGACATTCCATACTATTTCTTCGAGTTGATATTTTTAAAATAATACATAAATACTGTAGAAGAGATTTGAGGCTTCCTACACCCCAATTTTTTTTCTTTCATGTCATCCATCGTTTCTTCCTTTATCACGAGTTTTTTACATCGTATGGTCGGGTAAATTCGTTCAAATTTCCAATCATATCCGTTCTCATCTTTCATTTTAATTCTAACGACTGTGACAACTTTATCAGATTTCTATATGTGTGGGATTTAATATATGTGACAATATTGAGGCAGTTGGCCCACAAGTGTGCACCTAATCATTCAATTTAAATTTGAAAAATCAAATATAAAAATATTTATTATAATTTATATAAATTTGGTTGTATACAGGGTCTGCCTCAAAGTCTGCTTGGTCAGCGGAGGAGGCTTAAGGTTGTGGGTAGTTCCTTATGATCTTGGGTTCGAATCTGGTGACCTGCTTCAATGATGCATTGGTTCTACTAATGAGTAGGTCCATATAAACAAGTGAGACTTATCAATGTATTTACCAAAAACTAGTGTTTACATAAGACAAAATATATAAGTCATCCAAGGCTCACCACTCAATTCATAAACCGACACTAGAAAACTATATTGTCACATGGAAGTTTATCGACCCAAATGAGGATGACAACCAACAATTCAACGCAACTACAAAGTCCATGTGTTCCTACTAAGACATTGCCAAAATGATGTGTTATTGCAACCCATGTCCCATCATTTGAGCTCAAGCAAACAACTACTATCACTTTAATGCATAACCACATGTATCTAGGAAAAAAATGTAACAATATCATTTTCCATCGAAGGGCAGTAAAAAAAGATATAAATGGAAAAATTAAATTAACTTTGTGAATTCAATGTACATTTAATTTTCAAAATAAAAAGAGCACAAACATTAAATAGGCCACACCAACATGGAAAACTTCACATATACAAGTCCATTTTGTTCCAGATTTTAATATTTCTTTTCACATTCTTCTATTTTTGGGCCACCCTGAACATAGCAGTGCCCTCCACCTGTATGTTCCACCATGAAGAAATCTTGGTTTTCAAAGGCAGGTGGGAAATCCACATTTTCTCAAACCAAAAAGGGAAGGACTTTTTGAATGAAAGAGGACAAATAGAGAGAGATATGGGGGAGTGGTTCGATCCCATTATAGGAAGGGAAAGCTTGCAGGAGTGGGTTTGCAACCAGAAAGGGTAAATAAGGGCTCTGTCAAGACGGACTTGGATACAGTCCCCCCCAACTCTCCTATTAGACCAAACTTGGTCTAATAGGAGAGTTGGGGGGGACTGTATCCAAGTCCGTCTTGACAGAGCCCTTATTTACCCTGTCTAATTGCAAACCCACCACTACTTGGTCTAATAGAAGAATTGGGGGGGATTGTATCCAAGTTTTCCTTGAAAGAGCCCTTATTTACCCTGTCTGGTTGCAAACCCACTCCTATAGGCTTTTCCTTCTTCCTAGAATGGGATTAGACCACTCGCCCATATCTCTCTCTATTTGTCCTCTTTCGTTCAAAAGGTCCCTCCCTTTCCGATTTGAGAAAATTTAGATTTCCCGCCCAGCTTTGAAAATCAAGATTTCTTCATGGTGGAACATTGAGGTGGAGGGCACTGCTATGTTCAGGGTGGCCCAAAAATTGAAGAATGTGAAAAAAAATATTAAAATCTAGAACAAAATGGACTTAAGCCATATTTTCCAGGATAAGGATGAGAGGATTGATCAACTCTGCATAATCAAGGAAGAGATACAACAAAATGGGCATAATAATCAGAATTGGTTAGAGGAAAGGTCTATTCTTGCTGACCTTCATAACATCATTTCTAGGGAAGAACACTTTTGGAAACAGAGATCAAGAGTTAATTGGCCTAAAGAAGGAGACTAGAACACTAGGTTCTTCTGCTTATCTACTTTAAAACATAGGGTTGCTAATAGAATGTCTAGTGTCAAGAAAGGTCAACATTTGCTATCGAAAGATAATGAGATAGCGGATGAAGCTATGCAGTTTTTCTCCTTTCTCCTCTCTAAGGATCATACTCTCTTGGTGCCTAATCAAGAGGATATTCTGTTGGCTATTCCTTCTATTCTACAGGCCCACCACAACTCTATGTTGAAAGCTATCCCAACCCCGAAGGAAATTTTTCAAGCTCTCACTTCTCTTCCAGGTGATAAGGCCCCTGGCCTGGATGGTTTTTTGACTTTCTTTCTCCAAGTCTACTGGGAAGTGGTCAAAGGGGACATTGTGAAGGCTATGTAGGATTTTTTCGAGGCCAAAAACCTTTTGAAAGAACTTAATGCCACCTCTCTGGTTCTCATTCTGAAAATCTCGAGGGCAAATTCGATGGATAAGTTCAGGCCCATCAGTCTTTTCAACTCTTTCTACAAAATCATCTCCAAATTCCTTACTTCTAGGCTTTTTAGAGTTCTTCACATAATTATACGCCCTCAACAAACTGGCTTTGTCCCAAGGAGATAGATTTTAGACTCTATCATCATGGTGCATGAGGTGATCCACTCTCTTGAAGCAGGCAACAGGGAAGGCTTTTTGCTCAAGCTTGATATGTCTAAAGCATATGACAGGGTTGATTTGAATTTCCTGATGGTGGTCCTCCAAGCTTTTGGCTTTGACTCCTAGGTTTGTAAACTCATCTTTCAGCTTATTTCTTCCCCTTCCTTGTATGTTCTGATTAATGGCTCCCCTTCAATTTTTCTCTCCCCTTCAAGAGGGTTGAGACAGGGTGATCCCATATCCCTTGTTCTGTTCATCATTTTGGCTAACTCTCTGGGAATTCTTATTTTAAGTAAAAGACAGGACCGAAGTCTGCAAGGTCTCAAGTCTTCTTCTAGTCATCTTTCTCTCACCCACTAGTAGTTTGTGGATGATACTATTTGGGGGGGCGAGGCCATGGTCCAGAAAGCCAAGAGTATTTAAGGGCTTGCTGAATACTTATACTAGGGGTTCTAGCTAGGCCATTAATTGGGACAAGATTTTGGTCTAGTTCATCAATACTCCACTAGAAAGACAAAGGAAAATTGCTCATATATTGAGAAGTGGTATTGGTACCCTTACTGCAAGTTATCTTGGCATGCCTTTGGGGTCCAAACCCTTGGACTCTTTTTGGAACAACATTATTGATAGATTCAATAAGAAATTATGTAGCTGGAAAGGTGTGTCTCTCAGCGAGGCTAGCAAATGCACTCTAGTGAAATCAATTTTCCAAAATCTCTCCACTTATGCCTTAAGCCTCTTTGGGATCCTGACTAAGCAAGCTAGCAAAATGGAGAAGATTCAGAGGAACTTTCTCTAGATAGGGGTATGCAAGCCTTGGTATTAGAAAAATCAGACACCTCAATAATGCCCTTCTAGCGAAATAGATCTCGCACATCTTTCAGGGCTTGGTAGAATGGAGGGAAATTATGATTAAAAATAACCTGAGAAGGTAGTCTCTCAGCTTTTTGCTCCATGAGGCTGAAATTCCTCAAGGATCTTATATATTGAATGGGATCCTAAAGGCTATGGCCCTAGCTAAGTCGAACGCTAAATGGAAAATTGGCAAAGCTGAGAATATATTATTTTGGCAGGATGACTGGATGAGCCAAGGGCCTCTTATTGAGCATCCCAATTATGGTAGATGGGCAGAGCCATGCATAAGAAGATATGGTCTGAAAGTTACTGATTATTATCTCCCTGGAACTCAATTCTTTGATGATTAACCGGAATGTTGCTTTTATAAATAAAAAAGGGGATGAAGTAATCTAGGTAGGTAACTCAAATGGCCATTACTCTGTTGTCTCTAGGTACTTTTCATTGTGGGATAAAATGGAAAAACCCATCTGGGCTAAGGCATGGATCCCTGGCCTTACCCCAAAAATCAACATATTCTTTTGGCTTTTGCTCCAAGAAAAAATCCTTGCTCTAGATAATTTAGATAAGAGGGACCAAATTATCCCCAATAGATGCAGTTTATGCAAGCATATTTTGGAGATGGTAAATCACTTATTCATTCATTGCTCCTATTCCTCTAATGTTTGGAACCTCCTAACCAGGGACTTAGGGGTTAGCTAGTGCTCCCCAATCAACATTCAATATTTCGTCAACCAATGGAGGAGTGCAAATAAAGGTCTAATCACCTAACTAATCGGCTCCTAGTCCCTCCCACATTTCTACTTGGGTATTTGGAAAGAACGAAATAATCAAATCTTTAGAGGTAGTGATGGGGAGGATCTTGAACAAGGTTCTAGCCTCAACTACCAGAACTCACTTTAGGCTTTCTCCTATCCTCTTAGGGTATTTATCCTATACCCTACTCCATAGGAATCTTCTCTCTATTACCTTATTACACTAATCCTCACCAATCAACTCAAAACTCTATTTCACCATGGGGTCTCCCTAGTGCTCTCATTGCACCGTTCTTGACAACTGACTTCCAGGAGTGCATTCTTGGCTATATTGAATTCCAAGGCTTGTATTAGGTCTCATTCAATAGTTTTTAGGATCACTAAGTGAATTGGAGTATTGGGTTTCCAATCGATTTGAAGAATGCATAGTTAAGAGGGCTACCAAGACTAATAACAAAATTAGGCCTCCAAAACTGATTTTTGGCTTATATCTCCTCAAACCCTTAAGAAGTACTCAAAAAAATTTATGATTTGGATACCCTTTTGGCTCCCCTTGAATATTTTTCAGGTCTGCAACACCCAGGTCATCCATACAAGGGATTTCCAAAAATATGTCTATTTACAAGGGTTTCTTGTTTGTATGAACAGGAATATAGAGAGTTCTTCCTTCCACCACTCAAATGGACTCTAAATGACTGAACTCCTGGAATTAAATTCCTTCACTCACCACTCTTGCCTTCCATGAATTTGTATTGCACCCAACACCCCATTCTATGCCCCTTTCAAACACTTATTTGCTGATTTCATTGCCTAGCCGGGTATGCAAACTCGCCTAGGGCCTCTTGGAAAAAATAACAAACCTCTGCAAAACAAGACAAAAATACATATTTACATTTTTTATACAGTCTATTACTTGATTCCAAAAGGCCATCATGGTTCCACCATTGGAATTCAAGTTATAGAGATTTCTTTGCTGATTGCTGTGTACAGACCAGCGAACTAGCAACTTTAAAAAGATTTTTCAAACTAGTAATGAAACTGATCAAAAAAACTCCTAATCTTTACCAAAGAATCTACATTCCATACACTATAAAATCACATGAAAACAGCAACCCTATCAATCCATTAAAGGTGTGGATGAAGGGTGAAATCAGAAAACTGTCATCAAAATGCTCAGTTTTCTCTTCATTCCAATGCCAAAATTCTTACAAAAGCATATGCCAACCCTAAAACTAACTTGGATTGGTCTTAAATACCTCTTACCCACGTGAATCAACAGATCCCATAGGTTTCCAACTGATTCTTGAAGCCCTTATAAAGTTTTAGCACTTTTTGTCAATGTTGTCAAGCAACTTTGCAAAGTTGCAAAGTTGCCAAGTGCAACTTTTGCACTATTGTGCATTTAATGGCTCCATGACCTCAAACATGGTTAAATGAACCTATTTCCATGTAATTACAACTTTTAACATATTTTCCATGTTTCCCATCCTCCTGGGGTCTTGGTCAGTGTTTGACCATTCTAGGCTCTAACAAGCAATTTAAGCAATTTTGCCAACATAGAAGCAACTTGGAAACTCAAACACAACAAAAACCTATTTACAAACACAACTCACACACTTGGGGCTTTATCACATAGGCCTTATTCATGTGGTCTAGCCAAGACCACTACAAGCCAAAAACGATTTAGGAAACTTGGCATATTTCCTAGGTGCTCCTGCACCATTCTCCCCCTATGACAAAAAAAAAAAACTTAAGGTGGGTCAGTATTCAAGAGATCTTGACTGATACCTCTCTTTTTGAATTCATGTTCAGCTACCCATGTCGCTTCAGATTCAGGTTGGTTCTTCCATTTTACTAAATGCTCCATATAAATTCCATGCCTAGTCTTCTTCTTTACTCTTGAATCTAGAACTTTTTCAGCTTGAGGCTTGGTTTGGAGAGGAATACTGATTTTTGGAATATTCTTATCTACCTCTATGATGTGTTCCTCTTCCATGACATTAGGACCCTTGTATTTAACCAAATCTTGAATGTTGAAGATGGGAGAGATGGCTAGATTGTTTGGCAACTCAATCTTGTAGGCATTTGGGCCATACTTAGCTAAAACCTTACAAGGCTCTATCCTCCTCATTTGAAGCTTTCTTGGAACACCTTTTTGAAGTCTATCCTTGTTCAAGTGTACCATCACCAAATCTCCTACTTCAAATTGTAAATCTCTCCTCCTTTCATCTACTTTAGTCTTTAACCTTTGAGTAGCCTCTATCAAGGACTTCTTGACCTTCTCATGTACCTCTCTCATGGACTGGGCAAAATCATCTGCATGTCCACTAATCTCTTCTTGATTCTTTAATTCTCGTAGCTGACAAACTCCTCTTGGGTGATAACCATAAACAACTTGAAAAGGGCTCTTACCGGTAGTTCTATTTGTGCTATCATTGTAGGCAAACTCAGCTTGTAGTAGGACTTGATCCCACACTTGGCCATACTCCTTTGTTAAACACCTTAGAAGGTTTCCAAGCACCCTATTAATTACCTTAGTTTGACCATCAGTTTGGGGATGGTAAGCTGAACTATGTGCCAAGTTAGTACCTAGCCTTCTCCACAAGGTCTTCCAAAAGTGCCCCATGAATTTAACATCTCTATCTGAAACTATACTGATTGGTAAGCCATGAATCCTTACAACTTCTTTGAAAAATAAGTGAGCAATATAGCTAGCATCATGAGTAGTCTTACAAGGAATAAAGTGACTCATTTTGCTAAATCTGTCCACAACTACAAACACACTATCCAAACCTGATGTTGTTCTTGGTAAGCCCACTATGAAGTCCATGCTAATGCATTCCCATGGCCTATTTGGAATGGGTAAGGGCTGGTACAATCCTGCATTTGTAGAAGTTCCCTTGGCCTTTTGACAAATCATGCATTGTTCAACATACTTCCGGATATCTCTTTGCATCCTAGGCCAATAGTAGAATCTTTCCACCAACTCCAATGTTTTGTTCAAACCAAAGTGTCCACTAAGGCTTCCATTATGCTTCTCTTGGATCAGATTTTCTCTCATTGATCCTCTAGGCACACATAATTGATTTCCCCTAAACAACAACCCATTTTGCAAAGTGTAATCAGAAAACTTGCTATGAAAATGATTGTTAAACTCTACACATACCTTATAGGCCTCTGAGAAGTCTTCATCATCAGCATATAGGTCTTTGAAACCTTCAACTCCAATACTCTCTAACTGTGTTTCTTGGATAGTAAGCAGCCTTCTACTTAATGCATCAGCTTCTTTATTTATCTGCCCTTTCTTGTGCTTGATGGTGAATGTGTAGGATTGTAGGAACTCCATCCATTTGATGTTTCTTAGGCTCAACTTCTCTTGAGTGTTGATGTAACTCAATGCTTGGTTATCAGTGTATACAACAAACTCTTTAGGTAAAAGATAGTGCCTCCACTTCCTAAGTGCTTGCACCAATGCATACAATTCTAAGTCATAGGATGATTACCTAGATTTGGATTCATTTAGCCTTTGACTAAAGAATGCTACTGGCCTTCCTTCTTGGCTTAATACAGCCCCAACAACAATATTACTTGCATCACATTCTACAATAAACAACTTGTCAAAACTAGGTAAAACCAAAATGGGTTTAGTAGCTACCTCTTTCTTCAACCTTTCAAACCCTTCATCGGCTTCTTTGGTCCACAAGAACTTAGTTTTTAGTACTCCCTTGATGGTGTC
This sequence comes from Cupressus sempervirens, assembly GCA_028749045.1. Taxonomy (NCBI): domain Eukaryota; kingdom Viridiplantae; phylum Streptophyta; class Pinopsida; order Cupressales; family Cupressaceae; genus Cupressus; species Cupressus sempervirens. Next base: position 326,215,436 of record CM053789.1, read on the forward strand.
TAATACTGGTGCACATATCTCACTAAAACCCCTTATAAACTTCCTGTAGAATTGTGCCAAACCATGGAAACTTCTTACTGCAGCCCCTGTTTTAGGTGTAGGCCAGTTTAGAATGGTTTCTATTTTACTTTCATCCATCTTCAAGTTACCTTGTGAAACTACAAAACCAAGGTAAACCAACTCTTGTTTCAAGAACTCACTTTTCTCAAGATTAATGGTCAATTTTTCTTCTTGTAACTTCTTTAAAACAATTGCCAAATGCTTCATGTGTTCTTCTTTAGTCTTGCTGAAAATGAGAATATCATCAAGATAAACCACTACAAAAATGCCTATGTAGTCCTTCAACACTTCATTCATTAGCCTCATGAATGTACTAGGTGCATTAGAGAGGCCAAATGGCATTACTAGCCATTCATAAAGTCCTTCCGTAGTTTTGAAGGCTGTTTTCCATTCATCACCCTCCTTCATTCTGATTTGATGGTAGCCACTCTTGAGATCTATCTTGGAGAAATACTTAGCACCCCCCAAACAATCCATTAGATCTTCTATTCTAGGAATAGGAAACCTATATCTAATTGTTATCCTATTTATGGCTCTAGAATCAGTGCACATTCTCCACTTACCTCCTTTCTTTGGTGCCAAAACAACCGGTACAGCACATGGGCTAATACTCTTCTGAATGAGACCTTGGTCAAGTAGCTCTTGTGCTTGTCTTGTAATTTCTTTATTCTGATCTGGAGTCATCTTGTAAGTAGCCTTGTTGGGCAATGAGGATCCAGGAACAAAGTCTATTTGATGACTAATAGATCTTTGTGGAGGGAGTGTGGCAAGTTCTCCATCACTTATGATGTCTTTGAACTGATCCAGTAGTTCTTTTACCTCTCTTGGCAATGGTGTTTGTTTGACAGCATCTTTCTCCTTTGGTTTCACAACTATGGCAAACCCAACTTCATTGTTCTCCTTGAAATCATGTAAGAATTCTTTTCCACTCATGAGTAGAACACGCTGATCTGTTGTTGCATCTATGCCTTCCTCAACAAGTGATTGGATTTTGTATGTCACTCCTCCTTTCTTGAATGTATACAAGTTCTTCTTCCCATGATAGACATCATCCCTATCATATTGCCATGGTCTACCCAAGAGTAGATGACAAGCATCCATGGGCAACACATCACAAAGAATTTTGTCTTGATATCCTCCAATTGAAAAATACACCCAAACTTGTTCATTTACCAACACATTCTGCCCTTTATTCAGCCATGTGACTCTATATGGATGATGATGAGGAATCTTTGTTAGCTTGAGCTTTTGGACAGCCTCTTCAGAGATGATATTATCAGTTGATCCTGAATCAACAATAACTTTGCAAACCTTACCAAGTATCTTGCATTTTATTCTAAAAAGTGCCCTTCTTTGTTTAGGCTCTTCTTTGCTAGGCTCCTTGATCAAAACTCTTCTAAACATCAGATTTTCTCCCTTCTCAGAATCAAGATTCACTTCTGAAGTTATATTGTTGCTGCATTCTTCTTGAACATATGTTATCTTCTTATCCCCTTGGGAAGATGATGCCTTCTCAGGACATCTATAGGCTGGATGACCAAGTTGTCCACAATGGTAACATTTCATGTTTGCAAAATGTGAACCCCTGCTGAAATTGTTTGATCTGCCTCTAGCTCCACCACCAAATCATCTTCCTCTAGTGAAATTACCTCTTCCACTTGTTTCCCCACTTTGCTCAATCAACTTGGAGTCTCCTGTGGCCTTGGGTTCATTGCTTCTTCCCCCATAACCACCTCTATGTCCTCTAGAGTCTCTCCCTCTTCCTCTACCCCTAGAGTTAGAGTCTTGTTTCCTTCTATTCTTATCTTCCACTTTGAGTGCCAATTGAAAACACTTATGAACAGTAGTAGGAGTCCAAAGGCTGATCTCCTCTTGAATACTCCATTTCAAACCACCTAAATATCTAGCCACCTTGATGCTCTCCTCCTCTTGGACCTTGGATCTCAAACAAATTTTTTGAAACTCTTCAGTATAGGAGGCCACATCCAAATCTTTTTGCTTCAAGCTTTGTCTCTTCTTGTGTAGCTGGATTTCATAGTCTTCAGGCAAATAGTTATCTCTGATTTTTGCCACCATAGCTTTCCAATTAGAGATAGGTTTCTTGCCTTCTGTTTCCCTCTCTTCTTGAATGAACTTCCACCATGTTAGCGCTAGTCCCCTTAATCTTGCTTTGGCAACCTTCACCTTTTGTGCCTCTGATACGCCTTCACATTCAAAATGGTTCTCCATCCCTTCAATCCATTCCATGACCAACTCTAAATTCATCTTACCAGTAAATAGGGGTATCCCCTCAAGAGATTTGCCACCCAATGCCTTGATGGCTTTAAGGAAAGGTTCCTCTTGTAATGGAGGATCAGGTTCAGGTACATAGTCCTCTTCATTCTCTTCCTTTCCCTTTTCTTCATTAATTTCCAACTTCTCTTTCATTTTTCCAGCTGTCTCTACCACTTCATCAAGCTTATCTTTCATAGCTTCTAAGGCTTCCTCAAGGAGGCTATTTTTCTCCCTTTGTTCTGTCACTTCCTTTGCCAACTCAGTATTTGTTACCATGGTGGTTTCTCCCACTGACTCACTTCCAAAATAAGACATACACAATGTCTTGTCCCAAACCTTTCAAGGCTCTGATACCAATTTGATGGGGAGGATCTTGAACAAGGTTCTAGCCTCAACTACTAGAACTCACTTTAGGCTTTCTCCTAGCCTCTTAGGGTATTTATCCTATACCCTAATCCATAGGAATCTTCTCTCTATTACCTTATTACACTAATCCTCACCAATCAACTCAAAACTCTATTTCACCATGGGGTCTCCCTAGTGCTCTCATTGCACCGTTCTTGACAACTGGCTTCCAGGAGTGCATTCTTGGCTATATTGAATTCCAAGGCTTGTATTAGGTCTCATTCAACAGTTTTTAGGATCACTAAGTGAATTGGAGTATTGGGTTTCCAATCGATTTGAAGATTGCATAGTTAAGAGGGCTACCAAGACTAATAACAAAATTAGGCCTCCAAAACTGATTTTTGGCTTATATCTACTCAAACCCTTAAGAAGTACTCAAAAAAATTTATGATTTGGATACCCTTTTGGCTCCCCTTGAAGATTTTTCAGGTCTGCAACACCCAGGTCATCTGTACAAGGGATTTCCAAAAATATGTCTATTTACAAGGGTTTCTTGTTTGTATGAACAGGAATATAGAGAGTTCTTCCTTCCACCACTCAAATGGACTCTAAATGACTAAACTCCTAGAATTAACTTCTTTCACTCACCACTCTTGCCTTCCATGAATTTGTATTGCACCCAACACCCCATTCTATGCCCCTTTCAAACACTTATTTGCTGATTTCATTGCCTAGCCAAGTATGCAAACTCGCCTAGGGCCTCTTGGAAAAAACAAAAAACCTCTGCAAAACAAGACAAAAATACATATTTACATTTTTTATACAGTCTATTACTTGATTCCAAAAGGCCATCATGGTTCCACCATTGGAATTCAAGTTATAGAGATTTCTTTGCTGATTGCTGTGTACAGACCAGCGAACTGGCAACTTTAAAAAGATTTTTCAAACTAGTAATGAAACTGATCAAAAAAACTCTTAATCTTTACCCAAGAATCTACATTCCATACACTATAAAATCACATGAAAACAGCAACCCTATCAATCCATTAAAGGTGTGGATGAAGGGTGAAATCAGAAAACTGTCATCAAAATGCTCAGTTTTCTCTTCATTCCAATGCCAAAATTCGTACAAAAGCATATGCCAACCGTCAAACTAACCTTGATTGGTCTTAAATACCTCTTACCCATGTGAATCAACAGATCCCATAGGTTTCCAAATGATTCTTGAAGCCCTTATAAAGTTTTAGCACTTTTTGTCAATGTTGTCAAGCAACTTTGCAAAGTTGCAAAGTTGCCAAGTGCAACTTTTGCACTATTGTGCATTTAATGGCTCCATGACCTCAAACATGGTTAAATGAACCTATTTCCATGTAATTACAACTTTTAACATATTTTCCATGTTTCCCATCCTCCTGGGGTCTTGGTCAGTGTTTGACCATTCTAGGCTCTAACAAGCAATTTAAGCAATTTTGCCAACATAGAAGCAACTTGGAAACTCAAACACAACAAAAACCTATTTACAAACACAACTCACACACTTGGGGCTTTATCACATAGGCCTTATTCATGTGGTCTAGCCAAGACCACTACAAGCCAAAAATGATTTAGGAAACTTGGCATATTTCCTAGGTGCTCCTGCACCAGGTAGGGAATCCCCTAAGTTTTTTATTGCAAAGAAAATTGAAGGATTAATGAAGGAGAGATTCACCACCACAAAGGAAGGAAATATTGAAGAAGGTAGGATCAGCAGACAAAGGAAAATGGATAGGGACAGGAAAAGACAAGAGGCCAGGTGGTTTTTCCCCCCTAAAAATTGGTACAAGGTCAATTTTTATGGGGTTGCTAAAGGGAACCTAGGCCTTGCTAGTAGTGGAGGCATCATAAAGAAAAACTATGGTGGAGGATTTGTGGCTTTTTCCTGCCCACTTAAACAATAGATGAACAATTTCGTTGAAGCCAGTGCTGCTAGTCAAATTGTTAAACTACCCTTGGCATCTAGAATTGGGAACCTATGGCTAGAGGAGGATTCATCAAACATCATCAATTGTGTCAATGGTCACTCTACACCTTCTTGGACAATTGTGAATATGATCAGGGAATTAAAGTCTAATCTGGGCAAGTTCAAAAAGGCCTATATCAACCATGTGTATAGGGAAGCCAACTCGACTACTAATTGGTTTACTAATGAAGTGGTCATGAATAATGCGGACATGATGTGGCATGTTAGTGACATGTTTCCAACAGTAGTGAATAATTTAATTCTACAACATTGCATCCAGGGAAGTACTAGAAAATTCCAAAATTAATAATGGGAAGATTTGCAAGACTACACATAGGAGGGGGAGTTAATAAAAATTATGTGAAACTCTTTTTAAAACATAATAGCGTGTACAGACAGCATACTTTAAGGGTTGTTTTGAATACTACCATTAATACTAGTATTTTTGAAAACATTTTTAAGTTTCACAGTCTAAAGGAGGTTGAGGTTTGTAAGCATTTTGTGAGTAGGTGGGTGCTTTTTTTTTTTAGAGGAAACCATTGTAGGGAAGAGAAGCAGGAGGGAGCTGTCAGGACAGGTAGGGAACTAGAAGTTGAAACTGAAGGTTTGGCATAAATTAGAAAAGGGCAGAATCACTAGATTCCTGGAGGAGCTCCATGGATTAGATTCAGGAATCACCAAGATTATGATGGATTCATGGAAAAATGGGAGAGTCAAAATTGGTGCGGTCACTCACCATGTCAATCCAAAATTGATAGCTTGGGTTGTAGAAATCCATCTAGAACAGACTAATGTTTTTAGAGATAAGAAAATGTCGATGAATGTTGTCAAAGTTTCTTTGAAAGAAAAAAAGGAGCTGAATAAGCTTCTCGAGGTGGAGATGTATTATGTAATGGAGTCCATTAAAAAGCTTTGGAGGTATGTTCTCAGGATTATCATTGAATATATTTGCTTGGACCTCATATTTCATAGGATAAGAACACATCATTTTGTCTTACTTAATCACTTTAGGCATGGTATCAAAGTCTCTTTTCCTTTTTATCTCTTCACCACCATGAGAAAGGGTATTGAGGGTTTCAAGAGGAAACCAATTGCTAACCCAGCTCTTCACGAGGGATTACTCCTCTTGGTTTACGAGTATCTAAAGTATCAAACCAAGGGAAAATCCCTTGGTGATATTGGGTGTGCATCCAAGGAAATCAGGAGCTTAGACTCTAAGGATGTGTAGAGCATAAAATTGGAAGAAGATGAATTTTTTTGTATAAACCCAAAGAAAAAAGGAAACCCTCTACCTACATTCCCTGCAGAAAGAGCCCCAGAGGTTTACCCCCCATAAACCCTAAGCCCAAGCCTCAGGAGGAGGAGGAGGACAATGATAATGATGAGGATATTGACTTAGAGGAAATGGATAAAGAGGACGATGAGGAGGAGGAGAGGAAGGGGAGGGAAAGTGAAAAGGAGGAGGATTCAGTTGACATATTGAGGAATCCTAAGAAAATGAAAGCAAATGTGGCTTTAGAAACCAAAGACCACATCCCTGAGATTCTTGGCCCTAGCCCCACTTCCACCTTGTCTATAGATATTTTGGGAAAAGAGAGTGGGGAGGTGACAATGAAAAATAGGAGGAGGGCTTGGAGGAATTTTAATTCGAATATTACCCATTTGGGGATTGTTAGGGAGCCCTTGAATATTCAAATGATGGAGGACATTGATGGAAAAACCCACTACGAAGATCTCATTGATCCTAGTCTAGTTGTGATCTTTGATAATGCGATGAAAATTGGGCTTAACCTTTTGAACAATGTAAGGAACAACATGATAGAAAACTTTCGATCTATCAAATGGTTATTCCATGAAATTGAAGAACTTAAGGGGAGAAGAAGCCAGCAAGGTAACCAAAAAATTGGCAGTGGCCAGGGGCACAATGAAGAGGAATGAAGCCAAGATGGAAGCCAATGGCACTTCAAAATCTAGGAACATAGTGCTGACTAGGAGAACAGAATCACCAAGGTTGAACAAAGAGTCCAAAGGATGGAATTCTTCCACCAGAACTTGGAAAATCGGGTGATCACCACTTTGAATGCTCTGAATGAAAAAATTAATAACCTAGGTGAATCACTGATTAGTGCTAGATTTGGTGGGGAAAAGATGGAGAAGACCAGCCTAGAAATTGGGTAGGATAAGGATGATTTGAAAGAAACTACGGACGAAGTGGATGCTTAGAACAAGGACTAGGAGGACATAAACAATAGGAAGACCATAGAAGCTATAGAGTCCCTGTAGGTTCTTGATAGAGAGAATTGATAGTTAATGCTCTTGTTGTTGTCTCGTTCCTAGTGTAGCTAGTTTTTTCTTGTTCTAGGTTTGCTAGTTTATTGTTTCCTAGTTGTAGGCTTGTTGTCTAGGGTTGGCTTTTGTTAAGCAGTTTCGTTGATGCTGGACTTTTCTGAATATCTATTTTTTTGATATGTTGTAAAAACTCTCGAGTTTTAGGATCTCTATAAAACCTATTTTACTTAATCAAAAACTTCACATATACAAGTAGACATGAATTCATCTAATTGGAGTCATGAAGAAGATGCAACAACCAAAGAGGAGGAAGAAGACACAACATTTCTTGGCATTTAAACTAGTTCAACTTCTTTACTATCTTAACTAAATGTTCTTTCATTTGTTTCCTTGATATTTGTATCCTAATCTAATTTTAAAACACTTGTACATTAGTACATTATCATGGTTTATAGTTTTCCTTAAATTCTAAATGATTCATGTTCTTTCAAGTTTATAGTCTTCAGGAATTGTTCTTTCATTTTTTCCCTTTATGTTCTTTACTCTTTCAGTTTTGAATACCCTTACTTATAATTATACATCATCATTGTCTATATTATCTTTTAACCCTTTTTAATTATTTTTCATTAGAGGAAACCAAGTTTAAGAGGGATGATAACCCCTCTACAAATATATTGTGAGGGGGACCTAGAACCCTAATAACTACAAAAGAATTAGCAATACACACCAGTATCTAACCAAAAGTGAAACACCAACCTAACAAAAGAACATAAGAATTTAAAACTATACTATGAGGGTTTTACAAGTATCCCTAAACCAAATAACCTAAAGAAGGTTACAAAGTATGAGATGTATCACACACTTATAACCTTGTATGTGGTTTTGATAGGTTCTGTTGGAATGTCCAAAATGGGAAGAATACTTTTGAGGGGGACGGGGGTGGGGGGGTGTAGAATCAGAATTAGCACAATTTTAACATTTTCTAATGTTTTAAATCAAATAACTAAAAGTGAATTGCATACATATAAAGTAAACACATGCAATAAAAAATAACACCAGATTTGGTAACCCAGAAACCCTCTAGGAATAAGAAGGTAAAATTGGAGTGGGGATGATACATACAAAAATTACTATAGCAATAAATGTTTGACCACTTATGATGGTCTACCCTATTAAAGGCTTTACACTATGTCAATAGTGACCTGATTAGAGGATTTACAAACACTTTACATGAAGTGTCACCTTGTTAAAGGATTTGCAATAGGCTGTTAAACCCACCTAATACAATAGGATTTTCAATCACCTTCTCCAAATGTTCTCCTACCTAGTTGTTAAGCTAACCTATCAATATAGGATTTCCAACTTCTAATACAATGGCAAGAAAGTATTAGAACAATAAAATTGACAGTATGCAATCTCTAATTGTTGGATTCAGGCACTTGATTTGCTCTTTCTGATCTTGATCCTCTGAGATCTAATAGCTGATTGCATTTCTTGTTCCTTGTGCTATTTTGATCAATGGGATATGAAATTGCTGCTTTGTTCCTCTAAGTCTTTTCTTCTTCACACTAAATTTCACTATAGTCTCCCCATACACTATTCTCTACCACATACCTAATGTAGTTTTGAACTCTTTTTAAATATTGTGAAGACTTAGGGTTAGCTATGGATCTACAATCCATATTAAATCTCAAATTCCCGCTCATTTCTTGCATTTTCCTCATTGGTTACATGCCTTCTCCATTTTTATGATCGGCTGCATGAAGATCACATGGGAATCATAAAAGATTCGTTCTTATCCTTTTTCTCTTTCAAAATCCTTCTATGTCAGCTCCAAAAATAGTTTACATCAAAGTTTGTGAGGGCACAAACTTATATGTTGTTTATGTGTTACTCAATACATACTAGACTACTTGTGCTGAGCACATATATTATCCTTGATTTCTTGGCACCTATTACACTCTATCTCACTTGGCACATATATGATTATGGCTCACTCAGCATATGAAGCATTCTAACTTGCTCAACATCAACTATGACTTGGCACCTATATGTCACTTGGCAATTATATACTACTCGGCACCTAAAGTCACTCGACACCTATTGAAAATACTAACTCGACACACACTGTGGCTTAGCATACATAGTGTACTCGGCATTCAATGTAGAAATTGATTAAGTGTGTTGACACTCAAATGTCAAAACCATCTAAGGACCAACAATCTCCCCCTTTGACATGAGTGTCAAAAACACTTAACTAGACATTACTAGTCTTTCCTTATGAGTACCTTGTCCACAAAATTTCATAATTTTATTTAAAATTTGTTCAAAATACCTTCTTCCCCTGAGCTATTTGTGCCTTGTCATTCTTGCAATCAAAATTCTGTGTTGAATTTACCTGATATTCTTTGTCTTTTGCTTTGTACATGTTTCTTAGTATCTGTTTTATCAAAGCTTATGAAATTATTGCATTTCGTATCAGAGCTATTTTCCATATGATTGCCAAAATTTTGTATCTCCTCCTTTTGACTATATTAGAATGAATCAAAGATTGTAAACAAAATTTATAGCATTCTCCCCCTTTGACATAACTTCCTTATTGTTATTTCTCCCCCTATCTTATTATTATTTCTCCCCCTTTTTGACACTTATGTCAAAGGCTTCTAAGGATTACTACCATACTTAACCAAAAGATTACTATTTACAACCATTATTGTTTTCAGAGTTGTATCCCAATTCTCCAAAGCAATGTCAAGTGACTTGTGCTAGATGACAGTCTCTGCAGGAAGGTGTACAAGTCCATCAAGTGTAGAAAAATTTGGATCTTTCTTTGGTATTGTCAAGCTCTAGAGGTGTGTTTTTAAATTCTGCCATTATGGCATACACAGATTCCTCTACTTTATTTTTCTCTTCCTTACTGAGCTTATTGAAATTAAGGGACTTTAAATCATTCAAATCTGCATTTTTAATCTTATTACAAAGTTTGTCAATTGCAGATTTAGGAGGATGGCTTACCACTTTAAATTGGCTGATGTCCTCAGATTTTGTTCTCTCCTCATCATCTGTATCTAGTTGTTCCACATACCTTCTTCTCTTCTTGGGCTCTTTAGCTAGCTGTATAGTGACTTTATTCTTTTCCTTTGTTGTCACTTTGGCCTTTTGAGTGATTGCTCTTGTAGTGGCCCTTGTTATTGTTGGCTTAGCTAGAGCTGGCTCAGTGACCTTCTTAAGCTTGGGTTGAGCTGTAGGTGTAATACCCCAAATTGGCTCATTGCCATGATACCAATTCTGGTCTATTTTTTATCAATCCTAAGTCCTATTTCACTAGGCAAATTCTTATTCTACTACTCGCTACTTGACTTAAATGTCAAATGCAGAAAACCCTAATCTACATTCATCATGCTTATTATTTAATTCCTATAGTATTTACTCATATTAGTTACATTAAACCTATTGATTAATATTTAATTTAATTAATAAGTATTTATACTTTAAATTATATTAAATTATACCCTAAGGCTAATGTACTATGGAATTAAATTTATCTAATTTAATAAATATTCCTATTTTAATTAATTAAACGAAATTATTTAATTAAATGGAGAACTTACTTCTAATTAATTAAACAAAGTTATTTAATTAAATGGGAAGTCATTCCTAATTAAGTAAATGAAGTTATTTAATTAAATAAGAAAAGTGCCTCTAATTAATTAAATAGAATTATTTAATTAAATGAAAAAGGTAATTATGAGAACATATCTCATTTTATTAAATTATATTATATCCTAAGACTAATGTACTATGGGATTAAATTTATTTAATTTAATAAATATGCCTATTTTAATTAATTAAACGAAATTATTTAATTAAATGGAGAACTTACTTCTAATTAATTAAACAAAGTTATTTAATTAAATGAGAAGTCATTCCTAATTAATTAAATAAGAAAAGTGCCTCTAATTAATTAAATAGAATTATTTAATTAAATGAAAAAGGTAATTATGAGAGCATATCTCATTTTATTAAATTAAATATCTCTCCAAAATCCTTCTTCAGTTCAAAAAGGGAAATTCCCAGTTCACTATTGATCAAAAAGGAATTAAATCAGTTAACTTCTTATTCTACTCAAATTGAATAAGGTAACTCCTTATTCTACTCAAATTAAATTAGTTAACTCCTTTTTCTACTCAAATTGAACTAGTTAACTCCTTATTTTACTCAAATTAAATCTGTTAACTCCCTTTAATTTGGGAATCTCCCTTTATGACTGAACTTCACCTTTAATCCTGACCTTTGATTGGAATCAATCTCAACCGTTGATGGATTTTAGGAAAGTATGTTTAAGACACCCTCATCTCTTCATTTTAGAGGAGGATGAATTTGGAGAATTTGCATCAAATTGCTGCTGGAATTCATACTCACATTTGCTCATATTTTACATACATATTGCATTCTTAGTTTAAATTCATCTAGCTTAATAATGCATACATTTTTAGTTTAATGTCTTTTATTTCTTAGATTAATTTCTTGTACTTCATCTAGATTACTTGCACATTCATATAGCTTAAATTGCATTCAAATCCTTCATTCTTACAAGGTCTGGTTGCTTAAACACCTTGAATCTGAGGATATCTAACAAGCAATTCCCTTTAGATAGAAGGCAACAGGTCGCTTTGCAGGCTGATTTTTGAATGAACAATCAAATGTTCATTCTGGGATGAATCCACATACAATGACAGTGTTGAAGTGTGTGTGTTAGCAGAGGCCACATATTCATGCATATAGTAGGCTGTATTTTTTCCTTTCTCATCTTTAGCTTAGTAGGTCTAGGTGCTTCCCTAGCTTCTTTTCCCTCAACACCTTCCTCTTTGTCTTCCCCTAAGCCTTGGGTCAGCTCTACTGGGCCTTACCTTCACTGTCCTTCTTCTTCAGTATCTCCTTCTCCTTGTTCTTTTTCTCCTTCTTCTTCACTTGCTTATCCCTCAATGCTTGCCCCAAATGTCTTCTTTATCTTCCTTACCATTTTATCTTTCTTCTTGATGACAGAAGCTATTTTCAATTCAGTCTCAACTTTAGACTTGACAACATCATATGTCCCAAAGTGAGGAGCTACCTTATCTATTTCTTATACAAGAAATGTTGTGATTTTTGTTGAGGCTTCATCTACATCAAGCTCATATCCTAATGGCCTTAGCCATCTTACTCTTGGTATTGTTGCTTGGCTATAGGTGTAGTCAATGTCAACCATGAAGCATATGTCATTGATAGGTTTCTCTACCAATGAGACTAGTATTCTAATTCTCTGCTTCATTAATTTCTTAAAGTCTTCGAAATAAATTGTCATTTGAGCCTCAAAATTGTCTCCCATCTAATCAATGAATTCATTAATTTGTGTAATAGCAGTCTTTTTTGGGATTCCAATTTACCTTTCCTATAGAAGGGAATTCTTCCATCACATAAAAGAATATACTCATCAGAACTAAGCCAAATTTATATTGTGCACCCTTTGATCTCCTTATTTCTCCTAGGTTCTCATTAATTTGCTACAACATGAGTTATACCAAATCATAGGTGTGATCTTTTTTCACGATTTTGTAGGCTACATCAATTGCTAGAGATGGCACATTGTTTAGTCTACTAGATTGATAAAATTTGTGAGATATAATTCTCATAGAAAAATATAGAAGTGGATCAATTATTGTATCAACGATCATTCTCCTATTGTTCCATTTTTCTCCAGTATTTTTCTCAATGACCTCCTTTCTATCACTTCTCAAGGTCTTTGGTCAATCTAGGGTTGGGAATCTTGTAACTCTATGAACTATTCTCTTGGTAATATTAATAGGTCCTATCTACAACCATAGATAGCCATCATGAATTTGACTTAGAACAATGTGAATCCATTCAGTTTTGAATCCTATAGGTTAGACTAGGGCATTGGTCAAACCCTTTTTCTCAACTATCTTGAATTCCTTCTTTAGAATTTTGTTCTCACATAGTTTTTCATAAGCTTGGAATATTTCAAAATCACCTATGGCACCAATTTTGTAGTTGTAGCACTTTCTTGCATCTTGCACCATTACTACATTGGGTGGAATGATGGATAATGCACTAGTTGGGTCATTTCTGTAGGCAACTTTGGGGATTGGCCTAAATTAGGGTTGTTTGACCTCACTACTAACTAGCTGAATCTCATGACTCTCTTTTGCTTTGGGCTTTCTAGAGCTAGAGGCCATTTTACTGAACTAGGGTTTTAAATGTATTAAAACTTTAACTTCTGTGTGGCTTGGCATTTGATAAATACCTTTGAATCGATGAGTTCATGCTGATTAGTATTGAGATCTGTGTAAATGGTTGTTAGGTTGATGCTTGATCACTTCTTCGCTCTCCCCGTCCTTGCTTTGTGTTCGAATGGCATGAAAATGAACGAAAATTGACCTTATACCTATCAAAGACCTATCATTAAATTCTTTGTGTATACAACTTTAAACTCAGTACTTGAAGGTTTCATCATCACCCAACTCCCATTGTATTTCATTTACTCAACTTTTACAAGACTTCTACCTCACTTAATTTCAATTATCAGCTTAGTCAATATTAGAAACTTGACATCCATTGGAGCTTAACTCGGCATGCAAGGGTAACTCAACAGCTTCTTCAAAGTTTTACTTGGCATCTAAATGCTTCCGTAGATTTCTTCTCTACAATACTCCTTTTCTCTTGGAACTGATGTAAGATATAACTTTGTATATCAATCCCATACACCTTTCTTTTTCTTAGTTGGATGAAGTGTGATCACTTGACCTCTTGGGTGAAGTGATCTCTCCATTTGATGTGCTGCACTCACCTTTCTTCTTCCAAGTCTTGTTCATTTGTCCTCTTATTTGGTCAACATCAACCTTCTCTTTTCCTTTGTTGACTTTTGTCTTGGGTACTTTTGACTTTATTGGGTAATTCCTACTGATATAACAAGTCTTCAAGCAACTAAAACATGTAGTTTGACTTAACCATCTACTGTAACTCCCCTTAAAATGTGTTCTTATGCAAGTCTTAGGGATGTGTCTATACTCCTAACAATAGTGATAGCTATGTACTTGGTATTGTAATCCTAGTTATAGTAATGTGCATGGTTGGTTCCTCTTGCAAGCTGATTAGGTGTCCACATAGGATTTGATTTGCATTAAAATTCTCTATGTCCATACATTTTTTAGTTGTAGTAGTAACCTTCAATTTTTTATGTCCTCATTGTCTTTGTTCTACATTCATGTGCTTGATATCCTTGTTTTTTGCACTTATGACAAAAGATTGCATTTGTAGGCTTATCATGCTAATGATTATTCTTTCTCCTACACAAATTAGAGGTATGTCCCCTTTTACCACAAAAATGATAAGTAGGTTTATTTTTCTTACTTTTGTTACTCCTTTCTTCTGTAGTTTTGGATGATTCTCCTTTTTTAGTGCTGGTGCAACCAAGTCCTGAAGTGTCGTTACTAGCCCTTGGTGATTTTAGTAGTTGCACAAAATACTTGATAGCCTCATTGGGCTTGTTGTATCTTTCTACTATCTCCTTTTCTCTCTTCAATTCATTTTGCATCTTAAAGGTGGAGATCTCAATGTCCTTCATGTTAAGCTCATGATGAACATTCATCATCTAACTTAAGGTATCTAGCTACATGTTTGAAATCTTTTCAAACTCAATTGTCTTATCTTCCAGTCTATTGGTAAGATTTTTCTTGTCATCTTCTATCATGGCTTTGTCTTGAATGTTACTCATCTTTTGTTTAGTCACTTCATAAAGCATTATAGCTTGTGATTCTTGTTCAAGCTTGAGTAATCTAACTTGTTCAGCTTGTGCTCTATTTTTCTCCATCAGTTCTTCTATTGCTGCATCAAATTCCTTGGAATCTCAATTGGGAAAAACTTGTGTGGTATCAATCTCATTTTAGTGTATGTCATTTTAAGCTATGGCTATCTCCTTCCTTCTTTTTAAGGACTTTCTCAATTCTTCTCTAGCTTCTTCCACTTTGTGTAGAGCTAAGTGCACATCAATCACCTGATTGTCTATGATCTTCCCAAATTTGAAGATTTCCATCTTCAAATCTTTTCTCTAAGCTGTTAGGCTTCTCCTTTCGAGAACCAATTGTTGGAATGTCCAAAATGGGAAGAATACTTCTGAGAGGGGGAGTGAATCAGAATTACCACACTTTTAACCATTTCTAATCTTTTAAATAAAATAACTGAAAGTAAATTACATGCATATAAATACATTAAATAGCCATAAAGTAAACACATGCAATAACACATAACACTAGATTTTGTAACCCAGAAACCCTCTAGGAATAAGAAGGTAAAACTTGAGTGGGGATGATACCCACAAAAATTACTGTAGCAATAAATGTTTGACCACTTCTGATAGTCTGCCCTATGAAAGGCCTGCCTTGTTAAAGGCTTTAGATTGTGTCAATATTGACTTGATTAGAGGATTTACAAACACTTTACATGAAGTGTCACTCTATTAAAGGATTTGCAATAGGCTATTAAACCCACCTAACATAATAGGATTTTCAATCACCTTATCCAAAGGTTCTCCTGCCTAGCTGTTAAGCTAATCTATCTATATAGGATTTCCAATTTCTAATACAATGGAAAAAAAGTATTAGAACAATAAATCTGACATTATGCAATCTCTAAATGCTCGATTTAGGAACTTGATCTACTCTCTGATCTTGATCCTCTGAGATCTAATATCTGATCATGTCGCTTGTCCCTTGTGTTGTTCTAATCAACTAGATATGAAATTGCTGCTATGTTCCTCTAAGTCTTTCCTTCTTCACACTGAATTTCACTATAGTCTTCCCATACACTATTCTCTACCACATACCTAATAGAGTTTTTGATCTCCCTTTAAAGATTGTGAATACTTCGGTTTAGGTATGGATCTACAATCCATGTTGAATATCAAATTCCTGCTCATTCCTTGCATTTCCTCATTGGTTGCATGCCTTCTCCATTTTTTTGATTGGTTGCATGTAGTAGATTGCATAAGAATCATAAAATATTTGTTCTTATCCTTTTTCTTTTTTGAAATCCTTCTATGTCGGCTCCAAAAATGGTTTACATTTGAGTTTGTGATGGCACAAACTCATATGTTGATTATGTGTTACTTGACACATACTGGACTACTAGTGCTTGGCACATATACTATCCTGGATTACTTGGCACCTATTACACTCTATCTCACTTAGCACATATGTGATTCTAGCTCACTCAACATATGAAGCATTCTAATTTGCTCGACATCAAGTGTGACTTGGAACCTATATGTCACTCGGAAAATATATATTGCTCGGCACCTATATATTTCTCAGCACCTGTTGAAAATACTAACTTGGCACACATTGTGTCTCGACATACATAGTGTACTCAACTTCAATGTAGAAAGTGATTAAGTGTGTTGACACTCAAATTTCAAAACCATCTTAGGACCATCAAGCTCCCCAAGCCTTAAAAACCAACCTCAAATAATTACACATCGTAAATGTCACTCAAACATAAGTTTTTTCATAAGACTCAAAACTGTAAACCTTGAATGGGATTTTAAAATGATCCCCCAACATTAAGTCAAGACAACTAAAAAGATTACTCATCACAGTTCTATCTACAAC
The DNA here is from genome assembly GCA_028749045.1 of Cupressus sempervirens. NCBI lineage: Eukaryota > Viridiplantae > Streptophyta > Pinopsida > Cupressales > Cupressaceae > Cupressus > Cupressus sempervirens. Next base: position 326,232,068 of record CM053789.1, read on the forward strand.
TATGGCATTTTGCAAGGTTCCCCAAACCAAAATAGCCATCCTTTGAATATATATGTATATGTGTGTGTGTGTGTGTGTGTGTGTATATATATATATATACACACACACACACACACACTAAAAAACCAGGTGACAATTAGGGATTTTTGGAGGCTCCCCAAACCTTATTTGGGTATGTGAATTTCTCTCATAACCAAATAAATTAACCTATAGAGAATAAACCATAAAGATACCATTGAAGAACTCTTGGGATTTAATATGATACCTAAAATAATCTAAGGGTTTTAAAAGTATCCCTTAACATACAAAGAGGATTTTGACATAGGCCCCTCAACCAAGAATCTGTTGTAAGGAGAGAACAATCCCTCCCCTAAATCCACCCATAACTCCCCAACAAGTCTCTTGTCCATGCCAATATGAGAGGATCAAACCTCAATAGGAACAATATAAAGGGGAGAAGATGAAAGATGGATTCTTAAAATGTTCAACTTTGGATCGAGTGATATAAACCAAGAGTAACCAAACAAAGTCCCCCATACACATCCTCTCTTGATCCAAAATCCACCTCCATAGGATCATTCATAACCTCAAGTGATCCATACAAAGAAGACATATGAGAACAAAATTACCACCACTTGAAAATCTATCACATAAATAGATCTCACATCAATGCGGGCCATAAACACCTCTATAGGAACAAGATATAGAAGTTAGCTTAAACCTAAATCAATTAAACTTTCCTTGTACAAGGAACTAAACTAGAAGAAAATGGGAATAAATAGACCCATAGATTACCAAATACAAGAAAATCCCTAAACATAAATAATAAATGAATGAATAGGGATACCTCATGTTTGGAAGGATAAGCCACATATAAAGGAAATTCAGCCACACCACTCCATAACAATTCTAAAATACATCATAATCTAGAATGGTTATATCATAATCATTGCTACCATTTGTTATGATTAATCCCACACTAGTAATCATAGATAATTGGATTATCATTGTCATCTCTTCAAAATAATATTAGTTTATGTTTTTTGTTAACAAATTAATGTTACTCTTTCCATAGATCGATACTTGATTACATATGGTGCCAAGAGGATTAATATTTGATTAGCAATTTGACTATGAAGTAAATCAACATTAATGTTTCCATATTTTTGAAGTTCCTCCTAGCAATAGATGTATTTTTATGTTTTCTTATGAAGTTGTCATTTATTGATCCTTAGCATCACCAACTACTTGGTTTGATTAACAACATTAGTTTATGTCTTCATAATGATCTAATTTTAATATCCTTGTAAAATACATGTGTTTCTCAAATGTAGCAATCTCTTGCATTTATATTGAGAATGAGCCAATAAGTGATCTGATGAATGGATCTAGACTAATTGCAGTATTGAATGCTTAAATAAAATCAAATTAGCAGAAGTCTTAATACATTTATACATAAATGAAATTAAGCATCAAAAACTCAAAAACTTGAGGTGAAATAAATAGAATTGAAAGAGAGAAGAAGATATAAAGTGCAAAAAAAAATTGATTTCAAAGTTCACCACAAATGTGACTATGTCTCCAGCTTAGCTCCAATAGAATATGAAAAATCTGATTAATTTCCAAAAATCAATTACAATTATGCACCAAGACCATTTCTTCTAGCACTTCTATAGCATAACAATTCTTTGAAGTACGAAAATGGCTCCAAAAATCTACCTATTCCTTCAAAACTTTACCACTTGGACTTAAAAATTTCCCATAGACTTACAAGGTAATTCTCTAAGATTAATTCCCACAAGAATTCCTTCTCCAAAGTCTAATTGTTTTACAAAGGAAAATAATCCCCTTTTTATACAAAAAAAATGCCCTATTTGGTATAAAACCAAATAACAAAACCCCCATTTTAAAATAGCAAAATAACTCCCTCCTATTTGGCTTTAATCATGATAAGCCAAACATTTAAAACCACAATCCCAAAATTAATAACCACTCCCTTATTTTGAATAACAAATAAAAAAACCCCATTTTAATTATAAATTTATGCATATAATCTATTTGGTTTGTTGTATGAGGCTCAAAACCCTATATAGTTGGCTCGTTTTCAAAACAAAATGCATTTCCCAAAATTAGTGGGCAAGTATGTTGGAATGGCATGTGGAAGTTTGGTAGTTCAAACTACATTCAGCTCCACTTTGAAATCGGCTTACATGCATTTAATACTCCACAAATCCCATGACTCACGCATGGCTCAATGGAAAGGAGGGAAAATAAGAAGTGGGAGGTTATGGGTTCAAAACCCATAACAACAATTTTTCAAACCCAAATTAATTCATCCTCTTATGCCACGTGCCATTCTTAGATTGGACCAAAATGATGATTGTACATGCTGACATCATGCTGATGTCATCATTATTACATTTTTTCTCCAAAATTCAAACAACCATAACTTCATATGAGCTCCATTTTTGATGAATTGAACGTCGTTGGAAAGCTCTCATCAGGCTCTTCATTTTGAAATCCATTATTGACCACTTTTGAGATGGTCTGATCTCACCCATTATCTAGCCTTCTATTTCACCTATTTGACCAAACTTTGACCAAGCATAGCTTTTGCATACGGACTCCATTTTTGTCCGTTCGAGTTGCATTGGAATCAGGATGTCGAGATCTTTTTGATGGTGCTAAATCTAGAGATTTGAAGACACTTCAATTTTCACTAAAAATATCCACCGGATCAATAAGAGACATGTCCTTTCATGAGACATGTCCATTCATCATTATGTAAATAGTCCAATGAAAAATATAATTTTATAGTTATATATATATATATATATATATATATATATATATATATATATATATATATATATATATATATGTCCATGATTCATTATTATATATTTTTCTCTTAATATTATCCTAAGCATCTCCCATAGTAGAATCCATTGGATTAGGAGTTCATTCCTTTGAAGCTATCTCCTCCTTCATAAGGAATCATTGAGGGTTTCCTTGTGAGGAACTCCTATTTAGTTGTATTGAGCAATTTCACTATTTTCTTCCAACTAGTCCACCTCCTCATCATCTGCTTGAGATAAAAATCCTAATTCTACCAAATTCTTTAGGGAAGCCTTTATCTCAAGGTCCCCCTCTCTTGAGTTTGGATGACCATCTAACATAGGTACCCTAATCCCTCTAGGATCTTTCTCTCTCATGTTATAGTCAAATACAATGTGAGTATTTGACTATTTTAAAATTAAGGCATCTTACAACATCATCTTTTGGAGATCAAATTCCTTCTCTCAAGAATCCCCCAAAAGAATCATAGATTCCACTTCTTGCACCTAAAAAATTAGTCTCTCCTCATGAGAGTCTATTTATAGAGTGGCATGAATTATGACCCTTTCCTTCTCTTAACTTGGTAACTTGTCTCCCAAAAAATAATGCTAGACATCTTCTGCTATGCAAATTCGGTTGTCAACCTTTTCCTCTTTATTTATAGTGAATGTGTCATTTGAAGATTTATTATTTGCATTATCCACCAATTCTCATTGTGAGGTCACTACATCTTAACCTCTGTCCCCTTTTCGTGACACCAAACACATATTCATGAATGAGGTTGGGTACTCCTAAGCCATATTTATTCCCCTTTTGATATCATTGCAATCACATGTGATATGTCCTATCTTATCTTGTTTACCTCTCACCTTCCTAAATATTCCCACAACCATCTTATGAACACGAATATCATAAGTTTATAAATAAATAATATCTCCTTTGGACATATCTTCATGATTTCATTTAGGATACAAAGTCTAAAAAACTACTTGCATTCAACAAAATGCACCCAATCATGCCTTAGAAAAATGCTCACCAAATCTCCAACAATCTCCACAATGTCAATGTCTCTATATTGTAAGGGAACTAATTAGAGAGTTACCCAAAAGGGATACTATGTCATTTCACACTATTTTGGGTTTTAAAATTTGAATTTCATATCAATGAAAAATCTCATCCCATTCATAAATTGTTCCTTCCATTTATGCACATGATCCTATCCTGTTTACCTCCAAAAAATGGAAATAAAGAATCTCCCCCATTATTAATAAAAAAAGATTCTACAAATCCTTCCCTATAATTCTTAAACCAACTTGAAATGGATTCATTGTTACGATAGTGATTGCAGACCTTACCTATCAAGGATTGATTCCATAATCATCAATTTGTGAAAGCAGCATGTCTTCTAGAAATGAAATCTTGTGTTCTTCATCCTAGAGGTGAGATTATCATCTATTCTTCTCCAGATATATACACATTTGGTGTAGGAGCACCTTAATAAAAATTCCTAAGATTAATTCTTTGTTTTGGTTTTGGGATGTACCAACTCTAGCCAAGTCAGGAGGGTAATTTTGGGGCTTACTAGGTCATCTCTTTATTTGAGTTGGTTCCTCGATGAAGTTTCCATTTTAAGAGATTTTGGTCCCATTGTTTAAATGTTGTTTGTGTTAGGTGTTATGGGTTTAGGACCAAAAAAGAATGAGGAATATGTGGTTTTTAAGCTATCTTTTTCTCCATGATGATTTTACATTCCTTTGCATGGATTGGAGATCCTACATGTTATTTGGAGCAAGCGATGAGAAAGATGTCAATATTGACAAAGTTGTCAAATAGAAAAAAGTGGTTTAAAAAAATGTTGATTGATGCTCTAAAGGCCAAATCATTCCTAAACATCATTATTGGACAATCTTAGACCTACTTGGAAGGTTTCAAGTGATAGAGGTTTAAAAATTGTAAAAAAGGCAAAACTTGTCAACAACTTTGAAAAGTTGCTTGACAACATTTGAGCAAGAAGTACATATGTCATGGTCTTGTTGTGGATGGCCATCATAACTCTCTAAAACCTCTTGGTATGCTTATAAAAACCACAAAATGACCCATTCCAAGGGTTGAAGATTGTAAGAGGAAAGTTTTGTCATTAAGAATTATGAATTCTACACAACTTTGATAGTTTTTACTTGTTTTCAGTTTTCTATACTCAAGAATGGATTGAAGTTCAAGTTTTTTCTTTGGATTAGTGTATTTAATATTTTTACAAAACTTTTTAATTAATATTTCTATGTTTTAGAGTCCATTTGGTTAGGTTTTGATTTTTTTCGTAAACATATTATATGCTACTCTAGTCTTAGAAGTTTCCACAAAAGTGTGTCCCCATGAGTTCCTACCATGCATTCATCAAAAACTTAAGGGAAATGGGAATGGAGCCAGTACACATAATTTATATGAATTCTTGGGTGGTGGATAGATGCACATCTATTTTTAATGTGATGCCCCAGGCAAGTCATAGTTACTTGGTTAGGCAATCACAGTGTTTGTAGGAAGGATTGACAATTTGAATGTGATGGATACTTCAAACTAGGAGTTTCATAATGGAGAGGGGTGAGAGATGTTTCTGTGTGCCAGAGGGGGAATTTTCAACCCATGTTTTGACGGGCTTTTGAATAGACCCTAGCTAATGTTTTCATTCATTTTGTGTAACCCTTAAAGTTAGGCATAAAAATTGTTTTTAGGTGTACAAATGGCTTCGAGACCCAATATGCATAAAATCCCTTGAAGTTTTCCAAAATGGTACTCGAACCTAAATTTATTTTTGCATATTGGTTAAAACCCAAAAACCCAAGTTGGAGGGTTAATTCAATTAGGCCTAATTGGTGCAGCTTAAGTAGTTTTGCAAGAATTAGTAGAAAACCCTATTGGACTTGAGTCTAGGAGGTTTAATTATGCTAAAAAAAATCATAATAGGGTCTTTAACTCTTTGAGATTAGTCAAATGAGAAAGAATGATTAAAAACTCATTTTGACAATATATCATGGACAATGCACTTGATGACAGCAAGAAGTAATACATTGGTGTAAATGGGTAGTGAAGAGTTGGATGATATGATAGAGATCCTCTAGTGGTTATGGAAATAAGGTGAACACTAAGAGGCTAAGAGAAAGCCTAAGTAATTCCTAAAACAAGAATAGAGTTGAGTGAGCAAACTACCTTGCATTACATTAGAGTCATATCAGAGAAAAAGGATTTGGGTTTTCAGTTAAATGTTTCATACTAAAGAATCAATTGGAGAAACAATCATGGTGATCAATGCAGAGTTGTCCAAAGAGGTGGGTGAGAAAAAGGAGACAAAATATCCTTGAAGAAGCCCAAAAGAAATTATGAAAACCAAACTAGAAGAAGTAACCAAGTTACCTAAGAAGAAAGACCAAGAAGGTGAAAGTAGTATTAAGGGTAAAGAGAAGATTGATGAAGAAGATTTTATCACTTAACTAGACCTTCTCATGGATGAAGAGCCATTCCTAAAGGCTATCAAGGATTAGGAGGAAAAGAACTAGATGGAATTCCTTTGTTTAATTGGAAGATGGAGAACCACTTTGAGTGTAAAGGGGTAAGTCAAGAACAAAGAGTTAAGGTAGCCAAATCTAGGCTAAGAGGATCAAACCTAACATGGTGGAATTAAAGCTAAGAAGAGAGGGAGAAAGTGGAAAAGAAACCCATTGGAAATTGGAAAGGAATGTTAACAAATGTGAAAGAAAAATATTTACTAGAGGACTATGAATTTCAATAAAATAAGAAGAGGCAAGCTTTATAAAAAAGGACATGGATGTTGCAACTTACACTAAATTTTTTTAGAAGTTATGTTTGAGGTAAAGAGTACAAGAAGATGAAACTATCAAAGTGGCTAGATGCCTAGAAGGATGGAAATGGAACATGCAAGAAGAGATCAACATATGGACTCCTACAATAGTCTATAAATGCTTCCAACATGCTCTGAAAGTGGAAGAGAAGAACAAGAAGAAGGTAAAATCTAAATTTAGAGGCAGAGGTAAGGAAGAGATAGAAGAGGTCAAAGAGGCTATAGTGGCAGAGGATCAGATTATAGGCCACAAGAGATAACAAGTTGATTGAAGAGTACAAAGCCATTGTTAGTGAGAGAAAAACTTCCACCCTACCTCCTAAGAAGCTTGCTAGCCACCAAATATACTTTATCCTAGGAGCTATCCTAACCAACAAAGCTTCCTATGAGATGATCCCTCAACAAAATGTGGAAATTTTCAAAAAAATCCAAGAGCTCCTAAACCAAGGCTTAATTAGGAAAAGCATTAGCCCTTGTGTAGCCCCTACTACTTTAGCATCCAAGAAAGGATGAACTTGGAGACTTTGTACTAATTCTAGAGCCATTAATATAATCATCATTAGGTATAAGTTCCCAATACCTAAAATTGAATATCTAATAGACTGTCTAGATGGGGTAAAATATTTCAGCAAGAAAGATTTGAAAAGTGGTTACCACCAAATTAGAATAAATGAAGGAGATGAGTCAAAAACAACCTTGCAAAACTAAAGAAGAGTATATCAAGAATTTGTAAATTATTTTAAAGAAATTGCATGAAGAAAAGCTAATGATCAATTTAGAGAAGTGTAACTTCATGAAACAAGAGTTATTTTATCTTGGCTTTATTTTGTCTCATGGTAACCTCAAAATGGATCAAGAGAAGGTGGACTCCATTTTAAGTTGGCCTACACCCAAGATTGCATTAGATGTGACCAGCTTCCATCGTTTGGCAAAGTATTATAGGAAGTTTATCTGACATTTCAATTGCATATGTGCTCCTATGTTGGATACAATCAAGGGTGGTATGAAGAAAAGGTTTTATTGGACCCTACAAGCTAATCATAGTGTTGAGACACTCAAAAGGAAGATTGGAAAATTTCCCATACTAGTTCTTACCAGTTTTGAGAAACTTTTCCAAGTGGAATGTGATGCCACTAATGTAGCCATTCAGATTGTTCTAAGCCAAGAAGGTATGCCATTGGATTTTCATAGTGAGAAGCTCAATGATGCAAAGAGGAAATACTCTTCCTCTGACTTAGAGTTGTATGCTCTAGTCAAGGCTCTAAGGAAATGTAGGCACTATTTGCTTCCAAAAGAATTTTTTGTATACTCATACAACCAAGCTCTTAGTTTCCTTAACTCCCATGACAAGCTCAACAAAAAGCATATGAAATGGGTAGAATATCTACAAGCCTACATATTTATAATCAAACATAAGAAGGAGGTGTAGAATAAGTTACTTGATGCATTGATTAGGAGGTTCCTCATAGTATGAGAAGTTAAACTCCAAATAATAGGTATTGAAAGCTTCCAATACCTATACAGTGATGATGAAGATTTTGCTCAAATCTATAGGGTATGCAAGGAGTTCAAAAATAACTTTCATGGTGATTTTTCTAATTAAACATTGTAGAATGATTTATTTTTTAAGGGGAGTGAACTTTGTATTCCTAGAGGGTCTATGAGGTAGAATTTAATCCATGAAAAGAAAAATGGGGCACTTAGTGGTCATTTTGGAGTCAATAAGACTCAAGAGTTAGTCACTAGGTTCAAGTTTTTGCCTAGGATGACTAGAGATATCCGATAGTATGTGGAGAGTTTTATAGTGCATCAAAAGGAAAAGGGCACATCCACTGAAATTGGTCTTTATCAACCACTCCCAATCCATAGCAGACCATGGGAATGCATCTCTATGGATTTTTTAGTTGGCTTACCAAAGACAAGGAATGGGTATGATAACATATATGTGATTGTGGATAAGTTTGGTAGGATGGCCCATTTCTGTACCTTGTAAGACCATAGATGATGCTTGTCATATTTCTCACTTGCTTTTCAAAGAGGTGGTTAGGATCCATGGACTACCTATGAGATTTTTTTTAGACAAGGACACCAAATTCATAAGCCACTTCTGAAAGACACTATGGGGAAGGCTTGGAACTAACTTATATTTTGTCTCTAGCTATCACCCATAGAGAGATGGCCAAACATAGGTGATTAATATGAGTCTTGGTAACCTGCTAAGGTGTCTGATAAAGAAGTAAGGTTAGACATGGGACCAACTCAATGTGAAGGTTGAATATGCCTACAATGACACAATGAATAGATCAAATGGTAAGAGTCATTTTGATATAGTTTATGGTTTTCATTCTAGAGGGATATTTGAATTGAGAGAGTTGAAGGATGAAACATGAGGTAGCAGTTATGATGAATAATTTACCCAATCCATAAGGGAATTCCATGAAAATGTGAGGAAGACTCTAGCTGAAAATGCTAATAAATTGAAACAAAAGGTGTATGCATCAAAGAGAGAGGTACAATTTTAGATAGGGGATCTTGTGATGGTACACTTGGACAAACATGGATTTCCAAAAGGGATACAACACAAGCTCTAGATAAGAAGGTTGGGACCTTGCAAAATACTTACCAAGTATGGAAACAATGCTTACAAGGTGGCACTTCCTGAAGACATTGGATTGTCCCCCATTTCCAATGTTGTAGATTTGATTTCCTAAAAAGGACCTATCTATTATGCTGATCAGAGTCTTCAAGAGATCAAACAAGATTTAGGAGATATACACCTAACCCCCACTCTACATCTGCAAGTAGATAGGATACTAGATTCAAGGATCTAAAAATAGACTAGAAAGAAGGACTACTCAGAACGTCTTGTGAAATGGCTTACCAGGGATGATGTTTATGCTACTCAGATTTGAGGGAAAAAATTCAAGAAGTTGGGTATTGATTTCTACTTACCTTGTCCAAGGATGGATTAACTTCTTCTTTTTGGGGGGAGTATCGTGCAAGAGCACCTTAATCAAACTTCGTAGGATTGTTTTTTTGTTTTGTTTTTGGCATGTACTAACACTAGCCAAGTTAGGAGGGTATTTTTGGGCCTTACTAGGTCATCTCTTTGAGTTGATTCCTAGATGAAGTTTCCATTCTAGGAGGTTTTGGTCTAATTTTTTAAGTTTTGTTTGTGCTAAGGGTTATGGTTCTAGGACCATTAAAGTATGAGGAAGGTATGGGTTTTAACCTATCTTGTTCTCCATTATGTTTTACATTCCTTTGCATGGATTGGAGAGCCTAAATGTCATTTGGAGCAAGAGGTGAGAAAGATGTCAAAAGATGTCAATGTTGACAAAGTTGTCAAATAGGACAAAGTGGTCAAAAACATGTGGATTGATGCTCTAAAGGCTAAATCATGCCTAGAAATTGTAAATGGAACATGTTAGAATTACTTTGAAAGTTCCAAGTGATAGAGGTTTAAAAATTACAAAAAATGTAAAAGTTGTCAGCAACTTTGAAAAGCTGCTTGACAACATTTGAGGAAGAAGTGCATATGTCATGGTCTTGAGGTGGATGGTTTCCATAAATTTCTAAAACCTCTTGGTAGGCTTGTAAAACCACAAAATGACCATTCCAAGGGTTGGATTTTGTAGAAGGAAAGTATTGTCTTTAAGAATTCCAAATAATTTTGACAGATTTTAATTGTTTTCATTTTTCTATACTCAAGAATTGATTGAAGTTTGAGTTTTCTCTTTGAATAAGTGTAGTTCATGTTTTTACAAACCTTTTGGTTTCATATTTCTATTTCGTGGAAGTTCATCTTGCTAGCTTTTGAAATTTTTTGGTAACAAACTGTGTTTTTCTCTAGTCTTGTCAGTTTCCACAAAAATGGCCCCGCCATGAGTTCCTACTATGCATTCATCATATAATTAACAAAAATTGGAATGGAGCTAGTGTAAATAATGTATATAAATTCTTGGGCCCTAGAGAGATGCACAAATATTTTTAATGTGATGCCCTGGGTAAGTCACAGTGTTTGTGGGAAGAATTGGAATTTTGAATTTTATGGATAATTCAAACTAGGAGCTTGAAAATGGAGAGAGGTGAGAGATGTTTCTATGTTCCAAAGGGGGAAGTTTGAGCCAATTTTTTTATGGGCTTTCGAATAGACCCTAGCTATTGTTGTCATTCATTTTGTGTAACCATAAAATTTAGGCATAAAAATTTCTTTCATGTGTACAAATGGGTTGGAGACCTGAGACCAACAAAATCCTTGAGGTTTTCCAAAAGGTTACTCGAATCTAAAGTTTTTTTTCCATCTTTTTCAGAGAAAATAGAGTTAAAACCCAAGAATCCAAGTAGGAGGACTAATTTAATTAATCCTAATTGGTGTATCTTGGGCAGCATTCCAAGAATCATTAGAAAACCCTATTGGACTTGAGTTTAGGAGGTTGAATGATGTTCAAAAGTATCATAAGGGAGTCTATCACTCTTTGAGGTTAGTCAAATGAACAAGATTGATCGATAACTCAATTTCATAAGATAGCTTGAACAATGCATTTGGTGAGTGCAAGATGCCAATACATTGGTGTAACTAGCTAGTGAAGAGTTGGAGGATAGGATAGAGATCCTCTAGTGTTAGGGAACTAAGGTGAACCCTAAGAGGCTAAGATAAGGCCTAAGTAAGTCATAAATGAAGAATAGCGCTGAGTGAGAAAACTACCTTGCAATACATCAACATCATCCCCAAATTTATGTAGGGCTTTCTTCCATCTGTGATTTCTATTTGGTTGTGGGCACTCATCATTTACATCCAAGTTTAGTTTTAAGGGATCCCTTGTAACTATAATATTGTTTATAGTCAAAATTTATATATCTTTAAGAGTACATGTGGAAATTTCCCTAAACACATCACTAGAAGAACCATATATGTATTTATATCATTGTCAAATGAATTATTATTAGAATATGTTACTATTGGGTAAATCATTACACCTCATTTGGTGAAATAAATAGTGGTAATATGGTGAAAGATTGAATTTAGATTGGTGTCACCTTTTATAAAGAAATGAGATATGAGAATGCGACAGTTCAACATTAATGACAAAAAGTGGTATTTGTGTTTAGAATTCAAAGATGATGTAAACTGATGAGATGTGTAGAATCGGATGAATTTTATGCCTACTATTTTTATAATTTTTTTGAGAGCAAATTTATTGATTTTCTTTCATTTTGAAGTCCCTTTTTCTAACTATAAAAATATAGAGTGTAGTTCTTGTCAAACAAGTATATGCAAATCATCTTTTTTTATTCTAATTTAAAAATATCATATAGATGAAATGTATAGATAGGGGGGGAAAAAAATTATTATTTTTGATGTATATTTTCTTTGTTATAAGTACTCAAGCTCGACCTTGTCAGAATCCAACAATTTTTTCCTCTCGTCAAAACTTCTATATCAAATCTACAACTTGAAAAAATTACATATTTGTGAAGAGGGCTCTCTCATCTAGAGATAAATATATTTTTTAAATTTTCTTGATATGATTTGCAATTCTTTCCTTTTTTGAGGGAGTATCTTCTAAAATGTTGAAATATCGACTTATAATATTTTGAAATTATAACATATTATAACTAATCAAAACACTCAAAAATTTATATAATGATGATATTGGATCTATGATATATAAAAGGGTATTTTTAGTTTTTGAAAAAAATGAGTTTTGATAGGGAAATGAGATTTGACCAAAATAAGTTTTGGTATCCTAAATGGTGACATGCATCTATGCTTTTACTAGGACTACTTTGTTTAACATTTCAATGGCAAAGAATTCAATAGAAAGTAATATCCATACTATTTAGAGGAAAGAGGATTAGTTACGTTAAAGGAGTTTTGTATATGAAATGAAAGACCCAAGTTTTGACATCAATGGTTGATATTTGTGTAAATGAATGCACAACCATAGCATATATTGTAGTTATACATTATTCCTCCACTCTATTGGCTCCTTTTTCTAGCTTTTTCATCTACCTATTTATTATTGTCTGACCTTTTTAATCCTCATCATTGCTAACAATGCAAGTTTATTATCATACATACACTAATCAATCTAATCTTGATAAATTCTTCATCATTAATTTCATATGTAAATACCAAATAGATTATTTTAGTTGCGAGAAATAAGTTGTGGGGCCAGTATTTGTTGTTTATTTTTTATCATTTTGAAGAAATATACGACATCTTCTATAGGAAATGAGTATTTTCTTTCCCAATGCCACCATCTCTCTCTCTCTCTCTCTCTCTCTCTCTCTCTCTCTCTCTCTCTCTCTCTCACACACACACACACACACACACACATGAATCTATTCCTAGGGTTTGTTCAATATGGAGACTCATTAAATCTTTTAATGCAATTAGATTTCCACAATCCATAATAGTTATGATACTTAGTTTCTAGATTAGATTGTGTAAAGATTTTTGTCATCAACGTATCGAATCACACTACGTGATCCATCATCAGGATGAGAGAGCAAGAGATTCAAAAATAATGTAACTTGCAGATTTAGCAAAGACTCACCAAATAAAGGAGACCAAAAGAAAGGGATTGCACATGACCCAAAGTTGAAAAAAAGAAGAAAAAAGAATGGTGTGAAAGACTAAACAAGAAGGCATCTCACAATTGCAAGCAAAAAAAGATTAATAGTAAGGGAGAGAAAAAAGCAATAGCGGATCTAAATCCAAGTAAAGCCAAGAAATTTGAATATATTGGAAAAAAAAGACATTCTCAAGGAAGATCTATCCTTTTATAATTTAAACTTTTCATAAAAATGGGATTTGTAATAAGGCCTTTCTAAGACTCTAATGAAGCTTTGATGGCACGTATTATGAGTATTTTTTCAACAATAGACACTGCAATTTTTATTTTTTCTCCCTATAGTTTTATCAAGGATAAATAATGTGTTCTTCCTATAAGAATGTTATGTATACATTTTAAATATTAAGGCCTTTGTGTTGATTTGTCTTTTTCAATTCCCATGGTATGGAGTCATTAATTTGGTTATCATGTTATTTAGGTAAATAATATTTTAATAAATAAAGTTAACAAATAGGAGAGGGTTCAACCTAGTTAACTAATTTGATGAAAAATTAATCTACATGAGAAAGAAAAACCATTTGTAGGGATTTATTAGGATCATGCCTAAGAGATTATTTCTAAAGACAACCAAGTTAGTCTATGATTCACATAATACTTCAAATTGCCACAAAAATATTTTGTAAGCTCTATTCTAGAAAGATGAATATGGCCCACTTTGACATTAACATTTAAGCAAATAAATTGAAAGATCAAAAGACTTTTGTAGAACACAAGAGACTATTATGCTCTAGAAAATGGTTTTCACTTACGATAGATAAAAATATGCAACAATGATTGAAAAATAAGGAACTACTTGATAGATTTAAATATTGATTTTAAAAAATATAGAAAGGGATTTTTTTATTGGTGTCTCATTCTATCTAACCTAACTTCCATGCATGGAAAATGTTGTTTTGTGGACATTCTTTCTTGTGTCAAGTGTCTACCACACATATTAGGACAAAAGGATTGTTCCTATTTCTCCTCATGTAACAACAATATCAAAATAGCAATATTAGTTTATTCAAAAAACATAAAGGAAAATCTAATCTATAGATTCAAGCATACAAATTAGAAAATGTCTAAAAATAGTCATATAAGTTATTGAACAAAATAATAAAATAATTATATATTTTATTAAAATAACTTTCAACAAAGTTGATTTTACAAAGGAGAATAGATAAATAAATAAATAAAATAAAGTAAAGTGATTTATGGTTTGGGTTTTATGCCTTTATTTTTTATCTCCAATTTTTAATTTTGTTATATACATTATATTGTAATTATGATTAAAAATAAGTAAAAATATTGTCTTTTAGAGCATTTTTCATTTTTTATAAGATATTTATCAATTTCTATTAGGTCTTGGTGATTCCATCAATTTCTCAAAGTACTTTGTGGATTCATTTGTTTTGTTGAACCTTTCAATGAATTCCTTTTCTACTCCTAGTTCATCTATTCCATGACTTTAGGATGTAATCTCAATGTCCTTTCCATTTAATTCATAGTTTGCAAGTATCAATTGATTCATTATATCCAGTTGCATGTTAGCAAGATTTTGCACATCTAATGTCTTCTCTTCAAGTCTATTATTCATCATTCTTTTGTCTTCTCCAATCATGACTTTGTATTCCTTAGCTTTCTTTGTCATTTTAGTTGTCTCACATATCAATATTGATTGCAATTCTTGTTCTCTTTTGAGATTTCTGACTTCTTCAGTTAGGGAATTTTTCTTTTCCATCAAATCTACAACTACTACATAAAATTCAAATCCCCTCTTCTCTTCAATGAATGTAATAATTCATCTCTTGCCTCCTTAAGTTGATGTAGGGAAAGTTGTATTTCAATATTCTGGTTCTCAATAATCTTTCCCAACTTGTAGACTTCCATCTTCAAGATCTTACCTCCAAACCTTTAAAACTTTCCTTCCTATAGAATAAAGATCTTATACCAATTTTTAGAATAACAATAGGAAAGTAAGTTCTAAGAGAGGGGGGAGGGGTGAATCAACACTTAAAACTTTTTTTTCTAAAAATGTATCACTAACATCCAACTCATAACTTAAATGTAAACTGAAATAACATAACATGCATCACATCCATAGAATAAAGTAAATAACACATAGCACAACAAATTTTGTTACCTAGAAACCCTCCAATGAGAAGGTAAATTTGGGGTGGTAATGAAAACCACAAATCTTCACTACGGCAGTTGTAAAATATACCTAACTATGGTTACAATGTGTTTGATCATAATCAATGATCTACATGTGGGAGGTTTGTCCTATTAAAGGCTTGTAAAGACTGTTAGGTCTTAACTCATTAGAGTATTTAAACTTACAATAAAGCAAGCACTCAATTAAGGTATTTACAATAGCCTATTATGACTACTCGGTTAGGATTTTTTCTCTATATCACCTATTAAAATGATTCAACACAATGATCCTTTAGATAGAACCTTTTTTTATTAATGTAAAATCTTGTCCTTGCTATTTAGACCTTGATCCTCTTGATCAAATATGTCTCCTCTATCCTTTCACTACTTTACTTTTTTCTTCTCAAACTAATTCTGCAATGCATATCTCTATCATAGCCATCTAAGACACCATGAATGCCCTCTAAACTCTTAACATTCATCTTCTCTCTCTCTCTCTCTCTCTCTCTCTCTCTCTCTCTCTCTCTCACACACACACACACACACACACACACACACACACAACTTATTATGGTTTAGCCTTCTTAAGTAAACATTGGTGGTGATGGATTAGGTAAGAATCAATGACTGAGGTTTATCTTTATTTTTTCTTAATACTTCCCTCAATTTAATTGGTTGCAACATATTTCATATGGATTCATACTATGAATCCATACTTTTCTTCTATAATTGTAAATTATGATTATGTCAGCCCAAAAAATGGTTTACATAGAAGTTTGTACCATTACAAACATCTATGTCATAAACTATTCACTTGGCATCCAAAGTCTTTGATTCTTGGCCTTTACTATGCTCTTAATATTGTGACTCAACTTTGGAATAGCTCAACACACTCTATTTACTCAGCACCAAGATTAGTTGGCACATAATATTTACTTAGCTCCCTTTATTGGCTTGACACCTGAATAACTTGATATGCACTGACTGTTTGGCACCTACTAGTGCTTGGCACTAACTAGCATATTGCTTGGCAACAATTATGCTCGACATGTACTTTACTTTGCTAAATAGCTTGATGAAGTGTTTTGTCACTACCTTGTCAAAACTAATATGAGATTAACAACTTAGATCTAGATGAAACATAAATTAGTAGTAAGTGAGAAATTCCTAGTTAAATTCAAAATTGGAAATTATTATGATGAAGTCTTGTGTCATATTATGCCTCTAGATTATTGTCGCATTCTTTTGGGTAGACATTGATAGTATGATAGACAAGCTTTACATGATGGTATATTGAGTGAGTATATTATTTGAGGTGAAGGGAATAAACAAGTATTGTTTCTTTTGGTAGAGAAACTTGATGAAAATCATTGTACCACAATAAGATTATGCTTAGTTATAGGAAATCAATTTTCTAAATAGGTAAATGAGTAGAATGTTTATTTTTTCTTGATTCCTAGAAGGAATGATCTAAACAAGATGAACTTGAGCATGCACCTAGGATTGAATATTTTTTGACTAAATCTTAAGATATTATTTGTCATAATGTACATGATGGTTTACCTCCTATGAGATTATTAGTCATTGTATGTATTTGATACCTGAAGTGAGTTCACCTAATAAAGCACTACATAGGTTGGCACTTGTTGAAAATGGTGAATTAAATCGACAAGTGCAAGAATTTATTGATATGCACCTAGGATTGAATATTTGTTGACTAAATCTTAAGATACTATTTCTCATAATGTACTTGATGGTTTGCCTCCTATGAGAAGTATTAGTCATTGTATGTATTTGATACCTGAAGTGAGTTCACCTAATAAAGCACCACATAGGTTGGCACCTGTTGAAAATGGTGAATTAAATAGACAAGTGCAAGAATTTCTTGATATAGGTTTGTTAGAGAAATCTTGAGTCCTTGTCCATGATATAGATTTGTTATGTTGGTTATCATGTTATTCAGGTAAAGAATATTTTAATATATAAGGTTACCAAGATTGAGAGGATTCACCTAGTTAACTAATTTGATGAAAAATTAATTTGCACAAGAAAGGGAAACCATTTGTAAAGATTTATTAGGATCATTCCTAAGAGATTATTTCTAAGGATATCCAAGTTAGTCTACAATTCCCACAAAACTTCAATCCACCACAAAAATGTCTTGTAGGCTCCATTCTAGAAAGATGAATATAGGCCACTTTAACATTAATATTTAAGCAAATAAATTGAATGATCAAGAGACTTTTGTAAAATGCAAGAGATTGTTATGCTCTAGAAAGTGGTTTCCACTTAGAATGGATAAAAATGTGCAACAATGATTGAAAAATGAGAAACTACTTCATAGATTTAAAAATTATTTATTTAAAAAAAAATGTAGTTCAGGGGATATGTTTTAGTGGTCCCTCATTCTATCTAATCTAACTTGTATGCATGAAAAATGTTGTGGTATGGACACTCTTTGTTGTGTCAATTGTCTACCACAAATATTAGAAGAAAAAGATTGTTCCTTTTCTCTTTGAGTAACAATAATATCAAAATAATAGTTTTTGCTTATTCAGAAAAATATAAAGGAAAATCTAATCTACCGATTCAAACATACAAATTAGCAAAATTCTAAAAATACTAATTTAAATTATTGAATAAAATTTTGAAATAATAAAATTTATAATTAAAATAACTTTCAACCATGTTGATTTTACAAATTAGAATAAATATTTTACAAATTAGAATAAATAAAAAAATAAGATAAAGTGATTTATGATTTGGGTTATATGTCTTTAATTTTTATCTCCAATCTTTAATTTTGTAAAATACATGATATTGTAATTTTGATTAGATATAAGAATATCGATTATTTTCATTTTTAAGAATATATTTGTTTTGTGATCAAATTAATTACTGATTTTTTTGATTATTTGAAGAACAATCACAACTATACTATGATATTCTAGAATGCTACTGTTATTAAAGAAAACTAAAGATTTAAATGTATTAAAAATATACATTTAGACTTCCTTCCATGCCTCTCAAACATACGCATTGTCTAGACTCTAGGTGACATATTTGGGAAGGTGAAATAATGTAAGCATACGCATTTTGTGATGTGTCTGCTTTCGTCGTTGGCATTGGTAAGGTAAATCTCAAATGGGATAAGGTAGAAGCAACGATAGATGATGTATGTGATGGATAAACCTGGGGATAGGGAGGCCTCAAATCTTTTTGAATGTTAATTCACTTGTAGAAAAGGTCAGTGTGGACAAATATGTTGGTTTTATATGGAGCACGGCAAGCGAACGAGTGGGGAGAATTCAGCGAACCTACACACCACTGATCTGCACAAGTTGAATTTGCTGAATTATTCGTGTGTCCGTCCTGCGAATTTACGAGGAATGCTGATAAATGATTCCTGTGTCCTTCCAAGTTTCGTTGATTAAGTTTTTAGCGTTTTTCCTTTTCTTTCAAGCTTTTCCAACGATCACTACGCGCTTTCTATTTTAAAATGGAAGCTGCAACGTAGGGCTGTGGTAGTTGCACCGAAACCTCCGCTTGCCACTGTTATATATACACTCACTCAACTACTTATTCTTATTGCACTGCTAATTCAATTCAATCGGCAAGCCAAATCCAATTATCTCTCTCACAGACGTATTTCTGTACTACACTGCAGAATGGCTTTGATCAGTACTACAGCGAACGAGGTTTCGGTAATCACCACTAACGACGTTGAAACAGTCATGACGGCGTAGTTGTTGACGATGCCTCTCTTTTTGCAGCCTCGCTCAAGGCGTCACTTTCTAAATGGACGCGCCAGGTGATCAGTCCTTACTGCTCTGCTATATATATACAATTGCAAATCCCTAATTAGTCATAAGATGATACTTGTTGGATTGTACACGAAAAGAAGGCGGTGTGGATTAAAGTGCCCAAGGAACAGGCAAAGCTAGTCGCCCGTGGATAAATAGCAGAGGATTTGCACCAGAAGTGACAGTTTTTCGAATTAATTAATTAATTTATAAATCACATAATAACTGTTATGTAATTTATAAATTAATTAATTAATTCGAAAAACTGTCACTTCTCATGCAAATCCTCTGCTAGATAGACAGCTCCATAATGCTTCACATCAAGTGGGGATTGCAGCTTTTGTATTCAACGACGACGGGCAGGTAACAGTTGTTACTCTTATAGATTGTATTTGTTCTACTCAATTGTCTTCCCCTTTCATAGCAAACGTAACAATGAAATGATTTGCAGTCTTTTAGTTGTTCGATCTTGTTAATCGGATTTTCCTTGGATAGATCACTGGGGAAACAAAAAAATTAGTATACAGACTGCCTGTTAAGGTTAATTAAAATACAATCAAATCATACATAGATTAATTACGGTTGTAGACCAATGGCTTGAAGTAATTTAAATCTAATTCATAAACTATGATGATAGGTTCTAGTAGTTCAGGAGAAATGTGGACCTTAGAAGGATTCCGGGTTGTGGAAGATGCCAACGGGAAGGATTAACCAGGTGTGCACTTTAAACTTCAACATCGTGAAACGAAATTAATGACACTGCAGTTTTTATAGGCATGCACTAATATATATTTATGGGCAATTGGTTTGTGATAGGGGGAAGGCATTAAGGAAGGAGCCATAAGAGAAGTTCAGGAAGAAACAGGGGTAACTGTCACTTCTTTCGTCTTTTGGGATTTTCACTTCTAAGCAATTCAATTTCCTGACATTTTTAGTTATTGAACTATTTGCTGCACTTTTACAGATTGATACAGAGTTTGTACAAGTGGTCGGGTTCAGGTAAGCAAAAGCAGATTGATAATGAGTTTGAAGCAGTATTTTTTTTCATGGCTCTCTAATAGTTGTGGGTGAATGAGCTGCAGGGATGGTCACAGTGCTCTTCGTGTGTATGTTGAGATCACTTTCTTCTAACATTGTCGCGCAAGATACTGAAGTTTCTGCAGCCAAGGTACGTTTTTAAATTAGTGGTGGTGATTCAATATCGCTATTTTATTGTATATTGCAATACCGTCTTACGTGGGGTTCAAATTGTTTGATTGTTTGTCCAGTGGATGGCGATTGAAGAATTTGCATCTCAGCCTAAAAACCAACAAAGCAAACTTCTGAAAGATATGATCGGCGTGTGTGTTAGCAATGTGAAGGGACGATGCAAAGGATTTTCAGGCACTGGGATATCCTCCAACTCCCGCAAACCCTCTGCCTTCTACTGCAGTGCCCTTGATTCTGAATAAGAAGTACATTGATGTAATATTTTGAGCCGTCTGTAGATAATAGTAGCTCTCCTCATGAGAAATGAGAGCATTCTATTTAGTTAAATTTGTTATAGAGTATATTTTTTTCATTCTTTATGTAATTTTGCAAGTTTATTTTGAAATACATATATTATTTTCAATAATTGAAAGAGATTTGTATTGTGTGGTATATTTGATGTTATGGTAATTTTAAATCAAGATTTATCACTATTTCAGGTTTGAGGAACTTGTAGTCTATGATTTCATTTTTCTAATTTAAATGAGTGTGAAAAGAACTTTTATTTATGATTTATATCATAAATGAACAGTTGATCTTATGTGAAATGTATAAATGTTATAAATGAGAAAGTTTAATATTTACATTTTTGTAATGTTAGAGTTGGAAGCATGTTCATTATTCAACAAATTCAATACAATTTTTTATATATATGTATAATTACATAAACAAGTGTATGTATGGAATTTCTTAACAGAACTATCATTACGCTATTTTTTAATAATGATAAGTTTCAATTTTTATTCTTATTTAGGAGGTAGTTGATTAGTGCATCATTGAATTGAAATGTGGACTCTACAAAGTTCAATTTGTTCTTATGAAATATTGTGTTCAATTATAATGGATGTATTGCATACTCATCACATTTCTTGATATTATAAAAATAAAGCTACCACTCATTTAAGAGAATTATCTTTCATCTCTTCTTGTAATTTCATTGTTTAGTTTATAGACCTTTCATAAAAATATAGTTTAATTATTGTATTATTGTTTAATAGGTCTAAACCTAGATTAATTATTATTATCATATATTGAGCTTAAATTACTTTTATGTGTTAAGTTCAAGTAGATAAGAGACTCATGAGTTACCACAATGCTATAGGAATACTACCTAACATTTGGATTAAATATAGTATCAATATAAATATATAATAATAATTATTATGTTAAAAAATTACTAGAATACTTATATTTAAAAAGTTTCCTAATAGTTAATATTATGAATATTTTATTTATTTATATTATATTTAGTATATTTTTTTTATCAAAAGCTATAAAAAAAATTAGGCAAGAGCCTATAGTACAATGGTAACTTGTGAGTTTCTCATGTGAAACATCTTGAACTTGGGCCTACATGAACCCATCACT
Organism: Cupressus sempervirens; assembly: GCA_028749045.1. Lineage (NCBI taxonomy): Eukaryota > Viridiplantae > Streptophyta > Pinopsida > Cupressales > Cupressaceae > Cupressus > Cupressus sempervirens. Next base: position 326,253,952 of record CM053789.1, read on the forward strand.
TATAAAATAATTATAAACAAATTAACTATTTATATAAAATAAATTTAACTTATGATATTTATAAAAAGAAATCTTATAAAAAGGTTTAAGTATATCATTTTGCATAAGTAATAAACATGGGAAAGATATGTGGAAGTTTAGTTTAGGAAGAAGGATTCTAATTTTAAAAATTGAGGGTCTAGAAGAATCGCTATGCAAAATTAAAAGAATAAAAAGATGTTAATGTTTAGAATTTGAAAAAAAGGAACACACATCTTCAATTCTTTGTTACTTATGTAGGAGCATAAAGTCATTTTTTTTTGGGGGCCATATTTTTATTTATGGAGAGGGGTGGAAAGTATTAATAAGAGTTGGCATTCATGAAAGAAGAGTCTAGGTATAGAATAATGATGAAGTTGTAAATCTTTTATGGATGGTTTTGGGAGATCTTTTAGAGATTTTATAGGCTAAAGATTAAATGGAGAAGTTGAAGGATAAGTTCAGGATTGGAAAAAAAAAAAGTGATATCAATTCAGATTTGCTGTCCTTGATAACAATTCAAGAGTTACGTGAAATTTTTTATTTTTGACCTTATACTGAGCAAAACCATGGAACATAATACTAAAATGGCAAGTTTGGGGGAAGAAGTGGGTATTAGGTATTGATTCCCCTCATTAATTTCAAAGGAAGAAGACTAAGCTGGTCAATTATACAGAGCTCATATCAAATTTTAAAGAAGAAAGTGAATATGAAGAAGAGAGAAGCAACCAGAGGAAGCAAAAAGAAGAGAGGGACACAACACATTTAAAGGAAGTTGAAAATAATGAATCAATGGAAAAATTATTTGGAGGTCATAATGTCATGGCTTCCCCTCCTTCTTTATGTTTTGGTCAAAATGAGATGAGTTCTCCTATGGCATTAAAAAAATAAAAAATTTAAGCTAATCAGGATGAGACAAGTTCCCTTGTGGTGATCAAAGAAAATGAAACTTAGATACTCAAAAAGAATGTTGATGATGAGAAGCCAAGGGAAACCTTTAGGCTCATTAACTATGAATATTTGATCGACCATGACTTATTCATCTCTCTAAAATATGTTTAAGGGATGGAGACTAAAAGCATGTCTCACGACTTGAGACAAAATGAAAAAAAGGGATAAGTCTTTCTAGGAAGAAAAAGAGAAGAAGAAGAAAAGGGTTCTAGTGCTATAAGTGGTTTATGAAGAGGATTTTAGCATTAATATTATAGAGAAATATATAAGTTATCTATCCGTTGACCTTCCTCATGGTGTTTTACAACTTGTAAAAGTAGTTTCCCTCTACTCAATTAGATTGGATAAATGGATATTTCATTCCCTCAAAATGTTGAATTTAAAATGCAGAGCTCTTGAAGGGAAAATTGAGGATATATAGCATAAAGAGGAAGAGTGTGGGAAAAAGGAGAAGGATGTAGAGAGGAAGGGGAATTGGGAGATGATTAAAGAAATGAAAAGAAAATTTGAAAAAAAATGAAAAAAAATGACAAGAGATGTGCTAAGTAGCTATTAGAGTTTTCCTAAAGCCACCATAGAGTGTATGAATAGGGTGATGAGTACATCAAGGAAGGGTAATAAGCTGAATCTAGTGCTCAATCTCGAGGAAGATGAGAAATAAAAAGTGGAAGTTGGCATTGGAAAATGTACTCAATCCAATACCAAGAAAATGTTGAAGAAAGAGACCTAAATTGATAGAAAGACATCAAAGAGGTCATAGAGAAGATCAAAAGAAGTTAGCATGAGTAGGCAGATAAGGTGGAGGAATTAGTCTAGCTTCTTATAGTTTTATTTTTTCCTTTTTCCTTTTTCTTTTCTATAGTTAGACTATTTGTTTTCTATTCAAGCTAGTTTAAGTGTTGGCTAGATAACCAAGGTTCGATGGATGTAGCTGTGCGTATTTCCATTGGTCAAAACATTATTTCATCTTGAGAATTTTAAATTCAAATGTTTTGATTTATTACTGTTCGGCTTTCGCATCCCTTATAAAAACTTGTTTTATCCTTAATTGAAACAATTCAAGAGTCACTCCAAATATAGCTTGTTGTCTCTCCATATTATCTTGGGTGAGCTTCCTTTATATGCAATAGATGCATCTTTGGTTTTGTGCTTCCTAATTTTAAATGCAACATAATCCCAACCCAAGTAATTAACCACTTACATCTTTATTCTTGTATGTGGTGGAGAGGGATCTTATAAGGGATATAGTAACTACACCAACACCCCCTACATAGAACTAGATATAACCACATATTATTTGAGATTTTTTGCACCCACTACCTACCACATTGATAACCCAAGATTAGGGACAACTTTAAGAAACCCCTTCCCCAGACTATTTATAAAATATTGGTGAATCCATCATTTTTTTGAGAGGAAAATTTTATTTTTCCTGGGAAAAAAAATTCAACATGCAAGAACTTTAATTTTATTGGCTATCATTTTCCAACATGGAAGAGTTTCAGAAAATGGGGGAGATTAATTCACTTTTTTAGGTGAAATACATAATTTAGGAAGCATTTTTTCCTTTTGAATTGAAAGAATATATAAATTATGAGGCAATGTTTTCCCAATTGCTGGAAAGAATACATAATGTACGGCGCTTTTTTCCCCTTAGCTAGAAAGAGTACATAAATAATGAGGCAATTTGGTTGCTAGTAATGCAAAAAAATGTAACACATTGGCGAATGTTGTACAACTTATTTTAGAAGCATGTGAAACATGACATTAAATTTTATTTTGCTATTCAATGCATTCTTTATAAAACCAAATTGTCAATGAAAATGATAATGTGTACTCAAAGTACAAGGTTTCTCTAGATTAACAAATACAATAGGGAAAGCTGATGAGCATGGGACTTCCTTCTCAGGAGCATCCAGTAGGCTAGGAACCAAACCATGTACTACACCTAGGGAAGGTTGGGTCTCAAGAATATTAGTATGATATTATTAGTATCTTTATGAACATAGCATGGGATCTTCAAATAAATTATGCCAGGTATATCAATGATCAACATGAATTGGAGTAGGAGGTAGAAAGGGAGAACTTAGACCAAGCAATTCTTGATTTGCGACAACAAAAGAGGCTCAATCCACATGCTAAAAAAATAGAACACATTAAATATTTATTGGCAATGTTTTGAGCTATGCGGCAGGCAATTCATTAATTTTCTTGATTTTCAAATCATTTCATAAATTTTTTGGGAAAATTTTACAAATTAGTTATTATTTAGCAAAGAGTGTGAAGCTTGTATGCACCCCTTCATTTTCTATAAGAAGGGGTACTAAGACTCATTGGGAGGTATTTAAAGGATACACACCATATAATAGGTATGCTTATAAGTTATTGTACTATGTTGAATGTTTGTAGAATAGAATTTTTTATAGGCTCTTCTAAGGTTATGCAACTATTTCAATTTTCAAGCTCAATTATACTTGGAATTTTTAAATTAATATAAATTTAGACTATTTTATGCCTCATTAGATGATTGTTGATCAACATATCTTTTGCCTACTAGAATTTGTCTCAAAAGGCCCTCCCTATTTGGAAAAGGTACATATTAAAATGTGTTGCGTAACAACTGCCAAATAGTAATTGGTAATAAATATAACACACTGGAGTTGTATCAAACACTAGTGTATCTTTTGATGATTATATATCAACTGTGAAATTTTTATTGTGGGTTGAATGCCTAGAATGAACCCTTGATCTATTTTTAATTTTTGTATTGGTGGCAAGTGTCCCCCATCCTTGCTGCCACCTCCACTAATTATCACTTGCTTTGTGAGTTGACATTAATTAGATGTCCCATCACTTTCAATTACATTCCCTCTATCGTCCACTTTACATGCCTCATTTTTTTCTCGGTATTGAAGAAAAACTATAAACTATAATCTTGCATATGTGAGAAAGATTTCCAAAGATTTTTTACTAATAAATTTTAACTTTAAGGACTAAGAGATATAGAAGGTTAAATGAAAGCCATGGTAGCTAACCTTATTAAGTTATTAGCAGGTTCTTCTTTGCAATTTATCAAATTTCTTTTTAAAGTAACTGTTGTAGTGTTTGACAGTATTGAGCTTTTGTAAAAATTATATGCATGTGATCAAATTTGTAACTCCTAAAGACCAAAAAAGACTTAAACAACTAATATTAATTTCTTTTAGTTCATTGAAAAAATAAAATTGAATACATATAAATTTGGACCAACTCAAAATGAAAATACTTTCGTAAATAAAAATTTGGACCCATCTTGAAGTCTTGGGAACTCATTTTGAAGTCTTGGGAACTCATTTTTAGGTATGAGTTGCAAAAAGCTTTAGAATTGAAGGAAAATTATACATATCACTTGATCATTGGATTAAAATATTTTAGTTATAATAAAACATGTGATTTTCACTAAGGAGAACATGCAGTTAGCCTCTTAATAATTTTTATGTGACAACTTCAGGTTCATGTGACTCATTGTCTACTTTTCCAAACCACCTATCACTATTAAGAAGGGATATCATTTTTTATAAATGCTACTTTGATGGGTCCTAGTTCTTTGAATCATCAATAGGAATGTACTTTCTTATCCACTCCTCAAATTCATCACCTATTGGCCACTTATGCAAGATGATTCAATCTTCCACCTATCTTTACGAATTATATTTTACTATGTCTTCTGTGACTTCCTTTTCAAAACTTTATTAAAATACCCTAGACTTTACTAACTTTGAAACACATTCTTGAAAAAGTGTCATATTCATAACTTGGGTTATGGGTTTCACGATGTCATATACCTTGGTTATAGCCTCATTTCTCCAACAATAAAAAACCTTCACACTTTTATCCCCTTTCAAAATTGATGGCACAAATGTATCCTAAAAACCCTTTAAGTTGTCTTTCAATTCTACCATTTTATTTTCAATGGTTTCAATAAGAATTGAAAAATTCCTTAATGATTTTATAATTTTAACTATGGACATGGCACATGAAGGAGCATTGGGGTCTTCCCTAATACATAGTTCAATTTTCTTTATTTTCTCCATTTTGTTAACCCATTTTTTGGTAGGTCAGTTTAACCAATATCCTAGCATCTTCTACTTTACTAATAGCCAAATATAAAAACTCACTCACCTAGTGGAGCCTGAACATTCTAGTATTAATCTTCTCATGTAGGTGCATTAGAGAATCTTAAATAATAATCTCCTTATTATAATTAAAATTGTTCTTATCACGGTCAATTTTCAATGACAAGTCAACCTTCTCTTTCAACAATGAGTCAACATTTTTACCTCCTCTAGTTGGAACTTGCTAGAGTGATACTACTATACTTGCAAGATAGATGGTCCTATGCTCAATTATCTTCAAGAGATTGAATCTTCTACACTTGGTGCTATAATGAGAGATTTAGTTTCTTCCAACTAGGCTATCCTTTTTTTATAAAAAAATTACCTAATTTTTAAAGTTAAAATTTATTTTTGATTGATAGTCATAAGCAGAAAAATATGATTATATCTCTCCTATAATTGCTCATATTTATTATCCTTTTATTTCACCACATTATGTACATAGGATACATTCACTTGTAAATCTCCAATTATTTGAGAGAGCTTGGCATCTTTTACTCTTTGCAATACTATGTTTCTCCTAATACCAGTGTTCTCATCAAAAATCTGATTTCCTAAGGTAGAAGTAGAGAATGACCAAGTAGCTAGGGAGCTCAAAGTTTTACTATAATACATTCTACCAGTAGTTCTTTCAATTTGACCAATATTACGTCTCTTCATCCTTATTTCTGGCATGATGGAATGAAAAGCTACAACATCTACCACATTATAGTTTGGGAGTAATAAGACTTCTAATTCTTTCAAAGTTCTCCTTCCTTCCTATTGATTAATAACCTTAAATTTAGTCATCATTTCTCCTTTAATTTCTTGTAAGATATCATCAACATCAACTCTAAGTATCCATAGTTCCTTCTCATCTACTTTATGAAATAATTTAGTCCTCTAGTATTGCCAAATGAATTGCTTGAAAGGAACTAATTTGATGAACTCATCATATTCAATGAACTTCTTGCAAGCCTCTATCCTTAAATATATAGGAAAAGCATCTTTTATTTCCTATGTGGAATTGTTGTAAATAGGTTCCCTGGGAATTTGGGTAATTCATCAATTTAATAATTCTTCTAACATGTAAATGTAATCTACTTCTTCATCATCATCCTTATGGATATTTATTTCTCCTAATTATTCCACATCTAGGATGGGATCCACATGTTCTGTTGTTCCCTACTCTTCAACCACTAGCTCATGATGCCTTCCTAATGGTGTTGGTGGAGTGGGTGGCCTTAAAGATAGGTGTCAATGGGATTTCCTAATAGGTTCTTTGCAATCCTTCCCCTGGTAAGTAGTTGATGTTTTTCTACCTCTGGTTGAAATCTTCCTCCATTGTACTAGATCACAATAGTTTCACTCTTCTTCCTTTTAAATGTGTCCTCATCTTGAGGCCTTTCCTCTTCTCATTTCCTTTTATGTCTCCTTCCCTCTTGGGGAAATAAATCACATGCTCTCAAAATTAATTCTAATCATCCAATATCTTCAATAAAACTGACCTTTGGTGCTTTGGCTCTGCCAGGCTTTTCATTCATAGTACCATTGACATCTAATAAATTTTCAAAAATAATCCTTAACTTCTAAGCCCGCATATTTGCATCTAGAAGTGGGTCATAACTTGGATCCATTATATGTATTTCATCTAGTAATTCTTCATATGCAAGCCAACACTTCTTTCTTTGAGACTTCATATCGTGGTCATTTCAAATGATGTCTTCAGGGAAGTCAAATTCATGTTTCCCCCTTAATGTTATTTTTATCTTCTAAATTAACATCTCATAAAATCCCTCTGTATCATTCAATCTCTTAGAATTAATTCTCAAAGAATAAGCCCAAACAAAATGAACCAATTTTTTCTTCCCTCGTTTTGTTACTATAAAATAATGAAAGATTGTCAAATCAAGAAAGAAAGTTCCCTTATGTGCATTTTTTGGGAAATCAGTGACCTAGAACATACCAATTTGCCTCATTACTTCAAGAAAGCTAATCCTCAATGGAACATATCTTGGCAGCACAAAAGGTCTCCCTAGGAAACCATAAAATCTAATAACAATTCTATGAGCATAGAATTAGATATCTCCCCATTTCTAGCACACCTTTGGTTTTAAATCACAATCAATTGGCTAACAAATGTCTACAAGAACTGGGCAAAATCTCTAGCAAATAGAAAAATTATTCTCTTAAGAGAAAGTTCAAATTGATTTTCAAACAATGAGAACATGGGTTCATTCCAATCAATTGACAAAATAGATGACCATAACTAAATTGGCAATGTCTTGTTGTCTCTCTCAAAATCCACATACACATGTTGGAAAAAATAATTCCTATGATGGAATAAGATCATGTGGATGAGCCATGAATACCATCTAAAATCTGTTGATTCCCCTTGTGCAAGGTTTTCATCCCCTCGTTGATCCTAGCCTCTAGGTATTGGATAAAATTATAAATTACTGCAATGCCATACTTTTGAATCCCTAAGTACCTCCACATGGTATCTTTTTTTATTTTTCCCCTATTTGTATATCCTAGCACTTGATATATGGTAGTATGTGTATTTAATAAAATATCATTAATATGATTCATATTACCCATAGTCTATGAGATGGTTGTAGAGACTAACTCGATTCCATTCAATTCCTTTTAGAAACGAGCTATCAAGTAATTTTATAATTTAGGCCTAGCTTATTCAAAATCATTTTAAAATATTTTAAAATTTATCTCATCAGTTACATGTAAGGCATGGTGAAGGTCAATAGCCTTTTTTGATAAATTCAACACCAATTTTCAATAGGAATTCTCCATCTAAATTCCTAATTATTTGAGTGATTGGATCACATTTAGCTACAAGATTTAACAACATATCAATATCTAAGAAAATAGTAGGAACCACTAGTTTCCCTAGGTCAAATTGTCATATGTTATAAAAATTGCTTCATGCATTTTCTTGGCCATACCATCTCTTGAAAATATCCAAACCCTTAATTGGAATGTTGGTGTCATAGGCATTTCCAAATTTTTCTTTAATCTAGGATAAACTTCATTATTAAGGTTTTACATCCCTTTAAAACTTTCCTACCCTCTTTAGACAATGGTAATTGGTAAGTAAAGTCATCATATAAGCGCCTATTCTCATTGTTAAATTTACCAAAGTACTTCTTCTAATGTGGCATTTTTTTATAGTTTTACCTACTAGGCTTAATGGATTTATATGGGTTTCATAACAACACTAGCGTTTCAAAAATAACCAAGCCAAAAAAAATTTCAAAGCTTTAATTCTTCACAAAATACTAATTTCAATTTTTTTAGAGGGTACTATGTTACTTGCTTCACCTTATTGGCTAAAGAATTTTTTTTTCAAATTTTACTGTAAAATCTCATGCTAAAAGTGATCACAATTCTTGAGTATGAATACACCAAGGTGACAATTTCATATTGAAGTGATGTCTTTTAACTCCCTTGGAATGACATTAAACTATTTTTCATGCAACATAACTCTAGTTATTAGTATATAACCTTTCCCTATGTATTAGTATGAGATTTGAATATCCATTAATGATCTTCTTCTATTTTGCATCAGATGACTACTACTTTATTTTGACCTTCATTTACCATCCTAATAACCACTTGGGACCTCCCATTTAGCCAATGGAAATAAAGAATGATGCCTCATAAGCTCCATTGAAAAATTCCACACCTTTGAGAAGAGAAATCCACATGTTTACATCTCTCTTATTTTCTATACAAATTTCAAAGCTTGTGAAAACACATGGGCCATTGATGTCCCCTTAAGATGACTCATTAGAAGTGAATCTTCATTCATCATGCGATCAAGTTCTAGTTGTTGATTTTAACCTCCTCTAGAATCTTCATGTTAAGTAACTTGAATCCCTTTTGGCACTAAGTAAACAAGTGGAAGAATCTCACTTTTTTCCATAGAGGAGAAAGAAGCTTACAAATAAATGAGAACTATTGATCTTCTTTAATTTAATCATTCCATCTACAACTATATTCAGGTCCACTAAAATACTCCATGTGGAACATTAACATGTTAGTTCCCTATCGACTCCTCAGGTGTTCCTAAACACTTTGTCTTTCAACCCCAGATACGTGGTAGAATCTCACTTTTTTGATATGATAATTTTAGGGACATAAATAAGTGAAAACTATTCAATAAAATTAGTGGGTCTACCTACAAAGAACACTTGATTATACCTCAATCCACATGGTACAATTCGATGGTTCCCTTTTGTAAATGTACTTTTGACTATTTACATCTGATCTCAGTGGGTTTTATGTAGACCATTGAGATCAATAACAACTCTTTACTAGACAAGGCTCACCTCACAAATTCAAGCTCAAGTCCATTTGATGCATCTTAATCTCACTTCTTTTTAAAGAAGAGATAAGATTTCAAAACAAAAAGATTTGTTGATCTTCTATCTAGCATAGTGATGACATTTGAAATGTTGCTCCTACCACTAGTACATGTTTGCATCTCATTGTTTTTCTACTAACTATGTCAGATTTCATGGAGATGTGCTAGTTGTAAAATCGTGACTCCACCTTGTTTTCAAGGATATGAAGATTAAAATATTATATACCAAGGTGTTATTCATCAATTTAAATTTTGACCAAGGGAAAATAACTTAAAAGATAAGCACAATTCAGCAGTAACAAGGGGCCCATTTATGGTGTGACAACCCTTTCTTAAGACATTAATAAAATAAAAGGAATTTCTATAGGGTGGAAACTCAAAGTTATAATTCTTAGAAAAAGTGGCTCATCATGATGGAAAAATTCTTAAGTTGCTTTAAAAAGTAACTTAAAAATCCAACCTTTCAAGCGATACCACAAATTTTGCTAGGTTTTTCACACTTAGGGTAAAGTCTAATAGATTAACTTCACACAAGAACCTAACCAAGGACATATTCCAAGGGAAAAAAATCCAACTTGATGATATATTTTTTTCATAAAGTACTCCCAACACCATCATCAGGATGAGAAAGATAATAATGTGAAGTATTGATAGGATGCAGACCAAACTTAATAAAAAGAAGAAAAGGAGAGAGACAAGGAGAAAGAGCATGCAACAATGGAAAAAAATTTAAAAATAAAAGCAGAAGAGAAAGAAGGGGAAAGGAAAATGAAAGAATGACCACATGAAAAAAGGAAAACCGAAAGAGGACAAAGCAACCAATATCATAAGAAGTAAATAATAAATGAAAATAATAAGACCAACTCAAAAAATACACACACACACACAACATAATTTAATAAATAGAGAATATCTATATTAAGTTACGTATAATATATATATATATATACATATATACATATACTATTTTATAAATACATGAACCCACCTAATTATATAAAAAGATATATAATATATTATTATATATAAATATGTATACATTAATATATACACAGTTAGATTATTTATATATGAATATATATAAGATTAAAAATATAAATGCATACAAATAAATTATATATAATATATATATATATATATATATATGTATATGTATGTATATGTATATGTATATGTATACACACACACACACACACACACACACACACACACATATGTTTATATGTAAATATACACATTTACTATGGGAATTAAGTATTGATTCCCCTCATTTGACTAAAAGGAAAAAGACTAAGGTCAATTATGCAGAGCTCATCTCAAAATTTGAAGAAGAAAGTGAATATGAAGAAGAGAAAGAAGTGGCAAAGGGGAAGGGTAAAGAAGAGATGGAAACAAAACATTAAGATGAATTTAAAAATTATAAATTAGTGGAAAGATTGTTTAGAGGTCATAATGTCATGGTTTTGTAATGTCCCCTTTCTAGCATTCATAGCATGATGTTGTCGTTAGCCTATTTCCCCATAGTCCCATAGGCTAACTAGGACATTAAAGGGGCTTAGAGGCCATTTGGCCTAGACAGTTTCAGTTGCAGGTCTTTCTGAGGGGTTTTGAGGCAACTTTGGGCATACTTACTATTTATAGTAAGTCATCTTGGACATGGCCAGACATTCAATCACAGTGGTATGTCAATGGTAATTTTTTAAAATCGACAGGAAAACTAATTTATCATTGATAAGATTTGTTATGCATTGATAAAGCCATTTTATAAAGTTAAATTTAAATATTTAACTTTATTAATGCATAGACTATAGTTTGTGGGAAATATTTAAATTAAAAGAGTTCCCTTTATTTTTATAACACATTGGAGACATAAGGTACATAAAGGGAGTTATGTTTTATCCCACATTGAGAAAACGAAGGATTGAGCTCTTGTGAGAACACTATAAAAGAAATGGAAGAGCTTTTTTTTGTATGCTTGGATGAAGATTAATGTTATGTTGTTGGATATCTGATTATCGGGCTTGGAGGACGCAATCCCTCTTTGCTAGCATTCTCTTCGCTGTTGAAAGACACAGTCAGGAGGATCAATGGTGTTTTCGCTTTAGGAAACACACTGGGTTTCATTTGGGGCATTCGCATAAAGAAATTTACAAGGGTTTGAGGTGCAGATCTGAAGTTAGTTATTGCTATAGTGCCACATGAACAGTATTTTTCTATAGTCAGCATGAATAGTATTTTGCTACAGTACGGCGTGAACAGTGTTGGTATCAAGTTTACTTGTTTTTCTAGCTGATTAGAAGTTTGGAAGGTTGCCGACTACATCTGCAAAATACTACAGCAACTAATTCCAGGTTTCTTCTATCAAATTTTGATACTTTGCATAATAATTGTTGAATACAAGTCTAAATAGTTGTTGCAGCCTTTAAGGCAGCTGTAAGTGCACATCTACATTTAAAAAATCACCCTTTATCAGCAGATTGAAAGAGTTTCCAGATTTTTCATATATTGTTGAATGTGTGCCAAGTGTTTGTGAAAATGTTATGATGTGTATTATGCATTTTAATGTCACTTCATAGTTGTTTGTAAATCTACTCATTGGAAAACAATTTACTGAGGAAATCAGCTTTATGAGTTTGCATACAAAGTGTTTGACAATATTCCTTAAGTTAAATTTCTACAAGTCAAAGTTCAAATTAGGGGAGGATATTACAGTGGTATCAGAGCTATAAGTCCTGCCATCCTGTGGGGGTCTTATAAGAAATTTGGAACTGGCGGATAGAGGGGAAAGTGTTTGATGAAATGTCAAAACACTAAAATCAGAGCATTTATGTTTGAGCATGCGACAGGGGCCTTATAATTTCCGCAATACCAGAGCAAGACAAAGTAGGAGTTGAGACCTGCAAAGCAAACAGTCTAGTTCATCCATACAGGGGGGTATAGAATCTAGTCATACAGACACAGCGGAGGTATTCTTTGATCAAGACAGCAATATGCTTGACCAAGATGACAGGAATACAAGATTAGGTGGAGGCGGGAATGCCGGTCTAGAGCCTGGAGAGGAAAGATTCTTACAGTTATTAGAGACCTTGGTACAAGGTCACTGAGTAGCAGAAAAAAGGGCACAGGAATAGAATCAGAGATTGGATCTTATGATGCAGATGATGGCTCGTCAAATGGGGTTGAATGCTAACATGGGTGGAGGAAATAATCATAATGGTAACAATTAGAATGGAAATGATCAGGATGGGACACATAATGGAGATGAACAAGTTGGGAACAATTTCGGTCATGCACCCCAGTGAGCTAGGAAAGTGAGTTCAAGGCCCATGATTCCTACATTTCCTCCTAGAGCTCCAGAGCAGCATGTACCAGAGCCCCAGATTACTAATATACAGGACCAGTTGAGGAGAGATTGGGAAGCTGGAGGGCTAGATTTTACTGCTGCAATTACCTTTAGGGAGTATATGGATGTGCGGATGAAACATATGCCACGTGGACATGACAGGAACCAGAGCTATGAGCTACAGAAGAAAGTAGGGAGACTTGAGATACCATATTATGATGGCTCAAGAAAGTCTACAGAAAGAGTTTGGGTTCAAAAGCTTGACACATACTTTCAATTGAACCCTATGCCCGAGGAAGAAGCTATTAAGTATGCAGCAATTCATCTGGATGGGTTAGCACATGAGTGGTGGTGTCATGGTATGGTCACTATGGGACATGCACACATTACATCATATGTGGAGTTTACAGAGAGGCTAATTGAATGTTTTGATAGGAAGGATCCAGAACTCCATTTCAAGGAGTAAGCTCAGCTTAAATAGTGGGGATCATTGGAAACATACATTTCAAAGTTTCAAAAACTTGCAGTGTTAGTAATAGATGTATCTGAATAAAGGATACTAGTTCTATTTATGGATAGGTTAGCTGATCCGTTGAGAGGGTGGATTAAAGCTCTCAACCCTCCCACTTTGCAGGAAGCCATTAAGAAAGCTCGTGACATGGATTCCTCTTCATCTTCAAAAAATAAATTCTAGGCAAAGAGTTTCCCTTCAAGGAAAGATAAGGACAGGAAACCTTTTCATAAAGAGGTTCAGCCAGCTAAGGAGGAAAGTAAGAGGTTGGACAATGAGACACTTAATGATCTCAAGAAGAAGAAGCTTTTTTTTCATTGTAGGGAGCCTTGGGATTTGTCACATAAGTGTCCATTGAAAGCAAAAGCTAAGCAGATGGAGTACTTTTCAGCCGAAGAGTCAGTAGATGGAGATTCAGAGCAATCATCAGAATCAGATGGAGATGATGATAGTTCTTCACAGGAGGAAGCACGTGGTGATAGCACGATAGCTCAGTTGTCAAGTATACAGGAGGCCATCACTTTCAGAGTTAGGGGAACCTTGGATGGACAGAGAGTTGTGGCACTCATTGATATAGGGGCGACACATAACTTCATTGATGAGAAGTTTGTGACACGTAGAGGGCTACATACAGAGGAGCATAGGGGATTTAAGGTGATGGTTGCCGATGGCTTCAAAATTGAATGTACCAAGAAAATCTTCAACTTGCAGCTTCGTTTGGGAGATTATGACATGACAAGAGATTTCTTTGTGGTCAACATTGGTGATCAGGATATGGTGCTTGGGATGAACTGGATGAAGTCTCCGGCAGAGTTTACATTTAACCTTGAGAAAATGGAAATGAGGTTTGAGGCAAATGGTAAGAAGATAGTGCTCAGAGGTTTGTCATATGGGAGACTTCGAGTGGTGTCACTCAAGCGGATGCAGAGTTTCTTTAGACATGATCAGGTGTAGTGGGCAGTAGAGTTTAGAGTAATGCCTGAGATGAAAGAGCAGCATAAACAAGAGTATCCACCTGATGTACAAAAAATAATAACCAAACATACTAAGGTGTTTGGTGAGATACCTCCAGGGAGACCCCCGGATAGGGGAATCGAGCATGTTATTGAATTAGAGGAAGGGGCTAAGCCAGTTATCATCACACCTTACCGCCATCCAAAGACATGTAAGGATGAAATAGAAAAGGCAATTAAGGAGTTGATTGACATGGGGCACATATGGCCAAGCAAAAGTCCTTTCGCTTATTCAGTAGTATTGGTGAAGAAGAAGGATGGTACAATGAGGATGTGCATTGATTATAGGGAGCTAAACAAGAAGACAATCAAGAACTGATACCCTATCCCACGCATCGATGAGCTTATTGATGAATTGCATGGTGCATGCTACTTCTCCAAGATTGATTTGAGATCTGGATACCATCAGATACGAGTTAGAGAGGTGGATGTGGAGAAGACAGCTTTTAGATGCCACTATGGACATTTTGAGTTCTTAGTCATGCCCTTTGGGTTGACAAATGCCCCTACCACTTTTTAGTCCTGTATGAATACAGTGTTCAGAGATCAGTTGAGGAAGTTTGTGTTGATATTTTTTGATGATATATTGATATACAGCCATACTTGGGAGGAACATTTGAAGCATATTGATACAGTGCTCAGTATTCTAGAGAGGGAGTCATTATATGCCAAGATGAGTAAATGTGAGTTTGGGATGACAGAGTTGCTCTATCTAGGGCATATTATTAGTGCAGGAAGTGTTCGGGTTGACCAAGACAAGATCAAGACCATTCGGGATTGGCCACCACCGAGGAACACTTCACAACTGAAGGGATTTCTCGAGCTTTGTGGGTTCTACCACAGATTTGTGAAGGGATTTTCACAGATAGTAGCACCACTTACAGATTTGACATGGAAAGATAGTTTCAAGTGGTCAGAGAGGGCTCAAGATTGTTTTGACAGGTTTAAGGAGCTGATGAGTACATGTCCTATTTTAGCCATTCCAGATTTCACCAGGCCCTTTGAGCTGCAGTGTGATGCCTCGGGAGAGGGCATAGGAGCTATTCTCATGCAAGACAAACATCCCATCGCATATAAGAGTAGAAAATTATGGGGTGTGGAGAGAACCTACAGCATCTACGACAAAGAGATGCTAGCAATCATGCATGCGCTAGCTAAGTTCAGGCAGTACTTAGTGGGAAGCCGGTTCACAGTAAAAACATATCATAATAGCTTGAAACATTTCCTTGGATAGAAGGACCTTAATGACAGGCAACATAAATGGGTGAGTAAATTACAGGCCTATGATTTCGACATAGCCTATGTCAAAGGGAAGAAAAATATTGTTGCAGATGCTTTATCTAGAAGGCCTCATTTGCTTGCTATTGGGATAGTCATGGATGATTGGAGAGAGATGATCTTGGCAGAATATGCTAAGGATAGTTGGGCATCTAGCATTATTGAGGGAGCTATTCAAGATAGTCGATACACTATCGTAAATGATCTGATCATCTACAAGGAAAGGATTTATTTAGTACTCGGGTCTGCTATGAAGCAGAAGATTTTGAGGGCATTTCATGATTCACCAATGGCAGGACATCCCAGATTCTTTAAGACATATTGGCAGGTGAGAGAGCGCTTCACTTGGAAAGGCCTCAAATCAGAGGTGCTTTAGTTTGTGAGGGAATGCCCTATGTGTCAACAGAACAAACAAGAGCATTCTTTTTCGGGTGGTTTACTACAGCCCCTACCCAGACCAGAGAAGAAGTGGGAGAGCATTTCCATGGATTTTATCACAGGCCTCCCCAAGGCATAGGGTCGGGATTGTATCTTTGTTGTGGTAGATAGATTGACGAAATTTGCACATTTCTTTACAATTTCATCTACACATTCAACAGCACAAACAGCAGAACTATTTTTTCGAGAGGTATTCAGACTACATGGGATACCACGGAGCATAGTTAGTGACAGAGACAACAAATTTATGAGCCACTTTTGGTAGGAGTTGTTCAGGTTATGTGGAACAGAGCTCACTCTGAGTACCATCTACCACCCCCAAACTGATGGGCAGACAGAGATAGTGAACAAATGGGTTGAGGGGTACCTTCGAAACTACATTGCAGGAGAGCAGAAGGCTTGGGTGAAGTGGCTACATCTAGGGGAGTACTGTTATAATACCTCTTTCCATATGTCTATTCAAATGTCCCCTTTTATGACACTGTATGGGTATGATGCTCCTAATTTTTTGGATTTGTTATTTAGGGACAGCAGGATACTTTGCAAGAGTGTTAGGACATTATGCGATCCTTGAAGGAAAATTTGCAAAAAGCACAAAATCAGTAGAAGCAATATGCTGATCAGCACAGGGTTGAGAGGTCTTTTAAGGTGGGAGATATGGTGTACCTCATGTTACAGCCGTATAGACAGTCCTCTCTCAAGAAGAGTGGAGCAGAGAAATTGAAACCATGCTACTATGGACCATTCAAAGTAATTAGGAGAGTGGGCAAAGTAGCTTATGAGTTTGAGTTGCCTGCAGATAGTAAAGTGCATAATGTGTTCCATGTGTCATGCCTTAAGAAGGCATTGGGTCACAATGTGGTGCCTTCAGTAGTATTGCCACCTCTTGATGATGAGGGAAAGCTTATCTTGGTTCCCAAGGCCATACTTGACTCCAGGGAGAGGGTGCTTCGCAGGAGGACTATCAGGAAGTATCTAGTGAAGTGGAGGAACCTACCTGTCGAGGATGCTACTTGGGAAAATGAGCAGATATTGCAGCATCCAGAGCTGAAATTGCTTGAGGACAAGCAATTTTGGGAAGGGCGGACTGTAATGTCCCCTTTCTAGCATTCATAGCATGATGTTGTCGTTAGCCTATTTTCCCACAATCCCGTAGGCTAACTAGGACATTAAAGGGGCTTAGAGGCCATTTGGCCTAGACACTTTCAGTTGCAGGTCTTTCTGAGGGGTTCTGAGGCAACTTTGGGCATACTTACTATTTATAGTAAGTCATCTTGGACATGGCCGGACATTCAGTCACAGTGGTATGTCGATGGTAATTGTTTAAAATCAACAGGAAAACTTATTTATCATTGATAAGATTTGTTATGCATTGATAAAGCCATTTTATAAAGTTAAATTTAAATATTTAACTTTATTAATGCATAGACTATAGTTTGTGGGAAATATTTAAATTAAAAGAGTTCCCTTTATTTTTATAACACATTCGAGACATAAGGTACATAAAGGGTGTTATGTTTTATCCCACATTAAGAAACCGAAGGATTGAGCTCTTGTGAGAACACTATAAAAGAAATGGAAGAGCTTTTTTTTGTATGCTTGGATGAAGATTAATGTTATGTTGCTGGATATCTGATTATTGAGCTTGGAGGATGGAATCCCTCTTTGCTAGCATTCTCTTCGCTGTTGGAAGACACAGTCAAGAGGATCAATGGTGTTTTCACTTCAGGAAACACACTGGGTTTCATTTGGGGTGTTCGCATAAAAAAATTTACAAGGGTTTGAGGTGCAGATCTGAAGTTAGTTATTGCTATAGTGCCGCATGAACAGTATTTTGCTACAGTCGGCATGAACAATATTTTGCTACAGTATGGCATGAACAGTGTTGGTATCAAGTTTACTTGTTTTTCCGGCTGATTAGAAGTTTTGAAGGTTGTCGACTACATTTGCAAAATACTACGGCAACTAATTCCAGGTTTCTTATGTCAAATTTTGATACTTTGCATAATAATTGTTGAATACAAGTCTAAATAGTTGTTGCAACCTTTAAGGTAGCTGTAAGTGCACATCTACATTTAAAAAATCACCCTTTATCAGCAGATTGAAAGAGTTTCCATATTTTTCATATATTGTTGAATGTGTGCCAAGTGTTTGTGAAAATGTTATGATGTGTATTATGCATTTTAATGTCACTTCATAGTTGTTCGTAAATCTACTCATTGGAAAGCAATTTATTGAGGAAATCAGCTTTATGAGTTTTCATACAAAGTGTTTGACAATATTCCTTAAGTTAAATTTCTACAAGTCAAAGTTCAAATCTGGGGAGGATATTACAGGTTTACCCTTCCTCTCTATGTTTGGGTCAAAATGAGATGAGTTCTCCTATGGCATTAAAAGAAAAAGAAATCTAGGCTAATTAGGATGAGATGAGTTCTCTGGTGATGATCAAAGAAAAATATCTAGATCCCTCAAAAGAATGTTGATGATGGGGAGCAAAGAGAAACCTTTAGGCTCATTGACTATGAAGAGTTGATTGAGCATGACTTATTCATCTCTCTAAAAGATGTTAAAGGGATGGAGACTAAATGGATGTCTCATGAGTTGTAACAAAATGAAAAAGGGACAAGTATTTCTAGGAGGAAAAAGAGAACAGGAAGGCAAGGATTCCAATTCTGCAAGTGGTTGATGAGGAGGAGTTCAGTTTTTATCTTAAAAATGAAGATATAAATGATCTATCAATTGACACTCCTCATGGTGTTTTACAAATTGTAAAAGTAGTTCCCCTCTACTCACTTAGATTGGATAAATGGATATTTCAATCCATCATAATGATGAATTTTAAATGCAAAGCTCTTGAAGGGAAAATTAAGGATATGTCACATAAAGAGGAAGATAATGGGGAAAAGGAGAAGGATGTAGAGTGGAAGGGGAATCAAGAGATGATTAAATAAATAAAGATTAAAATTGGAAAAAAATGACAAGAGATGTGCTAAGTAGGTGTTAGGGTTTTGTTGAAGCCACTGTAGAGTGTATGAATAGGGTGATGGCTACCTCAAGGAAGGGTAAGGAGGTGAAGCTAGTACTCAATTTGGAGGAAGCTGAGAAAAAAGAAGTGGAAGTTGGCCTTGGAAAATGTACTGGATCCAATACTAAGAAGACATTGATGAAAGAGACCCTACTCAACAAAAAGTCATGAAAGAGGTCATAGAGAAGATCAAAATAATTCAACATGAGCTAAAAGATAAGGTGGAAGAATTAGTCTAGCTTCTTCTACTTTAATATTGTATCTTTCTTCTTCTTTTTGTCCTCTAGTTAGACTATTTGTTCTTTGTTCATGCCTGTTTAAATGATGGTTGTAACTAGGATTTGATGGATGTAGCTATGGATATTTTTGTTGATCTGAACATTATTTCGTTTTGGGAATTTTATCTTTAAATCTATTTTTTAATATTGTTGGGGTTTCATGTCCCCTGTAAAAAAAACTTCTTTCATCCTTAATCAAAAAAATTCCAGAGTCACTCCAAATATAGCTAGTTGTCTCTCCATATTATCTTGAGTGAGTTTCCATTTTATGCAATAGATGCATGCTTGGTTTTGTGCTTCCTAGTTTTGAATGCAACATACTACTAACCCTACTAGTTCACCGATGACATCTTTATTGTTCTGTGTGGTGAAGAGGGATCTTATTAGGGATATAGTAACTATGCCAACACCCCCTACACAAAGCAAGATATAACCATATATTATTTGAGATTTTTTGCACCCACCACCTACCACATTAATAAGCCAAGATCAGGGATAACTTTAAGAAATCCCCTCCCAAGAAAATTTATAAAATATTGGCAAATCTATAAATTTTTCTTTGGGCAATTTTTTCTTTCAACCTACAAAAACTTAAATTTTATTTGCTATTTTCTTCCAATGTAGAATAATTTCATAAAATGGGGGTGATTAATTTATTTTTCATTGAAATACATAATTTAGGAAGCATTTATTTCCTCTTGAACTAAAAGTTCATATATAAATTATGAGGTAATGTTTTTGAATTTGATGGAAAAATATATATAATGTATGAGGTGACTTTGCCCTTTAGCTTGAAAAAATACATAATTATTGAGGCAATCTGGTTGCTTTTAGTGTAAACAAATGTAATGCATTGGGAAATGCTACACAAATTGTTATCAAAGCATGTGAAAAATGACAATTAATTTCCTTTTGGTGTTCAATGCATGCTTTATAAAACTAAATTACAGGCAAAAATGATAATGTGTACTTAGAGTGCAAGGTTTTCTCTAGATTAATAAGTGTAGCTAGGAAAGTTAATGAGCATGGGACTTCCTATTCAAGAGCATCCAATAGGAGAGACACCCAACCATGTAGAAAACTAGGGTAGCTTGGCTCTTCTAAATATCAGTATGATATTATTAGTAGCATGATGAAGACTATGTGGGATCTCTAAATAAATTATCCTAGGAATATCAATGATCAACATGAATTATAGTAGGAGGTAGAAAGGAGGAGGTTGTGCTAGGAAATTCATGATTTGTGACAACAAATGAGGCTCAATTTACATGTTGCAAACATAGAACACATTGACAATTTATTGGCAATGTTTTGAGCAATGTGGCAGGAAATTCATTAATTTTCTTTTGTTCCAATTTATTTCTTAATTTTTTTGGGAAAATTATGCATATTAGTTATCAGTTGCCAAAGAGTCTAAATCTTACATATGCACCCCTTCATTTTCTATAAGAAGGGATACCATGACTCTTTGGGAGATATTTAAAGGATATAAAACATATAATAGGTATACTTATAAGTTATTGTACTCTATTGAATGTTTATAGAATAGAGTTTTGTATAGGCTCTTATAAGGTTATGCAACTATTTGAATTTTTCAGCTTGATTGTATTCATATTTTTCAAATTAATATAAATCTAGACTTATTTATGCCTCATTAGATGATTACTAATCAACATATTTTTTTCCTATCAGAGTTTGTCTCCAAAGGCCCTCCCCATTCGGAGAAAGTACTTATTAAAATATCTTATGTAACAACTTCAAAATAACAATTATTTTTTTTAAAATTGAATTTATGGGTCTATGAGCTCTACTAGGGTTTGTATAGCCTCTATCGAAACCCTTGTTGGTTTCCACTATTCATCATATTGCATTTATCGCAAGATTATTTTCATTTTTAATGAGTTTGACCTTCTTTGGCCAAACAGTTGATGCCAACGTAGGGTTTCTGTTAAGGTCAACCTATCTAGGGACCTCAAAGATACAATGGACATATAGATAGGTGATACCACCTTTACTGGGAAGGTGCTTTATCTTAACCTTCTAAATACCTACTACTGGTGCTAGTCAACTAAGCATAACATTAGGGATTATCCCTTGTTGGATCATAACTATCACTCTTCTTTAGAAATTAAGCCCACTTCAACCACCAAGAAAGATGAATGGACTGTGGTGGTGAAGAAAGGGAAAGGTGCATCTGTAGCTAAGGTGGACTTTATGTCTCTGGATCATGGTAAACCTAGCTCAAGATAGATTTACAATGAAGTCCCAATTATAGTGCTTCCTCAACCTCCCATTTCAAACCCTAGAGACAAGAGGAATATAGTTGTTCATACCCTAGATCTACATCCTCTTTGGACTCAAGTGCTAAAAGTGGCATCCATGATTTCCCAACAAAAGCCAAATAGTGCATTTTTTCTTCTCAACATGAAGCTGGTCAAGGTGGTGTTGTTACTCTTCTCTCCCTTCATTTAATATCCTTTGTTGTTTCACACGGTACTAACCCTTCACACAGGGCAGTTTGGATTTTTTTGTCTTTTTAGAATCAATCTTTTGGTATTGTTAACATTTATGCTCTTAATGGTTTTGTTGAGCATTCACAACTATGGTGTTGGTTGGAAAATCATTTGCCACCTACAACATGGGTTTCCTATTGGGACTTTAATATGGTTGAGCTGGCCTCTAATAACGATGGCCTCCTACCATTTAGGTTCTCAGCTGGTGAATGAGAGGCCTAGTTTTGCATTAAAAAAAATTAGGTCTTTTTGATCCTAATGCTTCTCACTGTTGCCTTGATGGGATTTTGCACACTTGGTCCAATTTTTGAGTTGGATCTGATAGAGTTTTTAAAAGGCTTGATAGGGCTATTATTTTTGTGCAATCCTTTTTCACCTTTTCACAAAAGCATTCCTTGCTTGTCATTCCTTTGCCTATAGTGACATTATTAGATCACTCCCCCATCCTCTTTTCCAACACCTAGCAGACAGCTTGACCTCGCCAGAATAAAACCCATTTTTACCTCAAAACTTATTTGTTGTCCCATTTGCCAACTTTTTCTCACATCCTACATGTCTGTAATCTTGAGCCCTAAACCTACTATTATCTTTGATGGTTTAAATGGTAGAATGACACTATCCTTCATATTGCAAGATTTCTTCACATTTATGGTAGATAGCTAGCTATGTAAGATCCATGATCTTATGAAGCTACTACTCTCAATCTATGTATGATCTTTGAGGCATTTGACATGAATCTATTTAATATGAATCTCATGGTTTGTCTTGCCAACCTTTGGCACCAAAAGCAGGCAGCTAATAGTTATGTTATCAGGGGATCTCAGATCAAAGCCCATCTCCATTGGTTGGAGGTCAATGATTAGGCTTCCAAGAAATTTTTTAATACCTCAAAGGCTCATCATTCTATTGTGGGTATTAAGTACATCTAGAAAGATCAACAGGTTCTTACTGATCTACCCCATATTCTCAAGGATTTTGTGGCTTAGGGGTCATCTATCACACGTGATCAAGTGCTATAAGCCTAAATTGATGTCACTCCCAATATACTTGCTCTAGAGTAGTATGCCTTTTGTGAACAAAAGCTTTCTCTTGTAGACTTAAAGGAAGATATCATATCCAGGGTTGATGGAAAAGTCCCTAGATATGATGGCTTCCCTGGTGAGTTCTACAAGACACTATGGGATGACATTGGCCCTAACTTTCTTTGGGTGTATCTTGAAGCCTATAATTCTAAAACATTATGCAACATTATCAAAAGAGAGAATATTAAATCCATACCTAAAGCTGGAGATCCTAAAGAGATTTTCAATTGGAGGCCCATTACCTTGTCGAATGTCTCATACAAGATAATTGCAAAAGCCCTTTCTTTTAAAATTTGGCACTTGTTCCCTTAGATTGTTTGACCTAAACAAACTAGTTTCATCAAGTCCCTTTGTATCTTGGAAAACATCATTGTTATCTGGGAAGGAATGGAATGGGCTAGGTAATCTAAACAATAGGCCTTTTTCTTGAAGATTGACTTCACCAAAGTATATGACCATATTGAATGGTCCTTTATTCTTGTTATGCTTCAAGCTCTAGGTTTTGGTCTAGTATTTTGCCAATCGGTTATAAATATGGTTCTATAGATAGTGTATCTCTCATTTAACCCCTATTTCTAGGATAACTCAATTTTTTTGTTATGTTATTGGCTTCCATTCTAGATGTCAACAAGACTAATTCTATGAAAAAATAAATTATTCAAGAAGCTTATTAAAGGAAAAATTGTCGGGGGATATTAATGAGCTATTACATAAAGTCAAAACATATATAGGAATCCATTTCTCTAAGGATTTTTATGTGCCTCAAAGAAATGGTAGGGAGGTGGTATGGTGATTAGTTGATCACTATCCAAAGCTTGAGATTATCTTATAGAGGAGGTGCATGTGGAGCACACTATTTCTTTTATGAAGTTAATTCTAGGATTTGAGGAATTAGAAGGGGAGGGATGTCTCCATAGATAAATTAGGGAGGAGTGTTAATCTTATATTAGTTTTCACATATGAGTGACAATATACTTAAGTCATTTACTTAGTTGATATCAAACAAGTAATGCATGCCTAAGTTGTCAAATAGTATATATTAAGCAATAGATATTTAGTATGACCTGAGTAACTAGTAAGTGTCGAGTCACTCTAGTGCCAACTAGAATATATGTGCCAAGCTATTTAGATGTAGAGTGATCAATGGATGTAGAGTAATTCAAAGGTTGAGTTACAGTATTGAAGTTGCAGTTGATGTCGAGTACCAGCGACTTCAAGTGTCAAGTTACACAGTTTTGAACTAGATGTTTGTAATAGCACAAATGTGTATGTAAACTTTGGGCCAACTTAAGGATTTTTTATGATATTTGATGATAAGGGCAAATATTAATTGTGAATCCCTATGCATTACATGCATCCAATCAGAAAAAGGGAAGGATCGAGCAGTAATATGGGTAAATCGCTACCATTGATTCATCGATGAACCTAAGTCACCTAGGTTTTCTTAAGGAAGACAAACCCTAAACTTTTTATGAATGCTTAAGAAAAATTGAAGATAGTTTGCATGCACAAATAGAGCATTCATGGTGATTAAGGTGTTATGATTTGAGTTACATTGTAGAAAAAGTTAAAGTAGAATAGAGGAAATGAATCGAAAGATAATAGAGATACATCTAATCAGGAAGGGTCAAGTACACATCAGTATAGAGGTGATCTATCATCAAGAAATAGAGTGCTAATTGAAGGATCATTACTAAAATATTTTAATAAGTGAATCAGTTAAATCTCTTAATAGAGTAGTCCTAACAAGCTATTGTAAATCTTTTAATAGGGTGCTTACTTCATTGTAAGTTAAAGTCCTTTTACCAGGAACACTTTTAGCAGCCTATTTAAAACCCTTAATAGGGTAAGATCTAAAAATCTTGTAAGCCTTTAACAAGGTAGATCTTTCATAGGGTAGATCATGTCTCATGATCAAAACATTGTAACCTTCATTGGATAAACTTTACTACTGCAATAGTGAAGATTTGTGTGTGTTATCCTCACCCCAGTTTTACCATCTCCTTGGAGGGTTTCTGGGTAACCAAATATCTTGTGTGAATATCTGACTTTCATGCTATGGATGTATATACTTAATTTGGTATTTTAGTTTATATGCATACATTGTGAGATGGATGTGTGGTGAATAGTTTATGAGCTTGAAAGTTTTAAGTGTTCATTCACCTACCCCCCCTCCCCCCCTCCCAACCCTCTGTTATATTTCCAACAATTGGTATGAGAGCTTAGTTCTCTAGAAAGTAAAGCTTTGAAGCTTTGAGGAAAGATCTTAGAAATGGAAGTCTAAAAATTGGTAAAGACTACTGAGAACCATAAGATTGAAATAAAAATTTCCCTACATCAACTTAAAGAAGCAAGAGATGAGTTAAAGCGATTATTGAAATGAAGGAAGGAAATAGCTATTGAAGAGAATGACACACAATACCAAGAAATTGACACTACTAAATTGTTTGTAGATGGAAACATCAATGAATTTGATGTAGCAGTTGTAGATCTAATGGAAAAGAATGGAACCCTAACCAAAGTGGTCAAAAATCTCAAGTGAGAACAAGAATTCAAGTCAATATTACTATTTGGGGTGACCAAGAAGAAAAAGAAAGTTGAGGAGGACAAAGTCATGATTGAAGATGACAAAAGGATTTAGAAAAATAGACTAGAAGAGAAAATATCAGAGATAAGTAGGATTTTTAACATGTAATTGGAAACTTTGCATCAAATGATGATTGCATATCATGAATTGAAGGAAAAGGATATTGAGATCATAACACTGAAGTTGCAAAATGAATAGCTAAAAATGATCTGAAAAGAGAAAAAGAGTTTGTTGAAAGTTTCAACTGACCTAGTAAAGCTATCAAGTACGT
This sequence comes from Cupressus sempervirens, assembly GCA_028749045.1. NCBI lineage: Eukaryota > Viridiplantae > Streptophyta > Pinopsida > Cupressales > Cupressaceae > Cupressus > Cupressus sempervirens. The sequence continues at coordinate 326,279,777 of CM053789.1, forward strand.
AGAAGAATTGATGAAATCCCCTAGATCCAACAGTGATACTTTTGAATTGGGTTATACCAGTACTAAAGAAGGAGAATCATCCAAAAGTGGTGAAAAGAGAACTAACAAAGGTAAGAACTCCAAACCTACTTGTCATAATTGTGGTAAGATAGGTCATTCTACTAAGTAGTATGTTTGTAGGAGCAAGATTGCAAATCAGAATCCTAAGCAGAAGCTCATGGGTCATTGCCACAAATGCATAAAACAAGGAAATTAGGCACATGAATGCAGAATCAAGACCATAAGCACAAAAGATTTGAAGAATATTGCTATAACTATCAAAAGTATGGACATAGAGCATATGAGTGTAGATTTAAGTCTAAATGGTCATCAACTAAGTAGGCAAAGGTAAAGCACAATGACAACTCTTATAATTGAGATTTTAATACTCTAGGTATAGTTGTCACTACTATCAAGAGTATGGAAATGTTGTTGACTATTACATAAGAACACATTTTAGAAGTGACTACAATAGATTGTGGAGTCAAACCACATGTTTTAGTTGATTAAAGACTAGTCACATAAGAAGGAATTATCCAACAAGATCAAAGGCATCGACCAGTGAGTTTAACAGAGGGAAAGGAAAGGTAGATGTTGAGAATGTTAAAGATGAGATGAACAAGACATGGAAGAGAAAGGAAGATTGTAGTACATCAAGTTCAGATGGGATCACTTCGCCCAATGGATTAGGTGATCACACCTCCTCCAATTAAGCAATCAAGAGGTATGTGGGACTGGTATTGAAAAGGATATACTATACATCAGCTCTAAGGATTTAGTTATGAAAAGATTACGTATGCATGAATAAAGATGCAAGGTGTTGATTATAACCTGGAAGAAATCTTTAAGTTTTGTTAGTTTTCATGTTACTATCAAGCATGAAAAGTTTCACTATGGTTGCTGAGTGAAATATTAGTTGATGCTAAGCTATCAAAGGTGATAGTGTTGATCAAGCTCATAGTGATTTCTGAGAAAAAAAGAAACTTTATGGAAGCCGAGTGAGTGAAAATCTCTATTGAAGTCAATCTTATAGATGTGTAAGTACTAAGCATTAAATGTGAGGTTTTAAGGTTCATATGATCAATTTCTACTCATTTGACATCATTTGAATTTGAAGAAGAGAATGAAGAGTGAAAGGAAAATTGAAAAGATCATTCCAAGCATTTGTCAGTTGAATTCAAGAGTCATTGAACACCATCACAACAAATTTTCAAAGTTATTTATCATGTACATAGTTTGAATTTTTACAAACCCTAGTTTATAGAATGACGTCTAGTTCTTTAGCTCCTAAGGTTAAAGAGGGTAAAGAAGTTTTGAATGTGCAATTGATAAGAAATGAGATCAGACAAGCTAATTTTATAGCCATTCTTGATATTTCTTATAAGCAAGATCCATATGTTGCATTCTCAATGATACCACCTCGAGTTTTGATGACTTAAGGCATAAGATGTTTCTACACATGCAAGGTGAGTAGTATAAGCAACATGAAGATTAGGGAGACCTTTGAGAAATTGTGTGAAATTGGAGTGTTGAGAGATTAATTCAAAATTATAGAATCAAAAGGTTAACCCATGCCCTAGATTTTCCAAATGTTTTCAAGACTAAATGGATTAAGATAGCTCTAAGTAGAATTCATGATAATTTTATATGGTTGGGTAATGGACCAATGAAAATCACAAAGACGATAGTCCACAAAGTGGTTGGGTATCCAACACTTGACCAACCTAAAACCATGAGCAGTGAATCTAAAGAGGTAATTGGAAAGAATACAAGGGCAGTGTGGAACAAATGAGGTTTTAAAATTGATACTATCTCAGATCCTGTAATTGCTTTTGTAGTGAGGATAATAGTACATAAATTCTATCAATCTAGTAGGCTCAACAATGTACCATGTATTTTTTTTGACATGGACTATAAGATAGCTAAGAAGGATCATACCTATAACCTTACCGATTTGCAGATGCAACAATTGTTAAAAAATTTTGGAGCAATAAGGAAGACCAAAAGTTCACAATGTAAATTTGGTTCAATTCTTGTGCGTATGTTCCTTTATATACATAATACATTCCCTACATTTGGTAAAGTTGCATGGAAAAAAAAAAATCTATTGTAGTGAAAATATGTGAATTTATTAAGCAACTAGGAAACAATTTTGATTTAGTTATGACCAGCTATTTTGAAGACTCCAAACAATCAATGAAAAAAAGACGAACGATACCATATTCACTAGTTGAGAAACATTTCAATGATGTTTTCTTTCTAGTTTATATTGATTTTACTTATTTTCAATTTGTTCCAAGGGTAAGGTGGCTAAGACCAATAGGCTATGAGATAAATGTTGATGAAGCCTTTGCAACAATAACATTATTACTTGTAGAAGATGTAGATGCTAAGGCTACTTCCTTTGAGATTTCCAACTCTCTACCAAATGAATTATCCAATAGGGTTGAGTAGACATGGCAATATAATCTCTCAATAGGAAGAAAAATTAGAGAGACTACATTTTCCCAAGTGATGCTAGAATTGGATAGGGTGACAATGTCTAAGGAAATAAAAAAACATGTAGGAAACTTAGCACCAAAATATAGGGCATTCAACATATTCCATAACAATGTTGAGGATGTTGTGCAAAAGACCACTTTGATTTAGAAATCATTATATGGTTTGACAACACCCAAGAGAATAGTGCAGGCACCTATTAAGGTAGATGAAGACAAAGAAGAGAAATAATAGGTAACTAAGGTAATCATAGTTAAACTAAGGATGAGTAACATACAAAACAAAGTGTACCAGATACACTAGTGCTAAGTGGCAGTCCACAACATGAGGTGAATATAGAAAGTGAGACTATAACAGTAAAGGATGTTTATGATACTGTCACTCAAAACATCAATCCCCTTACAAAGGAAGACTTGAAGAAGATATTGGTAGAATCCACTACCTAGCCAAAACTATGTGTAAATCCTATACTTGTTAGTGTTGATGAGATTGAGAAGGAAAATTGAGGATCTATAGGGAAGGATGTATATAAACAAGTGATATCTAAATCCCCTCCTCAATTCACACTTATACAACCTACATTACCCATTGTGGTATATCAAAGGAAGGAGACAACTACATCCACAGTTGGTGCATTGACACAAAGTACTCCAGTCTCAATCAATGAAAAGGAAAATGAAAATGACAAGGATGAGATAGTTGGAGAGCATAAAAATGAAACAGAAATGAATGAAGGAACACAAGTTTCAACAAGTCAGGAAGATACTCCTACACCTATAGCACAAGATCAAGGTACATCTATGAATGTAAAGAAGGAAAAGGATAAAACTGAAGAGCTAGCTATGACTACCAAACCTAAGGAAAAAATTACAATACAAACATTAGTGACTTTACCAAAAATATCTACTCCTCCAAGTCAATCTCTTCATAGGCTAAGTATAGAGGCTATACCCCTACAATCATCAAGCCCAAGTCCAAGCACATCTAAGGTAGATAAAGTTACATCATATGTTGATACAAACTTGGATGAAGTGATTGAGTTGCCCAAGTTTGATTTTGAAACCATCACTATTAAACATATGAGCATACTCCAGGGTGCTCTTGCAAGGAAGAAACGACAAGAATTGCTCAGACAAGAGCATAGTTAGAAACAAGATTTAATAGATATCAAGGACATTTTTCTTGATGTATTTAGCTTGCTAGCACCAAAGGAACCCAACGTGATGATAGAGAAATTAACCAACCTTGTCGAGAAGGTAAATGATGCAAACCTAGATTCAAATGTCAAGTTACTTGAATGGTCGAAAAGAAAGTTTCAAAATAAGTTCAATGAAAAGATATCAAGTAATATTTCACTATCCCACGTTGAGGTAGCAACCAAAATTGACAATGTGAAGAAGGTACTAGAGAACATTTTCTCTTTGTACAAAAAATTGTTTAATCCCACACTCTTCACACAAGAAATTAAGAGCCACATACTGTGTTTAGAGTCATCTAGTGTAACTCTATCAAAATCTCCAGCCTAGAGTGACAAACATTTCATGAATCTCCTAAACTCCCAAAGTGAATTACCACTGTTACATATAGATGAAGCAAACATCAAAGCTAAACTGATCAGCATCTAATCCATTTTGACTCCACATATGGAGATATTACACAAGGAACTAGCCTTTTCTATAACACATGAAGAAAGATTTGAATCTTTCTACTCATGATGACTTAGTCCACCTTACTGTCGAGTTGACCATTTAGATTAAATCATTGGAGGTAGCTTGTGATAATTAGGGTGTTGCACTGAAAATAATGCTTGAGGTACACAAAAATTTTGGATAAACACATTCTAAGTCTATAACCCTTTGACATAAGAGTCAAAATGGGGGAGAAATAAGTATGGGACAAATGGGAGGTATGGAGGAGATACCATTGTTCAAAAAAGAGCAGTTAATGATAGAAATAAAGTACACAAATCAGTCAATACAAATCTAGTTAGCAACAGGAATGATTTTGATTTAGATACAAAATAGCACAATCAACTCAAGGGGAGTTATTGAATTTTGAAGTATCCCTGATAAGTCATAAGTTTTTGCTAAATTTTGAAGTTTTGAAGTTTTGTATGTAAGTGGATATTATTTGAGTTATGATTGAAAAGCTAAAGGTATTTTATGCATGACCAATTATTTTGTCACTCAAGTCAAAGGGGGAGATTATTAATCCCATATAGGTTTTGACATATGATTGACAATATACTTAAGTCGTTTACTTAGTTCATACCAAACAAGAAATACATGTCGAGCATAAGTTGTTAGATAGTATATGTTGAGTGATATATATTTAGTATAAGCTAAGTAAATAGTAAGTTTCCAATCACTCAAGTGCCAAGTAGATGGTATGTGTTGAGCTATTTAGATGTTCAATGATCAGTGGATGTTGAGACATTCAAAGGGTATGTTACAACATTCAAGTTACAATTGATGTCGAGCATCATAGATATCAAGTGTCGAGTTACATAATTTTGATATAGACATTTGTAATGGCACAAACTTCTATGTAAACCATTTCTAGATCAGCTTAAGGCTTCTTTTATAATATTTGATGATAAGGGTGAATCTTAATTATGAATCTCTATGCATTACATGCATCCAATCAAAAAAGGGAAGGATCAAGTGGCAATATGGGTGAATCACTATCATTGATTCATACCTAACCCTAAGTCACCTAGGTCTTCTTAAGGAGGAAAATACTAAACTTTAGATGAATGCTTAAGGATAACTAAAGAGAGTTTTCATGTGCAAGTAGAGAATTCATGGTGATTAATGTGTTATGAGTTGAGTTACATTGTAGAATTAGTTAAAGGAGAATAGAGGAAAGGAATTAGAATACAAGAAAGATACATTTGATCAAGAAGGATCATTTAGACATCAGTATAAAGGTGGTTTGACATCAAGCAATAGAGTGCTACTTGAAGGATCATTGAGACATTTTAATAGGTGAATTAGTTAAATCTCTTAACAGAGTAGTCCTAACAGGCTGTTGTAAATCCTTTAACATGATGATTATTTCATTTTAAGTTAAATTCCTTCTACCAAGCATTCTTTAATTAGCAGGGTGTTTAAATCCTTTAATGGGGTAAGATCTATCAATCTTTTAAGCCTTTAACAGGGTAGATCATGTCTCATGATCAAAACATTGTAACCTTCATTAGATGCACTCTATTATTGCAGTAGTGAAGATTTGTGAGTGTCATCCCCACCCTAATTTTACCTTCTCCTTGGAGGGTTTTTCGGTAACTAAATACCTTGTGTCATACATGTGTTAAATATTTTACTTTCATGGTATATATATATATATGCGCTTAATTTGGTATTTCAATTTATATGCATAGATTGTGAGATGGATGTGTGGTGAAAATTTTTTGAGGTTGAAAGTTTTAAGTGTTGATTCAACAACCCCCCCCCCCCCAAGAGTTTACTCAAATATTGTATTTCAAACAAGGAGAAAATTCATGAGATATGAAAGAGAGGGTTCAATAGATTCTTAATGTAGTGAGGAAGAAAATATATAGGTTTGCAAGTGAAGAAAATTAAATTTAGTGAAGGTAGACACCTCTGACTCCTTTGAGGACTTAAATAGGCATACTAAATGTCTAGGTTATAAATACAAGACTCGCCTAGTTATTAGGAAGTCTACAAACTAACTTTTGTTTAAAGTGATAATATTTACAATATTTTTTATTTTTGTACATGTGCTCCTTTATTGTAGTATGGATCTTTAATAGCTGTAGGTTTATTTATGATGGGGATTAGAATTTATAGTTTAATATCATATCAAGTACATATTAGGAGATAAATATAGATTTCATGCAAGATAGATCCTTATTTCATTGCTACACATAGTTGTTATCGTAATAATAACCAGATTTACCTATAGTTTGAATGAAAATTTAACCAAAGATCTACTTGGTCTCAATGTTAACTACCTAGATCATGTATGTTATTTGGGATAAGGGTATTTTAGAATTGAAGGCCATGATCAGTTTCAAAGAGAAAATCTCCTTGCACCTACTCACCAATAGTTTCTTGGAAAGATGGATCCCCTTGTGGTGCCATCTATGGTTGATACTACTTTAGAACAAATTTCATTTCTTCCTATAGGGAGGTAGTTGATAGGGTTTGACATATTGTAGCTGCAACCACTAGCATCACATCAGATACACACAACTAATATATTATTACTAAACCAACTCAACCTTGATCATCTTCAAATACATTACCTCATATTCAAATAAAAAATATATGAGCTCTTGTTAGATATAAGTCACCTTAACATGAAACATTATTTTTTAAAGGAGTTTTTGTACTCATGTTCTTATATTTCTCATATAGAGAGGGTCCCTATATTTTCTATTAGAGAAACATTAGTCTTTCAGGGCTCTCTAATTCCACCTCCCCAACGAATATCATAAACTCATACACCTCATAGTTCATAATTATTTTTCACCAATTTATAAATTTGCAATAATAGGAAGCATATAGCTTGATAACATTAGGATCATAATAAAGGGCTTAGATGGTTTTGAGGTGCAGTTAAAGGGATTGAAATAGATCGATGCTGGTAGTGACATAGGTATGTATATGAAAATTCTATTCCACCCTTTTGACTCTACACTACTCCCCTTGTACCACTATAATATTCCTCTCTACTACTCATAACTAGAGAGGTTAAGTACCAAATTTGATTCATGTGATAGTTCTTGTATGTAACACCTCGCTTGAGAACCCAAGAGAAATTAACCTACTATGTTATAATGTTTTACTGAAAATTTATTAAAACTTTGTACAACACAAGATAACAATGATGAGGGGCGGGGGCCCTAGCTCGGTTGGCTAAATCTTCCCTATTGTAGGGGCTTGGTCATGGGTTCTAGTCTTCCCCGTCCCCGTGGTACCAGTGGGCATGTCGCGCTAGTGCTATCGGTCATGTTAAAAATTTTACGTAGCGCACTGCAGTTTATAGTGGGGGCCGTGTTGCACCCGATTCCTACAGTCTAAAAAAAAAAAAAAAGATAACAATGATGAAGCAATAAACACACACACATTATGCACACATAAGAAATTTAAATACAGTTTCCATTCCTTAAGGGTTCCTTCATGTTGAGTCATGTTTAAGAATTTTTATTAATTAGTTTTTATCTTAAGTAATGTCCTCAATCATAAATAAATAACAAATACTTAAGCTCTTAAGAAAATACATAAGTACAATTGATATGATAAAGATTGTCTAGATAATAACATCCACTACACATCACAGGTTATGCAATAATAAATATAAGTACATCAAAATATAATACTACATCCTATAAGATCTCAAACTACAAGACATATGATACATTGATACAACCAATGAATGAAAGTCTTCCAGAAAACAACATGATTGATAAAAGTACATTAGTGAACATCCAACATCTATTAATATGAGGGGAACCCAAATGGCAAGAAGCCACCACCTCCCAACCATGTGGTTACCTAATTAGGTTCCCACTCCCATTGTGGAGGGGAGATAATATACAATTTACATGTGAATATCAAATCATAAAATTAATCCTAAGCTAGGGATTGTAATTGTCAAATCTACCTCAAGGGCACACAAACTATTGATAAAGAAAGAAAACTAAAGTTAAAGAGACACTCAACCAATTCCACCACCATATACCAAAGTAAAAAATAGATACCAAGTATATATCAAGTGTTGAAACCAAGGAGATACAAGACCAAAAGAATAACCATTTTTAAACAAACTGCCAAATGTCAAAAACACAGTAACTAACAAATAACAACTATCATCAAAGAGAGTAAATCCCCAATAAATAACATCATCATCATGAAAAGATAATCGTAATCATTTAAAGGAATATCATACGACATCATCCAAAACAAATTACATGTACATATTGAAGTATTTGCATTCAAATATCACTTAACGACTAACACATTTACATGAGATTCAAAATGAGCTTGAAACAGAGTATACAATGATAGAAAAAGGGATGACTATTACATTATTTAGATCATTAAATGGTGCATGCTAACGATCATCCCCCTTGAGAGACCTAGGTAAAAAATTAATTTGAGTATTTTTGGTTAGTCAATTTATTACATAGTCATGTGCAATGATGCTTGTATATATATTCTATATATTTTAGGCATAATTATCTAAGCATATTAACTCTAGTGTGGGCTAAAAGTATATATGTAGATGAGATTTAGTAGATGCAACACCAACTAGTCATCGTGTAGTTCTAAATTTGTGTATTCATATACTTCAAATTTTGTGTGTGTGTGTGTTCAATTTTTCTTCACATATAGAGGATGCTAAGGATATTTGATCTAAGGGTCACTCTATTTGTAGGTAGATTAATGAGTCTAGGCTATATTCAAAAATATTTTGTTATTCTTCGATTTGAGACTTATATAGATTTCATTATTATGTGTTTGACATTTATATGTTCTATACCTATGTATAGATTACTGATGTATTTATGGTTAACATGTTGATGACTTATGTGTTAAATTTATGATTTCACATTATATCTAAGATTCATGATTGATATCTAGAGATTATTTATGCACAATATTTATAATTTGACATAGATTTATGTATTTTCCAACATATCCATGATGTATGTGATTATGTTTGATATCTCAATTGTTTATGCTTTTATATTTGACATGTAGATAGATGGTTATATTATTTGATTTGATGATAATTATTTCTAGATGAATTTATATAATTTTTATGTCCTAATAGATGGTTATGATTTGATTAAGACTAGTTATAGATATTTTTATGATTTGATTTTATTATTATAAATAGGATGGAATTATATAATTTTGATTTCATAATAGATGGTTATGACTTAATTAAAAATTCTAATGGTTTGATTATAAAATGATTTTAGATAGTTATAAGATTTGAATTTTTATACATGTAAATTAAAAGATCAAGTAAGGTAACTAATTTCATACATGTATAGTTTTCAAACATGTAATTGAAAAGTAATTAATCTATCTAGTCGCATATATCTATTTGAAATCATACATGAGTTAATGACCACTTAGTTACATATTAGTTAGAAATTACTTATTATTAGTTGTATTGCTTATGACATTAGACTGAAATTAGTTATATTATTTATAAAAAAAATTAGTTACATGTTTGTTAGATTTTTTATGACAATAGTTAGGTTACTTATGATGCTATTAGTTCTCGATTGACTAGATTATATATTGTCTACTATTATAAATTAGTTAGATTAGTTATGACATTAGGTCTTGATTAATTGGAAATTTAGTTATATTTTGTTACAATTTCATGACATTAGTAAGATTCCTTATGACGTTTTTAGTTCTATATTAGTTTGATAACTTATGGTCCATTAGTTAGATATTACAACTAGATCACCTATTATGTTAATAATTTTAAACCTACATACCTTAAGGGGATATAAAGTTAACATGTCTTAAATTAATGTCTTCAAGGGATATAAAGTTAAGTTTTCTTAAAGAACAATGTCCTAAGGGGAATCCTTTTAAGATGATTTCTTAAAGGGACATACATAAACACAATGATAAAAGTATTTATTGCTTCAATATAAAACCCATTAAACTATCAAAGCATACATAAGACAACAATCATAAAAGTATTTTTAACTATGATATAAAAATAATTTAACCATTAAAGCATATTTAATAGCATACATATAGAAGCATATATTTATTACACTATGGATAGAATTAATCCCCCATATATTTATTATAAAGGTATCAAGTAGGTCCTAAAACATGAAATATGTATGTGATATCATTTATATCGAATCAAGTAGTGCATACCTCTCATGGAGAATGTGTAATATTCTCTCATGATCCTTACTATCCAGTTGCCACTTATAACAACCACATTGAGATTTAACTAGATAAAGACAAAGGGAGGTGGTAACCACTAAGTAACAATATTGAAACACCTTATTTTCTAGGTTGTAATCAATAAACTAAATTTCATGCTGAATTATACTGATTTTCTTGACAACTGTTATTATTTTCATTTATTATTTACTTCTTTAGGGATTGGTTTCTTTGTCCTCTTTCTATTTTAATGATAGTTCCTTAAGAAATTCCATAAATACACTTGTTTATGTATGTATACACACACACACACACACACACACACACACACACAAACAAACAAACACACACGTGTGTGTGTGTGTGTGTGTGTGTGTGTGTGTGTACAATTTGTTGATGAATGAACACATTTCAAACTTTAACATTACAAAAATGCACATGTTGAACTTTCTCATTTATGACATTTATACATTTCACATAAGATCGACCATTCATTTATGATATAAATCATAAGTAAAAGTTCTTTTTACATTCATTTAAACTAGATAATGAAATCATAGACTGCAAGTTCCTCAAACTTGAAATAGTGACAAATCTTGATTAAAAATGACCATAACATCAAATATACAATACAAATGTCTTTCAATTATTGTAAATTATATATATATATATATATATATATATATATATATATATATATATATATATATATATATGTATATATATATATATATATATATATATATCAACTTGCAAAATTACATAAAGAATGAATAAAATATACTCTATAACAAATTTAACTAAATAGAATGCTCTCATTTCTCATGAAGAAAGCTACTATTATCTACAGATGGCTCAAACTATTACATCAATGTACTTCTTATTCAGAATCAAGGGCACTGCAATAGAAGGCAGAGGGTTTGCGGGAGTTGGAGGATATCCCAGTGCCTGAAAATCCTTTGCATCGTCCCTTTACAGTGCCAACACACGCGCCGATCATATCTTTCAGAAGTTTGCTTTGTTGGTTTTTGGGCTGAGATGCAAATTCTTCAATCGCCATCCACTGGAAAAACAATCAAACAATTTGAACCCCACGTAAGACGATATTGCAATATCCAATTAAATAGCAATATTGAATCACCACCACTAATTTAAAAACGTACCTTGGCTGCAGAAACTTCAGTATCTTGCGCAACAATGTTAGAAGAAAGTGATCTCAACATACACACGAAGAGCATATCTGATTTCCCAAAGGGGGCATTGTGACCGTCCCTACAGTTCATTCACCCACAACTATTAGAGAGCCATGAGAAAAAATACTGCTTCAAACTCATTATCAATCTGTTTTTGCTTACCTGAACCCGACCACTTGTACAAACTCTGTATCAATCTGTAAAAGTGCAGCAAATAGTTGAATAACTAAAAATGTCAGGAAATTAAATTGCTTAGAAGTGAAAATCCCAAAAGACGAAAGAAGTGACAGTTACCCCTGTTTCTTCCTGAACTTCTCTTATGGCCCCTTCCTTAATGCCTTCCCCCTATCACAAACAAATATATATTAGTGCGTGCCTATAATAGCTCAAGTGTCATTAATTTAGTTTGACGATGTCCAAGTTTAAACTGCACACCTGGTTAATCCTTCCCGTTGGCATCTTCCACAACCCGGAATCCTTGTAAGGTCCGCACTTCTCCTGAACTACTAGAACCTATCATCATAATTTATGCATCAGATTTATTATTCGATTACATCGCATTCTAAATAACAGTTGCTAGGGACGGGTAGAAAATTGAGCAGAAGGAGTACAAATGCAAACATTACCTGTCCGTCGTCGTTGAATACAAAACCTGCAATCCCCACTTGATGTGAAGCATTATCGGGGATGGTACAAGGAGTCTGAGGAATCCAATACACTAACATCGCGTACCAAGGCTCAGCGTGGTGGTACCAAAATCCCAGCTGCGATCCACCGATCATAAAGTATTGATTCAAGCGTAAATAAATGGATTGGAATGGGGAAAAAACAATTAATTAAGGCGGATAACACCAAACTATTGAAGAACTGACCTCGATCGCAACCGGGACTAGCTTTGCCTGTTCCTTGGGCACTTTAATCCACACCGCCTTCTTTTCCTGTACAATCCAACAAGTATCATATTATGACTAATTAGGGATTTGTAATTGTATATTATAACAGAGCAGTAAGGACTGATCACCTGGCGCGTCCATAGAGAAAGTGACGCCTTGAGCGAGGCTGCAAAAAGAGAGGCATCGTTCTGCATATTCTCCACGTCAACAACTACGCTGTCATATCTGTCTTCATGGGCTTTCAGCACAGCTTGATCGTCACATGTTTCCTTCATAACTGTTTCAACGTCGTTAGTGGTACTGGTCACCGAAACGTCGTTCGCTGTAGTACTCATCAAAGTCATTCTGCAGTATAAGCAACGACGTTCTATGTCTCGGAAGTTGATTTTTTTTTTAAAAATATGTCTGTGAGCGAGATGATTGGATTTTGCTTCTTCCTGAGCGGGTGCAAAGGCAGATTGAATTGAATTAGCAGTGTAAGCAACGACATGCCAAAAAAAAAGTTCAATAAGAGATGAAAATAAATCAAAGTAGTGCAGGAACTGATGCTAACCTTGTGAGGACCACTGTAGGCAAGATTGTATTTTGCTTCTTCCTTATCCCGTGCAAAAACAAATTGAATCGAACTAGTAGTGCAATATAAATTATGTGGTAAGAGCGTGTATATATATATATATTCGAGGCAACAACTAGAGGATGTTTCTGGGATATCAGACGACTGCTTCCGCACTAGTAACAACCAACTCCCGCTACCTTTCCTTAAGCGTACCAAAAACGAATACTGAAAACTCGTCCGCAAGGCAACGGCGAACAGCGAGAAATTTCTCATAAAAAATTCTAGGAATATACGGAAGGCTATCTTCGCAAATTCGCGGAAGGCTATGGCAAATTCTTTTTAATGACCGAGTATGCTGCCAGGGACCTTTCAAGGCCCGCTAACAGAAAAGCGCGTAACAGAATAGTCAAAGCCTGAAGGCAATGCAAGTGCACCTCCCGGGGCTCTTATTGACATTCCATACTATTTCTTCGAGTTGATATTTTTAAAATAATACATAAATACTGTAGAAGAGATTTGAGGCTTCCTACACCCCAATTTTTTTTCTTTCATGTCATCCATCGTTTCTTCCTTTATCACGAGTTTTTTACATCGTATGGTCGGGTAAATTCGTTCAAATTTCCAAACATATCCGTTCTCATCTTTCATTTTAATTCTAACGACTGTGACAACTTTATCAGATTTCTATATGTGTGGGATTTAATATATGTGACAATATTGAGGCAGTTGGCCCACAAGTGTGCACCTAATCATTCAATTTAAATTTGAAAAATCAAATATAAAAATATTTATTGTAATTTATATAAATTTGGTTGTATACAGGGTCTGCCTTAAAGTCTGCTTGGTCAGCGGAGGAGGCTTAAGGTTGTGGGTAGTTCCTTATGATCTTGGGTTCAAATCTGGTGACCTGCTTCAATGATGCATTGGTTCTACTAATGATTAGGTCCATATAAACAAGTGAGACTTATCAATGTATTTACCAAAAACTAGTGTTTACATAAGACAAAATATATAAGTCATCCAAGGCTCACCACTCAATTCATAAACCAACACTAGAAAACTATATTGCCACATGGAAGTTTATAGACCCAAATGAGGATGACAACCAACAATTCAATGCAACTACAAAGTCCATGTGTTCCTACTAAGACATTGCCAAAATGATGTGTTATTGCAACCCATGTCCCATCATTTGAGCTCAAGCAAACAACTACTATCACTTTAATGCATAACCACATGTATCTAGGAAAAAAATGTAACAATATCATTTTCCATCAAAGGGCAGTCAAAAAAGATATAAATGGAAAAATTAAATTAACTTTGTGAATTCAATGTACATTTAATTTTCAAAATAAAAAGAGCACAAACATTAAATAGGCCACACCAACATGGAAAACTTCACATATACAAGTCCATTTTGTTCCAGATTTTAATATTTCTTTTCACATTCTTCTATTTTTGGGCCACCCTAAACATAGCAGTGCCCTCCACCTCAATGTTCCACCATGAAGAAATCTTGGTTTTCAAAGCCAGGTGGGAAATCCACATTTTTTCAAACCAGAAAGGGAAGGAATTTTTGAATGAAAGAGGACAAACAGAGAGAGATATGGGGGAGTGGTTTGCTACCATTATAGGAAGGGAAAGCTTTCAGGAGTGGGTTTGCAACCAGACAGGGTAAATAAGGGCTCTGTCAAGACGGACTTGGTCTAATAGGAGAGTTGGGGGGGACTATATCCAAGTCCATCTTGACAGAGCCCTTATTTACCCTGTCTAGTTGCAAACCCACCACTGCTTGGTCTAATGGAAGAATTGGGGGGGATTGTATCCAAGTTTGTCTTGACAGAGCCCTTATTTACCCTGTCTGGTTGCAAACCCACTCCTACAGGCTTTTCCTTCTTCCTAGAATGGGATTAGACCACTCACCCATAACTCTCTCTATTTGTCCTCTTTCGTTCAAAAGGTCCCTCCCTTTCCGGTTTGAGAAAATTTGGATTTTTGATGCAGGAGCATCTTGCATGGAAAAATTATTGAAAAAAAAAAAGAAAAAAAAAATTAAAAAAAATTAAAAATAAATGGTTGTCATTCCATTTATCGAGGTGTGTGGGAAGAATTTTAGAAAGTTATGAATATTGTAGAAAGTTTTGGAAGTTGTAGAAGGTTGGGGAAGATGTAGAAGGTTGTGGAAGTTGTAGAAGGTTGTGGAGGAATTCTAGAAGGTTGTGGACAAGTCATGCATGGGGTGGTAAGTGCCTATTTAAGCAAGGCATATGAGCATTTCTAATCAAGCTCAAGGAGTAGCTTGAGAAGTGGAAGTTCAAGGAGAAGCTTGAGAAGGAGAAGCTTGATAAGTAGAAGCTTGGAAAGGTGAAAGCTTTGGAAGGAAAGCTTAGAAAGGTGAAAGTTGTGGAAGGTGAAGCTTGGAAAGCTTGGAAGTTGTGAGAGAAAGGGAGGAAGTGAAGAGTGAGTTTTCCTGAGTTTCTGGACAGAGCGCCGAATGTGAGGCAGTTTACAGCAGGATTGTGATGGAGTTGTGAGTGTAGACAGAGCGCCGAATGTGTGGCACTTTACACTTCGATCTTGGATAAAGTTGGAAAAGAGCTAGTGGCTGTGGTTTAGAAACAAGGAGGTTGTTTGGTGGCTTGCGAACACAAGTTAAGATCTTGGAGGTTTCTACCAGAGTGCAGATTTGGACTAGCTTGAGTTTTGGATTGGATCTTGAGAGATCTTGTTGCATTCTTTGTCATGATTTGTTAAGGGTGGTGTGGCCCTTTGTCAGTGGTATTAGAGTGGTCCTTCATCAGTCGTATGCATAGTATACCTTCACAAGTGGTATCAAAGCAGGAGTTCCTGAGTGTACAAGCAGATCGCCGAAGTGTGAGGCAGTTTGCACTAGGACCTTGGTTGGTTGAAGTTTATTGGAGTGGGAGTTCCTGAGCATGTAAAAAAATCACCGAAGCTGAGGCAGTTTGCACTAAGACCTTGGGAGGACATGCAGATTGATTGATGGATGCGGAGATGGAAGACTGAACTTGTTGAGGCATGATTGTGGAGAGCTAGTGGATTGCAAATCCGTGGTCTTAGACTTGTGATGTGGTACTTGATTGTTCATGCGAGGTGGCAGGTTGCGATCTTACTTGCAAACAATTTGGTTGTCACAACTAGCGTGGGAAGGATTTGTTGTAGAGGGTTTACGAAGATCTTGGGAGATGGCTCCAAGAGAATTGGACTCCAAGATGATTGCAAAAATCCATGATATAGTGGAGAGGAATTTTTCTAAGATCATTTCTCAATTGGATGCTAGATTAGTTGATCAAGCTAAGAAGGTCAAGGTGGAAGAGGATGGTTTTGCTAATCAGTTTGTAGATCCTGATGCAGAACCTGCAAAGCAACTAGAGGTTGTTGCTAAAGATATTCCTAATGTTGTTGATGTTGGGATAGATGTTGATTTTCATGATCAATTGGTTGAGTCTGACATGGAGATTGTGGAGCACTCGGTCGTGGATGATCTAGTTGATGTTGGTGGTGACTTGTATGTTGCAGAGCACTTGGTCATGGATGATCCAGTTATTGTTGGAGGTGACTTATATATTGCAGAGCATCTTGTTGTGAGCAATGAGGTTTCTGGTGTAGAGAGTTTGGCATGTGTTGATGGAGTTCTACATGCGATTGTTCATGTGGGGTTTGTTGCTATGGGTGTGAATTCACTAGTTGCTGATGTGGATGAGAGTTTTCTGTTGAAGCATTATGTTCTGTTTGTTCCTGGGAATGAGCATATTGATTGGATGGTTGAGATGCTGGTGTGGAGGATTTACATGGTGGTTTTGTTGTCCCTATTGAGGTGGAAGCCTTTGTTGAAGATAAAGATGGTGGTAGATTTTTCTTTTGGTGTCAAAGTGTGGGACACACTTTTCTATCTACTAGGGGAGTCTGATGCAGGAGCATCTTGCATGGAAAAATTATTAAAAAAAAAAATTAAAAAAATTAAAAATAAATGGTTGTCATTCCATTTATCGAGGTGTGTGGGAATAATTTTAGAAAGTTATGAATATTGTATAAAGTTTTGGAAGTTGTAGAAGGTTGTGGAAGATGTAGAAGGTTGGGGAAGTTGTAGAAGGTTGTGGAGGAATTCTTGAAGGTTGTGGATAAGTCATGCATGGGATGGTAAGTGCCTATTTAAGCAAGGCATATGAGCATTTCTAATCAAGCTCAAGGAGTAGCTTGAGAAGTGGAAGTTCAAGGAGAAGCTTGAGAAGGAGAAGCTTGAGAAGTAGAAGCTTGGAAAGGTGAAAGCTTTGGAAGGAAAGCATGGAAAGGTGAAAGTTGTGGAAGGTGAAGCTTGGAAAGCTTGAAAGTTGTGAGAGAAAAGGAGGAAGTGAAGAGTGAGTTTTCCTGAGTCTGTGGACAGAGCACCGAATGTGAGGCAGTTTACAGCAGGATTGTGATGGAGTTGTGAGTGTAGACAGAGTGCCAAATGTGTGGCATTTCACACTTGGATCTTGGATAAAGTTGGAGAAGAGCTAGTGGCTGCGGTTTAGAAACAAGGAGGTTGTTTGGTGGCTTGCGAGCACAAGTTGAGATCTTGGAGGTTTCTACCAGAGTGTGGATTTGGACTAGCTTGAGTTTTGGATTGGATCTTGAGAGATCTTGTTGCATTCTTTGTCATGAGTTGTTAAGGGTGGTGTGGCCCTTTGTTAGTGGTATCAGAGCGGTCCTTCATCAGTTGTATGCAGAGCGTACCTTCATTAATTTCCCACCCAGCTTTGAAAATCAAGATTTCTTCATGGTGGAACATTGAGGTGGAGGGCACTGCTATGTTCAGGGTGGCCCAAAAATTGAAGAATGTGAAAAAAAATATTAAAATCTGGAACAAAATGGACTTGAGCCATATTTTCTAGGATAAGGATGAGAGGATTGATCAACTCTGAATAATCAAGGAAGAAATACAACAAAATGGGTATAATAATCAAAATTGGTTAGAGGAAAGGTCTATTCTTGCCGACCTTCATAACATCATTTCTAGGGAAGAACACTTTTGGAAATAGAGATCAAGAGTTAATTGGCCTAAAGAAGGGGACTAGAACACTAGGTTCTTCCACTTATCTACTTTAAAACATAGGGTTGCTAACAGAATTTCTAGTGTCAAGAAAGGTCAACATTTGTTATTGAAAGATAATGAGATAGCGGATGAAGCTATGCAATTTTTCTCCTTTCTCCTCTCTAAGGATCATACTCTCTTGGTGCCTAATCAAGAGGATATTCTGTTGGCTATTCCTTCTATTCTACAAGCCCACCACAACTCTATGTTGAAAGCTATCCCAACCCTGGAGGAAATTTTTCAAGCTCTCACTTCTCTTCCGGGTGATAAGGCCCCTGGCTTGGATGGTTTTTTGACTTTCTTTTTCCAAGTCTACTGGGAAGTGGTCAAAGGGGACATTGTGAAGGCTGTGTAGGAATTTTTCGAGGCCAAAAACCTTTTGAAAGAAATCAATGCCACCATTCTGGTTCTCATTCTGAAAATCTTGAGGGCAAATTCGATGGATAAGTTTATGCCCATTAGTCTTTGCAACTCTTCCTACAAAATCATCTCCAATTTCCTTACTTCTAGGCTTTTTAGAGTTCTTCACCTAATTATACGCCCTCAACAAACTGGCTTTGTCCCAAGGAGATAGATTTTAGACTCTATCATCGTGGTGCATGAGGTGATCCACTCTCTTGAAGCTGGCAAGAGGGAAGGCTTTTTGCTCAAGCTTGATATGTCTAAAGCATATGATAGGGTTGATTTCAATTTCCTGATGGCGGTCCTCCAAGCTTTTGGCTTTGACTCCTAGGTTTGTAAACTCATCTTTTAGCTTATTTCTTCCCCTTCCTTGTACGTTCTGATTAATGGCTCCCCTTCAATTTTTTTCTTCCCTTCAAGAGGGTTGAGACAGGGTGATCCCCTATCCCTTGTTCTCTTCATCATTTTGGCCAACTCTCTAGGAATGCTTATTTTAAGTAAAAGATAGGACCGAAGTCTGCAAGGTCTCAAGTCTTCTTCTAGTCATCTTTCTCTCATTTTCCACCAGTAGTTTGTGGATGATACTATTTGGGGGGGCGAGGCCATGATCCAGAAAGCCAAGGGTGTTTAAGGGCTTGCTGAATACTTATACTAGGGGTTCTAGCCAGGCCATTAATTGGGACAAGAGTTTGGTCTAGTTCATCAATACTCAACTAGAAAGAAAAAGGAAAATTTCTCATACATTGAGAAGTGGTATTGGTACCCTTACTGCAAGTTATCTTGGCATGCCTTTGGGGTCCAAACCCTTGGACTCTTTTTGGAACAACATTATTGATAGATTCAATAAGAAATTATGTAGCTGGAAAGGTGTGTCTCTCAGCGAGGCTAACGAATGCACTCTAGTGAAATCAATTTTCCAAAATCTCTCCACTTATGCCTTAAGCCTCTTTGGGATCCTGACTAAGCAAGATGACAAAACGGAGAAGATTCAGAGGAACTTTCTCTAGATAGGGGTTGAAGAGCACAAAATATATCACCTTGTCACCTGGGACCACGTTTTCCTTCCCAAATGTTATGCAAGCCTTGGTATTAGAAAAATCAGACACCTCAATAATGCCCTTCTAGCCAAATAGATCCCGCACATCTTTCAGGGCTTGGTAGAATGGAGGGAAATTATGATTAAAAATAACCTAAGAAGGCAGTCTCTCAGCTTTTTGCTCCATGAGGCTGAAATTCCTCAAGGATCTTATATATGGAATGGGATCCTAAAGGCTATGGCCCTAGCTAAGTCAAAGGCTAAATGGAAAATTGGCAAAGGTGAGAATATATTATTTTGGTAGGATGACTGGATGAGCCAAGGGCCTCTTATTGAGCATCCCAATTATGGTAGATGGGCAAAGCCATGCATAAGAAGATATGGTCTAAAAGTTAGTGATTATTATCTCCCTGGAACTCAATTCTTTGATGATTAACCTAAATGTTATTTTTATAAATAACAAAGGGGATGAGGTCATCTGGGTAGGTAACTCAAATGGCCATTACTCTGTTGCCTCTAGGTACTTTTCATTGTGGGATAAAATGGAAAAACCCATCTGGGCTAAGGCATGGATCCCTGGCCTTACCCCAAAAATCAACATATTCTTTTGGCTTTTTCTCCAAGACAAAATCATTACTCTGGATAATTTAGCTAAGAGGGGCCAAATTATCCCCAACAGATGCAGTTTATGCAAGCATATTTTGGAGATGGTAAATCACTTATTCATTCATTGCTCCTATTCCTCTAATGTTTGGAACCTCCTAACCAGGGACTTAGGGGTTAGTAGGTGCTCCCCAATCAACATTCAATATTTCCTCAACCAATGGAGGAGTGCAAATAAAGGTCTAATCACCTAACTAATTGGCTCCTAGTCCCTCCCACATTTCTGCTGGGGTATTTGGAAAGAACAAAATAATCAAATCTTTAGAGATAGGGAATCCCCTAAGTTTTTTATTGCTAAGAAAATTGAAGGATTAATGAAGGAGAGCTTCACCACCACAAAGGAAGGAAATATTGAAGAAGGTAGAATCAGTAGACAAAGGAAAATGGATAGGGACAGGAAAAGACAAGAGGCCAGGTGGTTTTTGCCCCCTGAAAATTGGTACAAGGTCAATTTTGATGGGGCTATTAAAGGGAACCTAGGCCTTGCTGATAGTGGAGGCATCATAAAGAAAAACTATGGTGGCAGAGTTGTGGCTTTTTCCTGCCCACTTAAACAATAGATCAACCATTTCTTTGAAGCTAGTGCTGCTAGTCAAATTGTTAAACTACCCTTGGCATCTAGGATTGAGAACCTATGGCTAGAGGAGGATTCATCAAACATCATCAATTGTCTCAATGGTCACTCTACACCTTCTTGGACAATTGTGAATATGATCAGGGAATTAAAGTTTGATCTGGACAAGTTCAAAATGACCTATATCAGCCACGTGTATAGGGAAGCCAACTTGACTGCTAATTGGTTTACTAATGAAGCAGTCATGAATAATGTAGAGATGATGTGGCATGTCAGTGACATGTTTCCAACAATAGTGAATAATTTAATTCTACAACATTGCATCCAGGGAAGTACTAGAAAATTTCAAAATTAATAACGGGAAGATTTGCAAGACTACACATAGGAGGGGGAGTTAATAAAAATTATGTGAAACTCTTTTTAAAACATAATAGCATGTACAGACAACATACTTTAAGGGTTGTTTTGAATACTACCATTAATACTAGTATTTTTGAAAACATTTTTAAGTTTCACAGTCTAAAGGAGAGAGGTTTGTAAGCATTTTGTGAGCAGGTGGGGGCTTTTTTCTTTTAGAGGAAACCATTGTAGGGAAGAGAAGCAAGAGGGAGCTGTTAGGACAGGTAGGGAACTAGAAGTTGAAACCAAAGGTTTGGCATAAATTAGAAAAGGGTAGAATCACTATATTCCTGCAGAAGCTCCATGGATTAGATGCAGGAATCACCAAGATTATGGTGGATTCATAGAAAAATGGGAGAGTCAAAATTCGCGGGGTCACTCACCATGTCAATCCAAAAATTATAGCTTGGGTTGTATAAATCCGTATAGAATGGACTAATGTTTTTAGAGATAAGAAAATGTCGATGAATGTTGTCAAAGTTTTTGTGATGGACAAAAAGGAGCTGAATAAGCTTCTCAAGGTATGGAGGGTTTCAAGAGGAAACCAACTGCTAACCCATCTCTTCATGAGGGATTACTCCTCCTAGTTTACGAGTATCTGAAGTCTCAAACCAAGGGAAAATCCCTTGGTGATATTGGGTGTGCATCCGAGGAAATCAGGAGCTTAGACTCTAAGGATGTGTAGAGCATAAAATTGGAAGAAGAGGACTTTTTTTGTGTAAACCCAAAGAAGAAAGGAAACCCTCTACCTACATTCCCTGTAGAAAGAGTCCCAAAGGTTTACCCCCCATAAACCCTAAGCCCAAGCCTCAGGAGGAGGAGGAGGACAATGGTAATGACGAGGATATTGACTTAGAGGAAATGGAGAAGGAGGATGATGAGGAGGAGGAGAGGAAGGGGAGGGAAAGTGAAAAGGAGGAGGATTCAGTTGACATATCGAGGAATCCTAAGAAAAGGAAAGAAGATCTGGCTGTAGAAACCAAAGACGAGATCCTTGAGATTCCTGGCCCTAGTCCCACTTCCACCTTGTCTATAGATATTTTGGGAAAAGAGAGTGGGGAGGTGACAATGAAAAATAGGAGGAGGGCTTGGAGGAATTTTAATTCGAATACTACCCATTTGGGAATTGTCAGGGAGCCCTTGAATATTCAAATGATGTAGGAAATTGATGGAAAAACCCACTACAAAGATCTCATTGATCCTAGTCTAGTTGTGATCTCTGATAATGCGATGAAAATTGGGCTTAACCTTTTGAACAACGTAAGGAACAACATGATAGAAAACTTCTGATCTATCAAATGTTTATTCCATGAAATAGAAGAACTTAAGGGGAGAAGAAGCCAGTAAGGTAACCAAAAAATCGACAGTGGCCAGGGGTATAATGAAGAGGAATGAAGCCAAGATGGAAGCCAACAACACTTCAACATCTAGGAACATAGTGCTGACTAGGAGAATAGAATGACCAAGGTTGAACAAAGATTCCAAAGGACAGAGTTCTTCCACCAGAACTTGAAAAATCGGGTGATCGCCACTTTGAATGCTCTGAATGAAAAAATTAACAACCTAGGTGAATCACTGATTAGTGCTAGATTTGGTGGGGAAAAGATGGAGAAGACCATCCTAGAAATTGGGTAGGATGAGGATGATTTGAAAGAAACTAGGGACCAAGTGGATGCTTAGAACAAGGACTAGGAGGACACAGACAATAGGAAGACCATAGAAGCTGTAGAGTCCCTGCAGGTTCTTGATAGAGAGAATTGATAGTTAATGCTCTTTTTGTTGTCTCGTTCCTAGTGTAGCTAGTTTTTTCTTGTTCTAGGTTTGCTAGTTTTTTGTTTCCTAGCTGTGGGCTTGTTGTCTAGGGTTGGCTTTTGTTAAGCAGTTTCATTGATGCTAGACTTTTCTGAATATCTATTTTTTTGATATGTTGTAAAAACTCTCGAGTTTCAAGATCCCTATAAAACCTATTTTACTTAATCAAAGACTTCACATATACAAGTAGACATGAATTCATCTAATTTGAGTCATGAAGAAGATGCAACAACAAAAGAGGAGGAAGAAGACACAACATTTCTTGGCATTTAAACTAGTTCAACTTCTTTACTATCTTAACTAAATGTTCTTTCATTTGTTTCCTTGATATTTGTATCCTAATCTAATTTTAAAACACTTGTACATTAGTAAATTATCATGGTTTATAGTTTTCCTTAAATTCTAAATGATTCATGTTCTTTCAAGTTTACAGTCTTCAGGAATTGTTCTTTCATTTTTTCCCTTTATGTTCTTTACTCTTTCAGTTTTGAATACCCTTACTTATAATTATACATCATCATTGTCTATATTCTCTTTTAACCCTTTTTAATTATTTTTCATTAGAGGAAACCAAGTTTAAGAGGGATGATAACCCCTCTACAAATATATTGTGAGGGGGACCTAGAACCCTAATAACTACAAAAGAATTAGCAATACGCACCAGTATCTAACCAAAAGTGAAACACCAACCTAACAAAAGAACATAAGAATTAAAAACTATACTATAAGGGTTTTACAAGTATCCCTAAACCAAATAACCTAAAGAAGGTTACAAAGTATGAGATTTATTTATAACCTTGTATGTGGTTTTGATAGGCTAAGTTGGAATGTCCAGAATGGGAAGAATACTTTTGAGGGGGATGGGGGTGGGGGGGTGTAGAATCAAAATTACCACACTTTTAACATTTTTTAGTGTTTTAAATCAAATAACTAAAAGTGAATTGCATGCATATAAAGTAAACACATGCAATAACAAATAACACCAGATTTGGTAACCCAGAAACCCTCTAGGAATAAGAAGGTAAAATAGGAGTGGGAATGATACATACAAAAATTACTATAGCAATAAATGTTTGACCACTTATGATGGTCTGCCCTATTAAAGGCTTTACACTATGTCAATAGTGACCTGATTAGAGGATTTACAAACACTTTACATGAAGTGTCACCCTGTTAAAGGATTTGCAATAGGCTGTTAAACCCACCTAATACAATAGGATTTTCAATCACCTTCTCCAAATGTTCTCCTACCTAGCTGTTAAGCTAACCTATCAGTATAGGATTTCCAACTTTTAATACAATGGAAAGAAAGTATTAGAACAATAAACCTGACAATATGCAATCTCTAATTCTTGGATTCAGGCACTTGATCTACTCTTTCTAATCTTGATCCTCTGAGATCTAATAGCTGATCGCGTTTCTTGTTCCTTGTGCTATTTTGATCAACTGGATATGAAATTGTTGCTTTGTTCCTCTAAGTCTTTTCTTCTTTACACTAAATTTCACTATAGTCTCCCCATACACTATTCTCTACCACATACCTAATGGAGTTTTGACCTCTTTTTAAAGATTGTGAAGACTTAGGGTTAGGTATGGATCTATGATCCATATAGAATCTCAAATTCCCGCTCATTTCTTGCATTTTCCTCCTTGGTTACATGACTTCTCCATTTTTCTGATCGGCTACATGCAGATCGAATGGGAATCATAAAAGATTGGTTCTTATCCTTTTTCTCTTTCAAAATCCTTTTATGTCAGCTCCAAAAATAGTTTACATCTGAGTTTGTGAGGGCACAAACTTATATGTTGATTATGTGTTACTTAGTACATACTAGACTACTTGTGCTCAGCACATATACTATCCTAGATTTCTTGGCACCTATTACACTCTATCTCGCTTGGCACATATATGATTATGGCTCACTCAACATATGAAGCATTCTAACTTGCTCGACATCAACTATGTCTTGGCACCTATATGTCACTTGGCACTTATATACTACTCAGCCCCTGAAGTCACTCGACACCTGTTGAAAATACTAACTCGGCACACACTGTGGCTTAGCATACATAGTGTACTCAGCATTCAATGTAGAAATTGATTAAGTGTGTTGACACTCAAATGTCAAAACCATCTAAGGACCAACAATCTCCCCCATTGACATGAGTGTCAAAAACACTTAACTAGACATTACTAGTCTTTCCTTATGAGTACCTTATCCACAAAATTTCAAAATTTTATTCAAATTTTTTTCAAAATACCTTAACTCCCCCTGAGCTGTTTGTGCCTTGTCATTCTTGCAAGCAAAATTCTGCGTTGAATGTACCTGATATTCTTTGTCTTTTGCTTTGTGCCTATTTCTTAGTATCTATTTTATCAAAGCTTATGAAATTATTGCATTTTGTATCAGAGCTATTTTCCATATGATTGCCAAAATTTTGTATCTCCTCCTTTTGACTATATTAGAATGAATGAAAGATTGTAAACAAAATTTATAGCATTCTCCCCCTTTGACATAACTTCCTTACTGTTATTTCTCCCCCTAACTTATTATTATTTCTCCCCCTTTTTGACACTTATGTCAAAGGGTTCTAAGGATTACTACCATACTTAACCAAAAGATTACTATTTACAACCATCATTGTTTTCAGAGTTGTATCCTAATTCTCCAAAGCAATGTCAAGTGACTTGTGCTAGATGGCGGTCTTTGCAGGAAGGTGTACAAGTCCATCAAGTGTAGAAAAATTTGGATCTTTCTTTAAAACTATTTTAGCATAAATTTTTTCCTTGTGGAGGACTTCTAAATGAGGGGTTATGGAGGACTAAATTTGTATCAGTTTGGCCTTAATATTAGCTTCCTTTGTTGTTAGTATAGCTAACTCCCTTTGAGTGTGAAACAATTTGGCAAAATGCTTTTCACTTTGAGCTGGATATCTAGGTAATTGCATGCTAGAGATTTTCAAGTTTCTTTCCAAGCTCATTATTCTATGATTTGTTTCTTGTGTGAAATTTGAAAAGTCACACAACTTCCTATACAATGAAAAAATGTATTCAAGGATACTTTGACCTTATCTATTTCCTTGGCCAATTCTACCTATTCAAGTGCTATGCCACTTGATATCTTCTCATTTACTTTTCCTTGAAACTTTCTTTCTAACCATTATAGGAGTTTAACATTGGTATCCTAGTCTTCATTGGTCACTTGGTCAACTATGTTTGATAGTTGCTCAATTATTGGCTTTGCTTCACCTGGTGACTACAAGCTAAAGGCATCCATGAAGATGTCCTTGAAGTCATGAAGTGCTTTCTTATGTTTGAATTCTTTCCTCAGTATTCCTCACCTCATCCTTCTATCGAATGCATTTTTCATTTTAGTCATTTGTGCCATTGTTATAGTCTTTGAATCATAGGAAGGAATCACAATATCTTCATCTAGTTCAAGGTCTCCGTAGTGAAGTATCCTAGCCATTCTAGTTGATCTCAAGCTTGGAATTGAGAATTTTAAGAAGATGGCTTCAGTGCTCGGCTTCTAAATCATCTTTGTAGGAGTGCCAGTCTTTGGTAGTTCTACCAATGTCTGAATGGTGGCCTACTCATTTTCTTTTGTTGTATCCTCTTTTTCATCTAATTTCCTCTCCTCTAAACTTAGGATCTAAACATTATCATTTGTTGCACTTGGTGGAGGTGGTGGTGGAAGCATTAGAACTTTAGTCATAGTAGCTATGTATGTGAAAGATTGTTCCTTTGGTTTCACCTTTTCTCTTTGTGGTTCTCCTACTACTCTTTGTAGTTCATCTACACTCATCAATATAGGGCTTGTGCATAATTGTGTCTATAAAGTAGATTGGTGAAGGATCTTTGAGAGATCCTTTGCAGTATGTGGATTGATGTTTTGAGTTGACTTGTTAGGAACATCCTTGATGATTATTATCTCTACAGGTGTAGTGGTTACATGATGTGGACTAAGAGGTGGCAATTGTGTGTCTTGCACACTATGTTCTTCTTCTTGCTACTGATCAGCTGTTACCATAGTTTCTTCTCCCTTAGTTGATTCTTCCTCTTCTTTCTCCTTATTCTCTTCCTCTCATTTCTCTTCCTTGTCTTTATTTTCTTCTTCTATTTCCTTTTCCTTTGCCTCTCCTTTCTATTCTTCTTCTTTCTTTTCTTCCTCTTTCTCTTTGGCACTAGTTTTTTCCTTATTGGTTTCCTCTACTTTATCATCAATAATTTTATAAATTGTTTTCTACAATTGTGTAGATTTATTTACAACATCCTCAATCTTGTTTTGAAGGATGCAAGAGGCTTCTTACTTGGGTGCAAACTTGCCACTATGTTTCTTGTTTGCCTTTGTTATTTGAGCCTTTGTCATGTCTGACTTTACTTGTGCTAGGGTAGATTCTCTAATCTCCCTCTCCATATTTAGACAATAATGTCATTTATTCTCAACTATCTCATACAGTTCCTTTGGCATGGTATTGTCAAGCTCTAGAGGTGTGTTTTTAAATTCTGCCATTATGGCATACACAGATTCCTCTACTTTATTTTGCTCTTCCCTACTGAGCTTATTGAAATTAAGGGACTTTAAATCATTCAAATATGCATTTTTAATCTTATTACAAAGTTTGTCAATTGCAGATTTAGGAGGATGGCTTACCACTTTAAATTGGCTGATGTCCTTAGATTTTGTTCTCTCCTCATCATATGTATCTAGTTGTTCCACATACCTTCTTCTCTTCTTGGGCTCTTTAGCTGGTTGTATAGTGACTTTATTCTTTTCCTTTGTTGTCACTTTGGCCTTTTGAGTGATTGCTCTTGTAGTGGCCCTCCTTGTTGTTGGCTTAGCTAGAGCTGGCTCAGTGACCTTCTTAAGCTTGGGTTGAGCTGTAGGTGTAATACCCCAAAATTGGCTCATTGCCATGATACCAATTCTGGTCTATTTCTGATCAATCCTAAGTCCTATTTCACTAGGAAAATTCTTATTCTACTACTCGCTACTTGACTTAAATGTCAAATGTAGAAAACCCTAATCTGCATTCATCATGCTTATTATTTAATTCCTATAGTATTTACTCATATTAGTTACATTAAACCTATTGATTAATATTTAATTTAATTAATAAGTATTTATACTTTAAATTAAATTAAATTATATCCTAACGCTAATGTACTATAGAATTACATTTATTTAATTTAATAAATATTCCTATTTTAATTAATTAAATGAAATTATTTAATTAAATGGAGAAATTACTTCTAATTAATTAAAAAAAGTTATTTAATTAAATGGGAAGTCATTCCTAATTAATTAAATGAAGTTATTTAATTAAATAAGAAAAGTGCCTCTAATTAATTAAATAGAATTATTTAATTAAATGAAAAAGCTAATTATGAGAACATATCTCATTTTATTAAATTAAATTATATCCTAAGACTAATGTACTATGGCATTAAATTTAATTAATTTAATAAATATGCCTATATTAATTAATTAAATGAAATTATTTAATTAAATGGAGAACTTACTTCTAATTAATTAAACAAAGTTATTTAATTAAATGGGAAGTCATTCCTAATTAATTAAATGAAGTTATTTAATTAAATAAGAAAAGTGCCTCTAATTAATTAAATAGAATTATTTAATTAAATGAAAAAGGTAATTATGAGAGAATATCTCATTTTATTAAATTAAATATCTCTCCAAAATCCTTCTTCAGTTCAAAAAGGGAAATTCCCAATTCACTATTGATCAAAAAGGAATTAAATCAGTTAACTCCTTATTCTACTCAAATTGAATAAGTTAACTCCTTATTCTACTCAAATTAAATTAGTTAACTCTTTTTTCTACTCAAATTGAATCAGTTAACTCCTTATTTTACTCAAATTAAATCTGTTAACTCCCTTTAATTTGGGAATCTCCCTTTATGACTGAACTTCACCTTTAATCCTGACCATTGATTGGAATCGATCTCAACCGTTGATGGATTTCAAGAAAGTCTGTTTAAGAGACCCTCATCTCTTCATTTTAGAGGAGGATGAATTTGGAGAATTTGCATCAAATTGTTGCTGGAATTCATACTCACATTTTCTCATATTTTTACATACATCTTGCATTCTTAGTTTAAATTCATCTAGCTTAATAATGCATACATTTTTAGTTTAATGTCTTTTATTTCTTAGATTAATTTCTTATACTTTATCTAGATTACTTGCACATTCATATAGCTAAAATTGCATTCAAATCCTTCATTTTTACAGGGTCTGGTTGCTTAAACACCTCGAATCTGAGGATATCTAACAAGCAATTCCCTTTAGATAGAAGGCAACAGGTCGCTTTGCAGGCTGATTTTCGGATGAACAATCCAATGTTCATTCTGGTATGAATCTGCATACAATGATAGTGTTGAAGTGTGTGTGTTAGTAGAGGCCACATATTCATGCATACAATAGTCTATATTTTTTCCTTTCTCATCTTTTTCTCAGTAGGTCTAGGTGCTTCCCTAGCTTCTTCTCCCTCAACACCTTCCTCTTTGTCTTCCCCTAAGCCTTGGGTCAGCTCTAATGGGCTTTGCCTTCGTTGTCCTTCTTCCTCAGTATCTCCTATTCCTTGTTCTTGTTCTTCTTCTTCTTCACTTGCTTATCCCTCAATGCTTGCCCCAAATGTCTTCTTTATCTTCCTTACCATTTTATCTTTCTTCTTGATGAAAGAAGCTATTTTCAATTCAGTCTCAACTTTAGACTTGACAACATCATATGTCCCAAAGTGAGGAGCTGCCTTATCTATTTCTTATACAAGAAATTTTGTGATTGTTGTTGAGGCTTCATCTACATCAAGCTCATATCCTAATGGCCTTAGCCATCTTACTCTTGGTATTGTTGCTTGGCTATAGGTGTAGTCAATGTCAACCATGAAGCATATGTCATTGGTATGTTTCTCTACCAATGAGACTGGTATTCTAATTCTATGCTTCATTGATTTCTTAAAGTCTTCAAAATAACTTGTCATTTGAGCTTCAAAATTGTCTCCCATCTGATCAATGAATTCATTAATTTGTGTAATAGCAGTCTTTTTGGGATTCCAATTTATCTTTCCTATAGAAGGTAATTCTTCCATCACATAAAAGAATATACACATAAGAACTGAGCCAAATTTATATTGTGCACCCTTTGATCTCCTTATTTCTCCTAGGTTCTCATTAATTTGCTATAACATGAGTTCTACTAGATCATAGGTGTGATCTTTCTTCACCATTTTGTAGGCTACATCAATTGCTAGACATGGCACATTGTTTAGTCTACTAGATTGATAAAATTTGTGAGATATAATTCTCATAGAAAAATCTATAAGTGGATCAATTATTGTATCAATGATCATTCCCCTATTGTTCCATTATTCTCCAGTATTTTTCTCAATGACCTCCTTTCTATCACTTCTCAAGGTCTTTGGTCGATCTAGGGTTGGGAATCCCATAACCCTATGAATTATTCTCTTGGTAATATTAATAGGTCCTATCTCCAACCATAGATAGCCATCATGAATTTGACTTAGAACAATGTGAATCCATTCAGTTTTGAATCCTATAAGGTAGACTAGGGCATTGGTCAAACCCTTTTTCTCAACTATCTTGAATTCCTTCTTTAGAATTTTGTTCTCACATAGTTTTTCACAAGCTTGGAATATTTCAAGATCACCTATGGCACCAATTTTGTAGTTGTAGCACTTTCTTGCATCTTGCACCATTACTACATTGGGTGGAATGATGGATAATGCACCAGTTGGGTCATTTCTGTATGCAACTTTGGGGATTGGCCTAAATTAGGGTTGTTTGACCTCACTACTAACTAGCTGAATCTCATGACTCTCTTTTGCTTTGGGCTTTCTAGAGCTAGAGGCCATTTTACTAAACTAGGGTTTTAAATGTATTAAAACTTTAACTTCTGTGTGGCTTGGCATTTGATAAATACCTTTGAATCGATGAGTTCATGTTGATTAGTATTGAGATCTATGCAAATGGTTGTTAGGTTGTTGCTTGATCACTTCTTCGCTCCCCCCGTCCTTGCTTTGTGTTTGAATGGCATGAAAATGAATAAAAATTGACCTTATACCTATCAAAGACCTATCATTAAATGATTTGTGTATACAACTTTAAACTCGGTACTTGAAGGTTTTATCATCACCCAACTCCCATTGTATTTCATTTACTCAACTTTTACTAGACTTCTACCTCACTTAGCTTCAATTATCAGCTCAGTCAATATTAGAAACTTGACATCCATTGGAGCTTAACTCAGCATGCAAGGGTAACTCAACAGCTTCTTCAAAGTTTTACTTGGAATCTAAATGCTTATGTAGATTTCTTCTCTACAGTACTCCTTTTCTCTTGGAACTGATGTAAGATATAACTTTGTATATCAATCCCATACACCTTTATTTTGCTTAGTTGGATGAAGTGTGATCATTTGACCTCTTGGGTGAAGTGATCTCTCCATTTGATGTGCTGCACTCACCTTTCTTCTCCCAAGTCTTGTTCATTTGTCCTCTTATTTTTTCAACATCAACCTTCTCTTTTCCTTTGTTGACTTCTATCTTGGGTACTTTTGACTTTCTTGGGCAATTCCTACTAATATAACAAGTCTTCAAGCAACTAAAACATGTAGTTTGACTTAACCATCTACTGTAACTCCCCTTAAAATGTGTTCTTATGCAAGTCTTAGGGATGTTTCTATACTCCTAACAATAGTGATAGCTATGTACTTGGTATTGTAATCCTACTTATAGTAATGTGCATGGTTGGTTCCTCTTGTAGGCTGATTAGATGTCCACATAGGCTTTGATTTGCATTCAAATTCTCTTTGTCCATACATTTTTCAGTTGTAGTAGTAACCTTCAATTTTTTATGTCCTCATTGTCTTTGTTCTACATTCATGTGCTTGATGTCCTTGTTTTTTGCACTCATGACAAAAGATTGCATTTGTAGGCTTATCATGCTAATGATTATTCTTGCTCCTACACACATTAGAGGTATGTCCCTTTTTACCACAAAAATGATAAGTAGGTTTAGTTTTCTTACTTTTGTTACTCCTTTCTTCTGCTGTTTTGGATGATTCTCCTTTTTTAGTGCTGGTGCAACCAAGTCTTGAAGTGTCATTACTAGCCCTTGGTGATTTTAATAGTTGCACAAAATACTTGATAGACTCAGTGGGCTTGTTGTATCTTTCTACTATCTCCTTTTCTCTCTTCAATTCATTTTGCATCTTAAAGGTGGAGATCTCAATGTCCTTCATGTTAAGCTCATGATGAACATTCATCATCTGACTTAAGGTGTCTAGCTACATGTTTGACATCTTTTCAAACTCAATTGTCTTATCCTCCAGTCTATTGGTAAGATTTCTCTTGTCATCTTCTATCATGGCTTTGTCTTGAATGTTACTCATCTTTTGTTTAGTCACTTCACAAAGCATTATAGCTTGTGATTCTTGTTCAAGCTTGAGTAATCTAACTTCTTGAGCTTGTGCTCTATTTTTCTCCATTAGCTCTTCTATTGCTGCATCAAATTCCTTGGAATCTCAATTGGGAAACATTGTCTGGTATAATTCTCATTTTAGTGTATGTCATTTTAAGCTATGGCTATCTCCTTCCTTCTTTTTAAGGACTTTCTCAATTCTTCTCTGGCTTCTTCCACTTTGTGTAGAGCTAGGTGCACATCAATCACCTGATTGTCTATGATCTTCCCAAATTTGAAGACTTCCATCTTCAAATCTTTTCTCTAAGCTGTTAGGCTTCTCCTTGTGAGAACCAATAGTTGTGATACCAATTGTTGGAATGTCCAAAATGGGAAGAATACTTCTGAGAGGGAGGGTGAATCAGAATTACCACACTTTTAACCTTTTCTAATCTTTTAAATCAAATAACTGAAAGTAAATTACATGCATATAAATACATTAAATATCCATAAATTAAGCACATGCAATAACACATAACACTAGATTTGGTAACCCAGAAACCCTCCAGGAATAAGAAGGTAAAACTTGAGTGGGGATGATACCCACAAAAATTACTGTAGCAATAAATGTTTGACCACTTCTGATAGTCTGCCCTATGAAAGGCCTGCCTTGTTAAAGGCTTTAGATTGTGTCAATAGTGACCTGATTAGAGGATTTACAAACATTTTACATGAAGTGTCACTCTATTAAAGGATTTGCAATAGGCTATTAAACCCACCTAACATAATAGGATTTTCAATCACCTTCTCCAAAGGTTCTCCTACCTAGCTGTTAAGCTAATCTATCAATATAGGATTTCCAACTTCTAATACAATGGCAAGAAATTATTAGAACAATAAATATGACAGTATGCAATCTCTAAATGCTAGATTCAGGCACTTGATATGCTCTCTGATCTTGATCCTCTGAGATCTAATATCGGATCATGTTCCCTGTCCCTTGTGTTGTTCTAATCAACTAGATATGAAATTGCTGCTATGTTCCTCTAAGTCTTTCCTTCTTCACACTGAATTTCACTGTAGTCTCCCCATACACTATTCTCTACCACATACCTAATGGAGTTTTTGATCTCCCTTTAAAGATTGTGAATACTTAGGTTTAGGTATGGATCTACAATCCATGTTGAATCTCAAATTCTTGCTCATTCCTTGCATTTCCTCATTGGTTGCATGCCTTCTCCATTTTTTTGATTGGTTGCATGTAGTAGATTGCATAAGAATCATAAAATATTTTTTCTTATCCTTTTTCTTTTTTGAAATCCTTCTATTTCGGCTCCAAAAATGGTTTACATTTGAGTTTTTGATGGCAAAAACTCATATGTTGATTATGTGTTACTCGACGACGCATACTGGACTACTGGTGCTTGGCACATATACTATCCTGGATTACTTGGCACCTATTACACTCTGTCTCACTCAGCACATATGTGATTCTAGCTCACTCAACATATGAAGCATTCTAACTTGCTCAGCATCAAGTGTGACTTGGAACCTATATGTCACTCGGCACATATATATTGCTCGACACCTATATATTGCTTGGCAGCTGTTGAAAATACTAACTTGGCACACATTGTGGCTCGACATACATAGTGTACTCAACTTCAATGTAGAAAGTGATTAAGTGTGTTGACACTCAAATTTCAAAACCATCTAAGAACC
This sequence comes from Cupressus sempervirens, assembly GCA_028749045.1. Taxonomy (NCBI): domain Eukaryota; kingdom Viridiplantae; phylum Streptophyta; class Pinopsida; order Cupressales; family Cupressaceae; genus Cupressus; species Cupressus sempervirens. The sequence continues at coordinate 326,313,999 of CM053789.1, forward strand.
ATCAGGCTCCCCAAGCCTTAAAAACCAACCTCAAATAGTTACACATTGTAAATATCACTCAAACATAAGTTTTTTTGTAAGACTCAAAACTATAAACCTTGAATGGGATTTTAAAATGATCCCCCAACATTAAGTCAAGACAACTAACAAGATTATTCATCACAGTTCTATCTACAACTATGGCATTTTGGAAGGTTCCCGAAACCAAAATAACCATCCTTTGAATATATATGTATATGTATGTATGTATGTATATATATATATATATATATACACACAAAAACCAGGTGACAATTATGGATTTTTGGAGGCTCCCCAAACCTTATTTGGGTATGTGAATTTCTCTCATAACCAAACAAATTAACCTATAGAGAATAAACCATAAAGATACCATTGAAGAACTCTTTGGATTTAATATGATACCTAAAATAATCTAAGGGTTTTAAAAGTATCCCTTAACATACAAAGAGGATTTTGACATAGGTCCCTCAACAAAGAATCTATTGCAAGGAGAGAACAATCCCTCCCCTAAATCCACCCATAACTCCCCAACAAGTCTCTTGTCCATGCCAATATGAGAGGATCAGACCTCAATAGGAACAATATAAAGGGGAGAAGATGAAAGATGGATCCTTAAAATGTTCAACTTTGGATCGAGTGATAGAAACCAAGAGTAACCCAACAAAGTCCCCCATACACATTCTCTCTTGATCCAAAATCCACCTCCATAGGATCATTCATAACCTCAAGTGATCCATACAAAGAAGACATATGAGAATAAAATTACCACCACTTGAAAATCTATCACATAAATAGATCCCACATCAATGCGGACCATAAACACCTCTATAGGAACAAGATATAGAAGTTGGCTTAAACCTTAATCAATTAGACTTTCCTTGTACAAGGAACTAAACTAGAAGAAAATGGGAATAAACAGACCCATAGATTACCAAATACAAGAAAATCCCTAAACATAAATAATAAATGAATGAATAGGGATACCTCACGTTTGGAAGGATAAGCCACATATAAAGGAAATTCAGCCACACCACTCCATAACAATTCTAAAATACATCATAATCTAGAATGGTTATATCATAATCATTGCTACCATTTGTTATGATTAATCCCACACTAGTAATCATAGATAATTGGATTATCATTGTCATCTCTTCACAATAATATTAGTTTATGCTTTTTGTTAACAAATTAATGATACTCTTTCCATAGATCGATACTTGATTACATATGGTGCCAAGAGGATTAATATTTGATTAGCAATTTGACTATGAAGTAAATCAACATTAATGTTTCCATATTTTTGAAGTTCCTCCTAGCAATAGATGGATTGTTATGTTTTCTTATGAAGTTGTCATTTATTGATCCTTAGCATCACCAACTACTTGGTTTGATTAACAACATTAGTTTATGTCTTCATAATGATCTAATTTTAAGATAATTGTAAATGTATAAGCACCACTTGTAAAATACATGTGTTTCTCAAATGTAGCAATCTCTTGCATTTATATTGAGAATGAGCCAATAAGTGATCTGATGAATGGATCTAGACTAATTACAGTATTGAATGCTTAAATAAAATCAAATTAGCAGAAGTCTTAATACATTTATACATAAATGAAATTAAGCATCAAAAACTCAAAAACTTGAGGTGAAATAAATAGAATTGAAAGAGAGAAGATATAAAGTGCAAAAAAAATTTGATTTCAGAGTTCGCCACAAATGTGACTACATCTCCAGCTCGGCTCCAATAGAATACAACAAATCTGATTAATTTCCAAAACTCAATTACAATTATGCACCAAGACCATTTCTTCTAGCACTTCGATAGCATAACAATTCTCTGAAGTACGAAAATGGCTCCACAAATCTACCTATTCCTTCAAAACTTTACCACTTGGACTTAAAAATTTCCCATAGACTTACAAGGTAATTCTCTAAGATTAATTCCCACAAGAATTCCTTCTCCAAAGTCTAACTATTTTACAAAGGAAAATAATCCCCTTTTTATAACAAAAAATATGTCCTATTTGGTATAAAACCAAATAACAAAACCCCCATTTTAAAATAACAAATTAACTCCCTCCTATTTGGCTTTAATCATGATAAGCCAAACATTTAAAACCATAATCCCAAAATTAATAACCACTCCCTTATTTTAAATAACAAATAAAACAACCCCATTTTAATTATAAATTTATGCATATAATCTATTTGGTTTGTTGTATGGGGCTCAAATCCCTATATAGTTGGCTCGTTTTCAAAACAAAATGCATTTCCCAAAATCAGTGGGCAAGTACGTTGGAATGGCATGTGGAAGTTTGGTAGTTCAAACTACATTCAGCTCCACTTTGAAATCGGCTTACATGCATTTAACGCTCCACAAATCCCATGACTCACGCATGGCTCAATGGAAAGGAGGGAAAATAAGAAGTGGGAGGTTATGGGTTCAAAACCCATAACACCAATTTTTCAAACCCAAATTAATTCATCCTCTTATGCCATGTGCCATTCTTAGATTGGACCAAAATGATGACTGTGCATGCTGACATCATGCTGATGTCATCATTATTACATTTTTCCTCCAAAATTCAAACAACCATAACTTCATATGAGCTCCATTTTTGACGACTTGAACGTCGTTGGAAAGTTCTCATCAGGCTCTTCATTTTGAAATCCATTATTGACCACTTTTGAGATGGTTTGATCTCACCCATTATCTAGCCTTCTATTTCACCTATTTGACCAAACTTTGACCAAGCATAGCTTTTGCATACGGACTCCTTTTTTGTCTGTTCAAGTTGCATTAGAATCAGGATGTCAAGATCTTTTTGATGGTGCTAAATCTAGAGATTTGAAGACACTTCAATTTTCACCGAACATATCAACCGGATCAATAAGAGACATGTCCTTTCATGAGACATGTCCATTCATCATTATGTAAATAGTCCAATGAAAACTATAATTTTATAGTTATATATATATCCATGATTCATTATTATATATTTTTCTCTTAATATTATCCTAAGCATCTCCCATAGTAGAATCCATTGGATTAGGAGTTCATTCCTTTGAAGCTATCTCCTCCTTCATAAGGAATCATTAAGGGTTTCCTTGTGAGGAACTCCTATTTAGTTGTACTGAGCAATCTTTGCTATTTTCTTCCAACTAGTCCACCTCCTCATCATCTGCTTGAGATAAAAATCCTAATTCTACCAAATTCTTTAGGGAAGCCTTTATCTCAAGGTCCCTCTCTCTTGAGTTTGGATGACCATCTAACATAGGTATCCTAATCCCGCTAGGATCTTTCTCTCTCATGTTATAGTAAAATACAATGTGAGTATTTGACTATTTTAAAATTAAGGCATCTTACGACATCATCTTTTGGAGATCAAATTCCTTCTCTCAAGAATCCCCCAAAAGAATCATAGATTCCACTTCTTGCACCTAAAAAATTAGTCTCTCCTCATGAGAGTCTATTTATAGAGTCGCATGAATTATGACCATCTCCTTCTCTTAACTTGGTAACTTGTCTCCCCAAAAATAATGCTAGACATCTCCTGCTATGCAAATTCAATTGTCAACCTTTTCCTCTTTATTTATAGTGAATGTGTGTAATGTCCCCATTCTAGCATTCATAGCATGATGTTGTCGTTAGCCTTTTTCCCCATAGTCCTGCAGGCTAACTAGGACATTAAAGGGGCTTAGAGGCCATTTGGCCTAGAAAGTTTCAGTTGCAGGTCTTTCTAAGGGGTTCTAGGGAAACTTTGGGCATACTTACTATTTATAGTAAGTCATCTTGGACATGGCCGAACATTCAATCACAGTGGTATGTCGATGGTAATTGTTTAAAATCGACAGAAAAACTTATTTATCATTGATAAGATTTGTTATGCATTGATAAAGCCATTTTATAAAGTTAAATTTAAATATTTAACTTTATTAATGCATAGACTATAGTTTGTGGGCAATATTTAAATTAAAAGAGTTCCCTTCATTTTTATAACACATTGGAGACATAAGGTACATAAAGGGAGTTATGTTTTATCCCACATTGAGAAAACAAAGGATTGAGCTCTTGTGAGAACACTATAAAAGAAATGGAAGAGCTTTTTTTTGTATGCTTTGATGAAGATTAATGTTATGTTGTTGGATATCTGATTATCGGGCTTGGAGGACGGAATCCCTCTTTGCTAGCATTCTCTTCGCTGTTGGAAGACACAGTCAAGAGGATCAAGGGTGTTTTCACTTCAGGAAACACACTGGGTTTCATTTGGAGCGTTCGCATAAAGAAATTTACAAGGGTTTGAGGTGCAGATCTGAAGTTAGTTATTGCTATAGTGCCGCATGAACAATATTTTGCTACAGTCAGCATGAATAGTATTTTTCTATAGTACGGCGTGAACAGTGTTGGTATCAAGTTTACTTGTTTTTTTGGCTGATTAGAAGTTTGGAGGGCTGCCGACTACATCTGCAAAATACTACGACAACTAATTCCAGGTTTCTTCTGTCAAATTTTGATACTTTGCATAATAATTGTTGAATACAATTCTGAATAGTTGTTGTAGCCTTTAAGGCAGATGTAAGTGCACATCTACATTTAAAAATCACCCTTTTATCAGCAGATTGAAAGAGTTTCCAAATTTTTCATATACTGTTGAATGTGTGCCAAGTGTTTGTGAAAATGTTATGATGTGTATTATGCATTTTAATGTCACTTCATAGTTGTTCGTAAATCTACTCATTAGAAAGAAATTTATTGAGGAAATCAGCTTTATGAGTTTGCATACAAAGTGTTTGACAATATTCCTTAAGTTAAATTTCTACAAGTCAAAGTTCAAATCAAAGGAGGATATTACAGTGGTATCAGAGCTATAAGTCCTGCCATCCTGTGGAGGTCTTATAGGAAATTTTGAACTGGCGGATAGAGGGGAAAGTGTTTGATGAAATGTCAAAACACTAAAATCAGAGCATTTATGTTTGAGCATGTGACAGGGGCCTTATAATTTCTACAATACCAGAGCAAGACAAAGTAGGAGTTCAGACCTGCAAAGAAAATAGTCTAGTTCATCCGTATAGGGGGGTATAGAATCCAGTCATACAGACATAGCGGAGGTATTCTTTGATCAAGAAGCAATATGGGTGACCGAGATGACAGGAATACAAGATTAGGTGGAGGCGAGAATGCCGGTCCAGAGCCTGGAGAGGAAAGATTCTTACAGTTATTAGAGACCTTGGTACAAGGTCAGCGAGTAGCAGAACAAAGGGCACAGGAACAAAATCAGAGATTGGATCTTATGATGTAGATGATGGCTCGTCAAATGGGGTTGAATGCTAACATGGGTGGAGGAAATAATCATAATGGTAACAATCAGAATGGAAATGATTAGGATGGGACACATAATGGAGATGAACAAGTTGGGAAAAATTTCGGTCATGCACCCCAGCGAGCTAGGATAGTGAGTTCAAGGCCCATGATTCTTACGTTTCCTCCTAGAGCTCCAAAGCCACTCATACCAGAGCCCCAGATTACTGATATACAGGACCAGTTGAGGAGAGATTGGGAAGCCGGAGGGCTAGATTTTACTACTACAATTTCCTTTAGGGAGTATATGGATGTGCGGATGAAACATATGCCACGTGGACATGATAGGAACCAAAGCTATGAGCTATGGAAGAAAGTAGGGAGACTTGAGTTACCATATTATGATGGCTCAGGAAAGTCTACAGCAAGAGCTTGGGTTAAAAAGCTTGACACATACTTTCAATTGAACCCTATACCCGAGGAAGAAGCTATTAAGTACGCTACAATTCATCTGGATGGGTTAGCACACGAGTCGTGGCATCATTGTATGGTCACTATGGGACATGCACACATTACCTCATATGTGGAGTTTACAGAGAGGCTGATTGAACATTTTGATAAGAAGGATCCAGAACTCCATTTCAAGGAGTTAGCTTAGCTTAAACAATGGGGATCATTGGAAACATACATTTTAGAGTTTCAAAAACTTGCAGTGTTAGTAACAGATGTATCTGAACAGAGGATACTAGTTCTATTTATGGATGGGTTAGCTGATCCGTTGAGAGGGTGGATTAAAGCTCTCAACCCTCCCACTTTGCAGGAAGCCATTAAGAAAGCTCATGACATGGATTCCTCTTCATCTTCAAAAAGTAAATTCCAGGAAAAGAGTTTCCCTTCAAGGAAAGATAAGGACAGGAAACCTTTTCATAAAGAGGTTCAGCCAGCTAAGGAGGAAAGTAAGAGGTTGGACAATGAGACACTTAATGATCTCAGGAAGAAGAAGCTTTGTTTTCATTGTAGGGAGCCTTGGGATTTTTCACATAAGTGTCCATTGAAAGCAAAATCTAAGCAGATGGAGTACTTTTCAACTGAAGAGTCAGTAGATGGAGATTCAGAGCAGTCATCCGAATCAGATGGAGATGATGATAGTTCTTCACAGGAGGAAGCACACGGTGATAGAACGATAGCTCAGTTGTCAAGTATACAGGAGGCCATCACTTTCAGAGTTAGGGGAACCTTGGATGGACAGAGAGTTGTGGCACTCGTTGATACAGGGGCGACACATAACTTCATTGATGAGAAGTTTGTGACACGCAGAGGGCTACATACAGAGGAGCATAGGGGATTTAAGGTGATGGTTGCTGATGGCTTCAAAATTGAATGTACCAAGAAAATCTCCAACTTGCAGCTTCGTTTGGGAGATTATGACATGACAGGAGATTTCTTTGTGGTCAACATTGGTGATCAGGATATGGTGCTTGGGATGAACTGGATGAAGTCTCTGGAAGAGTTTACATTTAACCTTGAGAAAATGGAAATGAGGTTTGAGGAAAATGGTAAGAAGATAGTGCTCAGAGCTTTGTCAAATGGGACACTTCAAGTGGTGTCACTCAAGCAGATGCAGAGTTTCTTTAGACATGATCAGGTGCAGTGGGTAGCAAAGTTTAGAGTAATGCCTGAGATGACAGAGCAGCATAAACAAGAGTATCCATCTGATGTACAAAAAATAATAACCAAACATACTAAGGTGTTTGGTGAGATACCTCCAGGGAGACCCCCAGATAGGGGAATCGAGCATGTTATTGAATTAGAGGAAGGGGCTAAGCGAGTTATCATCACACCTTACCGCCATCCGAAGAGATGTAAGGATGAAATAGAAAAGGCAATTAAGGAGTTGATTGACATGGGGCACATACAGCCAAGAAAAAGTCCTTTCGCTTCTTCAATAGTATTGGTGAAGAAGAAGGATGGTACAATGAGGATGTGCATTGATTATAGGGAGCTAAACAAGAAGACAATCAAGAACCGATAGCCTATCCTGCGCATCGATGAGCTTATTGATGAATTGCATGGTTCATGCTACTTCTCCAAGATTGATTTGAGATTCGGCTACCATCATATACGGGTTAGAGAGGTGGATGTGGAGAAGACAGCTTTTAGATGCCACTATGGACATTTTGAGTTCTTAGTCATGCCCTTTGGGTTGACAAATGCCCCTGCCACTTTCTAGTCCTGTATGAATAGAGTGTTCAGAGATCAATTGAGGAAGTTTGTGTTGATATTTTTTGATGATATACTGATATACAGCCGTACTTGGGAGGAACATTTGAAGCATATTGATACAGTGCTCAATATTCTAGAGAGGGAGTCATTATATGCCAAGATGAGTAAATATGAGTTTGGGATGACAGAGTTGCTCTATCTAGGGTATATTATTAGTGTAGGAAGTGTTCGAGTTGACCCAAACAAGATCAGGGCCATTCTAGATTGGCCACCATTGAGGAACACTTCATAGCTCAAGGGATTTCTCGGGCTTTGTGGGTTCTACCACAGATTTGTGAAGGGATTTTCACATATAGCAGCACCACTTATAGATTTGACACGAAAAGATAGTTTCAAGTGGTTAGAGAGGGCTCAGGATTGTTTTGACAAGTTTAAGGAGCTGATGAGTACATGTCCTATTTTACCCATTCCAGATTTCACCAGGCCCTTTGAGCTGCAGTGTGATGCCTCAGGAGAGGGCATAGGAGCTGTTCTCAAGCAAGACAAACATCCCATCGCATATGAGAGTAGAAAATTATGAGGTGTGGAGAGAACCTACAGCATCTATGACAAAGAGATGCTAGCAATCATGCACGCACTAGCTAAGTTCAGGCAGTACTTAGTGGGAAGCCGATTCACAGTAAAAACAGATCATAATAGCTTGAAGCATTTCCTTGGACAGAAGGACCTTAATGACAGGCAACAGAAATAGGTGAGTAAATTACAAGCCTATTATTTCGACGTAGCCTATGTCAAAGGGAAGAAAAATATTGTTGCAGATGCTTTATCTAGAAGGCCTCATTTGCTTGCTGTTGGGATACTCATGGATGATTGGAGAGAGATGATCTTGGCAGAATATGCTAAGGATAGTTGGGCATCTAGCATTATTGAGGGAGCTATTCAAGATAGTTGATACATTGTCATAAATGATCTGATCATCTACAAGGAAAGGATTTATTTAGTACCCGGGTCTACTATGAAGCAGAAGATTTTGAGGGCATTTCATGATTCACCAATGGCAAGACATCCCGAATTCTTTAAGACATATCGGCAGGTGAGAGAGCACTTCACTTGGAAAGGACTCAAATCAGAGGTGCTTCAGTTTGTGAGGGAATGCCCTGTGTGTTAGCAGAACAAACAGGAACATTCTTTTCTGGGTGGTTTACTACAGCCCCTACCCATACCAGAGAAGAAGTGGGATAGCATTTTCATGGATTTTATCACAGGCCTCCCCAAGGCATAGGTTCGGGATTGTATCTTTGTTGTGGTAGATAGATTGACAAAATTTGCAAATTTATTTGCAATTTCATCTACATATTCAGCAACACAAACAACAGAACTATTTTTTCAAGAGGTATTCAGACTACATGGGATACCACGGAGCATATTGAGTGACAGAGACAGTAGATTTATGAGCCACTTTTGGCAGGAGTTGTTTAGGTTATGTGGAACAAAGCTCACTCCAAGTACCAGCTACCACCCCCAAACTGATGGGTAGACAGAGATAGTGAACAAATGGGTTGAGGGGTACCTTCAAAACTACATTGCAGGAGAGTAGAAGGCTTGGGTGAAGTGGCTACATCTAGGGAAGTACTGCTATAATACCTCTTTACATATGTCTATTCAAATGTCCCCTTTTATGGAACTGTACAGGTATGATGCTCCTAATTTTTTTGATTTGTTATTTGGGGACAGCAGGGTGCCTAAGGCCAAGAATACTTTGTAGGAGTACCAGGACATTATGCGATCCTTGAAGGAAAATTTGCAAAAAGCACAAAATCAACAGAAGCAATATGCTGATCAGCACAAGGTTGAGAGGTCTTTGGAGGTGGGAGATATGGTGTACCTCATGTTACAGCCGTATAGAAAGTCCTCTCTCAAGAAGAGTGGAGTAGAGAAATTGAAACCACACTACTATGGACCGTTCAAAGTAATCAGGAGAGTGGGAAAAGTAGCTTATGAGTTGGAGTTGCCTGCAGACAGTAAAGTGCATAATGTGTTCCATGTGTCACGCCTTAAGAAGGCATTGGGTCACAATGTGGTGCCTTCAGTAGTATTTCCACCTCTTGATGATGAGGGAAAGCTTATCTTGGTTCCCGAGGCCATACTTGACTCCAAGGAGAGGGTGCTTCACAGGAGGACTATCAGGGAGTATCTAGTGAAGTGGAGGAACCTACCTGTTGAGGATGCTACTTGGGAAAATGAGCAGATATTGCAGCATCCAGAGCTGAAATTGCTTGAGGACAAGCAATTTTGGGAAGGGTGGACTGTAATGTCCCCTTTCTAGAATTCATAGCATGATGTTGTCGTTAGCCTATTTCCCTACAGTCTCGTAGGCTAAATAGGACATTAAAGGGGCTTAGAGGCCATTTGGCCTAGACACTTTCAGTTGCAGGTCTTTCTGAGGGGTTTTGGGGCAACTTTGGGCATACTTACTATTTATAGTAGGTCATCTTGGACATGGCCGGACATTCAGTCATAGTGGTATGTCGATGGTAATTGTTTAAAATCGACAAGAAAACTTATTTATCATTGATAAGATTTATTATGCATTGATAAAGCCATTTTATAAAGTTAAATTTAAATATTTAACTTTATTAATGCATAGACTATAGTTTGTGGGAAATATTTAGATTAAAAGAGTTCCCTTTATTTTTATAACACATTGGAGACATAAGGTACATAAAGGGAGTTATGTTTTATCCCACATTGAGAAAACGAAGGATTGAGCTCTTGTGAGAACACTATAAATGAAATGGAAGAGCTTTTTTTTGTATGCTTGGATGAAGATTAATGTTATGTTGTTGGATATCTGATTATCGGGCTTGGAGGACGAAATCCCTCTTTGCTAGCATTCTCTTCACTGTTGGAAGACACAGTCAGGAGGATCAAGGGTGTTTTCACTTCAGGAAACACACTGGGTTTCATTTGGAGCGTTCGCATAAAGAAATTTACAAGGGTTTGAGGTGCAGATCTGAAGTTAGTTATTGCTATAGTGCCGCATGAACAATATTTTGCTACAGTCAGCATGAATAGTATTTTTCTACAGTACAGCGTGAACAGTGTTGGTATCAAGTTTACTTGTTTTTTTGGTTGATTAGAAGTTTGGAGGGCTGCTGACTACATCTGCAGAATACTACGGCAAATAATTCTAGGTTTCTTCTGTCAAATTTTGATACTTTGCCTAATAATTGTTGAATACAAGTCTGAATAGTTGTTGCAACCTTTAAGGCAGCTGTAAGTGCACATCTACATTTAAAAATCACCCTTTTATCAGCAGATTGAAAGAGTTTCCAGATTTATCATATACTGTTGAATGTGTGCCAAGTGTTTGTGAAAATGTTATGATGTGTATTATGCATTTTAATGTCACTTCATAGTTGTTCGTAAATCTACTCATTGGAAAGCAATTTATTGACAAAATCAGCTTTATGAGTTTGCATACAAAGTGTTTGACAATATTCCTTAAGTTAAATTTCTACAAGTCAAAGTTCAAAGCAGGGGAGGATATTACAATGTGTCATTTGAAGATTTATTATTTGCATTATCCACCAATTCTAATTGTGAGGTCACTACATCTTAACCTTTGTCCCCTTTTCGTGACACCAAACACATGATCATGAATGAGGTTGGGTACTCCTAAGCCATATTTATTCCCCTTTTGATATCATTGCAATCACATGTGGGATGTCCTATCTTATCTTGTTTACCTCTCACCTTCCTAGATATTCCAACAACCATCTTATGACCATGAAAATCCTAAGTTTATAAATAAATAATATCTCCTTTGAACATATCTTCATGATTTCATTTAGGATACAAAGTCTAAAAAACTACTTGCATTCAACAAACTGTACCCAATCATGCCTAAGAAAAATGTCCAACAAATCTCCAACAATCTCCACAATGTCAATGTCTCTATATTGTAAGGGAACTAATTAGAGAGTTACCCAAAAGGGATAGTATGTCATTTCACACTATTTTGGGTTTTAAAATTTAAATTTCATATCAATGAAAAATCTCATCCCGTTCATAAATTGTTTCTTCCATTTATACACATGATCCTATCCTGTTTACCTCCAAAAAATGGAAATAAAGAATCTCCCCCATTATTAATACAAAAAGATTCTACAAATCCTTCCCTATAATTCTTAAACCAACTTGAAATGGATTCATTGTTACGGTAGTTATTGCAGATCTTTCCTATAAAGGATTGATTCCATAATCATCAATTTGGGAAAGGAGCATGTCTTCTTGAAATGCAATCTTGTGTTCTTCATCCTAGGGGTGAGATTATCATCTGTTCTTCTCCAGATATTTACACATTTGGTGTAGGATCACCTTAATCAAAATCCCTAATATTAATTCTTTAATTTGGTTTTGGGATGTACCAACTCTAGCCAAGTCAGGAGGGTAATTTTGGGGCTTACTAGGTCATCTCTTTGTTTGAGTTGGTTCCTCGATGAAGTTTCCATTTTAAGAGATTTTGGTCCCATTGTTTAAATATTGTTTGTGTTAGGTGTTATGGGTTTAGGACCAAAAAAGAATGAGGAATATGTGGTTTTTAAGCTATCTTTTTCTCCATGATGATTTTACATTCCTTTGCATGGATTGGAGATCCTACATGTTATTTGGAGCAAGCGATGAGAAAGATGTCAATATTGACAAAGTTGTCAAATAGGAAAAAGTGGTAAAAAAAATGTTGATTGATGCTCTAAAGGCTAAATCATTCCTAAACATCATTATTGGACAATCTTAGACCTACTTGGAAGGTTCCAAGTGATAGAGGTTTAAAAATTGTAAAAAATGCAAAAGCTGTCAACAACTTTGAAAAGTTGCTTGACAACATTTGAGCAAGAAGTACATATGTCATGATCTTGTTGTGGATGGTCAACATAACTCTCTAAAACCTCTTGGTATGCTTATAAAAACCACAAAATGACCCATTCCAAGGGTTGGAGATTGTAAGAGGAAAGTTTTGTCATTAAGAATTACGAATTCTACACAACTTTGATAGTTTTTACTTGTTTTCAGTTTTCTATTCTCAAGAATGGATTGAAGTTCAAGTTTTTTCTTTGGATACTATATGCTACTCTAGTCTTAGCAGTTTCCACAAAAGTGGGTCCCCCATGAGTTCCTACCATGCATTCATCAAAAACTTAAGGGAAATGGGAATGGAGCCAATACACTTAATTTATATGAATTCTTGGGTGGTGGATAGATGCACATCTATTTTTAATGTGATGCCCTAGGCAAGTCATAGTTACTTGGTTAGGCAATCAGAGTGTTTGTAGGAAGGATTGGCAATTTGAATGTGATGGATACTTCAAACTAGGAGTTTCATAATGGAGAGGGGTGAGAGATGTTTCTATGTGCCAGAGGGGGAATTTTCAACCCATGTTTTGATGGGCTTTTGAATAGACCCTAGCTAATGTTTTCATTCATTTTGTGTAACCCTTAAATTTATGCATAAAAATTATTTTCAGGTGTACAAATGGCTTGGAGACCCAAGATGCATAAAATCCCTTGAAGTTTTCCAAAAGGGTACTCGAACCTAAATTTATTTTTGCATATTGGTTAACACCCAAAAACCCAAGTTGGAGGGTTAATTCAATTAGGCCTAATTGGTGCAGCTTAAGCAGTTTTGCAAGAATTAGTAGAAAACCCTATTGGAATTGAGTCTAGTAGCTTTAATGATGTTTAAAAAAATCATAATAGGTTCTTTAACTCTTTGAGATTATTCAAATGAGCAAGCATTATTAAAAACTCATTTTGAAAAAATATCATGGACAATGCACTTGATTAGAGCAAGAAGTAATACATTGGTGTAATTGGGTAGTGAAGAGTTGGATGATATGATAGAGATCCTCTAGTGGTTATGGAAATAAGGTGAATGCTAAGAGGCTAAGAGAAACCCTAAGTAATTCCTAAAGAAAGAATAGGGTTGAGTGAGCAAACTACCTTGCATTACATTAGAGTTGTATCAGAGAAAAAAGATTTGGGTTTTTAGTTAAATGTTTCAAACTAAACAATTAGTTGGAGAAACAATCATGGTGATCAATACAGAGTTTTCCAAAGAGGTGGGTGAGAAAAAGGAGACAAAATATCCTTGAAGAAGCCCAAAAGAAATTATGAAAACCAAACTAGAAGAAGTAACCCAGTTACCTAAGAAGAAAGACCAAGAAGGTGAAAGTAGTATTAAGGGTAAAGAGAAGATTGATGAAGAAGATGTTATCACTTAACTAGACCTTCCCATGGATGAAGAGCCATTCCTAAAGGCTATCAAGGATCAGGAGGAAAATAACTAGATGGAATTCCTTTGTTTAATTGGAACATGGAGAACCACTTTGAGTGTAAAGGGGTAAGTGAAGCACAAAGAGTTAAGGTAGCCAAATCTAGGCTAAGAGGATCAAACCTAACATGGTGGAATTACAGCTAAGAAGAGAGGGAGAAAGTGGGAAAGAAACCCATTGGAAATTGGAAAGGCATGGTAACAAATGTGAAAGAAAAATATTTACTAGAGGACTATGATTTTCAATAAAATAAGAAGAGGCAAGGTTTATAAAGAAAGACATGGATGTTGCAACTTACACTAAATTTTTTTAGAAGTTATGTTTGAGGTGAAGAGTACAAGAAGATGAAACTATCAAAGTGGCTAGATGCCTAAAAGGATGGAAATGGAACATACAAGAAGAGATCAACATATGGACTCCTACAATAGTCTATAAATGCTTCCAACATGCTCTGAAAGTGGAAGAGAAGAACAAGAAGAAGGTAAACTCTAAATTTAGAGGCAGAGGTAAGGAAGAGATAGAAGAGGTCAAAGAGGCTATAGTGGAAGAGGATTAGATTATAGGCCACAAGAGATAACAAGTTGATTGAAGAGTACAAAGCCATTGTTAGTGAGAGATAAACTTCCACCCTACCTCCTAAGAAAATTTTTAGCCACCAAATATACTTTATCCTAGGAGCTATCCTAACCAAAAAAGCTTCCTATGAGGTGATCCCTCAACAAAATGTGGAAATTTCCAAAAAAATCCAAGAGCTCCTAAACCAAGGCCTAATTAGGAAAAGCATTAGCCCTTGTGTAGCCCCTACTACTTTAGAATCCAAGAAAGAATGAACTTGGAGACTTTGTACTAATTCTAGAGCCATTAATATAATCATCATTAGGTATAAGTTCCCAATACCTAAAATTGAAGATCTAATGGACTGTCTAGGTGGGATAAAATATTTCAGCAAGAAAGATTTGAAAAGCGGTTACCACCAAAGTAGAATAAATGAAGGAGATGAGTCAAAAACAACCTTGAAAAACTAAAGAAGATTATATCAAGAATTTGTAAATTATTTTAAAGAAATTTCATGAAGAAAAGCTAATGATCAATTTAGAGAAGTGTAACTTCATGAATCAAGAGTTATTTTATCTTGGCTTTATTTTGTCTCATGGTAACCTCAAAATGGATCAAGAGAAGGTGGATTCCATTTTAATTTGGCCTACACCAAAGATTGAATTAGATGTGAGTAGCTTGCATGGTTTGGCAAAGTATTATAGGAAGTTTATCTAACATTTCAATTGCATATATGCTCCTACGTTGGATACAATCAAGGGTGTTATGAAGAAAAAGTTTTATTGGACCCTACAAGCTAATCATAGTGTTGAGACACTCAAAAGGAAGATTGGAAAATTTCACATACTAGTTCTTCCTAGTTTTAAGAAACTTTTCCAAGTGGAATGTGATGCCACTAATGTAGTCATTCAGATTGTTCTAAGCCAAGAAGGGATGCCATTGGATTTTCATAGTGAGAAGCTCAATAATGGAAAGAGGAAATACTCTTCCTGTGACTTAGAGTTGTATGCTCTAGTCAAGGCTCTAAGGAAGTGGAGGCACTATTTGCTTCCAAAATAATTTTTTGTATACTCATACAACCAAGCTCTTAGTTTCCTTAACTCCCATGACAAGCTCAGCAAAAAGCATATGAAATGGGTAGAATACCTACAAGCCTACATATTTATAATCAAACATAAGAAGGAGGTTTAGAATAAGTTAGTTGATGCATTGAGTAGGAGGTTCCTCATACTATGAGAAGTTAAACTCAAAATAATAGGTATTGAAAGCTTCCAATACCTATACAGTGATGATGAAGATTTTGCTCAAATCTATAGGGTATGCAAGGAGTTCAAAAATAACTTTCATGGTGATTTTTCTAATTAAACATCGTAGAATGATTTATTTTTTAAGGGGAGTGATCTTTGTATTCCTAGAGGGTCTATGAGGTAGAATTTAATCCATGAAAAGAATAATGGGGCACTTAGTGGTCATTTTGGAGTCAATAAGACTCAAGAGTTAGTCACTAGGTTCAAGTTTTTGCCTAGGATGACTAGAGATATCCGATAGTATGTGGAGAGTTTTATAGTGTATCAAAAGGAAAAGGGAACATCCACTAAAATTGGTCTTTATCAACCACTCCCAATCCATAGCAGACCATGGGAATGCATCTCTATGGATTTTTTAGTTGAATTACCAAAGACAAGGAATGGGTATGATAACATATATGTGATTGTGGATAGGTTTGGTAGGATGGCCCATTGTTGTACCTTGTAAGACCATAAATGATGCTTGTCATATTTCTCACTTGATTTTCAAAGAGGTGGTTAGGATCCATGGACTACTTATGAGATTTGTTTTAGAAAAGGACACCAAATTCATAAGCCACTTCTGAAAGACACTACGAAGAAGGCTTGGGACTAACTTATATTTTGGCTCTAGCTATCACCCATAGAGAGATGGCCAAATAGAGGTGATTAATATGAGTCTTGGTAACCTGCTATGTTGTCTCATAAAGAAGTAAGGTTAGACATGGGACCAACTCAATTTGAAGGCCAAATATGCCTACAATGACACAATGAATAGATCAAATGGTAAGAGTCATTTTGATATAGTTTATGGTTTTCATTCTAGAGGGATATTTGAACTGAGAGAGTTGAAGGATGGAACATGAGGTAGCGTTTGTGATGAATACTTTACCCAATCCATAAGGGAAGTCCATGAAAATGTGAGGAAGACTCTAGCTGAAAATGCTAATAAATTGAAACAAAAGGTGTATGCATCAAAGAGAGAGGTACAATTTTAGATAGGGGATCTTGTGATGGTACACTTGGACAAACATGGATTTCCAAAAGGGATACAACACAAGCTCTAGATAAGAAGGTTGGGACCTTGTAAAATACTTACCAAGTATGGAAACAATGCTTGCAAGGTGGCACTTCCTGAAGACATTGGATTTTCCCCCATTTCTAATGTTGTAGATTTGATTTCCTAAAAAGGACCTATCTATGATGCTGATCAGAGTCTTCAAGAGATCACACAAGATGTAGAAGATATACACCTAAACCCCACTCTACATCTGCAAGTAGATAGGATACTAGATTCAAGGATCTAAAAGTAGACTAGAAAGAAGGACTACTCAGAATGTCTTGTGAAATGGCTTACCAGGGATGATTTTTATGCTACTCGGATTTGACGAAAAAATTTCAAGAAGTTTGGTATTGATTTCTACTTACCTTGTCCAAGGATCGATTAACTTCTTCTTTTTGGGGGGAGTATCGTGCAAGAGCACCTTAATCAAACTTCTTAGGATTATTTTTTTGTTTTGTTTTTGGCATGTACTAACTCTAGCCATGTTAGGAGGGTATTTTTGGGCCTTACTAGATCATCATTTTGAGTTGATTCCTCGATGAAGTTTCCATTCTAGGAGGTTTTGGTCTAATTTTTTAAGTTTTGTCTGTGCTAAGGGTTATGGTTCTAGGACCATTAAAGTATGAGGAAGGAATGGGTTTTAACCTATCTTGTTCTCCATTATGTTTTTACATTCCTTTGCATGGATTGGAGAGCCTACATGTCATTTGGAGCAAGAGATGAGAAAGATGTCAAAAAGATGTCAATGTTGACAAAGTCGTCAAATAGGACAAAGTGGTAAAAAACATGTGGATTGATGCTCTAAAGGCTAAATCATGCCTAGAAATTGTAAATGGAACATGTTAGAATTACTTTGAAAGTTCCAAGTGATAGAGGTTTAAAAATTACAAAAAATGTAAAAGTTGTCAGCAACTTTGAAAAGTTGCTTGACAACATTTGAGCAAGAAGTGCATATTTCATGGTCTTGAGGTGGATGGTTTCCATAAATTTCTAAAACCTCTTGGTAGGCTTGTAAAACCACAAAATGACCATTCCAAGGGTTGGATTTTGTAGAAGGAAAGTATTGTCTTTAAGAAATCCAAATAATTTTGATAGATTTTAATTGTTTTCATTTTTCTATACTCAAGAATTCATTAAAGTTTGAGTTTTTTCTTTGAATAAGTGTAGTTCATGTTTTTATAGACCTTTTGGTTTCATATTTCTATTTTGTGGAAGTTCATCTTGCTAGCTTTTGAAATTTTTTGGTAACAAACTGTGTTTTTCTATAGTCTTGTCAGTTTCCACAAAAATGGCCCCCCAATGAGTTCCTACTATGCATTCATCATATAATTGACAAAAATTGGAATGGAGCTAGTGTAAATAATGTATATAAATTCTTGGGCCCTAGAGAGATGTACAACTATTTTTAATGTGATGCCCTGGGTAAGTCACAGTGTTTGTGGGAAGGATTGGAGTTTTGAATTTGATGGATAATTCAAACTAGGAGCTTGAAAATGGAGATGGTGAGAGATGTTTCTATGTTCCAAAGAGGGAAGTTTGAGCCAATTTTTTTATGGGCTTTTGAATAGACACTAGCTAATGTTGTCATTCATTTTGTGTAACACACACACACACACACACACACACACTCATTAAATCTTTTATACAATTAGATTTCCACAATCCATAATAGTTATGATACTTAGTTTCTAGATTAGATTGTGTAAAGATTTTTGTCATCAACATATCGAATCACACTACGTGATCCATCATCAGGATGAGAGAGCAAGAGATTCAAAAATAATGTAACTTGCAGATTTAGCAAAGACTCGCCAAATAAAGGAGACCAAGAGAAAGGGATTGCACATGACCCAAAGTTGAAAAAAAAAAAAAAATGGTGTGAAAGAATAAACAAGAAGGCATCTCACAATTGCAAGCAAAAAAAGATTAATAGTAAGGGAGAGAAAAAAGCAATAGCGGATCTAAATCCAAGTAAAGCCAAGAAATTTGAATATATTGGAAAAACAAGACATTCTCAAGGAAGATCTATCCTTTTATAATTTAAACTTTTCATAAAAATCGGATTTGTAATAAGGCCTTTCTAAGACTCTAATGAAGCTTTGATGGCACATATTATGAGTAGTTTTTCAACAATAGACATTGCAATTTTTATTTTTTCTCCCTATAGTTTTATCAAGGATAAAGAATGTGTTCTTCCTATAAGAATGTTATGTATAAATTTTAAATATTAAGGCCTTTGTGTTGATTTCTCTTTTTCAATTCCCATGGTATGGAATCATTAATTTGGTTATCATGTTATTTAGGTAAATAATATTTTAATAAATAAAGTTAACAAATAGGAGAGGGTTCAACCTAGTTAACTAATTTGATGAAAAATTAATCTACATGAGAAAGTGAAACCATTTGTAGGGATTTATTAGGATCATGCCTAAGAGATTATTTCTAAAGACAACCAAGTTAGTCTATGATTCACATAATACTTCAAATTGCCACAAAAATATCTTGTAAGCTCTATTCTAGAAAGATGAATATGGCCCACTTTGACATTAACATTTAAGAAAATAAATTGAAAGATCGAAAGACTTTTGTAGAACACAAGAGACTATTATGCTCTAGAAAATGGTTTTCACTTACGATGGATAAAAATATGCAACAATGATTGAAAAATAAGGAACTACTTGATAGATTTAAATATTGATTTTTAAAAAATATAGAAAGGGATATTTTTTATTGGTGTCTCATTCTATCTAACCTTACTTCCATGCATGGAAAATGTTGTTGTGTGGACATTCTTTCTTCTGTCAAGTGTCTACCACACATATTAGGACAAAAGGATTGTTCCTATTTCTCCTCATGTAACAACAATATCAAAATAGCAATATTAGTTTATTCAAAAAACATAAAAGGAAAATCTAATCTATAGATTCAAGCATACAAATTAGAAAATGTCTAAAAATAGTCATATAAGTTATTGAACAAAATAATAAAATAATTATATATTTTATTAAAATAACTTTCAACAAAGTTGATTTTACAAAGGAGAATAGATAAATAAATAAATAAAATAAAGTAAAGTGATTTATGGTTTGGGTTTTATGCCTTTATTTTTTATCTCCAATTTTTAATTTTGTTAAATAAATTATATTGTAATTATGATTAAAAATAAGTAAAAATATTGTCTTTTAGATCATTTTTCATTTTTTATAAGATATTTATCAATTTCTATTAGGTCTTGGTGATTCCATCAATTTCTCAAAGTACTTTGTGGATTCATTTGTTTTGTTGAACCTTTCAATGAATTCCTTTTCTACTCCTAGTTCATTTATTCCATGACTTTAGGATATAATCTCAATGTCCTTTCCATTTAATTCATAGTTTTCAAGTATCAATTGATTCATTATATCCAATTGCATGTTAGCAAGCTTTTGTACATCGAATGTCTTCTCTTCAAGTCTATTATCCATCATTCTTTTGTCTTCTCCAATCATGACTTTTTATTCCTTAGCTTTCTTTTTCATTTTAGTTGTCTCACATATCAATATTGATTGCAATTCTTGTTCTCCTTTGAGATTTCTGACTTCTTTAGTTAGGTAATTGTTCTTTTCCATCAAATCTACAACTACTACATAAAATTCAAATCCCCTCTTCTCTTCAATGAATGTTATAATTCATCTCTTGCCTCCTTAAGTTGATGTAGGGAAAGTTGTATTTCAATCTTCTGGTTCTCAATAGTCTTTCCCAACTTGTAGACTTCCATCTTAAAGATCTTACCTCCAAACCTTTAAAACTTTCCTTCCTATAGAACAACGATCTGATACCAATTTTTAGAATAACAATGGCAAAGTAAGTTATAAGAGAGGGGGGAGGGGTGAATCAACACTTAAAACTTTTTTTTCTAAAAATGTATCACCAACATCCAACTCATAACTTAAATGTAAACTGAAATAACATAACATGCATCACATCCATAGAATAAAGTAAATAACACATAGCACAACAAATTTTGTTACCTAGAAACCCTCCAATGAGAAGGTAAAGTTGGGGTGGTGATGACAACCACAACTCTTCACTACGGCAGTTGTAAATTATAGCTAAGTATGGTTACAATGTGTTTGATCATAATCAATGATCTACATGTGAGAGGTTTGTCCTATTAAAGGCTTGTAAAGACTGTTAGGTCTTAACTCATTAGAGGATTTAAAATTACAATAAAGAAAGCACTCAATTAAGGTATTTACAATAGCCTATTATGACGACTCGGTTAGGATTTTTTCTCTGTATCACCTATTAGAATGATTCAACACAATGATCCTTTAGATAGAACCATTTTTTATTGATGTAAAATCTTGTCCTTGCTATTTAGACCTTGATCCTCTTGATCAAATATGTCTCCTCTATCCTTTCACTACTTTACTTTGTTCTTCTCAAACTAATTCTGCAATGCATATCTCTATCATAGCCATCTAAGACACCATGAATGCCCTCTAAACTCTTAACATTCTCTCTCTCTCTCTCTCTCTCTCTCTCTCTCTCTCTCTCTCTCTCTCTCTCTCTCTCTCTCTCTCTCTCAAACACACACACACACACACACACACACACAAACACACACATAACTTATTATGGTTTAGCCTTCTTAAGTAAACATTGGTGGCGATGGATTAGGTAAGAATCAATGACTGAGGTTGATCTTTATTTTTGCTTAATACTTCCCTCAATTTAATTGCTTGCAACATATTTCATATGGATTCATACTATGACTCCATACTTATCTTCTATAATTGTAAATTATGATTATGTCAGCCCAAAAAATGGTTTACATAGAAGTTTGTACCATTACAAACATCTATGTCATAAACTATTCACTTGGCATCCAAAGTCTTTGATTCTTGGCCTTCACTATGCTCTTAATATCGTGACTCAACTTTGGAATAGCTCAACACACTCTATTTACTCAGCACCAAGATTAGTTGGCACATAATATTTACTTAGCTCCCTTTATTGGCTTGACACCTGAATAACTTGATATGCACTGACTGTTTGGCACCTACTAGTGCTTGGCACTAACTAGCATATTGCTTGGCAACAATTATGCTCGACATGTACTTTACTTTGCTAAATAACTTGATGAAGTGTTTTGTCACTACCTTGTCAAAACTAATATGAGATTAACTTAGATCTAGACGAAACATAAATTAGTAGTAAGTGAGAAATTCCTAGTTAAATTCAAAATTGGAAATTATTATGATGAAGTCTTGTGTCATATTATGCCTCTAGATTATTGTTGTATTCTTTTGGGTAGACATTGACAGTATGATAGACAAGCTTTACATGATGGTATATTGAGTGAGTATATTATTTGAGGTGAAGGGAATAAACAAGTATTGTTTCTTTTGGTAGAGAAACTTGATGAAAATCATTGTACCACAATAAGATTATGCTTAGTTATAGGAAATCAATTTTCTAAATAGGTAAATGAGTAGAATGTTTATTTTTTCTTGATTCCTAGAAGGAATGATCTAAACAAGATGAACTTGAGCATGCACCTAGGATTGAATATTTTTTGACTAAATCTTAAGATATTATTTGTCATAATGTACATGATGGTTTACCTCCTATGAGATTATTAGTCATTGTATGTATTTGATACCTGAAGTGAGTTCACCTAATAAAGCACTACATAGGTTGGCACTTGTTGAAAATGGTGAATTAAATCGACAAGTGCAAGAATTTATTGATATGCACCTAGGATTGAATATTTGTTGACTAAATCTTAAGATACTATTTCTCATAATGTACTTGATGGTTTACCTCCTATGAGAAGTATTAGTCATTGTATGTATTTGATACCTGAAGTGAGTTCACCTAATAAAGCACCACATAGGTTGGCACCTGTTGAAAATGGTGAATTAAATAGACAAGTGCAAGAATTTCTTGATATAGGTTTGTTAGAGAAATCTTGAGTCCTTGTCCATGATATAGATTTGTTATGTTGGTTATCATGTTATTCAGGTAAAGAATATTTTAATATATAAGGTTACCAAGATTGAGAGGATTCACCTAGTTAACTAATTTGATGAAAAATTAATTTGCACAAGAAAGGGAAACCATTTGTAAAGATTTATTAGGATCATTCCTAAGAGATTATTTCTAAGGATATCCAAGTTAGTCTACAATTCCCACAAAACTTCAATCCACCACAAAAATGTCTTGTAGGCTCCATTCTAGAAAGATGAATATAGGCCACTTTAACATTAATATTTAAGCAAATAAATTGAATGATCAAGAGACTTTTGTAAAACGCAAGAGATTGTTATGCTCTAGAAAGTGGTTTCCACTTAGAATGGATAAAAATGTGCAACAATGATTGAAAAATGAGAAACTACTTCATAGATTTAAAAATTATTTATTTAAAAAAAAATGTAGTTCAGGGGATATGTTTTAGCGGTCCCTCATTCTATCTAATCTAACTTGTATGCATGAAAAATGTTGTGGTATGGACACTCTTTGTTGTATCAATTGTCTACCACAAATATTAGAAGAAAAAGATTGTTCCTTTTCTCTTTGAGTAACAATAATATCAAAATAATAGTTTTTGCTTATTCAGAAAAATATAAAGGAAAATCTAATCTACCGATTCAAACATACAAATTAGCAAACTTCTAAAAATAGTAATTTAAATTATTGAACAAAATTTTGAAATAATAAAATTTATAATTAAAATAACTTTCAACCATGTTGATTTTACAAATTAGAATAAATATTTTACAAATTAGAATAAATAAAAAAATAAGATAAAGTGATTTATGATTTGGGTTATATGTCTTTAATTTTGTAAAATACATGATATTGTAATTTTGATTAGATATAAGAATATCGATTATTTTCATTTTTAAGAATATATTTGTTTTGTGATCAAATTAATTACTGATTTTTTTGATTATTTGAAGAACAATCACAACTATACTATGATATTCTAGAATGCTACTGTTATTAAAGAAAACTAAAGATTTAAATGTATTAAAAATATACATTTAGACTTCCTTCCATGCCTCTCAAACATACGCATTGTCTAGACTCTAGGTGACATATTTGGGAAGGTGAAATAATGTAAGCATACGCATTTTGTGATGTGTCTGTTTTCGTCGTTGGCATTGGTAAGGTAAATCTCAAATGGGATAAGGTAGAAGCAACGATAGATGATGTATGTGATGGATAAACCTGGGGATAGGGAGGCCTCAAATCTTTTTGAATGTTAATTCACTTGTAGAAAAGGTCAGTGTGGACAAATATGTTGGTTTTATATGGAGCACGGCAAGCGAACGAGTGGGGAGAATTCAGCGAACCTACACACCACTGATCTGCACAAGTTGAATTTGCTGAATTATTCGTGTGTCCCTCCTGCGAATTTACGAGGAATGCTGATAAATGATTCCTGTGTCCTTCCAAGTTTCGTTGATTAAGTTTTTAGCGTTTTTCCTTTTCTTTCAAGCTTTTCCAACGATCACTACGCGCTTTCTATTTTAAAATGGAAGCTGCAACGTAGGGCTGTGGTAGTTGCACCGAAACCTCCGCTTGCCACTGTTATATATACACTCACTCTACTACTTATTCTTATTGCACTGCTAATTCAATTCAATCGGCAAGCCAAATCCAATTATCTCTCTCACAGATGTATTTCTGTACTACACTGCAGAATGGCTTTGATCAGTACTACAGCGAACGAGGTTTCGGTAATCACCACTAACGACGTTGAAACAGTCATGACGGCGTAGTTGTTGACGATGCCTCTCTTTTTGCAGCCTCGCTCAAGGCGTCACTTTCTCAATGGACGCGCCAGGTGATCAGTCCTTACTGCTCTGCTTTATATATACAATTGCAAATCCCTAATTAGTCATAAGATGATACTTGTTGGATTGTACACGAAAAGAAGGCGGTGTGGATTAAAGTGCCCAAGGAACAGGCAAAGCTAGTCGCCCGTGGATAAATAGCAGAGGATTTGCACCAGAAGTGACAGTTTTTTGAATTATAAATCACATAATAATTGCTATGTGATTTATAAATTAATTAATTAATTCGAAAAACTGTCACTTCTCATTCAAATCCTCTGCTTTTCTTCACATCAAGTGGGGATTGCAGCTTTTGTATTCAACGACGACGGGCAGGTAACAGTTGTTACTCTTATAGATTGTATTTGTTCTACTCAATTGTCTTCCCCTTTCATAGCAAACGTAACAATGAAATGATTTGCAGTCTTTTAGTTGTTCGTTCTTGTGAATCGGATTTTCCTTGAATAGATCACTGGGGAAACAAAAAAATTAGTATACAGACTGCCTATTAAGGTTAATTAAAATACAATTAAATCATACATAGATTAATTACGGTTGTAGACCAATGGCTTGAAGTAATTTTAATCTAATTCATAAACTATGATGATAGGTTCTAGTAGTTCAGGAGAAGTGTGGACCTTAGAAGGATTCCGGGTTGTGGAAGATGCCAACGGGAAGGATTAACCAGGTGTGCACTTTAAACTTCAACATCGTGAAACGAAATTAATGACACTGCAGTTTTTATAGGCATGCACTAATATATATTTATGGGCAATTGGTTTGTGATAGGGGGAAGGCATTAAGGAAGGAGCCATAAGAGAAGTTCAGGAAGAAACAGGGGTAACTGTCACTTCTTTCGTCTTTTGGGATTTTCACTTCTAAGCAATTTAATTTCCTGACATTTTTAGTTATTCAACTATTTGCTGCACTTTTACAGATTGATACAGAGTTTGTACAAGTGGTCGGGTTCAGGTAAGCAAAAGCAGATTGATAATGAGTTTGAAGCAGTATTTTTTTTCATGGCTCTCTAATAGTTGTGGGTGAATGAGCTGCAGGGATGGTCACAGTGCTCTTCGTGTGTATGTTGAGATCACTTTCTTCTAACATTGTCGCGCAAGATACTGAAGTTTCTGCAGCCAAGGTACGTTTTTAAATTAGTGGTGGTGATTCAATATCGCTATTTTATTGGATATTGCAATACCGTCTTACGTGGGGTTCAAATTGTTTGATTGTTTTTCCAGTGGATGGCGATTGAAGAATTTGCATCTCAGCCTAAAAACCAACAAAGCAAACTTCTGAAAGATATGATCGGCGTGTGTGTTAGCAATGTGAAGGGACGATGCAAAGGATTTTCAGGCACTGGGGTATCCTCCAACTCCCGCAAACCCTCTGCCTTCTACTGCAGTGCCCTTGATTCTGAATAAGAAGTACATTGATGTAATATTTTGAGCCGTCTGTAGATAATAGTAGCTCTCCTCATGAGAAATGAGAGCATTCTATTTAGTTAAATTTGTTATAGACTATATTTTTTTTCTTTCTTTATGTAATTTTGCAAGTTTATTTTGAAATACATATATTATTTTCAATAATTGAAAGAGATTTGTACTGTGTGGTATATTTGATGTTATGGT
The DNA here is from genome assembly GCA_028749045.1 of Cupressus sempervirens. Lineage (NCBI taxonomy): Eukaryota > Viridiplantae > Streptophyta > Pinopsida > Cupressales > Cupressaceae > Cupressus > Cupressus sempervirens. Next base: position 326,340,241 of record CM053789.1, read on the forward strand.
AATTTTAAATCAAGATTTATCACTATTTCAAGTTTGAGGAACTTGTAGTCTATGATTTCATTTTTCTAATTTAAATGAGTGTGAAAAGAACTTTTATTTATGATTTATATCATAAATGAACGGTTGATCTTATGTGAAATGTATAAATGTTATAAATGAGAAAGTTTAATATTTACATTTTTGTAATGTTAGAGTTGGAAGCATGTTCATTATTCAACAAATTCAATACAATTTTTTATATATATGTATAATTACATAAACGAGTGTATGTATGGAATTTCTTAACAGAACTATCATTACGCTATTTTTCAATAATGATAAGTTTCAATTTTTATTCTTATTTAGGAGGTAGTTGATTAGTGCATCATTGAATTGAAATGTGGACTCTACAAAGTTCAATTTGTTCTTATGAAATATTGTGTTCAATTATAATGGATGTATTGCATACTCATCACATTTCTTGATATTATAAAAATAAAGCTACCACTCATTTAAGAGAATTATTTTTCATCTCTTCTTGTAATTTCATTGTTTAGTTTATAGACCTTTCATAAAAATATAGTTTAATTATTGTATTATTTTTTAATAGGTCTAAACCTAGATTAATTATTATTATCATATATTGAGCTTAAATTACTTTTATGTGTTAGGTTCAAATAGATGAGAGACTCAGAAGTTACCACAGTGATATAGGAATACTACCTAACATTTGGATTAAATATAGTATTAATATAAATATTTAATAATTATTATTATGTTAAAAAAATTACTAGAATACTTATATTTAAAAAGTTTCCTAATAGTTAATATTATGAATATTTTATTTATTTATATTATATTTAGTATATTTTTTTTATCAAAAGCTATAAAAAAAATTAGGCAAGAGCCTATAGTACAATGGTAACTTGTGAGTTTCTCATGTGAAACGTCTTGAGCTTGGGCCTACATGAACCCATCACTTATAAAATAATTATAAAAAAATTTACTATTTATATAAAATAAATTTAACTTATGATATTTATAAAAAGAAATCTTATAAAAAGGTTTAAGTATATCATTTTGCATAAGTAATAAACATGGGAAAGATATGTGGAAGTTTAGTTTAGGAAGAAGGATTCTAATTTTAAAAATTGAGGGTCTAGAAGAATCGCTATGCAAAATTAAAAGAATAAAAAGATGTTAATGTTTAGAATTTGAAAAAAAGGAACACACATCTTCAATTCTTTGTTACTTATGTAGTAGTGTAAAGTCACTTTTTTTTGGGGGGCATATTTTTATTTATGGAGAGGGGTGGAAAGTATTAATAAGAGTTGGCATTCATGAAAGAAGAGTCTAGGTATAGAAAAATGATGAAGTTGTAAATCTTTTATGGATGGTTTTGGGAGATCGTTTAGAGATTTTATAGGCTAAAGATTAAATGGAGAAGTTGAAGGATAAGTTCAGGATGGGAAACAAAATAAAGTGATATCAATTTAGATTTGCTGTCCTTGATAACAATTCAAGAGTTACGTGAATTTTTTTGTTTTTGACCTTGTATTGAGCAAAACCATGGAACATAATAGTAAAATGGAAAGTTTGGGGGAAGAAGTGGGTATTAGGTATTGATTCCCCTCATTAATTTCAAAGGAAGAAGACTAAGCTGGCTTCCCCTCCTTCTCTGTGTTTGGGTCAAAATGAGATGAGTTCTCCTATGGCATTAAAAAAAAAAGAAATTTACACTAATCAGGATGAGACAAGTTCCCTTGTGGTGATCAAAGAAAATGAAACTTAGATCCTCAAAAAGAATGTTGATGATGAGAAGCCAAGAGAAACCTTTATGCTCATTAACTATGAATATTTGATCGACCATGACTTATTCATCTCTCTAAAATATGTTTAAGGGATGGAGACTAAAAGCATGTCTCACGACTTGAGACAAAATGAAAAAAAGGGATAAGTCTTTCTAGGAAGAAAAAGAGAAGAAGAAGAAAAGGATTCTAGTGCTATAAGTGGTTTATGAAGAGGACTTTAGCATTAATATTATAGAGAAAGATATAAGTTATCTATCCATTGACCTTCCTCATGGTGTTTTACAACCTGTAAAAGTAGTTTCCCTCTACTCAATTAGATTGGATAAATGGATATTTCATTCCCTCAAAATGTTGAATTTAAAATGTAGAGCTCTTGAAGGGAAAATTGAGGATATATAGCATAAAGAGGAAGAGTGTGGGAAAAAGGAGAAGGATGTAGAGAGGAAGGGGAATTGGGAGATGATTAAAAAAATGAAAATAAAATTTCAAAAAAAATGAAAAAAAATGACAAGAGATGTGCTAAGTAGCTATTAGAGTTTTCCTGAAGCCACGATAGAGTGTATGAATAGGGTGATGAGTACATCAAGGAAGGGTAATAAGCTGAATCTAGTGCTCAATCTCGAGGAAGATGAGAAATAAAAAGTGGAAGTTGGCATTGGAAAATGTACTCGATCCAATACCAAGAAAATGTTGAAGAAAGAGACCTAAATTGACAAAAAGACATCAAAGAGGTCATAGAGAAGATCAAAAGAAGTTAGCATGAGCAGGAAGATAAGGTGGAAGAATTAGTCTAGCTTCTTATAGTTTTATTTTTTCCTTTTTCCTTTTTCTTTTCTATAGTTAGACTATTTGTTTTCTATTCAAGCTAGTTTAAGTTTTGGCTAGATAACCAAGATTTGATGGATGTAGCTGTGCGTATTTCCATTGGTCAAAACATTATTTCGTCTTGAGAATTTTAAATTTAAATATTTTGATTTAATACTGTTCGACTTTTGCATCCCTTATAAAAAAACTTGTTTTATCCTTAATTGAAACAATTCAAGAGTCACTCCAAATATAGCTTGTTGTCTCTCGATATTATCTTGGGTGAGTTCCCTTTATATGCAATAGATGCATCTTTGGTTTTGTGCTTCCTAATTTTAAATGCAACATAATCCCAACCCAAGTAATTAACCAATTACATCATTATTTTTGTATGTGGTGGAGAGGGATCTTATAAGGGATATAGTAACTACACCAACACCCCCTACATAGAACTAGATATAACCACATATTATTTGAGATTTTTTGCACCCAATTCCTACCACATTGATAACCCAAGATCGGGGATAACTTTAAGAAACCCCTTCCCCAAACTATTTATAAAATCTGGGTGAATCCATCATTTTTTTGAGAGGAAATTTTTATTTTCCCTGGGGAAAAAAATTCAACATGCAAGAACTTTAATTTTATTGGCTATCATTTTCCAACATGGAAGAATTTTAGAAAATGGGGGAGATTAATTCACTTTTTTTGGTGAAATACATAATTTAGGAAGCATTTTTTCCTTTTGAATTGAAAGAATATATAAATTATGAGGCAATGTTTTCCCAATTGCTGGAAAGAATACATAATGTATGATACTTTTTTCCCCTTAGCTAGAAAGAGTACATAATTAATGAGGTAATTTGGTTGCTAGTAATGCAAAAAAATGTAACACATCGGCGAATGTTGTACAACTTATTTTCAAAGCATGTGAAACATGACGATAAATTTTCTTTTGGTATTCAATGCATTCTTTATAAAACCAAGTTGTCAGTGAAAATGATAATGTGTACTCAAAGTACAAGGTTTCTCTAGATTAACAAATACACTTGGGAAAGCTGATGAGCATGGGACTTCCTTCTTAGGAGCATCTAGTAGGCTAGGAACCAAACCATGTACTGCACCCAGGGAAGGTTGGGTCTCAAGAATATTAGTATGATATTATTAGTATCATTATGAACATAGCATGGGATCTTCAAATAAATTATGCCAGGTATATCAATGATCAACATGAATTGGAGTAGGAGGTAGAAAGGGAGAACTTAGACCAAGAAATTCTTGATTTGCGACAACAAAAGAGGGTCAATCCACATGCTAAAAAAATAGAACACATTAAAAATTTATTGGCAATGTTTTGAGCTATGCGGCAGGCAATTCATTAATTTTCTTGATTTTCAAATCATTTCATAAATTTTTTGGGAAAATTTTACAAATTAGTTATTATTTAGCAAAGAGTGTGAAGCTTGTATGCACCCCTTCATTTTCTATAAGAAGGGGTACTAAGACTCGTTGGGAGGTATTTAAAGGATACACAACATATAATAGGTATGCTTATAAGTTATTGTACTATGTTGAATGTTTGTAGAATAGAATTTTGTATAGGCTCTTCTAAGGTTATGCAACTATTTCAATTTTCAAGCTCAATTATACTTGGAATTTTTGATTTAATATAAATTTAGACTATCTTATGCCTCATTAGATGATTGTTGATCAACATATCTTTTGCCTACTACAATTTGTCTCAAAAGGCCCTCCCTATTTCAAAAAGGTACATATTAAAATGTGTTACATAACAACTGCCAAATAGTAATCGGTAATAAATATAACACACTGGAGTTGTATCAAACACTAGTGTATCTTTTGATGATTATATATCAACTATGAAATTTTTTTTTTGGGTTGAATGCCTAGAATGAACCCTTGATCTATTTTTAATTTTTGTATTGGTGGCAAGTGTCCCCCATCCTCGCTGCCACCTCCACTAATTATCACTTGCTTTGTGAGTTGACATTAATTAGATGTCCCATCACTTTCAATTACATTCCCTCTATCATCCACTTTACATGCTTCATTTTTTTCTCGGTATTGAAGAAAAAGTATAAACTATAATCTTGCATATGTGAGAAAGATTTCCAAAGATTTTTTACTAATAAATTTTAACTTTAAGGACTAAGAGATATAGAAGGTTAAATGAAAGCCATGGTAGCTAACCTTATTAAGTTATTAGCAGGTTCTTCTTTGCCATTTATCAAATTTCTTTTTAAAGTAACTATTGTAGTGTTTGACTGTATTGAGCTTTTGTAAAAATTATATGCATGTGATCAAATTTGTAACTCCTAAAGACCAAAAAAGACTTAAACAACTAATATGCATTTCTTTTAGTTCATTGAAAAAATAAAATTGAATACATATAAATTTGGACCAACTCAAAATGAAAATACTTTCGTAAATAAAAATTTGGACCCATCTTGAAGTCTTGGGAACCCATTTTGAAGTCTTGGGAGCTCATTTTTAGGTATGAGTTGCAACAAGCTTTAGACTTAAAGGAAAATTATACATATCACTTGATCATTGGATTAAAATATTCTAGTTATAATAAAACATGTGATTTTCACTAAGGAGAACATGCAGTTAGCCTCTTAATAATTTTGATGTGACAACTTGAGGTTCATGTGACTCATTGTCTACTTTTCCAAACCACCTATCACTATTAAGAAGGGATATCATTTTTTATAAATGCTACTCTGATGGGTCCTAGTTCTTTGAATCATCAATAGGAATGTACTTTCTTATCCACTCCTCAAATTCATCACCTATTGGCCACTTATGCGAGATGATTCAATCTTCCACCTATCTTTATGAATTATATTTTACTATGTCTTGTGTGACTTCCTTTTCAAAACTTTATTAAAATACCCTAGAATTTACTAACTTCGAAACACATTTTTGAAAAAGTCTCATATTCATAACTTGGGTTATGGGTTTCACGATGTCATATACCTTGGTTATAGCCTCATTTCTCCAACAATAAAAATCCTTCACACTTTTATCCCCTTTCAAAATTGATGGCACAAATGTATCCTAAAAACCCTTTAAGTTGTCTTTCAATTCTACCATTTTATTTTCAATGGTTTCAAGAAGAATTGAAAAATTCCTCAATGATTTTATAATTTTAACTATGGGCATGGGACATGAAGGAGCATTGGGGTCCTCCCTAATACATAGTTCAATTTTTTTTATTTTCTCCATTTTATTAACCCATTTTTGGTAGATCAGTTTAACCAATATCCTATCATCTTCTACTTTACTAATAGCCAAATATAAAAACTCACACACCTAGTGGAGCCTGAACATTCTAGTATTAATCTTCTCATGTAGGTGCATTAGAGAATCTTAAATAATAATCTCCTTATTATAATTAAAATTTTTCTTATCACGTTCAATTTTCAATGACAAGCCAACCTTCTCTTTGAACAATGAGTCAACATTTTTACCTCATCTAGTTGGAACTTGCTAGAGTGATACTACTATACTTGCAAGATAGATGGTCCTATGCTCAATTATCTTCAAGAGCTTGACTCATCTACACTTGGTGCTATAATGAGAGATTTAGTTTCTTCCAACTAGGCCATCCATTTTTTATAAAAAAATTACCTAATTTTTAAAGTTAAAATTGATTTTTGATTGATAGTCATAAGCAAAAAAATATGATTATATCTCTCCTATAATTGCTCATATTTATTATCCTTTTATTTCACCACATTATGTACATAGGATACATTCTCTTGTAAATCTCCAATTATTTGGGAGAGCTTGGCATCTTTTACTCTTTGCAATACTATGTTTCTCCTAATACCAGTGTTCTCATCAAAAATCTAATTTCCTAAGGTAGAAGTAGAGAATGACCAAGTAGCTAGGGAGCTCAAAGTTTTACTATAATACATTCTACCAGTAGTTCTTTCTATTTGACCAATATTGCGTCTCTTCATCCTTATTTCTGGCATGATGGAATTAAAAGCTACAACATCTACCACATTACAGTTTGGGTGTAATAAGACTTCTAATTCTTTCAAAATTCTCATTCCTTCCTATTGATTAATAACCTTAAATTTAGTCATCATTTCTCCTTTAATTTCTTGTGAGATATCCTCAATATCAACTCTAAGTATCCATAGTTCCTTCTCATCTACTTTATGAAATAATTTAGTCCTCTAGTATTGCCAAATGAATTGCTTGAAAGGAACTAATTTGATGAACTCATCATATTCAATGAACTTCCTGCAAGCCTCTATCCTTAAATATATAGGAAAAACATCTTTTATTTCCTATGTGGAATTGTTGTAAATAGGTTCCCTGGGAATTTGGGTAATTCCTCAATTTAATAATTCTTCTAACATGTAAATGTAATCTACTTCTTCATCATCATCCTTATGGATATTTATTTCTCCTAATTATTCCACATCTAGGATGGGATCCACATGTTGTGTTGTTCCCTTCTTTTCAACTGCTAGCTCATGATGCCTTCCTAATGGTGTTGGTGGAGTGGGTGGCCTTAAAGATAGGTTTGAATGGGATTTCCTAATAGGGTCTTTGCAATCCTTCCCCTGGTAAGTAGCTGATGTTTTTCTACCTCTAGTTGAATTCTTCCTCCAATGTACTAGATCACAATAGTTTCACTCTTCTTCCTTTTAAATGTGTCCTCATCTTGAGGCCTTTCCTCTTCTCTTTCCCTTTTATGTCTCCTTCCCTCTTGGGGAAATAAATCACATGCTTTCAAAATTAATTCCAATCATGCAGCATCTTCAATACAACTGACCTTTGGTGCTTTGGCTCTGCCAGGCTTTTCATTCATAGTACCATTGACATCTAATAAATTTTCAAAAATAATCCTTAACTTCTAAGCCCACATCTTGGCATCTAGAAGTGGGTCATAACTTGGATCCATTATATGTATTTCATCTAGTAATTCTTCATATGCAAGCCAACACTTCTTGCTTTGAGACTTCATATCATGGTCACTTCAAATGATTTCTTCAGTGAAGTCAAATTCATGTTTCTCCCTTAATGTCATTTTTATCTTCTAAATTAACATCTCATAAAATCCCTCTGTATCATTCAATCTCTTAGAATTAATTCTCAAAGAATAAGCCCAAACAAAATGAACCAATTTTTTCTTCCCTCCTTTTGTTACTACAAAATAATGAAAGATTGTCAAATCAAGAAAGAAAGTTCCCTTATGTGCATTTGTTGGGAAATCAGTGACCTACAACATACCAATTTGCCTCATTACTTCAAGAAAGCTAATCCTCAATGGAACATATCTTGGCAGCACAAAAGGTCTCCCTAGGAAACCATAAAATCTAATAACAATTCTATGAGCATAGAATTAGATATCTCCCCATTTTTGGCATACCTTTGGTTTTAAATCACAATCAATTGGCTAAAAAATGTCTACAAGAACTGGGAAAAATCTCTAGCAAATAGAAAAATTATTCTCTTAAGAGAAAATTCAAATTGATTTTCAAACAATGAGAACATGGGTTCATTCCAATCAATTGACAAAATACTTGACCATAACTAAATTGGCAATGTCTCTTTGTCTCTCTCAAAATCCATATACACATGTTGGAAAAAATGATTCCTATGATGGAATAAGATCATGTGGATGAGCCATGAATACCATCTAAAATCTATTGATTCCCCTTGTGCAAGGTTTTCATCCCCTCATTGATCCTTGCCTCTAGGTATTGGATAAAATTATAAATTACTGCAATGCCATACTTTTGAAACCTAAGTACCTCCACATGGTATCTTTTCTGATTTTTCCCCTATTTGTATATCCTAGCACTTGATATATGGTAGTATGTGTATTTAATAAAATATCATTAATATGCTCCATATTACCCATAGTCTATGAGATGGTTGTACAGACTAACTCGATTCCATTCAATTCCTTTTAGAGAGGAGCTATCAAGTAATGTTGTACTTTAGGCCTAGCTTATTCAAAATCATATTTAAATATTTTAAAATTTATCTCATCAGTTACATATAAGGCATGGTGAAGGTCGATAGCCTTTTTTGATAAATTCAACACCAATTTTCAATAGGAATTCTCCATCTAAATTCCTAATTATTTGAGTGATTGTATCACATTTTACTACAAGATTTAACAACATATCAATATCTAAGAAAATAGTAGGAACCACTAGTTTCCCTAGGTGAAATTGTCATATGTTATAAAAATTGCTTCATGCATTTTCTTGGCCATACCATCTCTTGAAAATATCCAAACCCTTAATTGGCATGTTGGTGTCACAGGAATTTCCAAATTTTTCTTTAATCTAGGATAAACTTCATTATTAAGGTTTTACATCCCTCTAAAACTTTCCTACCCTCTTTAGACAATGGTAACTGGTAATTAAATTCATCATATAAGCGCCTATTCTCATTGTTAAATTTACCAAAGTACTTCTTCTAATGTGGCATTTTTTTATAGTTTTACCTACTAGGCTTAATGGATTTATATGGGTTTGATAACAACACTAGCGTTTCAAAAATAACCAAGCCAAAAAAATTTGCAAAGCTTTAATTCTTCACAAAATACTAATTTCAATTTTTTTAGAGGGTACTATGTTACTTGCTTCACCTTATGGGCTAAAGAATTTTTTTTCAAATTTTATTGTAAAATCTCATGCTACAAGTGATCACAATTCTTGAGTATGAATACACCAAGGTGACAATTTCATATTGAAGTGATGTCTTTTAACTCCCTTGGAATGACATTAAACTATTTTTCATGCAACATAACTCTAGTTATTAGTATATAACCTTTCCCTATGTATTAGTATGAGATTTGAATATCCATTAATGATCTTCTTCTATTTTGCATCAGATGACTACTACTTTATTTTGACCTTCATTTACCATCCTAATAACCACTTGGGACCTCCCATTTAGCCAATGGAAATAAAGAATGATGCCTCATAAGCTCCATTGAAAAATACCACACCTTTGAGAAGAGAAATCCACATGTTTACATCTCTCTTATTTTCTATACAAATTTCAAAGCTTGTGAAAACACATGGGCCATTGATCTCCCCTTAAGATGATTCATTAGAAGTGAATCTTCATTCATCATGCGATCAAGTTCTAGTTGTTGATTTTAACCTCCTATAGAATCTTCATGTTAAGTAACTTGAATCCCTTTTGGCACTAAGTAAACAAGTGGAAGAATCTCACTTTTTTCCATAGAGGAGAAAGAAGCTTACAAATAAATGAGAACTATTGATCTTCTTTAATTTAATCATTCCATCTACAACTATATTCAGGTCCACTAAAAAAATCAATGTGGAATATTAACATGTTAGTTCCCTATCGACTCCTCAGGTGTTCCTAAACACTTTGTCTTTCAACCCCAGATACGTGGTAGAATCTCACTTTTTTGATATGATAATTTTAGGGACATAAATAAGTGAAAATTGTTCAGTAAAATAAGTGGGTCCACCTACAAAGAACACTTGATCATCCCTCAATCCACATGGTACAATTTGATGCTTCCCTTTTGTAAATGTACTTTGGACTATTTACATCTGATCTCAGTGGGTTTTATGTAGACCATTGAGATCAATAATAACTCTTTACGAGACAAGGCTCACCTCACAAATTCAAGCTCAAGTCCATTTGATGCGTCTTAATCTCACTTCTTTTTGGAGAAGGGACAAGATTTCAAAACAAAAATATTTGTTGATCTTCTATCTAGCATAATGATGAGATTTGAAATGTTGCTCCTACCACTAGTACATGTTTGCATCTCATTGTTTTTCTACTAACTATGTCAGATTTCATGGAGATGTGCTAGTTGTAAAATCGTGACTCCAACTTTTTTTCAAGGATATGAAGATTAAAATATTATATACCAAGGTTTTATTCATCAATTTAACTTTCAACCAAGGGAAAATAACTTAAAAGATAAGCACAATTAGCCAATAACAAGGGGCCCATTTATGGTGTGACAACCCTTTCTTAAGACATTAATAAAATAAAAGGAATTTCTACAGGGTGGAAAATCAAAGTTATAATGCTTAGGAAAAGTGGCTCATCATGATGGAAAAATTCTTAAGTTACTTTAAAAAGTAACTTAAAAATACAACCTTTCAAGCAATACCACAAATATTGCTAGGTTTTTCACACTTAGGGTAAAGTCTAATAGATTAACTTCACACAAGAACCTAACCAAGGACATATTCCAAGGGAAAAAAATCCAACTTGATGATGTTTTCTTTTCATAAAGTACTCCCAACACCATCATCAGGATGTGAAAGATAATAATGTGAAGTATTGATAGGATGCAGACCAAACTTAATAAAAAGAAGAAAAGGAGAGAGGCAAGGAGAAAGAGCTTGCAACAATGGAAAAAAATTAAAAAATAAAAGCAAAAGAGAAAGAAGGGGAAAGGAAAATGAAAGAATGACCACTTAAAAAAGGAAAATAGAAAGAGGAGAAAGCAACCAATCTCATAAGAAGTAAATAATAAATGAAAATAATAAGGCCAACTCAAAAAAATCCACACACACAAAACATAATTTAATAAATAGCGAATATTTATATTAAGTTACATATAATATATATATATATATATATATATATATATATATATATACATACATATACTATTTTATAAATACATGAACCCACCTAATTATATAAAAAGATATATAATATATTATTATATATTAATATATACATAGTTAGATTATTTATATATGAATATATATATAAGATTAAAAATATAAATGCATACAAATAAATTATATAAATATATATATGTATATGTATATATATTTACACACACACACACATGTTTATATATAAATATACACATTTACTATGGGAATTAAGTATTGATTCCCCTCATTTAACTAAAAGGAAAAAGACTAAGGTCAATTATGCAGAGCTCATCTCAGAATTTGAAGAAGAAAGTGAATATGAAGAAGAGAAAGAAGTGGCAAAGGGGAAGGGGAAAGAAGAGATGGAAACAAAACATTAAGATGAATTTAAAAATTATAAATTAGTGGAAAGATTGTTTAGAGGTCGTAATTTCATGGTTTACCCTCCCTCTCTATGTTTGGGTCAAAATGAGATGAGTTCTCCTATGGCATTAAAAGAAAAAGAAATCTATGCTAATTAGGATGAGATGAGTTCTCTGGTGATGATTAAAGAAAAATATCTAGATCCCCCAAAAGAATGTTGATGATGAGGAGCAAACAGAAACCTTTAGGCTCATTGACTATGAAGAGTTGATTGAGCATGACTTATTCATCTCTCTAAAATATGTTAAAGGGATGGAGACTAAATGGATGTCTCACGAGTTGTAACAAAACGAAAAAGGGACAAGTATTTCTAGGAGGAGAAAGAGAAGAGGAAGGCAAGGATTCCAATTCTGCAAGTGGTTGATGAGGAGGAGTTCAGTTTTTATCTTAAAAAGGAAGGTATAAATGATCTATCCATTGACCCTCCTCATGGTGTTTTACAAATTGTAAAAGTAGTTTCCCTCTACTCACTTAGATTGGATAAATGGATATTTCAATCCATCATAATGATGAATTTTAAATGCAAAGCTCTTGAAGGGAAAATTAAGGATATGTCACATAAAGAGGAAGATCATGGGGAAAAGGAGAAGGATGTAGAGTGGAAGGGGAATTAGGAGATGATTAAATAAATAAAGATTAAAATTGGAAAAAAATGACAAGAGATGTGCTAAGTAGGTGTTAGGGTTTTGTTGAAGCCACTGTAGAGTGTATGAATAGGGTGATGGCTACCTCAATGAAGGGTAAGGAGGTGAAGCTAGTACTCAATTTGGAGGAAGCTGAGAAAAAAGAAGTGGAAGTTGGCCTTGGAAAATGTACTGGATCCAATACTAAGAAGACATTGATGAAAGAGACCCTACTCAACAAAAATTCATCAAAGAGGTCATAGAGAAGATCAAAATAATTCAACATGAGCTAAAAGATAAGGTCGAAGAATTAGTCTAGCTTCTTCTACTTTAATATTGTATCTTTCTTCTTCTTTTTTTCCTCTAGTTAGACTATTTGTTCTTTGTTCATGCCTGTTTAAATGATGGTTGTAACTAGGATTTGATGGATGTAGCTATGGATATTTCTGTTGATTTGAACATTATTTCATTTTGGGAATTTTATCTTTAAATCTATTTTTTAATATTGTTGGGGTTTCATGTCCCCTGTAAAAAAACTTCTTTTATCCTTAATCAAAAAAATTCCAGAGTCACTCCAAATATAGTTAGTTGTCTCTCCATATTATCTTGTGTGAGTTTCCATTTTATGCAATAGATGGATGCTTGGTTTTGTGCTTCCTAGTTTTGAATGCAACATACTACTAAACCTACTAGTTCACCAATGACATCTTTATTGTTCTGTGTGGTGAAGAGGGATCTTATTAGGGATATAGTAACTATGCCAATGCCCCCTACACAAAGCAAGATATAACCATATATTATGTGAGATTTTTGGCACCCACCACCTACCACATTAATAAGCCAAGATCAGGGATAACTTTAAGAAATCCCCTCCCAAGAAAATTTATAAAATATTGGCAAATCTATAAATTTTTCTTTGGGCAATTTTTTCTTTCAACCTACAAAAACTTAAATTTTATTTGCTATTTTCATCCAATGTAGAATAATTTCATAAAATGGGGGTGATTAATTTATTTTTCATTGAAATACATAATTTAGGAAGCATTTATTTCCTCTTGAACTAAAAGTTCATATATAAATTATGAGGTAATGTTTTTGAATTTAATGGAAAAAATATATAATGTATGAGGTGACTTTTCCCTTTAGCTTGAAAAAATACATAATTATTGAGGTAATCTGGTTGCTTTTAGTGCAAACAAATGTAATGCATTGGGAAATGCTACACAACTTGTTATCAAAGCATATGAAAAATGACAATTAATTTCCTTTTGGTGTTCAATGCATGCTTTATAAAACTAAATTATAGGCAAAAATGATAATGGTCTTCTAAATATCAGTATGATATTATTAGTAGCATGATAAAGACTATGTGGGATCTCTAAATAGATTATCCTAGGAATATCAATGATCAACATGAATTATAGTAGGAGGTAGAAAGGGGGAGGTTGAGCTAGGAAATTCATGATTTGTGACAACAAATGAGGCTCAATTTACATGTTGCAAACATAGAACACATTGACAATTTATTGGCAATGTTTTGAGCAATGTGGCAGGAAATTCATTAATTTTCTTTTGTTCCAATTTATTTCTTAATTTTTTTGGGAAAATTATGCATATTAGTTATCAGTTGCCAAAGAGTCTAAATCTTACATATGCGCCCCTTCATTTTCTATAAGAAGGGATACCATGACTCTTTGGGAGATATTTAAAGGATATAAAACATATAATAGGTATACTTATAAGTTATTGTACTCTTATGAATGTTTATAGAATATAGTTTTGTATAGGCTCTTATAAGGTTATGCAACGATTTGAATTTTTCAGCTTGATTGTATTCATATTTTTCAAATTAATATAAATCTATACTATTTTATGCCTCATTAGATGATTACTGATCAACATATTTTTTTCCTATCAGACTTTGTCTCCAAAGGCCCTCCCCATTTGGAGAAAATACTTATTAAAATGTCTTATGTAACAACTTCAAAATAACAATTTTTTTTTTTAAATTGAATTTATGGGTCTATGAGCTCTACTAGGGTTTGTACAGCCTCTGTTTGAACCCTTGTTGGTTTCCACTATTCATCATACTGCATTTATCATAGGATTATTTTCATTTTTAATGAGTTTCACCTGTTTTGGCCCAATAGTGGATGCCAGTACTGGAGTTTCTATTAGTACTACAGTTAATGGCTCTACTGATCAAACGCTTGCACAAGTTTTTTTTCAAAGTGTTCGACGAGGTTATTCCTCTCTTGATATTATATTGAATTCTAAGGAGTTTGATAGTGCATGCACTTGGTTAGAGAAAAAAACCCTGATTGGGTATTTTATGGGCCATACTCCTTCTAAAATCATGCTACGAGAATGGGTTTACAAGGATTGGACACCTCAAGGTGTTAACGTTGATGGCATTCAAAGCCTTATCAAAGGCTTTTTTCTTTTTCACTTTGGCATTGCTATCAAGGGCGAACATGTTTTTGTGAGAGGCCCCTAGACTGTAAGGTCCTCCCTTCTAGCTTTTCAATGCTGGTCACGAGATTTTTCTATTTCTAATTATTGGGAACTTAAGGTACCCATTTGGGTGGAGTTCCCTGGGCTTCCCATTCCTTCCTAGTCTTTTTTATGTGCTATTGCACAAACTATTGGCAAGGTTGTTTGCCTTGAACTAGACAAGTTTTTCAATGCTCATCCCCAACGTAGGGTTTGTGTTAAGGTCAACCTATCTAGGGACCTCAAAGATACAATGGACATATGGATAGGTGATACCACCTTTACTGAGAAGGTGCTTTACCTTAACCTTCTAAATACCTACTACTAGTGCTAGTCAACTAAGCATAACATTAGGGATTATCCCTTGTTGGATCGTAACTATCCCTCTTCTTTAGAAATTAACCCCACTTGAACCACCAAGAAAGATGAATGGACTCTGGTGGTGAAGAAAGGGAAAGGTGCATCTGTAGCTAAGGTGGACTTTGTGTCTCTAGATCATGGTAAACCTAGCTCAAGATAGATTTACAATGAAGTCCCAATTCTAGTGCTTCCTCCACCTCCCATTTCAAACCCTAGAGACAAGAGGACTATAGTTGTTCATAACCTAGATCTACATCCTCTTTGGAATCAAGTGCTAAAAGTGGCATCCATGATTTCTCAACAAAATCTACATCGATCTTGTAGCCTAGATGGCTGCGATGAGTTTTTTACAATGGAGAAAAGCTTCGAAGGGTCATAGCTATTGATGACCCCACTTTTGAGTCTCCTTTTTTGTACAATAGTTTCTCCTCTCTTGGGGATGAGGATGACATGAAAGTTGGGTTACCATGAATTGCATGTCATGGAATGTGTGGGGGCTGATAGACCTCCCTAGAAAATATTTTTTCTATGATACCAAATGTCGATTTGATCTTCATGTACTTTGCATCCAGGAAGTTAAATTTGTTGGTTTTCTTCTTACCTTAGCTTGTCATGTTATATGGCCAAATAGTGCATTTTTTCTTCTCAACATGAAGCTGGTTAAGGTGGTGTTGTTACTCTTCTCTCCCTTCATTTAATATCCTTTTTTGTTTCACACAGTACTAACCCTTCACACAGGGCAGTTTGGATTTTTTTGTCTTTTTAGAATCAATCTTTTGGTATTGTTAACATTTATGCTCTTAATGGTTTTGTTGAGCATTCACAGCTATGGTGTTGGTTGGAAAATCATTTGCCACCTACAACATGGGTTTTCTATTGGGACTTTAATATGGTTGAGCTGGCCTCTAATAAGGATGGCCTCCTACCATTTAGGTTCTTAGCTGGTGAAAGAGAGGCCTAGTTTTGCATTAAAAAAAAATTAGGTCTTTTTGATCCTAATGCTTCTCACCGTTGCCCTGATGGGATTTTGCACACTTGGTCCAATTTTTGAGTTGGATCTGATAGAGTTTTTAAAAGGCTTGATAGGGCTATTATTTTTGTGCAATCCATTTTCACCTTTTCTCAAACGCATTCCTTTCTTGTCATTCCTTTGCCTATAGTGACATTATTAGATCACTCCCCCATCCTCTTTTCCAACACCTAGCAGACAGCTTGACCTCGCCCAAATAAAACCCATTTTTACCTCAACACTTATTTGTTGTCCCATTTGCCAACTTTTTCTCACATCCTACATGTCTATAATCTTGATCCCCAAACCTACTATTATCTTTGATGGTTTAAATGGTGGAATGACACTATCCTTCATATTGCAAGATTTCTTCACATTTATGGTGGATAGCTAGCTATGTAAGATACGTGATCTTATGAAGCTACTACTCTCAATCTATGTATGATCTTTGAGGCATTTGACATGAATCTATTTAATATGAATCTCATGGTTTGTCTTGCCAACCTTTAGCACCAAAAGCAGGCAACTAATAGTTATGTTATCAAGGGATCTCAAATCAAAGCCCATCTCCATTGGTTGGAGGTCAACGATCAGGCTTCCAAGAAATTTTTTAATACCTCGAGGGTTCATCATTATATTGTGGGCATTAAGTACATCTAGAAAGATCAATAGGTTCTCACTGATCTACCTCATATTCTCCAGGATTTTATGGCTTAGGGGTCATCTATCACACGTGATCAAGTGCTACAAGCCTACATTGATGTCACTCCCAATATACTTGCTCTAGAGTAGTATGCCTTTTGTGGACAAAAGATTTCTCTTGTAGACTTAAAGGAAGATATCATATCCATGGTTGATGGCAAAGTCCCTAGATGTGATGGCTTCCCTGGTGAGTTCTACAAGACACTATGGGATGACATTGGCCCTAACTTTCTTTGGGTGTATCTTGAAGCCTATAATTCTAAAACATTAGGCAACATTATCAAAAGGGAGAATATTAAATCCATACCTAAAGCTGGAGATCCTAAAGAGATTTGCAATTGGAGGCCCATTACCTTGTCGAATGTCTCATACAAGATAATTGCAAAAGCCCTTTCTTTTAAAATTTGGCACTTGTTCCCTTAGATTGTTTGACCTAAACAAACTAGTTTCATCAAGTCCCTCTGTATCTTGGAAAACATCATTGTTATCTGGGAAGGAATGGAATGGGCCAAGTAATCTAAACAATAGGCCTTTTTCCTGAAGATTGACTTCACCAAAGTGTATGACCATATTGAATGGTCCTTTATTCTTGTTATGCTTCAAGCTCTAGGTTTTGGTCCAGTATTTTGCCAATCGGTTATAAATATGGTTCTATAGATAGTGTATCTCTCATTTAACCCCTATTTCTAGGATAACTCAATTATTTTTGTTATGTTATTGGCTTCCATTCTAGATGTCAACAAGACTAATTCTATGAAAAAATAAATTATTCAAGAAGTTTATTAAAGGGAAAATTGTTGGGGGATATTAATGAGCTATTACATAAAGTCAAAAAATATATAGGAATCCATTTCTCTAAGGATTTTTATGTGCCTCAGAGAAATGGTAGGGAGGTGGTATGGTGATTAGTTGATCACTATCCAAAGCTTGAGATTATCTTATAGAGGAGGTGCATGATGGAGCACACTATTTCTCTTATGAAGTTAATTCTAGGATTTGAGGAATTAGAAGGGGAGGGATGTCTCCATAGATAAATTAGGGAGGAGTGTTAATATTATATTAGTTTTGACATATGAGTGACAATATACTTAAGTCATTTACTTAGTTGATGTCAAACAAGTAATGCATCCCTAAGTTGTCAGATAGTATATGTTAAGCAATAGATATTTAGTATGACTTGAGTAACTAGTAAGTGTCAAGTCACTCTAGTGCCAACTAGAATATATGTGCCAAGCTATTTAGATGTAGAGTCATCAATGGATGTAGAGTCATTCAAAGGCCGAGTTACAGTATTGAAGTTGCAGTTGATGTCGAGTACCAGCGACTTCAAGTGTCAAGTTACACAATTTTGAACTAGATGTTTGTAATAGCACAAATGTATATGTAAACTTTGGGCCAACTTAAGGATTTTTTATGATATTTGATGATAAGGAAAAATCTTAATTGTGAATCCCTATGCATTACATGCATCCAATCAGAAAAAGGGAAGGATTGAGCAGTAATATGGGTAAATCACTACCATTGATTCATCGCTGAACCTAAGTCACCTAGGTTTTCTTAAGGAGGACAAACCCTAAACTTTTTATGAATGCTTAAGAAAAATTGAAGATAGTTCGCATGCACAAATAGAGCATTCATGGTGATTAAGGTGTTATGATTTGAGTTACATTGTAGAATTAATTAAAGTAGAATAGAGGAAAGGAATCGAAAGACAATAGAGATACATCTTATCAGGAAGGGTCAAGTACACATCAGTATAGAGGTGATCTATCATCAAGAAATAGAGTGCTAACTGAAGGATCATTACTAAAATATTTTAATAAGTGAATCAATTAAATCTCTTAACAGAGTAGTCCTAACAAGCTATTGTAAATCTTTTAATAGGGTGCTTACTTCATTATAAGTTAAAGTCCTTTTACCAAGAACACTTTTAGCAGCCTATTTAAAACCTTTAATAGGGTAAGATCTAAAAATCTTGTAAGCCTTTAACAATGTAGATCTTTCATAGGGTAGATCATGTCTCATGATCAAAACATTGTAACCTTCATTGGATAAACTTTATTACTGCAATAGTGAAGATTTGTGTGTGTCATCCTCACCCCAGTTTTACCATCTCCTTGGAGGGTTTCTGGGTAACAAAATATCTTGTGTGAATATCTTACTTTCATGCTATGGATGTATATACTTAATTTGGTATTTTAGTTTATATGCATACATTGTGAGATGGATGTGTGGTGAATAGTTTATGAGGTTAAATGTTATAAGTGTTCATTTAGCTACCCCCCCTCCCAACCCTCTGTTATATTTCCAACAATTGGTATGAGAGCTCAGTTCTCTAGAAAGTAAAGCTTTGCAGCTTTGAGGAAAGATCTTAGAAATGGAAGTCTAAAAATTGGGAAAGACTACTGAGAACCATAAGATTGAAATAAAAATTTCCCTACATCAACTTAAAGAAGCAAGAGATGAGTTAAAGCGATTATTGAAAAGAAGGAAGGAAATAGCTATTGAAGAGAATGACACACAATACCAAGAAATTGACACTACTAAATTGTTTGCAGATGGAAACATCAATGAATTTGATGTAGTAGTTGTAGATCTAAAGGAAAAGAATGGAACCCTAACCAAAGAGGTCAAAAATCTCAAGTGAGAACAAGAATTCCAGTCAATATTACTATTTGGGGTGACCAAGAAGAAAAAGAAAGTTGAGGAGGACAAAGTCATGATTGAAGATGACAAAAGGATTTTGAAAAATAGACTAGAAGAGAAAATATCAGACATAAGTAGGATTTTTAACATGTAATTGGAAACTTTGCATCAAATGATGATTTCATATCATGAATTGAAGGAAAAGGATATTGAGATCATAACACTGAAGTTGCAAAATGAATAGCTAAAAATGATCTGAAAAGAGAGAAAGAGTTTGCTGAAAGTTTCAACTGACCTAGTAAAGCTATCAAGTACTTTGAACAATTGATGAAATCCCCTAGATCCAACAGTGATACTTTTGAATCAGGGCGAGGGCCCTAGCTCGGTTGGCTAAATCTTCCCTGTTGCAGGGGGTTGGTCACGGGTTCTAGTCTCCCCTGTCCTCGTGGTACCGGTGGGCGTGTCGCGCCAGTGCTACCGATCATGTTAAAAATTTTAGCAAGCGCACTGCAGTTTATAGGGGGTCCGTGTTGCACCGATTCCTGCAGTCTTAAAAAAAAAAAAAGTGATACTTTTGAATTAGGTTATACCAGTACTAAAGAAGGAGAATCATCCAAAAGTGGTGAAAAAAGAACTAAAAAAGGTAAGAACTCCAAACCTACTTGTTATAATTGTGGTAAGATAGGTCATTCTACTAAGTAGTATGTTTGTAGGAGCAAGATTGCAAATTAGAATCCTAAGAAGAAGCTCATGGGTCATTGCCACAAATGCATAAAACAAGGAAATCAGGCACATGAATGTAGAATCAAGACCATAAGCACAAAAGATTTGAAGAATATTGCTATAACTGTCAAAAGTATGGACATAGAGCATATGAGTGTAGATTTAAGTCTAAATGGTCATCAACTAAGTAGGCAAAGGTAAAGCACAATGACAACTCTTATAATTGAGATTTTAATACTCTAGGTATAGTTGTCACTACTATCAAGAGTATGGAAATGTTGTTGACTATTACATAAGAACACATTTTAGAAGTGACTACAATAGATTGTGGAGTCAAACCACATGTTTTAGTTGATTAAAGACTAGTCACATAAGAAGGAATTATCCAACAAGATCAAAGGCATCGACCAGTGAGTTTAACAGAGGGAAAGGAAAGGTAGATGTTGAGAATGTTAAAGATGAGATGAACAAGACATGGAAGAGAAAGGAAGATTGTAGTACATCAAGTTCAGATGGGATCACTTCGCCCAATGGATTAGGTGATCACACCTCCTCCAATTAAGCAATCAAGAGGTATGTGGGACTGGTATTGAAAAGGATATACTATACATCAGCTCTAAGGATTTAGTTATGAAAATATTACGTATGCATGAATAAAGATGCAAGGTGTTGATTATAACCTGGAAGAAATCTTTAAGTTTTGTTAGTTTTCATGTTACTATCAAGCATGAAAAGTTTCACTATGGTTGCTGAGTGAAATATTAGTTGATGCTAAGCTATCAAAGGTGATAGTGTTGATCAAGCTCATAGTGATTTCTGAGAAAAAAAGAAACTTTATGGAAGCCGAGTGAGTCAAAATCTCTATTGAAGTCAATCTTATAGATGTGTAAGTACTAAGCATTAAATGTGAGGTTTTAAGGTTCATATGATCAATTTCTACTCATTTGACATCATTTGAATTTGAAGAAGAGAATGAAGAGTGAAAGGAAAATTGAAAAGATCATTCCAAGAATTTTTCAGTTGAATTCAAGAGTCATTGAACACCATCACAACAAATTTTCAAAGGTATTTATCATGTACATAGTTTGAATTTTTACAAACCCTAGTTTATAGAATGACGTCTTGTTTTTTAGTTCCTAAGGTTAAAGAGGGTAAAGAAGTTTTGAATGTGTAATTGATAAGCAATGAGATCAGACAAGCTAATTTTATAGCCATTCTTGATATTTCTTATAAGCAAGATCCATCTGTTGCATTCTCAATGATACCACCTCGAGTTTTGATGACTTAAGGCATAAGATGTTTCTAGACATGCAAGGTGAGTAGTATAGGCAACATGAAGATTAGGGAGACCTTTGGAAAATTGTGTGAAAATGGAGTGTTGAGAGATTAATTCAAAATTATAGAATCAAAAGGTTAACCCATGCCCTAGATTTTTCAAATGTTTTCAAGACTGAATGGATTAAGATAGTTCTGAGTAGAATTCATGATAATTTTATATGGTTGGGTAATGGACCAGTGAAAATCACAAAGAAGATAGTCCACAAAGTGGCTGGGTATCCAACACTTGACCAACCTAAAACCATGAGGAGTGAATCTAAAGAGGTAATTGGAAAGAATACAAGGGCAGTGTGGAACAAATGAGTATTAAAATTGATACTATCTCAGATCCTCTAATTGCTTTTGCAGTGAGGATAATAGTGCATAAATTCTATCAATCTAGTAGGCTCAATAGTGTACCATGTATTTTTTTTGAGATGGGCTATAAGATAGCTAAGAAGGATCATACCTATAACCTTACTGAGTTGCAGATGCAACAATTGTCAGAAAATTTTGGAGCAATAAGGAAGACCAAAAGTTCACAATGTAAATTTGGTTCAATTCTTGTACGTATGTTCCTTTATATACATAATACATTCCCTACATTTGGTAAAGTTTCATGGAAAAAAAAAAAAATCTATTGTAGTGCAAATAGGTGAATTTATTACGCAACTAGGAAACAATTTTGAGTTAGTTATGACCAACTATTTTGAAGACTCCAAACAATCAATGAAGAAAAGACCAAGGATACCATATTCACTAGTTGAGAAACATTTCAATGATTTTTTCTTTCTAGTTTATATTGATTTTACTTATTTTCAATTTGTTCCAGGGGTAAGGTGGCTAAAACCAATAGGCTATGAGATAAATGTTGATGAAGCCTTTGCAGCAACAACATTATTACTTGTAGAAGATGTAGATGCTAAGGCTACTTCCTTTGAGATTTCTAACTCTCTACCAAATGAATTATCCAATAGGGTTGAGTAGACATGGCAATATAATCTCTCAACAGAAAGAAAAATTAGAGAGACTACATTTTCTCAAGTGATGCTAGAATTGGATAGGGTGACAATGTCTAAGGAAATAAAAAAACATGCAGGAAACTTAGCACCAAAATATAGGGCATTCAACATATTCCATAACAATATTGAGGATGTTGTGCAAAATACCACTTTGATTTAGAAATCATTATATGGTTTGACAACACCCAAGAGAATAGTGTAGGCACCTATTAAGGTAGATGAAGACAAAGAAGAGAAATAATAGGTAACTAAGGTAATCATAGTTAAGCTAAGGGTGAGTAACATACAGAACAAAGTGTACCAGATACACTGGTGCTAAGTGGCAGTCCACAACATGAGGTGAATATAAAAAGTGATACTATAACAGTAAAGGATGTTTATGATACTGTCACTCAAAACATCAATCCCCTTACAAAGGAAGACTTGAAGAAGATATTGGTAGAATCCACTACCTAGCCAAAACTATGTGTAAATCCTATACTTGTTAGTGTTGATGAGATTGAGAAGGAAAATTGAGGATCTATAGGGAAGGATGTATCTAAACAAGTGATATCTAAATCCCCTCCTCAATTCATGCTTATACAACCTACATTACCCATTGTGGTATATCAAAGGAAAGAGACAACTACTTCCACAATTGGTGCATTGACACAAAGTACTCCAGTCTCAATCAATGAAAAGGAAAATGAAAATGACAAGGATGAGATAGTTGGAGAGCATAAAAATGAAACAGAAATGAATGAAGGAACACAAGTTTCAATAGGTCAGGAAGATACTCCTACACCTATAGCACAAGATCAAGGTACATCTATGAATGTAAAGAAGGAAAAGGATACAACTGAAGAGCTAGCTATGACTACCAAACCTAAGGAAAAAATTACAATACAAACATTAGTGACTTTACCAAAAATATCTACTCCTCCAAGTCAATCTCTTCATAGGCTAAGTATAGAGGCTATACCCCTACAATCATCAAGCCCAAGTCCAAGCACATCTAAGGTAGATAAAGTTACATCATATATTGATACAAACTTGGATGAAGTGATTGAGTTGCCCAAGTTTGATTTTAAAACCATCACTATTGAACATATGAGCATACTCCAAGGTGCTCTTACCAGGAAGAAACAACAAGAATTGCTCAGACAAGAGCATAGTTAGAAACAAGATTTAATAGATATCAAGGAAATTTTTCTTGATGTATTTAGCCTGCTAGCACAAAAGGAACCCAAGGTGATGATAGAGAAATTAACCAACCTTATTGAGAAGGTAAATGATGCAAACCTAGATTCAAATGTCAAGTTACTTGAATGGTCCAAAAGAAAGTTTCAAAATAAGTTCAATGAAAAGATATCAAGTAATATTTCACTATCCCATGTTGAGCTAGCAACCAAAATTGACAATGTGAAGAAGGTACTAGAGAACATTTTCTCTATGTACAAAAAATTGTGTAATCCCACACTCTTCACACAAGAAATCAAGAGCCACATACTATGTTTAGAGTCATCTAGTGTAACTCTACCAAAATCTCCAGCCTAGAGTGACAAACATTTCATGAATCTCCTCAACTCCCAAAGTCAATTACCACTATTACATATAGATGAAGCAAACATCAATGCTAAACTAATCAGCATCTAATCCATTTTGACTAAACATATGGAGATATTACACAAGGAACTAGCCTTTGTTATAATACATGAAGAAAGATTTGAATCTTTCTACTCATGATGACTTAGTCCACCTTACTGTCGAGCTGACCATCTAGATTAAATCATTGGAGGTAGGTTGTGATAATTAGGGTGTTGCACTAAAAATAATGCTTGAGGTACACAAAACTTTTGGATAAACACATTCTAAGTGTATAACCCATTGACATAAGAGTCAAAATGGGGGAGAAATAAGTATGGGAGAAATGGGGGAGATACCATTGTTCAAAAAAGAGCAATTAATGATAGAAATAAAGTACACAAATCAGTCAATACAAATCTAGTTAGCAACAAGAATGATTTTGATTTAGATACAAAATAGCACAATCAACTCAAGGGGAGTTATTGAATTTTGAAGTATCCCTGATAAGTCATAAGTTTTTGCTAAATTTTGAAGTTTTGAAGTTTTGTATGTAAGTGGATATTATTTGAGTTATGATTGAAAAGCTAAAGGTATTTTATGCATGATCAAGTATTTTTTCACTCAAGTCAAAGGGGGAGATTATTAATCCCATATTGGTTTTGACATATGATTGACAATATACTTAAGTCATTTACTTAGTTCATACCAAACAAGCAATACATGTCGAGCATAAGTTGTTAGATAGTATATGTTGAGCGATATATATTTAGTATGAGCTGAGTAAATAGTAAGTTTCCAATCACTCAAGTGCCAAGTAGATGGTATGTGTTGAGCTATTTAGATGTTCAGTGATCAGTGGATGTTGAGACATTCAAAGGGTATGTTACAAAATTCAAGTTGCAATTGATGTCGAGCATCATAGACTTCAAGTGTTGAGTTACATAATTTTGATATAGACATTTGTAATGGCACAAACTTCTATGTAAACCATTTCTAGACCAGCTTAAGGTTTCTTTTATAATATTTGATGATAAGGATGAATCTTAATTATGAATCTCTATGCATTACATGCATCCAATCAAAAAAGGGAAGGATCAAGTGGCAATATGGGTGAATCACTATCATTGATTCATACCTAACCCTAACTCACCTAGGTCTTCTTAAGGAGGACAATACTAAACTTTATATGAATGCTTAAGGATAACTAAAGAGAGTTTTCATGTGCAAGTAGAGAATTCATGGTGATTAATGTGTTATGAGTTAAGTTACATTGTAGAATTAGTTAAAGGAGAATAGAGGAAAGGAATTAGAATACAATAGAGATACATTTGATCAAGAAGGATCATGTAGACATCAGTATAAAGGTGGTTTGACATCAAGCAACAGAGTGCTAACTGAAGGATCATTGAGACATTTTAATAGGTGAATTAGTTAAATCTCTTAACAGAGTAGTCCTAACAGGCTGTTGTAAATCATTTAACATGATGCTTATTTCATTGTAAGTTAAATTCCTTCTACCAAGCATGCTTTAGTTAGCAGGGTGTTTAAATCCTTTAATAGGGTAAGATCTATCAATCTTTTAAGCCTTTAATAGGGTAGACCTTTCATAGGGTAGATCATGTCTCATGATCAAAACATTGTAACCTTCATTAGATGCACTCTATTACTGCAGTAGTGAAGATTTGTGAGTGTCATCCCCACCCTAATTTTACCTTCTCCTTGGAGGGTTTTTCGGTAACCAAATACCTTGTGTCATACATGTGTTAAATATTTTACTTTCATGCTATATAATATATATATATATATATATATATATATATATATATATATATATATATATATATATATATATATATATATATATATATATATATATATATATATATATATGCGTTTAATTTGGTATTTCAATTTATATGCATAGATTGTGAGATGGATGTGTGGTAAAAAGTTTTTGAGGTTGAAAGTTTTAAGTGTTGATTCAACCCCCTCCACCCCCCAAGAGTTTACTCCCCTATTGTATTTCAAACATGGAGGAATTCATGAGATATGAAAGAGAGGGTTCAATAGATTCTTAGTGTAGTGAGGAAGAAAATATATAGGTTTGCAAGTGAAGAAAATTAAATTTAGTGAACGTAGACACCTCTGACTCCTTTGTGGACTTAAATAGGCATACTAAATGTCTAGGTTATAAATACAAGACTCGCCTAGTTATTAGGAAGTCTGCAAACTAACTTTTGTTTAAAGTGATAATATTTAAAATATTTTTTATTTTTGTACATGTGCTCCTTTATTGTAGTATGGATCTTTAATAGTTGTAGGTTTATTTATGATGGGGAGTAGAATTTATAGTTTAATATCATATCAAGTACATATTAGGAGATAAATAAAGATTTCATGCAAGATAGATCCTTATTTCATTGCTACACATAGTTGTTATCGTAATAATAACCAGATTTACCTATAGTTTGAATGACAATTTAACCAAAGATCTACTTGGTCTCAATGTTAACTACCTAGATCTTTTAGGTTATTTGGGATAAGGGTATTTTAGAATTAAAGGCCATGATCAGTTTCAAAGAGAAAATCTCCTTGCACCTACTCACCAATAGTTTCTTGGAAAGATGGATCCCCTTGTGGTGCCATCTATGGTTGATACTACTTTAGAACAATTTTCATTTCTTCCTATAGGGAGGTAGTTGATAGGGTTTGACATATTGTAGCTGCAACCACTAGCATCACATCAGATACACACAACTAATATATTATTACTAAACCAACTCAACCTTGATCATCTTCAAATACATTACCTCATATTCAAATAAAAAATATATGAGCTCTTGTTAGATATAAGTCACCTTAACATGAAACATTATTTTACAAAGGAGTTTTTGTACTCATGTTCTTATATTTCTCATATAGAGAGGGTCCCTATATTGTCTATTAGAGAAACATTAGTCTTTCAGGGCTCTCTAATTCCACCTCCCCAAAGAATATCATAAACTCATACACCTCATAGTTCATAATAATTTTTCACCAATTTATAAATTTGCAATAATAGGAAGCATATAGCTTGATAACATTAGGATCATAATAAAGGGCTTAGATGGTTTTGAGTTGCAATTAAAGGGATTGAAATATATCAATGCTGGTATTGACATAGGTATGTATATGGAAATTCTATTCCACCCTTTTGACTCTACACTACTCCCCTTGTACCACTATAATATTCCTCTCTACTACTCATAACTAGAGAGGTTAAGTACGAAATTTGATTCATGTGATAGTTCTTGTGTGTAACACCTCACTTGAGAACCCAAGAGAAATTAACCTACTATGTTATAATGTTTTACTGAAAATTTATTAAAAGTTTGTACAACACAAGATAACAATGATGAAGCAATAAACACACACACATTATGTACACATAAGAAATTTAAATACAGCTTCCATTCCTTAAGGGTTCCTTCATGTTGAGTCATGTTTAAGAATTTTTATTAATTAGTTTTTATCTTAAGTAATGTCCTCAATCATAAATAAATAACAAATACTTAAGCTCTTAAGAAAATACATAAGTAAAATTTATATGATCAAGATTGTCTAGATAATAACATCCACTACACATCACAGGTTATGCAATAATAAATATAAGTAGATCAAAATATAATACTACATCCTATAGGATCTCAAACTACAAGACATATGATACATAGATACAACAAATGAATGAAAGTCTCCTAGACAACAACATGATTGATAAAAGTACATTAGTGAACATCCAACATCTATTAATATGAGGGGAACCCAAATGGCAAGAAGCGACCACCTCCCAACCATGTGGTTACCTAATTAGGTTCCCACTCCCATTGTGGAGGGGAGATAATATACGATTTACATGTGAATATCAAATCATAAAATTAATCCTAAGCTAGGGATTGTAATTGTCAAATCTACCTCAAGGGTACACAAACTATTGATAAAGAAAGAAAACTAAAGTTAAAGAGACACTCAACCAATTCTACCACCATATACCAAAGTAAAAAATAGATACCAAGTATATATCAAGTGTTGAAAGCAAGGAGATACAAGACCAAAAGAATAACCATTTTTAAACAAACTACCAAATGTCAAAAACACAGTAACTAACAAATAACAACTATCATCAAAGAGAGTAAATCCCCAATAAATAACATCATCATCAGGAAGAGATAATCCTAATCATTTAAAGGAATATCATACAACATCATCCAAAACAAATTACATGTACATATTGAAGTATTTGCATTCAAATATCACTTAACGACTAACACATTTACATGAGATTCAAAATGAGCTTGAAATAGAGTATACAATGATAGAAAAAGGGATGAGTATTACATTATTTAGATCATTAAATGGTGCATGCTAACGATCCTCCCCCTTCAGAGACCTAGGTAAAAAATTAATTTGAGTATTTTTGGTTAGTCAATTTATTACATAGTCATGTGCAATGATGCTTGTATATATATTCTATATATTTTAGGCATAATTATCTAAGCATATTAACTCTAGTGTGGGCTAAAATTATATATGTAGATGAGATTTAGTAGATGCAACACCAACTAGTCATCGTGTAGTTTTAAATTCATGTATTCATATACTTCAAATTTTGTGTGTGTGTGTGTTTTCAATTTTTCTTCACATCTAGAGGATGCTAAGGATATTTGATCTAAGGGTCACTCTATTTGTAGGTAGATTAATGAGTCTAGGCTATATTCAAAAATATTTTGTGATTCTTCGATTTGAGACTTATATAGATTTCGTTATTATGTGTTTGACATTTATATGTTCTATACCTATGTATAGATTACTGATGTATTTATGGTTAACATGTTGATGACTTATGTGTTAAATTTATGATTTCACATTATATCTAAGATTCATGATTGGTATCTAGAGATTATTTATGCACAATATTTATAATTTGACATAGATTTATGTATTTTCCAACATATCCATGATGTATGTGATTATGTTTGTTATCTCAATTGTTTATGCTTTTATATTTGACATGTAGATAGATGGTTATATTATTTTATTTGATGATAATTATTTCTAGATGAATTTATATAATTTGTATGTCCTAATAGATGGTTATGATTTGATTAAAACTAGTTATAGATTTTTTTATGATTTGATTTTATTATTATAAATAGGATGGAATTATATAATTTTGATTTCATAATAGAAGGTTATGACTTAATTAAAAATTCTAATGGTTTGATTATAAAATGATTTTAGATAGTTATAAGATTTGAATTTTTATACATGTAAATTAAAAGATCAAGTAAGGTAACTAATTTCATACATGTATAGTTTTCAAATATGTAATTGAAAAGTAATTAATCTATCTAGTCGCATATATCTATTTGAAATCATACATGAGTTAATGACCACTTAGTTACATATTAGTTAGAAATTACTTATTATTAGCTGTATTGCTTATGACATTAGATTGAAATTAGTTAGATTATTTATAAAAAAATTAGTTACATGTTTGTTAGATTTTTTATGACAATAGTTAGGTTACTTATGATGCTATTAGTTCTAGATTGACTAGATTATATATTGTCTACAGTTATAAATTAGTTAGATTAGTTATGACATTAGGTCTTGATTAATTGGAAATTTAGTTATATTTTGTTACAATTTCATGACATTAGTAAGATTCCTTATGACTTTTTTAGTTCTATATTAGTTTGATAACTTATGGTCCATTAGTTAGATATTACAACTGGATCACCTATTATGTTAATAATTTTAAACCTACATACCTTAAGGGGATATAAAGTTAACATGTCTTAAATTAATGTCTTCAAGGGATATAAAGTTAAGTTTTCTTAGAGAACAATCTCCTAAGGGGAATCCTTTCAAGATGATTTCTTAAAGGGACATACATAAACACAATGATAAAAGTATTTATTGCTGCAATATAAAACCCATTAAACTATCAAAGCATACATAAGACAACAATCATAAAAGTATTTTTAACTATGATATAAAAATCATTTAACCATTAAAGCATATTTAATAGCATACATATAGAAGCATATATTTATTAAACTACGGATATAATTAATCCCCCATATATTTATTATAAAGGTATCAAGTAGGTCCTAAAACATGAAATATGTATGTGATATTATTTAGATCAAATCAAGTAGTGCATACCTCTCATGGAGAATGTGTAATATTCTCTCATGATCCTTACTATCCAGTTGCCACTTATAACAACCACATTGATATTTAACTAGATACAGACAAAGGGAGGTGGTAACCACTAAGTAACAATATTGAAACACCTTATTTTCTAGGTTGTAATCAATAAACTAAATTTCATGCTGAATTATACTGATTTTCTTGACAACTGTTATTATTTTCATTTATTATTTACTTATTTCGGGATTAGTTTCTTTGTCCTCTTTCTATTTTAATGATAGTTCCTTAAGAAATTCCATAAATACACTTGTTTATGTATGTATACACACACACACACACACACACACAAACAAACACACACGTGTGTGTGTGTGTGTGTGTGTGTGTGTGTGTATGTGTACAATTTGTTGATGAATGAACACATTTCAAACTTTAACATTACAAAAATGCACATATTGAACTTTCTCATTTATGACATTTATACATTTCACATAAGATCGACCATTCATTTATGATATAAATCATAAGTAAAAGTTCTTTTCACATTCATTTAAACTAGATAATGAAATCATAGACTACAAGTTCCTCAAACTTGAAATAGTGACAAATCTTGATTAAAAATGACCATAACATCAAATATACAATCCAAATATCTTTCAATTATTGTAAATTATATATATATATATATATATATATATATATATATATATATATAAACTTGCAAAATTACATAAAGAATGAATAAAATATACTCTATAACAAATTTAACTAAATAGAATGCTCTCATTTCTCATGAAGAAAGCTACTATTATCTACAGATGGCTCAAACTATTACATCAATGTACTTCTTATTCAGAATCAAGGGCACTGCAATAGAAGGCAGAGGGTTTGCGGGAGTTGGAGGATATCCCAGTGCCTGAAAACCCTTTGCATCGTCCCTTTACAGTGCCAACACACGCGCCGATCATATCTTTTAGAAGTTTGCTTTGTTGGTTTTTGGGCTGAGATGCAAATTCTTCAATCGCCATCCACTGGAAAAACAATCAAACAATTTGAACCCCACGTAAGACGATATTGCAATATCCAATTAAATAGCAATATTGAATCACCACCACTAATTTAAAAACGTACCTTGGCTGCAGAAACTTCAGTATCTTGCGCAACAATGTTAGAAGAAAGTGATCTCAACATACACACGAAGAGCATATCTGATTTCCCAAAGGGGGCATTGTGACCGTCCCTACAGTTCATTCACCCACAACTATTAGAGAGCCATGAGAAAAAATACTGCTTCAAACTCATTATCAATCTGTTTTTGCTTACCTGAACCCGACCACTTGTACAAACTCTGTATCAATCTGTAAAAGTGCAGCGAATAGTTGAATAACTAAAAATGTCAGGAAATTAAATTGCTTAGAAGTGAAAATCCCAAAAGACGAAAGAAGTGACAGTTACCCCTGTTTCTTCCTGAACTTCTCTTATGGCCCCTTCCTTAATGCCTTCCCCCTATCACAAACAAATATATATTAGTGCGTGCCTATAATAGCTCAAGTGTCATTAATTTAGTTTGACGATGTCCAAGTTTAAACTGCACACCTGGTTAATCCTTCCCGTTGGCATCTTCCACAACCCGGAATCTTTGTAAGGTCCGCACTTCTCCTGAACTACTAGAACCTATCATCATAATTTATGCATCAGATTTATTATTCGATTATATCGCATTCTAAATAACAGCTGCTAGGGACGGGTAGAAAATTGAGCAGAAGGAATACAAATGCAAACATTACCTGTCCGTCGTCGTTGAATACAAAAGCTGCAATCCCCACTTGATGTGAAGCATTATCGGGGATGGTACAAGGAGTCTGAGGAATCCAATACACTAACATCGCGTACCAAGGCTCAGCATGGTGGTACCAAAATCCCAGCTGCGATCCACCGATCATAAAGTATTGATTCAAGCGTAAATAAATGGATTGGAATGGGGAAAAAACAATTAATTAAGGCGGATAGCACCAAACTATTGAAGAACTGACCTCGATCGCAACCGGGACTAGCTTTGCCTGTTCCTTGGGCACTTTAATCCACACCGCCTTCTTTTCCTGTACAATCCAACAAGTATCATATTATGACTAATTAGGGATTTGTAATTGTATATTATAACAGAGCAGTAAGGACTGATCACCTGGCGCGTCCATAGAGAAAGTGACGCCTTGAGCGAGGCTGCAAAAAGAGAGGCATCGTTCTGCATATTCCTCACGTCAACAACTACGCCGTCATATCTGTCTTCATGGGCTTTCAGCACAGCTTGATCATCACATGTTTCCTTCATAACTGTTTCAACGTCGTTAGTGGTACTGGTCACCGAAACGTCGTTCGCTGTAGTACTCATCAAAGTCATTCTGCAGTATAAGCAACGACGTTCTATGTCTCGGAAGTTGATTTTTTTTTTTTAAATATGTCTGTGAGCGAGATGATTGGATTTTGCTTCTTCCTGAGCGGGTGCAAAGTCAGATTGAATTGAATTAGCAGTGTAAGCAACGACATGCCAAAAAAAAAGTTCAATAAGAGATGAAAATAGATCAAAGTAGTGCAGGAACTGATGCTAACCTTGTGAGGACCACTGTAGTCAAGACTGTATTTTGCTTCTTCCTTATCCCGTGCAAAAACAAATTGAATCGAACTAGTAGTGCAATATAAAGTAAGTGGTAAGAGCGTGTATATATATATATATTCGAGGCAACAACTGGAGGATGTTTCTGGGATTTCAGACGACTGCTTCCGCACTAGTAACAACCAACTCCCGCTACCCTTCCTTAAGCGTAGCAAAAACGAATACTGAAAACTCGTCCGCAAGGCAACGGCGAACAGCGAGAAATTTCTCAAAAAAAAATCTAGGAATATACGGAAGGCTATCTTCGCAAATTCGCGGAAGGCTATGGCAAATTCTTTTTAATGACCGAGTATGCTGCCAGGGACCTTTCAAGGCCCGCTAACAGAAAAGCGCGTAACAGAATAGTCAAAGCCTGAAGGCAATGCAAGTGCACCTCCCGGGGCTCTTATTGACATTCCATACTATTTCTTCGAGTTGATATTTTTAAAATAATACATAAATACTGTAGAAGAGATTTGAGGCTTCCTACACCCCAATTTTTTTTCTTTCATGTCATCCATCGTTTCTTTCTTTATCACGAGTTTTTTACATCGTATGGTCGGGTAAATTCGTTCAAATTTCCAATCATATCCGTTCTCATCTTTCATTTTAATTCTAGCGACTGTGACAACTTTATCAGATTTCTATATGTGTGGGATTTAATATATGTGACAATATTAAGGCAGTTGGCCCACAAGTGTGCACCTAATCATTCAATTTAAATTTGAAAAATCAAATATAAAAATATTTATTGTAATTTATATAAATTTGGTTGTATACAGGGTCTGCCTCAAAGTCTGCTTGGTCAGCGGAGGAGGCTTAAGGTTGTGGGTAGTTCCTTATGATCTTGGGTTCGAATCTGGTGACCTGCTTCAATGATGCATTGGTTCTACTAATGAGTAGGTCCATATAAACAAGTGAGACTTATCAATGTATTTACCAAAAACTAGTGTTTACATAAGACAAAATATTTAAGTCATCCAAGGCTCACCACTCAATTCATAAACCAACACTAGAAAACTATATTGCCACATGGAAGTTTATCGACCCAAATGAGGATGACAACCAACAATTCAATGCAACTACAAAGTCCATGTGTTCCTACTAAGACATTGCCAAAATGATGTGTTATTGCAGCCCATGTCCCATCATTTGAGCTCAAGCAAACAACTACTATCACTTTAATGCATAACCACATGTATCCAGGAAAAAAATGTAACAATATCATTTTCCATCGAAGGGCAGTCAAAAAAGATATAAATGGAAAAATTAAATTAACTTTGTGAATTCAATGTACATTTAATTTTCAAAATAAAAAGAGCACAAACATTAAATAGGCCACACCAACATGGAAAACTTCACATATACAAGTCCATTTTGTTCCAGATTTTAATATTTCTTTTCACATTCTTGTATTTTTGGGCCACCCTGAACATAGCAGTGCCCTCCACCTCAATGTTCCACCATGAAGAAATCTTAGTTTTCAAAGCCGGGTGGGAAATCCACATTTTCTCAAACCAGAAAGGGAAGGACTTTTTTAATGAAAGAGGACAAACTGGCTTTGTCCCAAGGAGATAGATTTTAGACTCTATCATCGTGGTGCATGAGGTGATCCACTCTCTTGAAGCTGGCAAGAGGGAAGGCTTTTTGCTCAAGCTTGATATGTCTAAAGCATATGACATGGTTGATTTGAATTTCCTAATGGCGGTCCTCCAAGCTTTTGGCTTTGACTCCTAGGTTTGTAAACTCATCTTTCAGCTTATTTCTTCCCCTTCCTTGTATGTTCTGATTAATGGCTCCCCTTCAATTTTTTTCTTCCCTTCAAGAGGGTTGAGATAGGGTGATCCCCTATCCCTTGTTTTCTTCATCATTTTGGCTAACTCTCTGGGAATGCTTATTTTAAGAAAAAGATAGCACCAAAATCTACAAGGTCTCAAGTCTTCTTCTAGTCATCTTTCTCTCACCTACCAGTAGTTTGTGGATAATACTATTTGGGGGGGCGAGGCCATGGTCCAGAAAGCCAAGAGTGTTTAAGGGCTTGCTGAATACTTATACTAGGGGTTCTAGCCAGGCCATTAATTGGGACAAGAGTTTGGTCTAGTTCATCAATACTCCACTAGAAAGACAAAGGAAAATTGCTCATATATTGAGAAGTGGTATTGGTACCCTTACTGCAAGTTATCTTGGCATGCCTTTGGGGTCCAAACCCTTGGACTCTTTTTGGAACAACATTATTGATAGATTCAATAAGAAATTATCTAGCTGGAAAGGTGTGTCTCTCAGCGAGGCTAGCAAATGCACTCTAGTGAAATCAATTTTCCAAAATCTCTCCACTTATGCCTTAAGCCTCTTTGGGATCCTGACTAAGCAAGCTGATAGAATGGAGAAGATTCAGAGGAACTTTCTCTAGATAGGGATTGAAGAGCACAAAATATAACACCTTGTCACCTAGGACCATGTTTGCCTTCCCAAATGTTATGCAAGCCTTGGTATTAGAAAAATCAGACACCTCAATAATGCCCTTCCAACCAAATAGATCCCACACATCTTTCAGGGCTTGGTAGAATGGAGGGAAATTATGATTAAAAATAACCTGAGAAGGCAGTCTCTCAGCTTTTTGCTCCATGAGGCTGAAATTCCTCAAGGATCTTAT
Organism: Cupressus sempervirens; assembly: GCA_028749045.1. NCBI lineage: Eukaryota > Viridiplantae > Streptophyta > Pinopsida > Cupressales > Cupressaceae > Cupressus > Cupressus sempervirens. The sequence goes on from CM053789.1 coordinate 326,375,886, forward strand.
ATATGGAATGGGATCCTAAAGGCTATGGCCCTAGCTAAGTCGAAGGCTAAATGTAAAATTGGCAAAGGTGAGAATATATTATTTTGGCAGGATGACTGGATGAGCCAAGGGCCTCTTATTGAGCATCCCAATTATGGTAGACGGGCAGAGCCATGCATAAGAAGATATGGTTTGAAAGTTAGTGATTATTATCTCCCTGGAACTCAATTCTTTGATGATTAACCTGAATGTTATTTTTATAAATAACAAAGGGGATGAAGTCATCTGGGTAGGTAACTCAAATGGCCATTACTCTGTTGCCTCTAGGTACTTTTCATTGTGGGATAAAATGGAAAACCCATCTGGGCTAAGGCATGGATCCTTGGCCTTACCCCAAAAATCAACATATTCTTTTGGCTTTTGCTCCAAGAAAAAATCCTTACTCGGGATAATTTAGCTAAGAGGGGCCAAATTATCCCCAACAGATGCAGCTTATGCAAGCATATTTTGGAGATGGTAAATCACTTATTCATTCATTGCTCCTATTCCTCTAATGTTTGGAACCTCCTAACCAGGGACTTAGGGGTTAGTTGGTGCTCCCCAATCAACATTCAATATTTTGTCAACCAATGAAGTGCAAATAAAGGTCTAATCACCTAACTAATCGGCTCCTAGTCCCTCCCACATTTCTGCTGGGGTATTTGGAAAGAACGAAATAATCAAATCTTTAGAGGTAGGGAATCCCCTAAGTTTTTTATTGCTAAGAAAATTTAAGGATTAATGAAGGATAGCTTCACCACCACAAAGGAAGGAAATATTGAAGAAGGTAGGATCAACAGACAAAGGAAAATGGATAGGGACAGGAAAAGACAAGAGGCCAGGTGGTTTTTTCCCCTTGAAAATTGGTACAAGGTCAATTTTGATGGGGCTGCTAAAGGGAACCTAGGCCTTGCTGGCAGTGGAGGCATCATTAAAAAAAACTATGGTGGAGGAGTTGTTGCTTTTTCCTACCCACTTAAACAATAGATGAACCATTTCGTTGAAGCCACTGCTGCTAGTGAAATTGTTAAACTACCCTTGGCATCTAGGATTGAGAACCTATGGTTGGAGGAGGATTCATCAAACATCATCAATTGTCTCAATGGTCATTCTACACCTTCTTGGACAATTATGAATATGATCACGGAATTAAAGTCTGATATGGGCAAGTTCAAAACAACCTATATCAGCCACGTGTATAGGGAAGCCAACTCGACTACTAATTGGTTTACTAATGAAGCGGTCATGAATAATGTAGAGATGATGTGGCATGTCAGTGACATTTTTCCAACAATAGTAAATAATTTAATTCTACAACATTGCATCAAGGGAAGTACTAGAAAATTCCAAAATTAATAATGGGAAGATTTGCAAGACTACACGTAGGAGGGGGAGTTAATAAAAATTATGTGAAACTCTTTTTAAAACATAATAGCATGTACAGACAACATACTTTAAGGGTTTTTTTGAATACTACCGCTAATACTAGTATTTTTGAAAAAAAATTTAAGTTTCACAGTCTAAAGGAGGTTGAGGTTTGTAAGCATTTTGTGAGCAGGTGGGGGCTTTTTTTTTTAGAGGAAACCATTGTAGGGAAGAGAAGCTAGAGGGAGATGTCAGGACAGGCAGGGAACTAGAAGTTGAAACTGAAGGTTTGGCATAAATTAGAAAAGGGAAGAATCACTATATTCCTGGAGAAGCTCCATGGATTAGATGTAGGAATCACCAAGATTATGGTGGATTCATGAAAAAATGGGAGAGTCAAAATTGGCAGGGTCACTCACCATGTCAATCCAAAATTGATAGCTTGGGTTGTAGAAATCCGTCTAGAATGGACTAATGTTTTTAGAGATAAGAAGATGTCGATGAATGTTGTCAAAGTTTTTGTGAAGGACAAAAAGGAGCTGAATAAGCTTCTCAAGGTGGAGATGTATTATGTAATGGAGTCCATTAAAAAGCTTTGGAGGTATGTTCTCTGGATTATCATTGAATATATTTCCTTGGACCTCATATTTCATAGGATAAGAACACATCATTTTGTCTTGCTTAATCACTTTAGGCATGGTATCAAAGTCTCTTTTCCTTTTTATCTCTTCACCTCCATGAGAAAGGGTATTGAGGGTTTCAAGAGGAAACCAACTGCTAACCCAGCTCTTCACGAGGGATTACTCCTCCTAGTTTACGAGTATCTAAAGTATCAAACCAAGGGAAAATCCCTTGGTGATATTGGGTGTGCATCCGAGGAAATCAAGAGCTTAGACTATAAGGATGTGTAGAGCATAAAATTGGAAGAAGAGGACTTTTTTGTGTAAACCCAAAGAAGAAAGGAAACCCTCAACCTACATTCCCTGCAGAAAGAGCCCCAAAGGTTTGCCCCCCATAAACCCTAAGTCCAAGCCTTAGGAGGAGGAAGATAATGATAATGACGAGGATATTGACTTAGAGGAAATGGAGAAGGAGGACGATGAGGAGGACGAGAGGAAGGGGAGGGAAAGTGAAAAGGAGGAGGATTCAGTTGACATATCAAGGAATCCTAAGAAAAGGAAAGCAGATGTGGCTTTAGAAACCAAAGACCAGATCCCTAAGATTCCTGGCCCTAGCCCCACTTCCACCTTGTCTATAGATATTTTGGGAAAACAGAGTGGGGAGGTGACAATGAAAAATAGGAGGGCTTGGAGGAATTTTAATTCGAATGCTACCCATTTGGGAATTGTCAAGGAGCCCTTGAATATTCAAATGATGGAGGACATTGATGGAAAAACCCACTATGAAGATCTAATTGATCCTAGTCTAGTTGTGATCTTTGATAATGCGATGAAAATAGGGCTTAACCTTTTGAACAACGTAAGGAACAACATGATAGAAAAATTTTGATATATCAAATGGTTATTCCATGAAATTGAAGAACTTAAGGGGAGAAGAAGCCAGTAAGGTAACCAAAACATCGGCAGTGGCCAGGGGCACAATGAAGAGGAATGAAGCCAAGATGGAAGCCAACGACACTTCAACATCTAGGAACATAGTGTTGACCAGGAGAACAGAATCACCAAGGTTGAACAAAGAGTCTCATTAATTTGCTACAACACGAGTTCTACCAGATCATAGGTGTGATCTTTCTTCACCATTTTGTAGGCTACATCAATTGCTAGACATGGCACATTGTTTAGTCTACTAGATTGATAAAATTTGTGAGATATAATTCTCATAGAAAGATCTAGAAGTGGATCAATTATTGTATCAATGATCATTCCCCTATTGTTCCATTTTTCTCCAGTATTTTTCTCAATGACCTCCTTTCTATCACTTCTTAAGGTCTTTGGTCGATCTAGGGTTGGGAATCCCTTAACCCTATGAACTATTCTCTTGGTAATAGTAATAGGTCCTATCTCCAACCATAGATAGCCATCATGAATTTGACTTAGAACAATGTGAATCCATTCAATTTTGAATCCTATAGGGTAGACTAGGGCATTGGTCAAACCCTTTTTCTCAACTATCTTGAATTCCTTCTTTAGAATTTTGTTCTCACATAGTTTTTCATAAGCTTGGAATATTTCAAAATCACCTATGGCACCAATTTTGTAGTTGTCGCACTTTCTTGCATCTTGCACCATTACTACATTGGGTGGAATGATGGATAATGCACCAGTTGGGTCATTGATGTAGGAAACTTTGGGGATTGGCCTAAATTAGGGTTGTTTGACCTCACTACTAACTAGCTGAATCTCATGACTCTCTTTTGCTTTGGGGTTTCTAGAGCTAGAGGCCATTTTACTGAACTAGGGTTTTAAATGTATTAAAACTTTAACTTCTGTGTGGCTTGGCATTTGATAAATACCTTTGAATCGATGAGTTCATGCTGATTAGTGTTGAGATCTGTGCAAATGGTTGTTAGGTTTCTGCTTGATAACTTCTTCGCTCTCCTCGTCTTTGCTTTGTGTTCAAATGGCATGAAAATGAACGAAAATTGACCTTATACCTATCAAAGACCTATCATTAAATGCTTTTTGTATACAACTTTAAACTCGATACTTGAAGGTTTCATCATCACCCAACTCCCATTGTATTTCATTTACTCAACTTTTACTAGACTTATACCTCACTTAGCTTCAATTAACAGCTCAGTCAATATTAGAAACTTGACATCCATTGGAGCTTAACTCGGCATGCAAGGGTAACTCAACAACTTCTTCAACGTTTTACTTGGCATCTAAATGCTTATGTAGATTTCTTCTCTATAGTACTCCTTTTCTCTTGGAACTGATGTAAGATATAACTTTGTATATCAATTCCATACACCTTTCTTTTGCTTAGTTGGATGAAGTGTGATCACTTGACCTCTTGGGTGAAGTGATCTCTCCATTTGATGTGCTGCACTCACCTTTCTTCTTCCAAGTCTTGTTCATTTGTCCTCTTATTTGTTCAACATCAGCCTTCTCTTTTCCTTTACTGACTTTTGTCTTGGGTACTTTTGACTTTATTGGGCAATTCCTACTGGAATAACAAGTCTTCAAGCAACTAAAACATGTAGTTTGACTTAAACATCTACTGTAACTCCCCTTAAAATGTGTTCTTATGCAAGTCTTAGGGATGTGTCTATACTCCTAACAATAGTGATAGCTATGTACTTGGTATTTTAATCCTAGTTATAGTAATGTGCATGGTTGGTTCCTCTTGTAGGCTGATTATGTGTCCACATAGGATTTGATTTGCATTCAAATTCTCTATGTCTATACATTTTTCAGTTGTAGTAGTAACCTTCAATTTTTTATGTCCTCACTATCTTTGTTCTACATTCATGTGCTTGATGTCCTTGTTTTTTGCACTTATGACAAAGGATTGCATTTGTAGGCTTATCATACTAATGATTATTCTTGCTCCTACACACATTAGAGGTATGTCCCTTTTTACCACAAAAATGATAAGTAGGTTTAGTGTTCAAACTTTTGTTACTCCTTTCTTCTGCAGTTTTGGATGATTCACCTTTTTTACTGCTGGTGCAACCAAGTCCTGAAGTGTCATTACTAGCCCTTGTTGATTTTAGTAGTTTTAGAAAATACTTGATAGCCTCATTGGGCTTTCTGTATCTTTCTTCTATCTCCTTTTCTCTCTTCAATTCATTTTGCATCTTAAAGGTGGAGATCTCAATGTCCTTCATGTTAAGCTCATGATGGGCATTCATCATCTGAATTAAGGTGTCTATCTACATGTTTGAAATCTTTTCAAACTCAATTGTCTTATCCTCCAGTCTATTGGTAAGATTTCTCTTGTCATCTTCTATCATGGCTTTGTCTTGAATGTTACTCGTCTTTTGTTTAGTCACTTCACAAAGCATTATAGCTTGTGATTCTTGTTCAAGCTTGAGTAATCTAACTTCTTCAGCTTGTGCTCTATTTTTCTCCATCAGTTCTTCTATTTCTGCATCAAATTCCTTGTAATCTCAATTGGGAAACACTTGTGTGGTATCAATCTCATTTTAGTGTATGTCATTTTAAGCTATGACTATCTCCGTCCTTCTTTTTAAGGACTTTCTCAATTCTTCTCTGGCTTCTTCCACTTTGTGTAGAGCTAGGTGCACATCAATCACGTGATTGTCTATGATCCTCCCAAATTTGAAGACTTCCATCTTCAAATAATTTCTCTAAGTTATTAGGCTTGTCCTTGTGAGAACCAATAGTTGTGATACCAATTGTTGGAATGTCCAAAATGGGAAGAATACTTCTGAGAGGGGGGATAAATCAAAATTACCTCACTTTTAACCTTTTCTAATCTTTTAAATCAAATAACTAAAAGTAAATTACATGCATATAAATACATTAAATAGCCATAAAGTAAACACATGCAATAACACATAGCACTAGATTTGGTAACCCAAAAACCCTCCAGGAATAAGAAGGTAAAACTTGAATTGGGATGATACCCACAAAAATTACTATAGCAATAAATGTTTGACCACTTCTGATAGTCTGCCCTATGAAAGACCTGCCTTGTTAAAGGCTTTAGATTGTGTCAATAGTGACCTGATTAGAGGATTTACAAACACTTTACATGAAGTGTCACTCTATTAAAGGATTTGCAATAGGCTATTAAACCCACCTAACATAATAGGATTTTCAATCACCTTCTCCAAAGGTTCTCCTACCTAGCTGTTAAGCTAATCTATCAATATAGGATTTCCAACTTCTAATACAATGGAAAGAAAGTATTAGAACAATAAATCTGATAGTATGCAATCTCTAAATGCTAGATTCAAGCACTTGATCTGCTCTCTGATCTTGATCCTCCGAGATCTAATATCTGATCGTGTTCCTTGTCCCTTGTGTTGTTCTAATCAACTAGATATGAAATTGCTGCTATGTTCCTCTAAGTCTTTCCTTCTTCACACGGAATTTCACTATAGTCTCCCCATACACTATTCTCTACCACATACCTAATGGATTTTTTGATCTCCCTTTAAAGATTTTGAATACTTAGGCTTTAGGCAAAGATCTACAATCCATGTTGAATCTCAAATTCGTGCTCATTCCTGGCATTTCCTCATTGGTTGCATGCCTTCTCCATTTTTTTGATTGGTTGCATGTAGTAGATTGCATAAGAATCATAAAAGATTTGTTCTTATCCTTTTTCTTTTTTGAAATCCTTCTATGTCAGCTCCAAAAATGGTTTACATTTGAGTTTGTGATGGCACAAACTCATATGTTGATTATGTGTTACTCGACACATACTGGACTACTGGTGCTTGGCACATATACTATCCTGGATTACTTGGTACCTATTACATTCTGTCTCACTCAGCACATATGTGATTCTAGCTCACTCAACATATGAAGCATTCTAACTTGCTCGGCATCAAGTGTGACTTGAAACCTATATGTCACTCAACACATATATATTGCTCGGCACCTATTGAAAATACTAACTTGGCACACATTGTGGCTCGGCATACATAGTGTACTCAACTTCAATGTAGAAAGTGATTAAGTGTGTTGACACTCAAATTTCAAAACCTTCTAAGGACCATCAGGCTCCCCAAGCCTTAAAAACCAACCTCAAATAGTTACACATCGTAAATGCAACTCAAACATAAGTTTTTTCATAAGACTCAAAACTGTAAACCTTGAATGGGATTTTAAAATGATCCCCCAACATTAAGTCAAGACAACTAACAAGATTACTCATCACAGTTCTATCTACAACTATGGCATTTTGGAAGGTTCCCGAAACCAAAATAACCATCCTTTGAATATATATGTATATGTATGTATGTATGTATGTATATATATATATATATATATATATATATATATATATATATATATATATATATACTAAAAAACCAGGTGACAATTAGGGATTTTTGGAGGCTCCCCAAACCTTATTTGGGTATGTGAATTTCTCTCATAACCAAATAAATTAACCTATAGAGAATAAACCATAAAGATACCATTGAAGAACCCTTGGGATTTAATATGATACCTAAAATAATCTAAGGGTTTTAAAAGAATCCCTTAACATACAAAGAGGATTTTGACATAGGTACCTCAACCAAGAATCTATTGCAAGGAGAGAACAATCCCTCCCCTAAATCCACCCATAACTCCCCAACAAGTCTCTTGTCCATGCCAATATGAGAGGATCAGACCTCAATAGGAACAATATAAAGGGGAGAAGATGAAAGATGGATTCTTAAAATGTTCAACTTTGGATCTAGTGATAGAAACCAAGAGTAACCCAACAAAGTCCCCCATACACATCCTCTCTTGATCCAAAATCCACCTCCATAGGATCATTCATAACCTCAAGTGATCCATACAAAGAAGACATATGAGAATAAAATTACCACCACTTGAAAATCTATCACATAAATAGATCCCACATCAATGCAGACCATAAACACCTCTATAGGAACAAGATATAGAAGTTTCCTTAAACCTAAATCAATTAAACTTTCCTTGTACAAGGAACTAAACTAGAAGAAAATAGGAATAAACAGACCCATAGATTACCAAATACAAGAAAATCCCTAAACATAAATAATAAATGAATGAATAGGGATACCTCACATTTGGAAGGATAAGCCACATATAAAGGAAATTCAGCCACACCACTCCATAACAATTCTAAAATACATCATAATCTAGAATGGTTATATCATAATCATTGCTACCATTTGTTATGATTAATCCCACACTAGTAATCATAGATAATTGGATTATCATTGTCATCTCTTCACAATAATATTAGTTTATGTTTTTTGTTAACAAATTAATGTTACTCTTTCCATAGATCGATACTTGATTACATATGGTGCCAAGAGGATTAATATTTGATTAGCAATTTGACTATGAAGTAAATCAAGATTAATGTTTCCATATTTTTGAAGTTCCTCCTAGCAATAGATGGATTGTTATGTTTTCTTATGAAGTTGTCATTTATTGATCCTTAGCATCACCAACTACTTGGTTTGATTAACAACATTAGTTTATGTCTTCATAATGATCTAATTTTAAGATCATTGTAAATGTATTAGCACCACTTTTAAAATACATGTGTTTCTCAAATGTAGCAATCTCTTGCATTTATATTGAGAATGAGCCAATAAGTGATCTGATGAACGGATCTAGATTAATTGTAGTATTGAATGCTTAAATAAAATCAAATTAGTAGAAGTCTTAATACATTTATACATAAATGAAATTAAGCATCAAAAACTCAAAAACTTGAGGTGAAATAAATAGAACTTAAAGAGAGAAGAAGATAAAAAGTGCAAAAAAAATTTGATTTCAGAGTTCGCCACAAATGTGACTACGTCTCCAGCTCGGCACCAATAGAATATGACAGATCTGATTAATTTCCAAAAATCAATTACAATTATGCACCAAGACCATTTCTTCTAGCACTTCGATAGCATAATAATTCTCTGAAGTACGAAAATGGACTTAAAAATTTCCCATAGACTTACAAGGTAATTCTCCAAGATTAATTCCCACAAGAATTCCTTCTCCAAAGTCTAACTGTTTTACAAATGAAAATAATCCCCTTTTTATACAAAAAAAATGCCCTATTTGGTATAAAACCAAATAACAAAACCCCCATTTTAAAATAACAAATTAACTCCCTCCTATTTGGCTTTAATCATGATAAGCCAAACATTTAAAACCATAATCCCAAAATTAATAACCACTCCCTTATTTTGAATAAAAAATAAAACAACCCCATTTTAATTATAAATTTATGCATATAATCTATTTGGTTTGTTGTATGGGGCTCTAATCCCTATATAGTTGGCTCATTTTCAAAACAAAATGCATTTCCCAAAATTAGTGGGCAAGTACGTTGGAATGGCATGTGGAAGTTTGGTAGTTCAAACTACATTCAGCTCCACTTTGAAATTGGCTTACATTCATTTAATGCTCCACAAATCCCATGACTCATGTATGGCTCAATGGAAAGGAGGGAAAATAAGAAGTGGGAGTTTATGGGTTCAAAAGCCATAACAACAATTTTTCAAACCCAAATTAATTCATCCTCTTATGCCACGTGCCATTCTTAGATTGGACCAAAATGATGACTGTGCATGCTAACATCATGCTGATGTCATCATTATTACATTTTTCCTCCAAAATTCAAATAGCCATAACTTCATATGAGCTCCATTTTTGACGAATTGAACGTCGTTGGAAAGCTCTCATCAAGCTCTTCATTTTGAAATTCATTATTGACCACTTTTGAGATGGTCTGATCTCACCCATTATCTAGCCTTCTATTTCACCTATTTGACCAAACTTTGACCAAGCATAGCTTTTGCATACAGACTCCATTTTTATCCGTTCAATTTGCACTGGAATCAGGATGTTGAGATCTTTTTGATGGTGCTAAATCTAGAGATTTGAAGACACTTCAATTTTCACTGAAAATATCCACCGGATCAACAAGAGACATGTCCTTTCATGAGACATGTCCATTCATCATTATGTAAATAGTCCAATAAAAACTATAATTTTATAGTTATATATATATATATATATATATCCATGATTCATTATTATATATTTTTCTCTTAATATTATCCTAAGCATCTCCCATAGTAGAATCCATTGGATTAGGAGTTCATTCCTTTGAAGCTATCTCCTCCTTCATAAGGAATCATTGAGGGTTTCCTTGTGAGGAACTCCTATTTAGTTGTACTAAGCAATCTTTGCTATTTTCTTCCAACTAGTCCACCTCCTCATCATCTGCTTGAGATAAAAATCATAATTCTACCAAATTCTTTAGGGAAGCCTTTATCTCAAGGTCCCCCTCTCTTGAGTTTGGATGACCATCTAACATAGGTATCCTAATCCCTGTAGGATCTTTCTCTCTCATGTTATATTCAAATACAATGTGAGTATTTGACTATTTTAAAATTAAGGCATCTTACAACATCATCTTTTGGAATCAAATTCCTTCTCTCAAGAATCCCCCAAAAGAATCATAGATTCCACTTCTTGCACCTAAAAAAATAGTCTCTCCTCATTAGAGTCTATTTATAGAGTGGCATGAATTATGACCATTTCCTTCTCTTAACTTGGTAACTTGTCTCCCAAAAAATAATGCTAGACATCTCCTGCTATGCAAATTTGGTTGTCAACCTTTTCCTCTTTATTTATAGTGAATGTATCATTTGAAGATTTATTATTTGCATTTTCCACCAATTCTCATTGTGAGGTCACTACATCTTAACCTTTGTCCCCTTTTTGTGACACTAAACACATGTTCATGAATGAGGTTGGGTACTCCTAAGCCATATTTATTCCCCTTTTGATATCATTGCAATCACATTTGAGATGTCCTATCTTATCTTGTTTACCTCTCACCTTCCTAGATATTCCCACAACCATCTTATGAACATGAAAATCCTAAGTTTATAAATAAATAATATCTCCTTTGAACATATCTTCATGATTTAATTTAGGATACAAAGTCTAAAAAACTACTTGCATTCAACAAAATGCACCCAATCATGCCTTAGAAAAATGCCCAACAAATCTCCAACAATCTCCACAATGTCAATGTCTCTATACTGTAAGGGAACTAATTAGATAGTTACCCAAAAGGGATAGTATGTCATTTCACACTATTTTGGGTTTTAAAATTTGAATTTCATATCAATGAAAAATCTCATCCTATTCATAAATTGTTCCTTCCATTTATGCACATGATCCTATCCTATTTACCTCCAAAAAATGGAAATAAAGAATCTCCCCCATTATTAATAAAAAAAGATTCTACAAATCCTTCCCTATAATACTTAAACCAACTTGAAATGGATTCATTGTTACGGCAGTGATTGCAGACCTTACCTATCAAGGATTGATTCCATAATCATCAATTTGGGAAAGGAGCATGTCTTCTAGAAATGAAATCTTGTGTTCTTCATCCTAGAGGTTAGATGATCATCTGTTCTTCTCCAGATATTTACACATTTGGTGTAGGAGAATCTTCATCAAAATCCCTAAGATTAATTCTTTGCTTTTGTTTTGGGATGTACCAACTCTAGCCAAGTCAGGAGGGTACTTTTGGGGCTTACTAGGTCATCTCTTTGTTTGAGTTGGTTCCTTGATGAAGTTTCCATTTTAAGAGATTTTGGTCCCATTGTTTAAATGTTGTTTGTGTTACGTGTTATGGGTTTAGGACCAAAAAAGAATGAGGAATATGTGGTTTTTAAGCTATCTTTTTCTCCATGATGATTTTACATTCCTTTGCATGGATTGGAGATCCTACATGTTATTTGGAGCAAGCGATGAGAAAGATGTCAATATTGACAAAGTTGTCAAATAGGAAAAAGTGGTAAAAAAAAATGTTGATTGATGCTCTAAAGGCTAAATCATTCCTAAACATCATTATTGGACAATATTAGACCTACTTGGAAGGTTCCAAGTGATAGAGGTTTAAAAATTGTAAAAAATGCAAAAGTTGTCAGCAACTTTGAAAAGTTGCTTGACAACATTTGAGCAAGAAGTACATATGTCATGGTCTTGTTGTGGATGGTCACCATAACTCTCTAAAACCTCTCAGTATGCTTATAAAAACCACAAAATGACCCATTCCAAGGGTTGGAGATTGTAAGAGGAAAGTTTTGTCATTAAGAATTACGAATTCTACACAACTTTGATAGTTTTTACTTGTTTTCAGTTTTCTATACTCAAGAATGGATTGAAGTTCAAGATTTTTCTTTGGATTAGTGTGTTTCATGTTTTTACAAAACTTTTTTTTTTATATTTCTATGTTTTAGAGTTCATCTGGTTAGATTTTGATTTTTTTCGTAAACATACTATATGCTACTCTAGTCTTAGCAGTTTCCACAAAAATGGGTCCCCCATGAGTTCCTACCATGCATTCATCAAAAACTTAAGGGAAATGGGAATGGAGAAAGTACACATAATTTATATGAATTCTTGGGTGGTGGATAGATGCACATCTATTTTTAATGTGTTGCCCCAGGCAAGTCATAGTTACTTGGTTAGGCAATCACAGTGTTTGTAGGAAGGATTGGCAATTTGAATGTGATGGATACTTCAAACTAGGAGTTTAATAATGGAGAGGGTTGAGAGATGTTTCTATGTGCCAAAGGGGGAATTTTCAACCCAAGTTTTGATGGGCTTTTGAATAGACCCTAGCTAATGTTTTCATTCATTTTGTGTAACCCTTAAATTTAGGCATAAAAATTGTTTTCAGGTGTACAAATGGCTTGGAGACCCAAGATGCATAAAATCCCTTGAAGTTTTCCAGAAGGGTACTTGAACCTAAATTTATTTTTTCATATTGGTTAAAACCCAAAAACCCAAGTTGGAGGGTTAATTCAATTAGGCCTAATTGGTGCAGCTTAACTAGTTTTGCAAGAATTAGTAGAAAACCCTATTGGACTTGAGTCTAGGAGGTTTAATGATGTTAAAAAAATCATAATAGGGTCTTTAACTCTTTGAGATTAGTCAAATGAGCAAGCATGATTAAAAACTCATTTTGACAAGATATCATGGACAATGCACTTGATGAGAGCAAGAAGTAATACATTGGTGTAATTGGGTAGTGAAGAGTTGGATGATATGATAGAGATCCTCTAGTGGTTATGGAAGTAAGGTGAACGCTAAGAGGCTAAGAGAAAGCCTAAGTAATTCCTAAAGCAAGAATAGGGTTGAGTGAGCAAACTACCTTGCATTACATTAGAGTCGTATCAGAGAAAAAAGATTTGGGTTTTTAGTTAAATGTTATAGACTAAAGAATCAGTTGGAGAAAAAATCATGGTGATCAATGCAGAGTTGTCCAAAGAGGTGGGTGAGAAAAAGGAGACAAAATATCCTTGAAGAAGCCCAAAATAAATTATGAAAACCAAACTACAAGAAGTAACCAAGTTACCTAAGAAGAAAGACCAAGAAGGTGAAAGTATTATTAAGGGTAAAGAGAAGATTGATGAAGAAGATGTTATCACTTAACTAGACCTTCCCATGGATGAAGAGCCATTCCTAAAGACTATCAAGGATCAGGAGGAAAAGAATGAGATGGAATTCCTTTGTTTAATTGGAATATGGAGAACCACTTTGAGTGTAAAGGGGTAAGTGAAGCACAAAGAGTTAAGGTAGCCAAATCTAGGCTAAGAGGATCAAACCTAACATGGTGGAATTACAGCTAAGAAGAGAGGGAGAAAGTGGGAAAGAAACCCATTGGAAATTGGAAAGGCATGGTAAAAAATGTGAAAGAAAAATATTTACTAGAGGACTATGAAGTTCAATCAAATAAGAAGCGGAAAGGTTTATAAAAAAGGACGTGGATATTGCAACTTACACTAAAATTTTTTAGAAGTTATGTTTGAGGTGAAGAGTACAAGAAGATGAAACTATCAAATTGGCTAGATGCCTAGAAGGATGGAAATGGAACATACAAGAAGAGATCAACATATGGACTCCTACAATAGTCTATAAATGCTTCGAACATGCTCTGAAAGTGGAAGAGAAGAACAAGAAGAAGGTAAACTCTAAATTTAGAGGCAGAGGTAAGGAAGAGATAGAAGAGGTCAAAGAGGCTATAGTGGAAGAGGATCAGATTATAGGCCACAAGAGATAACAAGTTGATTGAAGAGTACAAAGCCATTGTCAGTGAGAGAAAAACTTCCACCCTACCTCCTAAGAAGCTTGTTAGCCACCAAATATACTTTATCCTAGGAGCTATCCTAACCAACAAAGCTTCCTATGAGATGATCCCTCAACAAAATGTGGAAATTTCCAAAAAAATCCAAGAGCTCCTAAACCAAGGCCTAATTAAGAAAAGCATTAGCCCTTGTGTAGCCCCTACTACTTTAGCATCCAAGAAAGGATGAACTTGGAGACTTTGTACTAATTCTAGAGCCATTAATATAATCATCATTAGGTATAAGTTCCCAATACCTAAAATTGAAGATCTAATGGACTGTCTAGGTGGGGTAAAATATTTCAGCAAGAAAGATTTGAAAAGTGGTTACCACCAAATTAGAATAAATGAAGGAGATGAGTCAAAAAAAACCTTGCAAAAATAAAGAAGAGTATATCAAGAATTTGTAAATTATTTTAAAGAAATTGCATGAAGAAAAGCTAATCATCAATTTAGAGAAGTGTAACTTCATGAAACAAGAGTTATTTTATCTTGGCTTTATTTTGTCTCATGGTAACCTCAAAATGGATCAAGAGAAGGTGGATTCCATTTTAAGTTGGCCTACACCCAAGATTGCATTAAATGTGAGCAGCTTCCATGGTTTGGCAAAGTATTATAGGAAGTTTATCTGACATTGCAATTTCATATGTGCTCCTATGTTGGATACAATCAAGGGTGGTATGAAGAAAAAGTTTTATTGGACCCTACAAGCTAATCATAGTGTTGAGACACTCAAAAGGAAGATTGGAAAATTTCCCATACTAGTTCTTCCTAGTTTTGAGAAACTTTTCCAAGTAGAATGTGATGCCACTAATGTAGCCATTCAGATTGTTCTAAGCCAAGAAGGGATGCCATTGGATTTTCATAGTGAGAAGCTTAATGATGCAAAGAGGAAATACTCTTCCTGTGACTTAGAGTTGTTTTCTCTAGTCAAGGCTCTAAGGAAGTGGAGGCACTATTTGCTTCCAAAAGAATTTTTTTTATACTCATACAACCAAGCTCTTAGTTTCCTTAACTCCCATGACAAGCTCAACAAAAAGCATATGAAATGGGTAGAATACCTACAAGCCTACGTATTTATAATCAAACATAAGAAGGAGGTGTAGAATAAGTTAGTTGATGCATTGAGTAGGAGGTTCCTCATAGTATGAGAAGTTAAACTCCAAATAATAGGCATTTAAAGCTTCCAATACCTACACAGTGATGATGAAGATTTTGCTCAAATCTATAGGGTATGCAAGGAGTTCAAAAATAACTTTCATGGTGATTTTTCTAATTAAACATTGTAGAATGATTTATTTTTTAAGGGGAGTGAAATTTGTATTCCTAGAGGGTCTATGATGTAGAATTTAATCCATGAAAAGAATAATGGGGCACTTAGTGGTCATTTTGGAGTCAATAAGACTCAAGAGTTAGTCACTAGGTTCAAGTTTTTGCCTAGGATGACTAGATATATCCGATAGTATGTGGAGAGTTTTATAGTGCATCAAAAGGAAAAGGGCACATCCACTAAAAGTGGTCTTTATCAACCACTCCCAATCCATAGCAGACCATGGGAATGCATCTCTATGGATGTTTTAGTTGGCTTACCAAAGACAAGGAATGGGTATGATAACATATATGTGATTGTGGATAGGTTTGGTAGGATGGCCCATTTTTGTACCTTGTAAGACCATAGATGATGCTTGTCATATTTCTCACTTGCTTTTCAAAGAGGTGGTTAGGATCCATGGACTACCTATGAGATTTGATTTAGACAAGGACACCAAATTCATAAGCCACTTCTGAAAGACACTATGGAGAAGGCTTGGGACTAACTTATATTTTGGCTCTAGCTATCACCCATAGAGAGATGGCAAAATAGAGGTTATTAATATGAGTCTTGGTAACCTGCTAAGGTGTCTCATAAAGAAGTAAGGTTAGACATGGGACCAACTCAATGTGAAGGCTGAATATGCCTACAATGACACAATGAATAGATCAAATGGTAAGAGTCATTTTATATAGTTTATGGTTTTCATTCTAGAGGGATATTTGAATTGAGAGAGTTGAAGGATGGAACATGAGGTAGCGGTTATGATGAATAATTTACCCAATCCATAAGGGAAGTCCATGAAAATGTGAGGAAGACTCTAGCTGAAAATGCTAATAAATTGAAACAAAAGGTGTATGCATCAAAGAGAGAGGTACAATTTTAGATAGGGGATCTTGTGATGGTACACTTGGACCAACATGGATTTCCAAAAGGGATACAACACAAGCTCTAGATAAGAAGGTTGGGACCTTGCAAAATACTTACCAAGTATGGAAACAATGCTTACAAGGTGGCACTTTCTGAAGACATAGGATTGTCCCTCATTTCCAATGTTGTAGATTTGATTTCCTAAAAAGGACCTATCTATGATGCTGATCAGAGTCTTCAAGAGATCACACAAGATGTAGAAGATATACACCTAACCCCGACTCTACATCTGCAAGCAGATAGGATACTAGATTCAAGGATCTAAAAATAGACTAGAAAGAAGGACTACTCAAAACATCTTGTGAAATGGCTTACCAGGGATGATGTTTATGCTACTCGGATTTGAGGGAAAAAATTCAAGAAGTTGGGTATTGATTTCTACTTACCTTGTCCAAGGATGGATTAACTTCTTCTTTTTGGGGGGAGTATCGTGCAAGAGCACCTTAATCAAACTTCTTAGGATTATTTTTTTGTTTTGTTTTTGGCATTTACTAACTCTAGCCAAGTTAGGAGGGTATTTTTGGGCCTTACTAGGTCATCTCTTTGAGTTGATTCCTAGATGAAGTTTCCATTCTATGAGGTTTTGGTCTAATTTTTTAAGTTTTGTCTGTGTTAAGGGTTATGGTTCTAGGAACATTAAAGTATGAGGAATGTATGGGTTTTAACCTATCTTATTCTCCATTATGTTTTTACATTCCTTTGCATGGATTGGAGAGCCTACATGTCATTTGGAGCAAGAGATGAGAAAGATGTCAAAAAGATGTTAGTGTTAAAAAAGTTGTCAAATAGGACAAAGTGGTAGAAAATATGTGGATTGATGCTCTAAAGTCTAAATCATGCCTAGACATTGTAAATGGAACATGTTAGAATTACTTTGAAAGTTCCAAGTGATAGAGGTTTTAAAATTACAAAAAATGTAAAAGTTGTCAGCAACTTTGAAAAGTTGCTTGACAGCATTTGAGCAAGAAGTGCATATGTCATGGTCTTGAGGTGAATGGTTTCCATAAATTTCTAAAACCTCTTGGTAGGCTTGTAAAACCACAAAATGACCATTCCAAGGGTTGGATTTTGAAGAAGGAAAGTATTGTCTTTAAGAATTCCAAATAATTTTGACAGATTTTAATTGTTTTCATTTTTCTCTACTCAAGAATTGATTGAAGTTTGAGTTTTTTCTTTGAATAAGTGTAGTTCACGTTTTTACAGACCTTTTGGTTTCATATTTCTATTATGTGGAAGTTCATCTTGCTAGCTTTTGAAATTTTTTGGTAACAAGCTGTGTTTTTCTCTAGTCTTATCAGTTTCCACAAAAATGACCCCCCCATGAGTTTCTACTATGCATTCATCATATAATTAACAAAAATTGGAATGGAGCTAGTGTAAATAATGTATATAAATTCTTGGGCCCTAGAGAGATGCACAACTATTTTTAATGTGATGCCCTGGGTAAGTCATAGTGTTTGTGGGAAGGATTGGAGTTTTGAATTTGATGGATAATTCAAACTAGGAGCTTGAAAACGGAGAGAGGTGAGAGATGTTTCTATGTTCCAAAGGGGGAAGTTTGAGCCAATTTTTTTTGGGCTTTTGAATAGACCCTAGCTAATGTTGTCATTCATTTTGTGTAACCATAAAATTTAGGCATAAATTTTTTTTCCATGTGTACAAATGGGTTGGAGACCTAAGACCAACAAAATCCTTGAGATTTTCCAAAAGGTTACTCGAATCTAAAGTTTTTTTTCCATCTTTTTCAGAGAAAATAGAGTTAAAACCCAAGAATCCAAGTAGGAGGACTAATTTAATTAATCCTAATTGGTGTATCTTGGGCAGCATTCCAAGAATCATTAGAAAACCCTATTGGACTTGAGTTTAGGAGGTTGAATGATGTTCAAAAGTATCATAAGGGAGTCTCTCACTCTTTGAGGTTGGTCAAATGAACAAGATTGATCGATAACTCAATTTCATAAGATAGCTTGAACAATGCATTTGGTGAGTGCAAGATGCCAATACATTGATGTAACTAGGTAGTGAAGAGTTGGAGGATAGGATAGAGATCCTCTAGTGGTTAGGGAACTAAGGTGAACCCTAAGAGGCTAAGAGAAGGCCTAAGTAAGTCCTACATGAAGAATAGGGCTAAGTGAGAAAACTACCTTGCATTACATCAACATCATCCCCAAATTTATGTAGGGCTTTCTTCCATCTGCGATTTCTATTTGGTTGTGGGAACTCATCATTTACATCCAAGTTTAGTTTTAAGGGATCCCTTGTAACTATAATATTGTTTATAGTAAAAATTTAAATATCTTTAAGAGTACATGTGGAAATTTCCCCAAACACATCACTAGAAGAACCATATAGTTATTTATATCATTGTCAAATGAATTATTATTAGAATATGTTACTATTGGGTAAATCATTACACCTCATTTGGTGAAATAAATAGTGGTAATATGGTGAAAGATTGAATTTAGATTGGTGTCACCTTTTATAAAGAAACGAGATATGAGAATGCGGCGGTTCAACATTAATGACAAAAAGTGGTATTTGTGTTTAGAATTCAAAGATGATGTAAACTGATGAGATGTGTAGAATTGGATGAATTTTATGCCTATAATTTTTGTAATTGTTTTGAGAGCGAATTTATTGATTTTCTTTGATTTTGAAGTCCCTTTTTCTAACTATAAAAATATAGAGTGTAGTTCTTGTCAAACAAGTATATGCAAATCATCTTTTTTTATTCTAATTTGAAAATATCCTATAGATGAAATGTATAGCTAGGGGAAAAAAATTATTATTTTTGATGTATATTTTCTTTGTTATAAGTACTCAAGCTCAACCTTGTCAGAATCCAACAATTTTTTCCTCTCGTCAAAACGTCTATATCAAATCTACAACTTGAAAAAATTACATATTCATGAAGAGGGCTCTCTCATCTAGAGATAAATATATTTTTAAAATTTTCTTGATATGATTTACAATTCTTTCCTTTTTTGAGGGAGTATCTTCTAAAATGTTGAAATATCGACTTATAATATTTTGAAATTATAACATATTATAACTAATCAAAAAACTCAAAAATTTATATAATGATGATATTGGATCTATGATCCATAAAAGGGTATTTTTAGTTTTTGAAAAAAAATTAGTTTTGATACGGAAATGAGATTTGACCAAAATAAGTTTTGGTATCCTAAATGGTGACACACATCTATGCTTTTACTAGGACTACTTTGTTTAACATTTCAATGGCAAAGAAGTCAATAGAAAGTAATATCCATACTATTTAGAGGAAAGAGGGCTAGTTACGTTGAAGGAGTTTTGTATATGAAATGAAAGACCCAAATTTTGACATCAATGGTTGATAGTTGTGTAAATGAATGCACAACCATAGCATATATTGTAGTTATCCATTATTCCTCCACTCTATTGGCTCCTTTTTCTAGCTTTTTCATCTACCTATTTATTATTGTCTGACTTTTTTAATCCTCATCATTGCTAACAATGCAATTTCATTATCATACATACACTAATCAATCTAATCTTGATAAATTCTTCATCATTAATTTCATATGAAAATACCAAATAGATTATCTTAGTTGCGAGAAATAAGTTGTGGGGCCAGTATTTGTTGTTTATTTTTTATCATTTTGAAGAAATATGCGACATCTTCTATAGGAAATGAGTATTTTGTTTCCCAATTCCACCATCTCTCTCTCTCCCTCTCTCTCTCTCTCTCTCTCTCTCTCTCTCTCTCTCTCTCTCTCTCTCTCTCTCTCTCTCTCTCTCTCTCTCTCTCTCTCTCTCTCTCTCTCACACACACACACACACACACACACACACACAAACACACACACACACGCGCGCGCGCACACGCACACACACGCACACACACACGTGCGCGCACGCGCGCACACACACACACACATGAATCTATTCCTAGGGTTTGTTCAATATGGAGACTCATTAAATCTTTTAATGCAATTAGATTTCCACAATCCATAATAGTTATGATACTTAGTTTCTAGATTAGATTGTGCAAAGATTTTTTTCATCAACATATCGAATCACACTACGTGATCCATCATCAGGATGAGAGAGCAAGAGATTCAAAAATAATGTAACTTGTAGATTTAGCAAAGACTCACCAAATAAAGGAGACCAAGAGAAAGGGATTGCACATGAACCAAAGTTGAAGAAAAAAAAAAAAGAATGGTGTGAAAGACTAAACAAGAAGGCATCTCACAATTGCAAGCAAAAAAAGATTAATAGTAAGGGAGAGAAAAAAGCAATAGCAGATCTAAATCCAAGTAAAGCCAAGAAATTTGAATATATTGGAAAAACAAGACATTCTCAAGGAAGATCTATCCTTTTATAATTTAAACTTTTCATAAAAATGGGATTTGTAATAAGGCCTTTCTAAGACTCTAATGAAGCTTTGATGGCACGTATTATGAGTAGTTTTTCAACAATAGACATTGCAATTTTTATTTTTACTCCCTATAGTTTTATCAAGGATAAAGAATGTGTTCTTCCTATAATAATGTTATGTATAAATTTTAAATATGAAGGCCTTTGTGTTGATTTGTCTTTTTCAATTCCCATGGTATGGAGTCATTAATTTGGTTATCATGTTATTTAGGTAAATAATATTTTAATAAATAAAGTTAACAAATAGGAGAGGGTTCAGCCTAGTTAACTAATTTGATGAAAAATTAATCTACATGAGAAAGCGAAACCATTTGTAGGGATTTATTAGGATCATGCCTAAGAGATTATTTCTAAAGACAACCAAGTTAGTCTATGATTCACATAATACTTCAAATTGCCACAAAAATATCTTGTAAGATCTATTCTAGAAAGATGAATACGACCCACTTTGACATTAACATTTAAGCAAATAAATTGAAAGATTGAAAGACTTTTGTAGAACACAAGAGACTATTATGCTCTAGAAAATGGTTTTCACTTACGATGGATAAAAATATGCAATAATGATTGAAAAATAAGGAACTACTTGATAGATTTAAATATTGATTTTTAAAAAATATAGAAAGGGATATTTTTTATTGGTGTCTCATTCTATCTAACCTAACTTCCATGCATGGAAAATGTTCTTGTGTGGACATTCTTTCTTGTGTCAAGTGTCTACCACACATATTAGGACAAAAGGATTGTTCCTATTTCTCCTCATGTAACAACAATATCAAAATAGCAATATTAGTTTATTCAAAAAACATAAAGGAAAATCTAATCTACATATTCAAGCATACAAATTAGAAAATTTTTTAAAATAGTCATATAAGTTATTGAACCAAATAATAAAATAATTATATATTTTATTAAAATAACTTTCAACAAAGTTGATTTTACAAAGGAGAATAGATAAATAAATAAATAAAATAAAGTAAAGTGATTTATGGTTTGGCTTTTATGCCTTTACTTTTTATCTCCGATTTTTAATTTTGTTAAATACATTATATTGTAATTATGATTAAAAATAATTAAAAATATTGTCTTTTAGATCATTTTTCATTTTTTATAAGATATTTATCAATTTCTATTAGGTCTCGATGATTCCATCAATTTCTCAAAGTACTTTGTGGATTCATTTGTTTTGTTGAACCTTTCAATGAATTCCTTTTCTACTCCTAGTTCATTTATTCCATGACTTTAGGATGTAATCTCAATGTCCTTTCCATTTAATTCATAGTTTGCAAGTATCAATTGATTCATTATATCTAATTGCATGTTAGCAAGCTTTTGTACACCTAATAAAGCACTACATAGGTTGGCACTTGTTGAAAATGGTGAATTGCATAGACAAGTGCAAGAATTTATTGATATGCACCTAGGATTGAATATTTGTTGACTAAATCTTAAGATATTATTTCTCATAATGTACTTGATGGTTTACCTCCTATGAGAAGTATTAGTCATTGTATGTATTTGATACCTGAAGTGAGTTCACCTAATAAAGCACCACATAGGTTGGCACCTGTTGAAAATGGTGAATTAAATAGACAAGTGCAAGAATTTCTTGATATAGGTTTGTTAGAGAAATATTGAGTCCTTGTTCATGATATAGATTTGGTATGTTGGTTATCATGTTATTCAAGTAAAGAATATTTTAATATATAAGGTTAGCAAGATCGAGAGGATTCACCTAGTTCACTAATTTGAGGAAAAATTAATTTGCACGAGAAAGGGAAACCATTTGTAAAGATTTATTAGGATCATTCCTAAGAGATTATTTCTAAGGATATCCAAGTTAGTCTACAATTCCCACAAAACTTCAATCCACCACAAAAATGTCTTGTAGGCTCCATTCTAGAAAGATGAATATAGGCCACTTTAACATTAATATTTAAGCAAATAAATTGAATGATCAAGAGACTTTTGTAAAACACAAGAGATTGTTATGCTCTAGAAAGTGGTTTCCACTTAGAATGGATAAAAATGTGCAACAATGATTGAAAAATGAGAAACTACTTCATAGATTTAAAAATTATTTATTTAAAAAAAAATGTAGTTCAAGGGATATGTTTTAGTGGTCCCTCATTCTATCTAATCTAACTTGTATGCATGAAAAATGTTGTGGTATGGACACTCTTTCTTGTGTCAATTGTCTACCACAAATATTAGAAGAAAAAGATTTTTCCTTTTCTCTTTGAGTAACAATAATATCAAAGTAACAGTTTTTGCTTATTCAAAAAAATATAAAGGAAAATCTAATCTACCGATTCAAACATACAAATTAGCAAAATTCTAAAAATAGTAATTTAAATTATTGAACAAAATTTTGAAATAATAAAATTTATAATTAAAATAACTTTCAACCATGTTGATTTTACAAATTAGAATAAATAAAAAAATAAGATAAAGTGATTTATGGTTTGGGTTCTATGTCTTTAATTTTTATCTCCAATCTTTAATTTTGTAAAATACATGATATTGTAATTTTGATTAGAATTAAGAATATCGATTATTTTCATTTTTAAGAATATATTTGTTTTGTGATCAAATTAATTACTGATTTTTTTTATTATTTGAAGAACAATCACAACTATACTATGCTATTCTAGAATGCTACTGTTATTTAAGAAAACTAAAGATTTAAATGTATTAAAAATATACATTTAGACTTCCTTCCATGCCTCTCAAACATACGCATTGTCTAGACTCTAGCTGACATATTTGGGAAGGTGAAATAATGTAAGCATACGCATTTTGTGATGTGTCTGTTTTCGTCGATGGCATTGGTAAGGTAAATCTCAAATGGGATAAGGTAGAAGCAACGATAGATGATGTATGTGATGGATAAACCTGGGGATAGGGAGGCCTCAAATCTTTTTGAATGTTAATTCACTTGTAGAAAAGGTCAGTGTGGACAAATATGTTGGTTTTATATGGAGCACGGCAAGCGAACGAGTTGGGAGAATTCAGCGAACCTACACACCACTGATCTGCAAAAGTTGAATTTGCTGAATTATTCGTGTGTCCCTCCTGCGAATTTACGAGGAATGCTGATAAATGATTCCTGTGTCCTTCCAAGTTTCGTTGATTAAGTTTTTAGCGTTTTTCCTTTTCTTTCAAGCTTTTCCAAC
The DNA here is from genome assembly GCA_028749045.1 of Cupressus sempervirens. Lineage (NCBI taxonomy): Eukaryota > Viridiplantae > Streptophyta > Pinopsida > Cupressales > Cupressaceae > Cupressus > Cupressus sempervirens. Next base: position 326,399,907 of record CM053789.1, read on the forward strand.
GATCACTACGCGCTTTCTATTTTAAAATGGAAGCTGCAACGTAGGGCTGTGGTAGTTGCACCGAAACCTCCGCTTGCCACTGTTATATATACACTCACTCTACTACTTATTCTTATTGCACTGCTAATTCAATTCAATCGGCAAGCCAAATCCAATTATCTCTCTCACAGACGTATTTCTGTACTACACTGCAGAATGGCTTTGATCAGTACTACAGCGAACGAGGTTTCGGTAATCACCACTAACGACGTTGAAACAGTCATGACGGCGTCGTTGTTGACGATGCCTCTCTTTTTGCAGCCTCGCTCAAGGCGTCACTTTCTCAATGGACGCGCCAGGTGATCAGTCCTTACTGCTCTGCTATATATATACAATTGCAAATCCCTAATTAGTCATAAGATGATACTTGTTGGATTGTACACGAAAAGAAGGCGGTGTGGATTAAAGTGCCCAAGGAACAGGCAAAGCTAGTCGCCCGTGGATAAATAGCAGAGGATTTGCACCAGAAGTGACAGTTTTTCGAATTAATTAATTAATTTATAAATCACATAACAACTGTTATGTGATTTATAAATTAATTAATTAATTCGAAAAACTGTCACTTCTCATGCAAATCCTCTGCTAGATAGACAGCTCCATAATGCTTCACATCAAGTGGGGATTGCAGCTTTTGTATTCAACGACGACGGGCAGGTAACAGTTGTTACTCTTATAGATTGTATTTGTTCTACTCAATTGTCTTCCCCTTTCATAGCAAACCTAACAATGAAATGATTTGCAGTCTTTTAGTTGTTCGATCTTGTTAATCGGATTTTCCTTGGATAGATCACTAGGGAAACAAAAAAATTAGTGTACAGACTGCCTATTAAGGTTAATTAAAATACAATCAAATCATACATAGATTAATTACGGTTGTAGACCAATGGCTTGAAGTAATTTAAATCTAATTCATAAACTATGATGATAGGTTCTAGTAGTTCAGGAGAAGTGTGGACCTTAGAAGGATTCCGGGTTGTGGAAGATTGATAATGAGTTTGAAGCAGTATTTTTTTTCATGGCTCTCTAATAGTTGTGGGTGAATGAGCTGCAGGGATGGTCACAGTGCTCTTCGTGTGTATGTTGAGATCACTTTCTTCTAACATTGTCGCGCAAGATACTGAAGTTTCTGGAGCCAAGGTACGTTTTTAAATTAGTGGTGGTGATTCAATATCGCTATTTTATTGGATATTGCAATACCGTCTTACGTGGGGTTCAAATTGTTTGATTGTTTTTCCAGTGGATGGCGATTGAAGAATTTGCATCTCAGCCTAAAAACCAACAAAGCAAACTTCTGAAAGATATGATCGGCGTGTGTGTTAGCAATGTGAAGGGACGATGCAAAGGATTTTCAGGCACTGGGATATCCTCCAACTCCCGCAAACCCTCTGCCTTCTACTGCAGTGCCCTTGATTCTGAATAAGAAGTACATTGATGTAATATTTTGAGCCGTCTGTAGATAATAGTAGCTCTCCTCATGAGAAATGAGAGCATTCTATTTAGTTAAATTTGTTATAGACTATATTTTTTTCATTCTTTATGTAATTTTGCAAGTTTATTTTGAAATACATATATTATTTTCAATAATTGATAGAGATTTGTATTGTGTGGTATATTTGATGTTATGGTAATTTTAAATCAAGATTTATCACTATTTCAAGTTTGAGGAACTTGTAGTCTATGATTTCATTTGTCTAATTTAAATGAGTGTGAAAAGAACTTTTATTTATGATTTATATCATAAATGAACGGTTGATCTTATGTGAAATGTATAAATGTTATAAATGAGAAAGATTAATATTTACATTTTTGTAAGTTTAGAGTTTGAAGCATATTCATTATTCAACAAATTCAATACAATTTTTTATATATATGTATAATTACATAAACGAGTGTATGTATGGAATTTCTTAACAGAACTATCATTACGCTATTTTTCAATAATGATAAGTTTCAATTTTTATTCTTATTTAGGAGGTAGTTGATTAGTGCATCATTGAATTGAAATGTGGACTCTACAAAGTTCAATTTGTTCTTATGAAATATTGTGTTCAATTATAATGGATGTATTGCATACTCATCACATTTCTTGATATTATAAAAATAAAGCTACCACTCATTTAAGAGAATTATCTTTCATCTCTTCTTGTAATTTCATTGTTTAGTTTATAGACCTTTCATAAAAATATAGTTTAATTATTGTATTATTGTTTAATAGGTCTAAACCTAGATTAATTATTATTAGCATATATTGAGCTTAAATTACTTTTATGTGTTAAGTTCAAGTAGATGAGAGACTCACAAGTTACCACAATGCTATAGGAATACTACCTAACATTTGGATTAAATATAGTATTAATATAAATATTTAATAATAATTATTATGTTAAAAAAATTACTAGAATACTTATATTTAAAAAGTTTCCTAATAGTTAATATTATGAATATTTTATTTACTCATATTATATTTAGTATTTTTTTTTATCAAAAGCTATTAAAAAAATTAGGCAAGAGCCTATAGTACAATGGTAACTTGTGAGTTTCTCATGTGAAACGTCTTGAGCTTGGGCCTACATGAACCCATCACTTATAAAATAATTATAAACAAATTAACTATTTATATAAAATAAATTTAACTTATGATATTTATAAAAAGAAATCTTATAAAAAGGTTTAAGTATATCATTTTGCATAAGTAATAAACATGGGAAAGATATGTGGAAGTTTAGTTTAGGAAGAAGGATTCTAATTTTAAAAATTGAGGGTCTAGAAGAATCGCTATGCAAAATTAAAAGAATAAAAAGATGTTAATGTTTAGAATTTGAAAAATAGGAACACACATCTTGAATTCTTTGTTACTTATGTAGGAGCGTAAAGTCATTTTTTTTGGGGGGCATATTTTTATTTATGGAGAGGGGTGGAAAGTATTAATAAGAGTTGGCATTCAGGAAAGAAGAGTCTAGGTATAGAATAATGATGAAGTTGTAAATCTTTTATGGATGGTTTTGGGAGATCTTTTAGAGATTTTATAGGCTAAAGATTAAATGGAGAAGTTGAAGGATAAGTTCAGGATGGGAAACAAAATAAAGTGATATCAATTCAGATTTGCTGTCCTTGATAACAATTCAAGAGTTATGTGAAATTTTTTATTTTTGTCCTTGTACTGAGCAAAACCATGGAACATAATAGTAAAATGGAAAGTTTGGGGGAAGAAGTGGGTATTAGGTATTGATTCCCCTCATTAATTTCAAAGGAAGAATACTAAGTTGGTCAATTATGCAGAGCTCATATCAAAATTTAAAGAAGAAAGTGAATATGAAGAAGAGAGAAGCAACCAGGGGAAGCAAAAAGAAGAGAGGGACACAACACATTTAAAGGAAGTTGAAAACTATAAATCAATGGAAAGATTATTTGGAGGTCATAATGTCATGGCTTCCCCTCCTTCTCTGTGTTTGGGTCAAAATGAGATGAGTTCTCCTATGGCATTAAAAAAAAAAGAAATTTACGCTAATCAAGATGAGACAAGTTCCCTTGTGGTGATCAAAGAAAATGAAACTTAGATCCTCAAAAAGAATGTTGATGATGAGAAGCCAAGAGAAACCTTTAGGCTCATTAACTATGAATATTTGATCGACCATGACTTATTCATCTCTCTAAAATATGTTTAAGGGATGGAGACTAAATGCATGTCTCATGACTTGAGACAAAATGAAAAAAAGGGATAAGTCTTTCTAGGAAGAAAAAGAGAAGAAGAAGAAAAGGATTCTAGTGCTATAAGTGGTTTATGAAGAGGATTTTAGCATTAATATTATAGAGAAAGATATAAGTTATATATCCATTGACCTTCCTCATGGTGTTTTACAACCTGTAAAAGTAGTTTCCCTCTACTCAATTAGATTGGATAAATGGATATTTCATTCCCTTAAAATGTTGAATTCAAAATGCAGAGCTCTTGAAGGGAAAATTGAGGATATATAGCATAGAGAGGAAGAGTGTGGGAAAAAGGAGAAGGATGTAGAGAGGAAGGGGAATTGGGAGATGATTAAAGAAATGAAAAGAAAATTTGGAAAGAATGAAAAAAAATGACAAGAGATGTGCTAAGTAGCTATTAGATTTTTCCAGAAGCCACCATAGAGTGTATGAATAGGGTGATGAGTACATCAAGGAAGGGTAATAAGCTGAATCTAGTGCTCAATCTCAAGGAAGATGAGAAATAAAAAGTGGAAGTTGGCATTGGAAAATGTACTCGATCCAATACCAAGAAAATGTTGAAGAAAGAGACCTAAATTGATAGAAAGACATCAAAGAGCTCATAGAGAAGATCAAAAGAAGTTAGCATGAGCAAGAAGATAAGGTGGAAGAATTAGTCTAGCTTCTTATAGTTTTATTTTTTCGTTTTTCCTTTTTCTTTTCTATAGTTAGACTATTTGTTTTCTATTCAAGCTAGTTTAAGTGTTGGCTAGATAACCAAGGTTCAATGGATGTAGCTGTGTGTATTTCCATTGGTCAAAACATTATTTCATCTTGAGAATTTTAAATTTAAATATTTTGATTTAATACTGTTCGGCTTTCGCATCCCTTATAAAAAGACTTGTTTTATCCTTAATTGAAACAATTCAAGAGTCACTCCAAATATAGCTTGTTGTCTCTCCATATTATCTTGGGTGAGTTTCCTTTATATGCAATAGATGCATCTTTGGTTTTGTGTTTCCTAATTTTAAATGCAACATAATCCCAACCCAAGTAATTAACCAATTACATCTTTATTGTTGTATGTGGTGGAGAGGGATCTTATAAGGGATAGAGTAACTACACCAACACCCCATACATAGAACTAGATATAACCACGTATTATTTGAGATTTTTTGCACCCACTACCTACCACATTGATAACCCAAGATCAGGACAACTTTAAGAAACCCCTTCCCCAGACTATTTATAAAATATTGGTGAATCCATCATTTTTTTGAGAGGAAAATTTTATTTTCCCTGGGAAAAAAAAATTCAACATGCAAGAACTTTAATTTTATTGGCTATCATTTTCCAACATGGAAGAATTTCAAAAAATGGGGGAGATTAATTCACTTTTTTTGGTGAAATACATAATTTAGGACGAAATTTTTCCTTTTGAATTGAAAGAATATATAAATTATGAGGCAATGTTTTCCCAATTGCTGGAAAGAATACATAATGTACGATGCTTTTTTCCCTTTAGCTAGAAAGAGTACATAATTAATGAGGCAATTTGGTTGCTCGTAATGCAAAAAAATGTAACACATTGGCGAATGTTGTACAACTTATTTTCAAAGCATGTGAAACATGACAATAAATTTTCTTTTGGTATTCAATGCATTCTTTATAAAACCAAGTTGTTAGTGAAAATGATAATGTGTACTCAAAGTACAAGGTTTCTCTAGATTAACAAATACACTTGGGAAAGCTGATGAGCATGTGACTTCCTTCTCAGGAGCATCCAGTAGGCTAGGAACCAAACCATGTACTGCACCCAGGGAAGGTTGGGTCTCAAGAATATTAGTATGATATTATTAGTATCATTATGAACATAGCATGGGATCTTCAAATAAATTATGCCAGGTATATCAATGATCAACATAAATTGGAGTAGGAGGTAGAAAGGGAGAACTTAGACCAAGCAATTCTTGATTTGCGACAACAAAAGACGCTCAATCCACATGCTAAAAAAATAGAACACATTAAAAATTTATTGGCAATGTTTTGAGCTATGCGGCAGTCAATTCATTAATTTTCTTGATTTTCAAATCATTTCATAAATTTTTTGGGAAAATTTTACAAATTAGTTATTATTTAGCATAGAGTATGAAGCTTGTAATCACCCCTTCATTTTTTATAAGAAGGGGTATTAAGACTCGTTGGGAGGTATTTAAAGGATACACAACATATAATAGGTATGCTCATAAGTTATTGTACTATGTTGAATGTTTGTAGAATAGAATTTTGTATAGGCTCTTCTAAGGTTATGCAACTATTTCAATTTTCAAGCTCAATTATACTTGGAATTTTTAAATTAATATAAATTTAGACTATTTTATGCCTCATTAGATGATTGTTGATCACCATATCTTTTACCTACTAGAATTTTTCTGAAAAGGCCCTCTCTATTTGGAAAAGGTACATATTAAAATGTGTTACGTAACAACTGCCAAATAGTAATTGGTAATAAATATAACACACTGGAGTTGTATCAAACACTAGTGTATCTTTTGATGATTATATATCAACTGTGAAATTTTTATTTTGGGTTGAATGCCTAGAATGAACCCTTGATCTATTTTTAATTTTTGTATTGGTGCCAAGTGTCCCCCATCCTCTTTGCCACCTCCACTAATTATCACTTTCTGTGTGAGTTGACATTAATTAGATGTCCCATCACTTTCAATTACATTCCCTCTATTGTCCACTTTACATGCTTCATTTTTTTCTCGGTATTGAAGAAAAACTATAAACTATAATCTTGCATATGTGAGAAAGATTTCCAAAGATTTTTTACTAATAAATTTTAACATTAAGGACTAAGAGATATAGAAGGTTAAATGAAAGCCATGGTAGCTAACCTTATTAAGTTATTAGCAGGTTCTTCTTCGCCATTTATCAAATTTCTTTTTAAAGTAACTATTGTAGTGTTTGACAGTATTGAGCTTTTGTAAAAATTATATGCATGTGATCAAATTTGTAACTCCTAAAGACCAAAAAAGACTTAAACAACTAATATGCATTTCTTTTAGTTCATTGAAAAAATAAAATTGAATACATATAAATATGGACCAACTCAAAATGAAAATACTTTTGTAAATAAGAATTTGGACCCATCTTGAAGTCTTGGGAACTCATTTTTAGGTATGAGTTGCAACAAGCTTTAGACTTGAAGGAAAATTATACATATCACTTGATCATTGGATCAAAATATTCTAGTTATAATAAAACATGTGATTTTCACTAAGGAGAACATGTATTTAGCCTCTTAATAATTTTGATGTGACAACTTCAGGTTCATGTGACCCATTGTCTACTTTTCCAAACCACCTATCACTATTAAGAAGGGATATCATTTTTTATAAATGCTACTCTGATGGGTCCTAGTTCTTTGAATCATCAACAGAAATGTACTTTCTTATCCACTCCTCAAATTCATCAGCTATTGGCCACTTATGCGAGATGATTCAATCTTCCACCTATCTTTATGAATTATATTTTACTATGTCTTGTGTGACTTCCTTTTCAAAACTTTATTAAAATACCCTAGAATTTACTAACTTCGAAACACATTCTTGAAAAAGTGTCATATTCATAACTTGGGTTATGGGTTTCACGATGTCATATACCTTGGTTATAGCCTCATTTCTCCAACAATAAAAATCCTTCACACTTTTATCCCCTTTCAAAATTGATGGCACAAATGTATCCTAAAAACCCTTTAAGTTGTCTTTCAATTCTACCATTTTATTTTCAATGGTTTCAGGAAGAATTGAAAAATTCCTCAATGATTTTATAATTTTAACTATGGGCATGGCACATGAAGGAGCATTGGGGTCCTCCCTAATACATAGTTCAATTTTCTTTATTTTCTCCAATTTTTTAACCCATTTTTGGTAGGTCAGTTTAACCAATATCCTATCATCTTCTACTTTACTAATAGCCAAATATAAAAACTCACACACCTAGTAGAGCCTGAACATTCTAGTATTAATCTTCTCATGTAGGTGCATTAGAGAATCTTAAATAATAATCTCCTTATTATAATTAAAATTGTTCTTATCACGCTCAATTTTCAATGACAATTCAACCTTCTCTTTCAACAATGAGTCAACATTTTTACCTCCTCTAGTTGGAACTTGCTAGAGTGATGCTACTATACTTGCAAGATAGATGATCCTATGCTCAATTATCTTCAAGAGCTTGACTCTTCTACACTTGGTGATATAATGAGAGATTTAGTTTCTTCCAACTAGGCTATCCTTTTTTTATAAAAAGAATTACCTAATTTTTAAAGTTAAAATTGATTTTTGATTGATAGTCATAAGCAGAAAAGTATGATTATATCTCTCCTGTAATTGCTCATATTTATTATCCTTTTATTTTACCACATTATGTACATAGGATACATTCTCTTGTAAATCTCCAATTATTTGAGAGAGCTTGGCATCTTTTACTCTTTGCAATACTATGTTTCTCCTAATACCAGTGTTCTCATCAAAAATCTGATTTCCTAAGGTAGAAGTAGAGAATGACCAAGTAGCTAGGGAGCTCAAATTTTTACTATAATACATTCTACCAGTAGTTCTTTCAATTTGACCAATGTTATGTCTCTTCATCCTTATTTCTGGGATGATGGAATGAAAAGCTACAACATCTACCACATTATGGTTTGGGAGTAATAAGACTTCTAATTCTTTCAAAATTATCCTTCCTTCCTATTGATTAATATCCTTAAATTTAGTCATCATTTCTCCTTTAATTTCTTGTAAGATATCCTCAACATCAACTCTGAGTATCCATAGTTCCTTCTTGTCTACTTTATGAAATAATTTAGTCCTCTAGTATTGCCAAATGAATTGCCTGAAAGGAACTAATTTGATGAACTCATCATATTCAATGAACTTCCTGCAAGCCTCTATCCTTAAATATATAGGAAAAACATCTTTTATTTCCTATGTGGAATTGTTGTAAATTGGTTCCCTAGGAATTTGGGTAGTTCCTCAATTTAATAATTCTTCTAACATGTAAATGTAATCTACTTCTTCATCACCATCCTTATGGATATTTATTTCTCCTAATTATTCCACATCTAGGATGGGATCCACATGTTGTGTTGTTCCCTTCTCTTCAACCGCTAGCTCATGATGCCTTCCTAATGGTGTTGGTGGAGTGGGTGGCCTTAAAGATAGGTTTGAATGGGATTTCCTAATAGGGTCTTTGCAATCCTTCCCCTGGTAAGTAGCTGATATTTTTCTACCTCTAGTTGAATTCTTCCTCCAATGTACTAGATCACAATATTTTCACTCTTCTTCCTTTTAAATGTGTCCTCATCTTGAGGCCTTTCCTCTTCTCTTTGCCTTTTATGTCTCCTTCCCTCTTGGGGAAATAAATCGCATGCTTTCAAAATTAATTCCAATCATGCAACATCTTCAATACAACTGACCTTTGGTGCTTTGGCTCTGCCAGGCTTTTCATTCATAGTACCATTGACATCTAATAAATTTTCAAAAATAATCCTTAACTTCTAAGCCCACATCTTGGCATCTAGAAGTGGGTCATAACTTGGATCCATTATATGTATTTCATCTAGTAATTCTTCATATGCAAGCCAACACTTCTTGCTTTGAGACTTCATATCATGGTCATTTCAAATGATGTCTTTAGGGAAGTCAAATTCATGTTTCTCCCTTAATGTCATTTTTATCTTCTAAATTAACATCTCATAAAATCCCTCTATATCATTCAATCTCTTAGAATTAATTCTCAAAGAATAAGCCCAAACAAAATGAACCAATTTTTTCTTCCCTCCTTTTGTTACTACAAAATAATGGAAGATTATAAAATCAAGAAAGAAAGTTCCCTTATGTGCATTTTTTGGGAAATCAATGACCTACAACATACCAATTTGCCTCATTACTTCAAGAAAGCTAATCCTCAATGGAACATATCTTGGCAGCACAAAAGGTCTCCCTAGGAAACCATAAAATCTAATAACAATTCTATGAGCATAGAATTAGATATCTCCCCATTTCTAGCACACCTTTGGTTTTAAATCACAATCAATTGGCTAACAAATGTCTACAAGAACTGGGAAAAATCTCTAGCAAATAGAAAAATTATTCTCTTAAGAGAAAATTCAAATTGATTTTCAAACAATGAGAACATGGGTTCATTCCAATCAATTGACAAAATAGTTGACCATAACTAAATTGGCAATGTCTCGTTGTCTCTCTCAAAATCCATATACACATGTTGGAAAAAATAATTCCTATGATGGAATAAGATCATGTGGATGAGCCATGAATACCATCTAAAATCTGTTGATTCCCCTTGTGCAAGGTTTTCATCCCCTCATTGATCCTTGCCTCTAGGTATTGGATAAAATTATAAATTACTGTAATGCCATACTTTTGAATCCCTAAGTACCTCCACATGGTATCTTTTCTGATTTTTCCCCTATTTGTATATCCTAGCACTTGATATATGGTAGTATGTGTATTTAATAAAATATCATTAATATGATCCATATTACCCATAGTCTATGAGATGGTTGTAGAGACTAACTCAATTCCATTCAATTCCTTTTAGAAAGGAGCTATCAAGTAATGTTGTACTTTAGGCTTAGCTTATTCAAAATCATATTTAAATATTTTAAAATTTATCTCATCAGTTACACGTAAGGCATGGTGAAGGTCGATAGCCTTTTTTGATAAATTCAACACCAATTTTCAATAGGAATTCTCCATCTAAATTCCTAATTATTTGAGTGATAGGATCACATTTTGCTACAAGATTTAACAACATGTCAATATCTAAGAAAATAGTAGGAACCACTAGTTTCCATAGGTCAAATTGTCATATGTTATAAAAATTGCTTCGTGCATTTTCTTGGCCATACCATCTCTTGAAAATTTCCAAACCCTTAATTGGCATGTTGGTGTCACAGGCATTTCCAAATTTTTCTTTAATCTAGGATAAACTTCATTATTAAGGTTTTACATCCCTCTAAAACTTTCTTACCCTCTTTAGACAATGGTAATTGGTAAGTAAAGTCATCATATAAATGCCTATTCTCATTGTTAAATTTACCAAAGTACTTCTTCTAATGTGGCATTTTTGTATAGTTTTACCTACTAGGCTTAATGGATTTATATGGGTTTGATAACAACACTAGCGTTTCAAAAATAACCAAGCCAAAAAAATTTGCAAAGCTTTAATTCTTCACAAAATACTAATTTCAATTTTTTTAGAGGGTACTATGTTACTTGCTTCACCTTATTAGCTAAAGAATTTTTTTTTCAAATTTTATTGTAAAATCTCATGCTACAAGTGATCACAATTCTTGAGTATGAATACACCAGGGTGACAATTTCATATTTAAGTGATGTCTTTTAACTCCCTTGGAATGACATTAAACTATTTTTCATGCAACATAACTCTAGTTATTAGTATATAACCTTTCCCTATGTATTAGTATGAGATTTGAATATCCATTAATGATCTTCTTCTATTTTGCATCAGATGACTACTACTTTATTTTGACCTTCATTTACCATCCTAATAACCACTTGGGACCTTCCATTTAGCCAATGGAAACAAAGAATGATGCCTCATAAGCTCCATTGAAAAATTCCACACCTTTGAGAAGAGAAATCCGCATGTTTACATCTCTCTTATTTTCTATACAAATTTCAAAGCTTGTGAAAACACATGGGCCATTGATCTCCCCTTAAGATGATTCATTAGAAGTGAATCTTCATTCATCATGCGATCAAGTTCTAGTTGTTGATTTTAACCTCCTGTAGAATCTTCATGTTAAGTAACTTGAATCCCTTTTGGCACTAAGTAAACAAGTGGAATAATCTCACTTTTTTCCATAGAGGAGAAAGAAGCTTACAAATAAATGAGAACTATTGATCTTCTTTAATTTAATCATTCCATCTACAACTATATTCAGGTCCACTAAAAAACTCCATGTGGAACATTAACATGTTAGTTCCCTATCGACTCCTTAGGTGTTCCTAAACACTTTGTCTTTCAACCCCAGATACGTGGTAGAATCTCACTTTTTGGATATGATAATTTTAGGGACATAAATAAGTGAAAACTGTTCAATAAAATTAGTGGGTCCACCTGCAAAGAACACTTGATCATCCCTCAATCCACATGGTACAATTCGATGCTTCCCTTTTGTAAATGTACTTTCGAATATTTACATCTGATCTTAGTGGGTTTTATGTAGACCATTGAGATCAATAACAACTCTTTACTAGACAAGGCTCACCTCACAAATTCAAGCTCAAGTCCATTTGACGTGTCTTAATCTCACTTCTTTTTGGAGAAGAGACAAGATTTCAAAACAAAAATATTTGTTGATCTTCTATCTAGCATAGTGATGACATTTGAAATGTTGCTCCTACCACTAGTACATGTTTGCATCTCATTGTTTTTCTACTAACTATGTCAGATTTCATGGAGATGTGCTAGTTGTAAAATTGTGACTCCACCTTGTTTTCAAGGATATGAAGATTAAAATATTATATACCAAGGTGTTATTCATCAATTTAACTTTAGACGAAGGGAAAATAACTTAAAAGATAAGCACAATTAGATGATAACAAGAGGCCCGTTTATGGTGTGACAACCCTTTCTTAAGACATTAATAAAATAAAAGGAATTTGTATAGGGTGGAAACTCAAAGTTATAATGCTTAGGAAAAGTGGCTCATCATGATGGAAAAATTATTAAGTTACTTTAAAAAGTAACTTAAAAATACAACCTTTCAAGCGATACCACAAATTTTGCTAGGTTTTTCACACTTAGGGTAAAGTCTAATAGATTAACTTCACACAAGAACCTAACCAAGGACATATTCCAAGGGAAAAAAATCCAACTTGATGATGTTTTTTTTTCATAAAGTACTCGCAACACCATCATCAGGATGAGAAAGATAATAATGTGAAGTATTGATAGGATGCAGACCAAACTTAATAAAAAGAAGAAAAGGAGAGAGACAAGGAGAAAGAGCATGCAACAATGGAAAAAAAATTTAAAATAAAAGCATAAGAGAAAGAAGGGGAAAGGAAAAGGAAAGAATGACCACATAAAGGAAAATAGAAAGAGGACAAAGCAACCAATCTCATAAGTAAATAATAAATGAAAATAATAAGACCAACTCAAAAAATCCACACACACACAACATAATTTAATAAATAGAGAATATCTATATTAAGTTACGTATAATTTATACACACACACACACACACACACACACACACACACACACACACATATACTATTTTATAAATACATGAACCCACCTAATTATATAAAAAGATATATAATATATTATTATATATAAATATGTATACATTAATATATACATAGTTAGATTATTTATATATCAATATATATAAGATTAAAAATATAAATGCATACAAATAAATTATATAAATATATATATATATATATATATATATATATATATATATATATATATATATATATATATATATATATATATATATATATATATATATATATGTATGTATGTATGTATGTATATGTATATATATTTACACACACACACACACACACACACACACATGTTTATATATAAATATACACATTTACTATGGGAATTAAGTATTGATTCCCCTCATTTAACTAAAAGGAAAAAGACTAAGGTCAATTATGCAGAGCTCATCTCAGAATTTGAAGAAGAAAGTGAATATGAAGAAGAGAAAGAAGTGGCAAACGGGAAGGGGAAAGAAGAGATGGAAACAACACATTAAGATGAATTTAAAAATTATAAATTATTGGAAAGATTTTTTAGAGGTCATAATGTCATGGTTTACCCTCCCTCTCTATGTTTGGGTCAAAATGAGATGAGTTCTCCTATGGCATTAAAAGAAAAATAAATCTAGGCTAATTAGGATGAGATGAGTTCTCTGGTGATGATCACAAAAAAAATCTAGATCCCCCAAAAGAATGTTGATGATGAGGAGCAAAGAGAAACGTTTAGGCTCATTGACTATGAAGAGTTGATTGAGCATGACTTATTCATCTCTCTAAAAGATGTTAAAGGGATGGAGACTAAATGGATGTCTCATGACTTGTAACAAAACAAAAAAGGGACAAGTATTTCTAGGAGGAAAAAGAGAAGAGGAAGGCAAGGATTCCAATTCTGCAAGTGGTTGATGAGGAGGAGTTAAGTTTTTATCTTAAAAAGGAAGATATAAATGATCTATCCATTGACCCTCCTCATGGTTTTTTACAAATTGTAAAAGTAGTTTCCCTCTACTCACTTAGATTGGATAAATGGATATTTCAATCCATCATAATGATTAAATTTAAATGCAAAGCTCTTGAAGGGAAAATTAAGGATATGTCACATAAAGAGGAAGATCATAGGGAAAAGGAGAAGGATGTAGAGTGGAAGGGGAATTAGGAGATGATTAAATAAATAAAGATTAAAATTGGAAAAAAATGACAAGAGATGTGCTAAGTACGTGTTAGGGTTTTGTTGAAGCCACTGTAGAGTGTATGAATAGGTTGATGGCTACCTCAATGAAGGGTAAGGAGGTGAAGCTAGTACTCAATTTGGAGGAAGCTGAGAAAAAAGAAGTGGAAGTTGGCCTTGGAAAATGTACTAGATCCAATACTAAGAAGACATTGATGAAAGAGACCCTACTCAAAAAAAAGTCATCAAAGAGGTCATAGAGAAGATCAAAATAATTCAACATGAGCTAAAAGATAAGGTGGAAGAATTAGTCTAGCTTCTTCTACTTTAATATTGTATCTTTCTTCTTCTTTTTGTCCTCTAGTTAGACTATTTGTTCTTTGTTCATGCCTGTTTAAATGATGGGTGTAACCAGGATTTGATGGATGTAGCTATGGATATTTCTGTTGATCTGAAAATTATTTCATTTTGGGAATTTTATCTTTAAATCTATTTTTTAATATTGTTGGGGTTTCATGTCCCCTGTAAAAAACCTTCTTTTATCCTTAATCAAAAAAATTCTAGAGTCACTCCAAACATAGCTAGTTGTCTCTCCATATTATCTTGTGTGAGTTTCCATTTTATGCAATAGATGGATGCTTTTTTTTGTGCTTCCTAGTTTTGAATGCAACATACTACTAACCCTACTAGTTCACCAATGACATCTTTATTGTTCTGTGTGGTAAAGAGGGATCTTATTAGGGATATAGTAACTATGCCAACACCCCCTACATAAAGCAAGATATAACCATATATTATGTGAGATTTTTGGCACCCACCACCTACCACATTAATAAGCCAAGATCAAGGATAACTTTAAGAAATCCCCTCCCAAGAAAATTTATAAAATATTGGCAAATCTATAATTTTTTATTTGGGGAATTTTTTCTTTCAACCTACAAAAACTTAAATTTTATTTTCTATTTTCTTCCAATGTAAAATAATTTCATAAAATGGGGGTGATTAATTTATTTTTCATTAAAATACATAATTTAGGAAGCATTTATTTCCTCTTGAACTAAAATTTCATATATAAATTATGACGTAATGGTTTTGAATTTGATGGAAAAATATATATAATGTATGAGGTGAATTTTCCCTTTAGCTTGAAAAAATACATAATTATTGAGGCAATCTGGTTGCTTTTAGTGCAAACAAATGTAATGCATTGGGAAATGCTACACTACTTGTTATCAAAGCATGTAAAAAATGACAATTAATTTCCTTTTGGTGTTCAATGCATGCTTTATAAAACTAAATTATAGGCAAAAATGATAATGTGCACTTAGAGTGCAAGGTTTTCTCTAGATTAATAAGTGTAGCTAGAAAATTTAATGAGCATGGGACTTCCTATTCAAGAGCATCCAATAGGAGAGACACCCAACCATGTAGACAACTAGGGTAGGTTGGGTCTTCTAAATATCAGTATGATATTATTAGTAGCATGATGAAGACTATGTGGGATCTCTAAATAAATAATCCTAGGAATATCAATGATCAACATGAATTATAGTAGGAGGTAGAAAGGAGGAGGTTGACCTAGGAAATTCATGATTTGTGACAACAAAGTAGGCTCAATTTACATGTTGCAAACATAGAACACATTGACAATTTATTGGCAATGTTTTGAGCAATGTGGCAGGAAATTCATTAATTTTCTTTTGTTCCAATTTATTTCTTAACTTTTTTGGGAAAATTATGCATATTACTTATCAATTTCCAAAGAGTCCAAATCTTACATATGCACCCCTTCATTTTCTATAAGAAGGGATACCATGACTCTTTGGGAGATATGTAAAGGATATAAAACATATAATAGGTATACTTATAAGTTATTGTACTCTATTGAATGTTTATAGAATAGAGTTTTGTATAGGCTCTTATAAGGTTATGCAACTATTTGAATTTTTCAGCTTGATTGTATTCATATTTTTCAAATTAATATAAATCTAGACTATTTTATGCCTCATTAGATGATTACTGATCAACATATTTTTTTCCTATCAGAGTTTGTCTCTAAAGGCCCTCCCCATTTGGAGAAAGTACTTATTAAAATGTCTTATGTAACAACTTCAAAATAACAATTTTTTTTTTTAAATTGAATTTATGGGTCTATGAGCTCTACTAGGGTTTGTACAGCCTCTGTCTGAACCCTTGTTGGTTTCCACTATTCATCATACTGCATTTATCGTAGGATTATTTTCATTTTTAATGAGTTTGACCTTCTTTGGCCCAACAGTTGATGTTAGTACTAGAGTTTCTATTAGTACTAGAGTTAATGGCTCTACTGATCAAACACTTGCACAAGTTTGTTCTGAAAGTGTTCAACGAGGTTATTCCTCTCCTGATATTATATTGAATGCTAAGGAGTTTGATAGTGCATGCACTTGGTTAGAGAAAAAAACCCTTATTGGGTATTTTATGGGCCATACTCCTTCTAAAATCATGCTATGAGAATGGGTTTCCAAGGTTTGGACACCTCAAGGTGTTAACCTTGAAGGCGTTCAAATCCTTATCAAAGGCTTTTTTCTTTTTCACTTTGGCAATGCTAGCCAAGCCGAACATGTTTTTGTGAGAGGCCCCTAGACTGTAAGGTCCTCCCTTCTAGTTTTTCAATGCTGGTCACGAGATTTTTGTATTTCTAATTATTGGAAACTTAAGGTACCCATTTGGGTGGAATTCCCTAGGCTTTGCATTCCTTCCTAGTCTTTTTTATGTGCTATTGCACAAACTATTGGCAAGGTTGTTTGCCTTGAACCAGACAAGTTTTTCAATGCTCGTCCCCAACGTAGGGTTTGTGTTAAGGTCAACCTATCTAGGGACCTCAAAGATACAATGGACATATGGATAGGTGATACCACCTTTACTGAGAAGGTGCTTTACCTTAACCTTCTAAATACCTACTACTAGTGCTAGTCAACTAAGCATAACATTAGCGATTATCCCTTGTTGGATCGTAAATATCCCTCTTCTTTAGAAATTAAGCCCACTTCAACCACCAAGAAAGATGAATGGAATATGGTGGTTAAGAAAGGGAAAGGTGCATCTATACCTAAGGTGGACTTTGTGTCTCTAGATCATGGTAAACCTAGCTCAAGATAGATCTACAATGAAGTCCCAATTCTAGTGCTTCCTCCCCCTCCCATTTCAAACCCTAGAGACAAGAGGACTATAGTTGTTGATATCCTAGATCTACATCCTCTTTGGACTCAAGTGCTAAAAGTGGCATCCATGATTTCCCAACAAAAGCTACATCGGTCTTGTAGCCCAGATGGCTGCGATGAGTTATTTACAATGGAGAAAAGCTTCGAAGGGTCACAGCTATTGATGACCCCACTTTTGAGCCTCCCTTTTTGTACAATAGTTTCTCCTCTCTTGGGGATGAGGATGACATGAAAGTTGGGTTACCATGAATTGCATGTCATGGAATGTGTGGGGGCTGATAGACCTCTCTAGAAAATATTTTGTCTATGATACCAAATGTCGATTTGATCTTCATGTACTTTGCATCCAGGAAGTTAAAGTTGTTGGTTTTCTTCTTACCTTAGCTTGTCATGTTATATGGTCAAATAGTGCATTTTCTCTTCTCAACATGAAGCTGGTCAAGGTGGTGTTGTTACTCTTCTCTCCCTTCATTTAATGTCCTGTGTTGTTTCACATGGTACTAACCCTTCACACAAGGCAGTTTGGATTTTTTTGTCTTTTTAGAATCAATCTTTTGGTATTGTTAACATTTATGCTCTTAATGGTTTTTTTGAGCATTCACAACTATGGTGTTGGTTGGAAAATCATTTGCCACCTACAACATGGGTTTTCTATTGGGACTTTAATATGGTTGAGCTGGCCTCTAATAAGGATGGCCTCCTACCATTTAGATGGGCAGCTGGTGAATGAGAGGCCTAGTTTTGCATTAAAAAAAAATTAGGTCTTTTTGATCCTAATGCTTCTCACCATTGCCCTGATGGGATTTTGCACACTTGGTCCAATTTTTGAGTTGGATCTGATAGATTTTTTAAAAGGCTTGATAGGGCTATTATTTTTGTGCAATCCTTTTTCACCTTTTCTCAAAAGCATTCCTTTTTTGTCATTCCTTTGCCTATAGTGACATTATTAGATCACTCCCCCATCCTCTTTTCCAACACCTAGCAGACAGCTTGACCTCGCCCAAATAAAACCCATTTTTACCTCAACACTTATTTGTTGTCCCATTTGCCAAATTTTTCTCACATCCTACATGTCAGTAATCTTGAGCCCCAAACCTACTATTATCTTTGATGGTTTAAATGGTGGAATGACACTATCCTTCATATTGCAAGATTTCTTCACATTTATGGTGGACAGCTAGCTATGTAAGATATGTGATCTTATGAAGCTACTACTCTCAATTTGTGTATGATCTTTGAGGCATTTGACATGAATCTATTTAATATGAATCTCATGGTTTTTCTTACCAACCTTTGGCACCAAAAGCAGGCAGCTAATAGTTATGTTATCAGGGGATCTCAGATCAAAGCCCATCTCCATTGGTTGGAGGTCAACGATCAAGCTTCAAAGAAATTTTTTAATACCTCGAGGGCTCATCATTCTATTGTGGGCATTAAGTACATCTAGAAAGATCAACATGTTCTCACTGATCTACCTCATATTCTCTAGGATTTTATGGCTTAGGGGTCATCTATCACACGTGATCAAGTGCTACAAGCCTACATTGATGTCACTCCCAATATACTTGCTCTAGAGTAGTATGCCTTTTGTGAACAAAATCTTTCTCTTGTAGACTTAAAGGAAGCTATCATATCCATGGTTGATGTCAAAGTCCCTAGATGTGATGGCTTCCCTGGTGAGTTCTACAAGACACTATGGGATGACATTAGCCCTAACTTTCTTTGGGTGTATCTTTAAGCCTAAAATTCTAAAACATTAGGCAACATTATCAAAAGAGAGAATATTAAATCCATACCTAAAGCTAGAGATCCTAAAGAGATTTGCAATTGGAGGCCCATTACCTTGTCGAATGTCTCATACAAGATAATTGCAAAAGCCCTTTCTTTTAAAATTTGGCACTTGTTCCCTTAGATTTTTTGACCTAAACAAACTAGTTTCATCAAGTCCCTCTATATCTTGGAAAACATCATTGTTATCTAGGAAGGAATGGAATGGGCTAGGTAATCTAAACAATAGGCCTTTTTCCTAAAGATTGACTTCACCAAAGCATATGATCGTCCTTTATTCTTGCTATGCTTCAAGCTCTAGGTTTTGGTCCAGTATTTTGCCAATCGGTGCAGATGCTCTTTGGGATGCTTCTACTTGCATCACCATTAATGGTCACTAGCTTGAAGCTTTTTGTCTCTTTAGATCTATCTATCAAGGTTTTCCTCTTTCACCCTCTCTCTATGTTTAGGCAGCTGAGGGCTTTGGTTACCTATTGGCCAATGCCATCTCTCAAGGGCTAGTGTATGACATTTCTTTACCAGAGTCAAACACCTAGCTAGTTAATGGCAATTTTGCTAATGATTCTTTCCTCAATTTGATTGAGGATGAGGGGAATATTACCAATGCCTTGTTGTGTTTAGATACCTTTTTTCTTGCTTCAGGGTCAACTATTCAATGACACAAAACCTTGTGGTACCAACAATCTTTTCTTCTAGGCCCACACTAATTGCAATAGTATGGATGGAAATGGGTCCAACATGGTGAAATTTTGAAATTCATGGGAATTCCCTTTTCTTTCCAAGCATCTCTTGTGGAGTTGTGGATTTCTATGCTTACTAGAATATAGAAGAAGCTAGAGTATTGAATCACTAAGCCCCTTTCACTCATGGGGAAGTTCCAAATATGCTCCAAAGTTCTTGCTGGTACTCATGTATATTTTTCCTCTTGTTGAGTTCCCTCCAAAGCCTTGTATCTTAAGCTTGAACATCTTCTCAGGGACTTCCTTTGGGCCTCCGATGCTTTGCATCATGGCTTTCATAGAGTGGCCTAGGATTTCTTTTGTTTACTCAAGGATTCTGGTGGTCTTGGCTTACTTTCCACTTGCAAATAGGGGATTGCCCTCTATGCCAAATGGTTCATATGGGCTATTACTAGCTATGAGGCCTAGAAAAAAAATTTATGTCACTGCATTTCTTCAAGCTTCCCGGTTAACTTCCCAGCATGGAAAGGGATTGGTTTTCAAACCCTTCTTGTGACTTCTAAACTTATTCAAATATAGGTACCTATTTTTCTAAGATCATTTGGAAGCCATAGGAAGCCATTAAGCCTTGGCTTTGTTGGGCTGGTAATGGATTCAAAGATGGGCTCTCAATGAATCAACAAAACCTTTGGTGGTCGCCCTTGGTTGTCACTCAAGTGGTGACTCTAGCCAAGATTCAAGGAGCTAGTGCTTTGCATTTATTTTCTAGGGGTATCATGGCACCCAAAGATTTATTATCTAGGGTTACAATGAGCCTTCCCTCATGGGAGGACTTACAAGTGCAATATCAGCTTATCTATTCAGATCAATAGACAATTGATCTTCTATTTTCTGTACTTCCACCCCATTTGTTACACAAGCTTGGAATTCACTCATCCCACCCTTAGTGGAGAGATTGGAAGTGGTACCTTTCCACTCAAATGACTAGTTACAAACCCAAGCTGAGGTATCAATGGCTAGTGCCCCATCTTTTGATGGTTGATACCCTCAATTAGCGTTGGCATTTGTATTCTTCAAACAAGACTTGGAGTCTTAGATTAGCCACTATTTGGTATGCTATCATTGAGCCAAATATTGCTCACTTTTCTTGATGTCTCCTTTTGTAGGGGTTCCTAACCCCAGATGCCCTTTTTGTGGCCAAATTGAAAGCTTTTTGCATATGTTTTGGTTTTGCAGAAGAGCTCAGAATTACTGGCTCTAGATTTTTGATTTATTCAGGCATTTTCATCCTGAGGCCTTCACTTGGAATTTGGTGGTTCTAGGGGATGCTCCTTGACTCCCTTTTAGATATGGCTAGATCTGGCATGCTTTCAGAATGGAGACATTATTCATAATCTAGAAAGATCACAATGTTTTTTAATTATCTCATAGCTTTCTTGATATTTATGTTGCAATGTACTCTAAAGAATGTATTTATAATAATTTCATGATGCAAATCCAAGTACAAACTAACAAGGTCATGCTCGAAGTGACTCATCTACAAGAGCTCACTAGTACATTTGAGACCATTTTTCAACCATTATTGGTCGAAATTTTGACCCAATTTTTTACCAAACTTCTACCAACTTCGACCAACCCATTCGTCGGAATTTTTCTGGTCAAAATTTTGACCAACCTTCTGTTGGTCGAAATTTTGACCAATACGTTGGTCAGAAAACCTCAATTGCCATGTGCAAGTTCTAGTAGGAATTGGTCAAAATTTCGACCAATAAAGGTAGAAATTACAACCAATGAAAGAAAAAAATTTGACCAAAAAGGTGAAAATTTCGACCAATGAAGGTCAAAAATTTTGACCAAGCAAGGTAGAAATTTTGACCAACGAGGGTTAAAAATTTTCGTGGATTAAGGTAGAAATTTTGACCAATGAAGGTCAAAAATTTCGACCACTGAAGGTCAAAAATTTTGACCAATGAAGGTAGAAATTTTGACCAATGAAGGTCAAAAAATTTGACCAAATAAGGTAGAAATTTTGACCAATGAAGGTCAAAAATTTTGACCAACGAAGGTAGAAATTTCTACCAACAGATAGGTGTAATTTTTTTTTCAGGCATTCTATAAAACAATCACATGTCTTGCGTATGATATGACATTTTGCATGCATCCTGCACTCTCTCATCCGGCTGATGATGGATTACGAAGAGTGATCTGAAACCATGATGCTAAAAAACACACACAATCAAATCCAAAATGAACTTGCATTACAAATGGATTGTGGAAATCTGATATTGTTAATTTTGCATGCATGTCTACCAGGACAAATATATGTTTAAGTTGTGATTGTCCTGGTAGACATGCATGCAATTTTACCAATATCAGATTTCCAAAATCCATTTTTAGTGCAAGTTCATTTTGGATTTGATTGTGTGTTTTTTAGCATCATGGTTTCAGATCACTCTACGTAATCCATCATTAGCCAGATGAGAGAGAGTGTAGGATACATGAAAAATGTCATATCATACGCAAGGGATGTGAACTATTTTATAAAATGCCTGAAAAACACTGACAGTAGCTAATATGAAAAATATATAATTAGTTATATGATTGAGACAAATCATGTACCAGTGAGTTGGTCAAAATTTTGACCAGATAAATTTTGACCAATGGGTTGGTCAAATTGGGTCAAAAATTTGATCAATGAAGGTCAAAAAATGAACCCAAAATCACTAGTATGCTCGCCAAGTTGACTCTTTGAGTTTGGTCATCAAGTCACCCCACCAAAGTGCCTCAACAAGGTCAATCTTTAGGTCTGCTCATCAAGCTTGCTCACCAAGTCAGCTTGCCATGTCACGTCTCTAAGTGGCCTCGCTAAGTCGGCTTGCCAACTTGCCCCACCAAGTTGCCACTTTAAGCCCACTCACCATGTTAGATCGCTAGGCCGGCTCCCGGCCAAGTCAGCTCGCCAAGCTGACAATTAAAGTATGCTCACCAAATTGACTCTCTAAGTTCACTCACCAAGTCTACCCCCTAGGCCAACTCTCCAAGTCAGCTCACCAAGTCACCCCCACCCAGTCACCTCAACGAGTTGACTCATTAAGTCAGCTCATGAAGTCAACTCACCCAATGGTTTTACCACCTTGCCCCAGCAAGTGGGCTCACTCAGTGTGCTTACAAAGTTGCCCGATACAATTGCTTCTCTAAGCTCGCTCACCATGTAAACTCACTTGGTTAGCACGCCAAGTTGACACTTTAAGTTTTGTCATCAAGTCACCCCACCAAAGCGCATCATCAAGGTTAGTCTTTAAGTACACTTAGTAGGTCAGCTCACCAAGTCACTTCGCAAAGTCGCCTCACCAAGTGACCTCGATAAGTTAGCTCGCCAACTTGCACCACCAAGTTGCCACTTTAAGTCGGCTCACCATATCAGCTTGCCAAGCCGACTCCCATAGTCAGCTCGCCAAGCTGACAATTTGAGTACGCTCACCAAGTCAACTCTTTAAGTTCGCTCACCAAGTTTGCCCCTAGGTCAACTCTCCAGGTCAGCCCACCAAGTCACCCCCACCGAGTCACCTCAATGAGTTGACTCTTTAAGTCAGCTCACCAAGTCTACTATTCAAGTATGCACGCCAGGTCGGCTCGCCAAGCCCACCAAGTCATGTCACCAAGTTGATTGTTTGAGTACACTCACAAAGTTGACTCTTTAAGGTCGTCTCACCAAGCCACCCTACCAATTCATGTCACCAAGTCACCTCATCAAGTCGGCTCGCCCACATGTCCCACCAAGTCCCCAAGTCTGCTCGCCAAGCTGACAATTCAAGTGCACTCACCAAGTTGACTCTTTAAGTTTTCTCACCAAGCCCATCCCCTAGGTCAACTCTCTAGGTCAACTTGCCAAGTCGCTCCCACCCAGTCACCTCAATGAGTTGACTCTTTCAGTCAACTCACCAAGTCTACTATTCAAGTACTCGAAGCATGCTCTGCCTCAACAATACTCGAATTTAGGACAGTACTCTTTGGTCGATTTCTATTCTTATTGTGCTTATATTAATGCTTTTAATATAAGGTGTACAACCCCTCCCCACTATAGATTTGAACTTTTGACCTCTTACAAGAACACAAGTTCTCTACCATCCACAATTGGCAAAGTATCAATTCATTTTTCACTTTCTATATCATTCAAAGAATATGATATTAACATTATTTCATCATCCTAGGGCAAACAATTTGGATTATTGTCATCCTTCATCTTTTCTCCAGGCCTTTAAATCTATTCATCTCAAGGTTTGATGAATGGAGAAACTAACCTTGCCTAGTTTTTGTGTGTGTGTGTCATCATTTACAATTTGATGAAGCAAATTATGTCATGCCCTTACACATCAACAACAATAATTTTAAGTGATTGTCATTGTTTTTGCACCAATAGACTCAACAAGACTTTGCATAAAAGCATGCAAATCAAAAGCCAACTAATGTTGTCAATCTTCAAATGTATAGCTATGGAAATAGCATGCAAATAAGCTCAAAATGTAAAATCATAAAGTTCACCCCACATGCAATATTCTGATGTGTGCAGTTCTCTACCATTGAGTGGAACTTCGCTTCTTTGTGTAATGTGGAATACTATTGGTTATTGTCGTGACAGGCACTCATTGTATTCTCTAATAGCCACGGTGAATTGTAACTCCTTGCATGTGTGCCATACAGTGCCCATTGCTTATTTTATTGCACTTCAACTCTAAATTTAACATTAATCTAAATTACAAAAAGTATAAAACATATAGTTACAATGAAAATTGACACCAATTGATTTAAACTTGAAAAGGATGTCATCCATGCAGTCCAATGTGGTCTTCAGTTGCCAAAGAACTACATATTTAACTTTGATCTACATTACACATTATATAACACCATAAGGTTAAAATGCCAAAAATAATACAACGATTGATTTCAGCATAAAAGGTGCCACACATGCAGTAACATACAACCATTCAATTTATCACCAACTCCTGATTATGGTTCCATGAGTTATATGTTACAGAACATTGCATTTTTATGTTGTGAAATCCATTCTTTAATTTTTTGCGACATTAATGTAATTTTGTACTACCAACCTCATGTGTCAATTAAACAAGATCTGGAGAGTTGGATATTAACCTACTCTTTAGAATATTTCCTTGTATACAACCTTCATTTTTACATCCCATTAGATTATACTAATTTGGATCAGAATGCCCTTGAACACACTGCATATCTTTGTGGGTTTTGATTATTCCCTGCATAAGCAATCTGTACTATACTCCTTAAATATTATCTACACCAATATTTAACATACCCTTTATTATAGACATGCATCACTACCTCATTAATGCTCAAATCATTGCTATTATCCTGAGTCTTAGTTATTCTAAATCAAAACTACGCAATAGAATTGATAATTTAAATAAAAACATCTTATTCCAGTCTCAAAATTATTATAAAAGAATTGATCAATACTTGCAGTTGCAGCTCATTACTCTATATTTAAAAGTTGCACCTATTTTAGGCAAAAAACAAGAAATATAGAGGCAGATTAAAATTATGATTTCACACAGAAGGGATGCCCCATTAGATGAATTCGTAGCTTTTTCATTGGCTTATATTTGGATTTTAAGATTTAGCAATTGCAAGGGCATTTGGAATCAAATATTTACATGTTTGAAATGTTAAGGAATCTAAGTAAGTCAGCTCTACTTATTTCTATTGAATAATTTTGAAGAAATTTATAAAAGGATCTGACAAGAGTGTCCATACAATTTCTCGTCCTATGTTTACTGAAATTTAAAACCCATCCTAGCTGAGCCTCCATACCTCATATTCTTCAAACTCGTGCCCTTCAATCATGACAATGCTAGGTACAGCTTTTGGAGCAAGATGAAGCAAATCCTAAGCTTCTTCCCATGCCAACTTCAATTCAAACGCATCACCATTCTCCATGCAAAGTCTCTTATTCTTGGAACAAAGATTGCGACTTTTTTAATTTTTTGGTGTCAACAAGGATTGACTTGAACTATCTTTGGATTTGCCTCCAGCTTTGTCACTTTTATACCAACTAAAGCTTGTGCTTGGAGTATTGACTTGACCTGTCAGAGGCTCTGCAAATGATTCTTCTTTTACATTGACTGAAGGAAGTGTATAGCCTGAAAAAAAAATTGTACTTGCAGAGTTGAGGGCGCTACTGAAAAATGGCCCAATTCTTGATGTTGACGGTTGAACTTCCTAAAATAAGAAAAGAGGACATCAATGCATCAAGAAAATTGTTATGTGCTCTATTGTTCTAACAGAAATATTGGAAAAGCACCCAAATGCTATTGTAATAATCAATAAAGCACACAAAATAATAATATGAAAGATTAAATTGTATAATGAACATATAACCCAGTCAGACTTAAGACAAGAAATATGACATAACTTCACATTTCATTACTTTATAAGTCTAATAAGCAAGAAAGCCAACCTAGTTTAATATAGTATCAGAAGCCTTTCGATAACCCATGATAAGCTTTCCTTCTAGATCAATCTGGCTAAATGTTACTAGTAGAAAACAGAAAAAACATGTCATTTATCTAGACCAAAGCATAAAATCAAAGAAAAAAAGAGCATTGGAATCCATATTGTCAGATATATGAGCTCTAAGTAATGACATTTGAACTCTAGCATATTCCTGCCTATTATTTTGAGAACAAGATGCCTATTAGATCAACTAGTATCTATTGGAGGTTTATTGAGACAACTTGTGATGAGAACTTAGCACTTTGCAATTGATAGATAGTCAGCAAATAAGACATGAAATAATAATAGTAGTTTGTTTGTCTATTTTACAATTTTTTTTGGATTAAGGTGTCTCAATATGTTTATTATTTAATTATGTATTGAAGTTGCTATGAGGTTTTCACACCATCGCCCCATTGCATATGGGGACCCTCTTTTTGCTTTGGCACTAGGAGTAGTGGCTGTAAGTGGTCTTTGTTGGTAGCATTTTCAGGTCTCCAAGTCTAAGAGATGAGTTTGAGAAAAGTTAGAGATAAGAATGAGGGTTGGGCTAAGCTAATCAAGGTCATGAAGTTGAAATCAAGGGATTTGTGATGAAATGAATTTGAATCCTTAGAAAATCCTTGTTCTAATATCAAACTTGCTTTGAAAATTCAAGAAAAGTTGTGGGAGATACACTAATGGAGACACACTGATTCCTGAAACTGGCTAAGTCTGAAAGCGTTTAGAATTTCTCAAATTCTAAAATCTTTTTTAGAACTCCTATGAGCCTAAAACCACTCTCAAACATCTTGATAGTATTTATATGACATCTTGATCTAAGCATAAGAACAATGTGACTTATATGTATATGTTCTATTGTTGAAATAATTAAAAACAAGAGGATAATTTTATTATCAATGAACTCTTAAATAGAGTTTACAAATGCTAATAATAGTGTGAACAAAAAAGAAAAGTTTTCTTAATCAAGACAATGTCTAAAAATAGAACTAAATAAGCAAACTAAAAAGAAAGCATAAATGACCATTGACTAGATCTAGCTAAATATAGAGACTAAAAATAGTAAAATTTCTAATATTCTAGCGATTACATCAAGTTGGCCCCTAAACTTGATAAACTTTTCTGGATTGAGAGACTTGGTCAGGAGTTTGCAATGTTGTCCTTAGTGCATACATACTGCAACATCACGATTCCATCTTCAACAAGCTAGCAGATGTAGTGACAATGAACATTTGCATGCCTGGTCCATTCATGGAACTTCAGAACTCCCTCATTATCACAGAAGAGGGGAGTAGGGCTTGCTTGAGACATAGACAAATCAGCAAGCATCCAATAAAGACAAACTGCATTACAAGTTTATTTACTATTTCTTTGTATTCAATCTCAGTAGATAAGAGTGAATTTGTCTCATGCTTCTTGCTAGTCCATGTGACTTCACCTGTGCTCAAACTGAAAACATACCCAAAAGAAGACTTTCAATCATCAATAAAACCTCCCCAATCCAAATTTGTATAACCAATGACTTGAGCATCTTGACTTCTTCCATACAGAATGCCAAAATCAGGAGTGCCCTTCACATTTCACAGCATATGCTTCACAAAAACCCAATGTTCATCCTTTGGGGCTGTTATGAAGCAAGAAAGGTAACTAACAGCACGTCTGGTCTCAAGTCTAGTAGCAGTTGGATAGATAAGGTTGTCCACTAGTTGCCTAAATGTATATTCATTCTCTACTAGTGAATCTAATTTATGGTCAAGCCTAGTTGTCTTTAATAGTCATTCTAGAATGGTCCTCAAGCTATGTCACCATCTCGTTACAACTTTCTCCTTCAAAGGCCTTATGGATATACTTTACTCTGTCTATCCATCTTGATAATTCTTAGGAGAGAATTTATCTCTTCCCAATTCTTATGGGAGAGTATGTGATCAGAATCTTAATCCCTGTGGGAGGATTTCTTGGGGCTCTACTTGTCTCACAATTAACTTGGAGCAGCCTCCAACTATGATATTATCTACTCACAACTCCTCTCTCCTTAAGGCCTTAAGTATATCCAGCACTTCTTTAGAAGATTGTTCTACCTCTCCTAGGCCTTGAGAGATGAGATATTTTCCTTGTAGTGGGGTGCCCTCACAGTTCTCCTTTACTCGCTATGTAGTAGGGTTCCTAAAAGCATTTCTCCCCTAACTACCAGAACAATAGGGTGCCCTTGGTGGTTCTCCCTCATCTACCTCTGCAACAAAATCCCCTCGCAATTCTCCCTTAATCACAGAGCAGTAGAGTTCCCTCGTAGACTTTCTCCCTTAGCTAATAGTACTACAGTAGGGTGACCTAGCGATTCTACCTTTATTGTAGCCTTGGGAACATGCTAGTAAGAGTGTGTTGTTAGTCATTCTCCCTAAATTACTGCAATAACAGGCTCTTACAACAGTTCTCCCTTATTGCTACTGCAAAAGGATGCCCTTTGCAATTCTCCCTTCATTGCAACCCTTTTTTCCCTCATTTATATTATCTCTTTGAATATTTATTAATTATAATCCATATCAAATTATAAATATATTAATTAGTATTTTTACATTGTTGGATCCTTAGATTGTTGTTGCAGCTATGGTTGGACCTCTCCAAAGCTCCATATTCTTTCCACTCCATGAAAATATATGCATGTCTTCTCAATAAGGTCATCAATAAGGGTAAGAAAACTCAGAAATTTTATTCAATTCTTGGTTGTCCGTACAATTTCTATACTATTTCGTACATACCAATATAGACACTAGTCATATTAAAAGTAATTTACTTCGAGATTGAAGATGTTTGGTGATCAAATGCATATGGGGGGATCAGTTATGAAGTGTTTATGCAATTATTTTGTTCTGGTGATATGGTTAGAGGTCCTGTTGAACAGGCCCCAGATTAGTGACCCCAAAACCAAGGGTTTGTGGAAAATGTGTTGTGTAAAGGGTAGAACCTTAAAATCTTGAAAATCTATTGTTTCCAAAAGATTTGATATTGAAACTTAGGGAGGATGTATAGATCCCAAAAGGGTATCTTAATCAGGTTTTAGTTTCCATAGTTGTTTGGGAACTATTGGAGAGAAATCCAAATTAGTAACTGGTGAGGGCTACTAGCTTTAAGGCTAGATATGAATGTTGGGTAAGAGATTAGTTGTCCAAAATGAATGGATGGATGGAACATGGTGGAAAGGCCATGAGGAGATGATTCACAAAGGATGAATGAAGGTTGAAGCCTTGGAAGAAGTTATGGTGTTTGGGAAACTCTAAGTGCACTTGGGGTAGCCTGGAAGGTAAGTCCTTGAGGGGACATAGGAGTAAAGAGTTGTTGCTAAATGAATGGATTTGCTATCTCATATGAAGAAGATGGATACCACACACCACCTCTGCATCATAGACTAAGAGTGCATTGCACTTGTTATGGAACTTGGGAATGTAGTTTCTTCATGTGATGCATTGGTCTTGGGGATCAATCTCGATTGGGTGTCAATGTTGGGATTTCTCAACGAGAAGTAATGAAACTAGTTGGGATTCACTGGAGTGACCTTGGAAGATATAAGGATGAAATTTTTAGATGTTTAGGTTTTATTCACCATTTTACTAGTCACTTTGTGTCCCTGTTTCATCTAGAGATTGATTGGGACAAGATTCTCAATAAGGATTGGAGCATTGATCAAATTGGTACACTTGAGATCGTTTCTTGGCAATCCTTGGTGAAGGAAGGCTCATTCCTTTAATTGTGAACTTATTGGTTGGTTGCAGACCAGCCACACCACTCTGTAGTTTTCCATAATAGTAGAGAGTTGGCAAGTGCTTCTTGGCCAAGGCGGGGAGAGTTCATAGTCTCAGATTCGTGCAGGCTTCTTCCAGCCACTTCTGAGGCAATCTGGACTGAGGCATTACTCAAAATTCATTCTAAGTCTATAGGCCACCCCTATGCTTCGAATAGAGTGTTGAAATTGGTGATATCAAAATGTATTTCACAAATTCATGTTATGGGCAGCAGTAGTCGTGGATCATTTTAGACCTACCACATGCAAAGTGTCCATTTTATGTTAGTTTGAGCTTCACTTGGTTTCAAGAATACTATAATATTCTCTACTTAACAAGGCCAAACACATGAAGGTGGAAGCTCATCTAGCCTCACCCCCCTCCCCCTAACATCAATCTAAAGTACCTATTATCATCTAATTACATACTTCATTGATTCATTCATCCATTTATGAACCATAACATTCAATCAATACAATCACATAACATTCATTAATACACAATACTAATCAAGACTTCATTAAGATATAACAATATTCATTAACATAAGATAAAAATCAGTATTAATACGCATCATTCATACATAATTACTTAAAACAAAGTTCCTTCATTATCCAACAAGGTTTATCAAAGAAGATTTTTAAAACATCATTTCTTCTTTTTGTTTTTATGAGCTCTTTTAAGAAAAGAGCTCATAGGAGCATCCATATCTGCATCATTCTCCTCCTCTTCTGGCACGTGTAATGTCAAATTACAATGGCTCCTTCTCTTTGCAGGAGCAGGAGGCTGCTGCACTAAAGGGGGCTCTGTTGCAAGAACAAGAGACTGGGATAAATTGGCATACTCTTTTTCTTTTTTTAATTGTTACTAGTCTATAATTAAGTACTAGTACAACATAACATGCATTTTTCTTACCTAACAATGCCACATCATGTGCATTAACATTTTGATCCGCCGCCGCGTCAACATGTTGAACACTTGGAACATGTTCCACTCCTTCGACATGATGTTCAACATGCTCTGAAATATTCAAAAAAATATTATCATGAGTGATGGATTCATTTTGAGCACTGCACATGGAATATGAATCAATAAATTTGACTCAAATACTACACAGTTAAATCATGATAGCAATATCACAATATTTACTCTATGAGATTTGTTAGAACAAATGATGTATCAAAGTACAGAGTTGGAAATCATAATCAACTATCGATCAAAAGCTTAAAGATCCCTATTTTAAAATAATGAAAATGTTTCAGCAACCAGAGATAATCTTTAAAGTAGTGTTAGAGAAATAAGAACAAAACTATGTGAATGTTCCAAATCATATAATAAATTGCCTTTCCAATCTATAAACCTGGTTGTCATTGCTCAAGAATACCCTAAATACATAATACAAGAAATGTAAACTACTATGATTTAATAAACAACAAATAGCGAAGAATATATGAGCATAGAATATATGTTTGGATAAGACCATGCTTGGACAATAAATGGAAGGAGAAAATTTCATATTTATGATTGCAAAATTAATTTCCAATAGAAAATTAATACCTCCACCACTATAATGCACATTATGGCCTTCGTCACGAGCAGGTTCTATGGTAGGATATGAAGGCTGCAATAAAATGTTATGCACATTGTTATGTAGTCAATTTACGTTCAAAACTAATACCAAAAAAGAAAAGGATCAACTATTCAATTTCATTTACTTTTCATCTAACCAATTTACCTGTCAGATATCATTTGGTGAACTAGATTCTTGGGCAAGGATTATAGATTCTTTGCGTAGGCGTGCACCCATGACTTTATAGCCTTCCTTCAAGGCAAGTTTTCTATCTTCATCTGTGACCTCCACATTGAATTCTATGCCCTGTATTTTTTGCTTAATATCATCAGTTTTGTATGTATGGTTTCACTAAAAAAAATTGTTTGCAAC
The DNA here is from genome assembly GCA_028749045.1 of Cupressus sempervirens. NCBI lineage: Eukaryota > Viridiplantae > Streptophyta > Pinopsida > Cupressales > Cupressaceae > Cupressus > Cupressus sempervirens. The sequence goes on from CM053789.1 coordinate 326,432,054, forward strand.
ATTATATTAAAAAAATTTATTTCATATCATTGCTCCTACTTACAATTCGAGACTGGAGATTCATATAGCCACCAGAGCCAAGTTTGTGTTGGCCAAACTTTTCTAGTCTCGCTTTTGTAGCCACGGATGTGTCCTTCAATCTATGAACAATTTCAAACATCTTAGATTATATATTTACAAATATCAATAATTAGTGCATGATTACAATGTACTTAATACTATCATGACATACCTCTTTTTGCCCTGTGCTGCTTCATTACCTCTATCTTCACATAGCCTTTTCTCCTTTGCATCTTCTACTATTTCATTCCACTCCATTGGTGGAATCATAGCTGGACAATCATACTTTGGGTTATCCTTAAGAGCCCTTCTATATTGATCCCTCATAGTCTTTAAATGCTTTGCTGCTCTTTTGAGAAGTAGGCCATTGCAAACATGTCTTTTCCAAATTTCTCGTCAAAAGATGCAATGAGCTGATTTTTTAATTCCACGGTTTGTAAATTCCACCTTTTTAAAAACAAATAGATTGTTAGATCAATAGCTTTAATATATTACAGTAAATGAAAGAAAAGAAAATTTATGTATAAATGATATGAAACTATGTACCTTTTACGTATGGTGGGTCCGAATAGTCTCAATGTCATATGAAAAAGATGATCAAAGAAAACATTATTACCTACAAAAACATAAAGGATTTATCAGTCCAAAACGAGTAATATAAAAATAAATTAAATTTACACTTTAAATAAAAAAAATTTTAAAGCACCTAGAAGCTTTCGTTCTTTTAATGGAAACATAGTTTTCTTATTCAGCAATAATGTCCCTTCATATGAACCAGTACTAATCACATGAACTGCTCTAGGAAATGGATCAACTTCAGCAGTACTGCTCTGTGCTAGTCTGTCAACTGAAACATTGTGACAATTAAAGTAGACACCAAATGAATTAAAGAATACTTATGGATATAATCAAATTGAAGAAATTGACTAGCAAAAATGTTTTTTCATTAGGTAGTCAGATTTACAAAAATGCATAAAGTTGCATATAAAAGTTGCTGACAACTTTTTAAAATGTTGCTCAGTATTGTTTAAAAATTGTTATTGTTTGTTTTAAGTTGGGGAATGGCTACTTGGTTGTTCCAACGGTCCGATAGGCCTCTATATATATCATGTGTGATCTCAAAAGGCGAGGGAGATCAAGTTGTAGTCGATGCTTGGACAAAATGAATAAAAAACCTCTGATTTACTGGTAATTTTGTTGTTACACTGGGTTGTACGGTTCTGTACGGTACTGTTATGATTGCTAAGTGTGTGGCTTAGTTGTAGGGGTGTGTTCATAAGTTTTTTTGCTTTGATTTGACATTAATTCAAAAAGTAGCACAAAATCTTGCCTACGTAGTACAATATATGTATGTATGTATGTATGTGTGGTGTGTGTATGCATGTGTTTCTGTGTATGCAGGCTTCTGTAGACATCATTTAAGCACTGATTTGCTACTTCATTGTTCATCAACTTGTACAAATACATTACAAAATTTAGCAAAACAAGGTTTTACCAGTTCTAGTGGGTATAGATGAGGATGTTTGCGTGGCCCTTGTTGCTGACAATGCAGTAGGCAATAGTGGACCAACAACCGAAGGAGGATTTCGCACATCATCATGAGCTGAGGAATACAATATTGTTAGCAAAGACATTTGCAATGGATAAAGATCAAATGGGATACTAGCTAGAAATGTCTACAAAAAAGGAAAGTAACTGTTATAATGTTGATGAAAATAAACAAAGTGCTACTGACACAAAGGTTGTGTGCAATGACCATCACCATGTTCACCATGTGATGTCACAAATGGCACAAATGTCTATACAAGTACACATAAAATTAGAGATCAAGATCCATAAGATAGTATAAAATATTCATATCTATTGAACTTCTATTATTGCTTTAGTCGAATTACTGCTTACCTGCAAAGATTGGATTCTACGGCCCAATTTTGTTCTCAGTGCCTCTTTCTCCTCACTTTTGTCACCCTCGATGATAATGTTAACAAGTTCATCAGTGTATCTTTTCTTGATTTTTTGGGTGATGAACACAGGGTCAGTACTAAGGGCGATGTTATGTAGATATGAAGCCCGTATTTCAGATCGCATTTGATCAGCGGTCATTCTAGCTTTTTCCTATCATTTGTGACATTAAATATCAGTAAAATTTCATCAAAACAACTCCAAAGCCACAAAGAAAAGAACATAATGATACGACATTTGTTTCTATATTAACATTAAAATTTACAATATTTAATGTTTACCTCTACTGAAGGTGTCTGAGATGGTGCATCCATATTGCCCTGTGAAAAAAATTAGTAAGTCTCAGAAATCAACAGCAAAATTAAAGTAATAGACTTACCAAAAAAAAAAATATTAATAATAAAGTAGATTTTATATGTAAATCATTTGTCTTAAGTTAAAAATTTAGTGTAACTAATGTGTATATCTGAAAAAAAATTGACATGTTCTACTTAATGTTTATATGTGCAGATATGGTTTAGAAAGAAAAGTTTGGTCGTACAAGACCCCATCATATTTGACATTGATCCTAGCTGGACATTTCATTGATCATCATGATCTTCATCCATGTCATCATCATCATCATCATCACCATCATCGTACTTGTCACTTTGATCATCGTCGTCACCACCACCATCTTCTTCGCCATCATCACCATCTTCATCGCCATCATCATCATCTTCATCACCATCATCATCATGACCATCATCGCCATGATCATGATCGTCATCAACATCATCATCATCATTATCACCATTATCGTCAGCATGACCAAAATCATCACCATCTTCTTCATCTTCACCACTAGGTAACTGTTGTTCCTGATAATCATTTACTTCCTCTTCAGCTTCTTCAATTTCTTCTTCTTCGATCACATTATACTTTACCGGCCTTCCTCTTGGGTCATGTCTAACAAAAAATGACCAACCTGGTTTCTGTAGAACACCAAAATAAAACACTTTCTTGTACTGGCTTGGAAGAACATAGGGCTCATCTCCGACTGGCTCAAATGACCTTGTATTAATCATAGTAAATCCACTATCATGTTCAATAATAGTCCTATTAGGATCATTTCGATTCAGTCATAACCTGAACCATTTGATGAAAAATAGAACTATTTTGAATGAATTAAAGTCGCACTCAAGTATATCATCCAAAATGCCATAGTATCAATTTTTAGATCGTTGAGGATGTACGTCAGTTCTAGATGAAATATTGGTGACCGCGAAGACAACACTGATCCCGGAATCACATGTTTTCTTCATTTCATCTGACTTTTTTGTGCAGAATTTATAGCCATGGTAGTACATAGCTTTGTGGTGTTTGACCTGCAATTATTCAAACATGTCAAGATTATTTGCATCAATCTGTGAGTTGATATTAAACTTATGTGTGATGATTAGTAATCTTATGCGTACCTTTGTATCTCTTAAGCCATATATTAGATCAAGTACCATTTGTGTAACATTGGAATCTCCATTACGATGAGCTTCTTTAACAAATGATACAACACCATCCCATGTTAATGAGCGACCATTTTCTTGAGACTGCTCAATCCATACCGTCATCCAATCAAGATTGTTTGCAATATACAAGTGTAGTGCATCCCACTCACGACCAACTATAAAGAAGACAATTACACTAGTTAGAAACAACTTATATATATTGATGATGAATAATAATTATTAAACTACAAAAAAAAACTTATAATTACCTCTCACCCTCCTCAATCTACCTTTCCCCCTCAGGTACTCCCCTTCGAATTTGTCATTAGAGTTGGGATCCCAAATGCGATCTACATGGATATTTGCTGCAAACTTTGGAAGATATTCAGTAATGTACACCATGGTCTGGTATATCATATATCCCTCTATCATAGAACCCTCAGGATGTGATCTTTGTTGAACCAAGCCCTTCATAAATTTCAAGTGCCTCTCAACCATCCACATTGATCTAGCTTGTACAGGTCCACACAATTCAATCTCCTCAACTTGATGTATGAGGTAGTGTTCTTGAGCATTGAAAAAGGTTGGAGGTAAACACTTTTGCATTTCACACATAAGCTGTGGAATTTTTCTCTTCCAATATTTTATATCTTTTTTGTCAATTTCTTTAGATGATAACCACCTAAAAGAGATTCAACACACAAAACAACATAAACGAGATTTCAAATAAAATTATACAATAGATTTAACAGAAAGCTACAAATCTAAGAAAAAACACTTCTAACCTTGTGTATTTTCCAAGATCATATATAACTTGTTTAATACTGTTGTCAAATTGTTGTGGAAGGGATAGAGGTAGGACGAACTACAATCATTAAAAATGATCATTTCAATATATTATTAAATAATGCAATAGGTAGTACATTCAATCTTACAAATATACTGTAAATAGAGAACATGACTTACCTTGACGAAGGTATGCCAATCATGTGTTTTCAACCCAGGCCCAAAATCACCTTTCTTTGATAGAAGAGTGCTTATATTTTCAGCAAATCCTATTGGAAATTTTTTTCTTTTTATGACTTCTTTTAATGCATCACTCTGTTGCTCCGTTAATAACAAGGGAAGGGCGCTTGTATTTATGTAGTCTTCATTGCTATTTGATTCAATGGAAGCTTTTAGTGCATGATTGGATTCATGAATGTAGGTACAAATTTTTGCAATTTGTTCTCTATCACACCTTCCATCCAACATTTTCCATAGTGTCTTTGTTACATTCTTTCCAATATGCATAGCATCAAACAAATGCGCAATTGGGAGATCATTGTAGTATGGTAACCTACTAAATTGAGTAGGATAACTTTTCATTCCTCTAGGAAGTTGGTCATTGATGCCTTGACGACCTTCACAAGAATCAATTACAATGTTAGTAAATATAAGACAATATCAAAATACAAATTTTAAACTTTGGATGATAAATTGGATATTACCTCGACAATTTAGTCGATCATATTCCAACTTCCATAAATGAGGTGTCATTCTTAGTGGCCTTGATGATGTCTCTTCTTTCCCATTGAAAAGATTTTTTTAGGCAATTCGATACCTATGATTATTGTGGAGAAAGTGTCTAAACTCATCAAACACCTGCTTTCTTAAAGTTCTCGAATGATGAGATTTCATCTTCGGACCACAAACTGGACATGTGAATTTTCCCTTTGTCTAAAGACCTACAAGATCATGTAGAAGTGGATCATGTACAATTATCATGCACAACTTAAACATTTTATAGTAATGTGTAAGCACTATAATAGACCAAAAATGTGTGATATTAACAATATAACATACCACAAAAATGAGTTAACCCAGGGGCATCATCTATTGTCCATACAAGCATTGCATGGAATTGAAATTGTCGATGTCCTATTGGTCTAGAAATGTCATACATAGTGATGCCATTCCATAACTTCAACAACTCGTCAATTAGGGGCTCAATATACATGTTCATATCTTTCACTTCGTATTTACCTAGCAATTGAATGAACATAAACGTTACATTATTATTATGACCATTTTCATGCACTATTTATAAATTAATTTAGATAACTATAAAATGATAAAAATACCTGGCACAATCATTGACAAAATTATGTGCTCCCTCTTTATGGACATCCAAGGAGGAATGTTATTATTAATAACAAAAATAGGCCACACTAAGTAAACAAATCTCATATCTCCATATGGATTGACACCGTTCGCTGCCAATGAAAGCTTCAAATTACAAGGTTCTTCTTTAAAGTGTGACCATGTTTCTTCTATCTCTTTAAATGCAAAACCATCGGCAGGCATTCGCATAATGTCATCCTGACTTCTATTGCGTGCATGGTAATCCATAAATTGTGCCAAGGTAGCACACCTAAATAACTGTTGAAGACGTGGAATAATGGGAATGTACCGAAGAACCTTGTGAGGCACTTTTTTTGTTATTTGATCTGACCAATATCTACTACTATGACAATTAGGGCATTTGGCTGCAAATTCATATTGTTTATGATATAGAATGTGATCATTGGGACATGCATGTATTGTTTGATACTTCATTCCAATTTGATCCATAATGTTAGATAATTCTTGGTATGAACGAGGCAAAATGTTTTATGGTGGTAACAAAAACTCACTAATCAACCTACAACAACAAATATGCATTGTTAATATATTGAATAGTAATTGTATGCTAACATTGAAGATGACAAAAATGACATACCTTAGCATACGTGACATTGCTACATTGGATATACCATTCATAACCTTTAAGTTCACCAACAACACTATAGCCGAGAGTAGAGTTGTTTGGGAGCCTTCGTATAAGGGCTCGTGTGCCTTCTCAAGTAAAGGTATGTCAAGACCATCTTCATCATCATTATCAAATTTGCTAGTACCATCATTGTGAGCCTCTTCATCACCTGCCCCAATACCATCTTCTTCAATCATGTCCTCTAGCATATTATCATCTTCTTCCATGAGAGTGTTATCCTCAACTTGGATATTCACACCTCCATGTTCCTCCAGTAGGAAATCCACATCTAGCAATGGATGAAAATCATGGCCCCCTTCAACATGACCACGTTGGCTACAATGACTCTGGGCTGTTGTGATTAGAATTTTTCGAGTCTTTAAGCCTTTACACTTCTTGCAAGGACAATAACATTTATTAGGTTTTCTTCAGAACTGAGCCCACAATGCAGCCATTGTCTCATTTTGTTCAGCGTTCATATTATCAAGCGTGGTCTTTCTTCACAAGAAAATATATCTACAAATAAATTGGATATGTTTTGATTAATGTTTATATCTGCACATATGGTTTTTCTTGATTAATGTTTTCAAATGTAACTAAAATGATCCTATAATTTCTAGAAGGCGTAGATGTTTGGTATGTATAATTTTCACATGTTCAGTTGATGGTATAAATAGCTATGTAGTTCGTACTTCTAGCCATCTTAAGCTAGGCATTACTTTCTTATGTCAATCATATTGCCTGAATTGGGCATAGCAAGTTAGCAAGAACAAGGCACATCAAAATCCTTTAAGAGCACTCAAAAGTCTTGGCACTAATTAGTGGATACTCGCTGTAACAACTTGGTCATCCATTGCTATCTAGGATCTTAGTCATCCATTACTATATTAAGAAAGATATTGGCAAATATTGTAGTTTGATGTGCACCAATATGAGGAATTAGAAGATAAGGAATCACATTAAGAAGTCAAATGATATGAAGGTATCGTGTCGATACCAGTGAAAAATTAATTCAATCAAATAAAACATATTCATATGGAATTATTGACTAAGACCACTCTTAAAGAGGAGAGATCCACTTTTAGAGTAGGCCTCTAGTGTTCATCATTTACCTTGACATCCTAGTAGGTGCTTCCAGGTTTACCAAGACACAAACAAATATGTTGCCATGCATCCTCTTTTGAATCTAGAAATTTTGTATGAACCTAAGATCCACGATTGTTATTATGAAAAAAATGATGGAACGATGTGGAAGCATTGAGAAAACATTTTAACATAGCTTCTTCCCCAAAAATCTCACATTGAAGCTCAAATGAAGTTTGAAAAATGTCCTCTAAAACAAATATTTGTACAAAAATAAATAAAAGAATGAAAATTTCGTCATTTAAGTGAAATGATATCACTATAACATAAATGCCTCATAAAGTCCATTTACCACTTTGTTAGGGTATTGAGTGCAAAGACGGCTTCAAAGGAAGAACTTGATGATTCAAGGTTCATCCAAAATATTAAGAAGAAGAAAATCTGCTTGGATAACATTTCGAGTTAAGAGAATGAGGGGAGTGGCGAAGGCTTAAGCAAGTCTCCATACAACAAAGGTAAGGCAATGGCTGCACCAAATGAAGGTGACTTTGGATCAATTGAACCATATGCCAATTGACTTACCCTTGAAGAAGGCTCATACATTGAAGATGGAACTAGTAAGCATACAGATTTTATAGATGAGGCCAATGCTATAGAAAATAGAGGGGAGGCTTCATCAAGCAGTGATGATGGATCAAACAAAAGAGTAGAAGGAAGGGAAGAATTTTTTTTTCCATGTCATATTCCAGAGGAAATCTTGACCTTGATATTTTGCAAAATTCCTCTCCACACTGTTCCAAATGCAAATAGTTTCTACTTCATAGCAACGTAATATTTTTGGATCTGCTTACTTTCACAATCTATGGGAGTAGGGCAATGCACAAAGGTGGCTGGTGATGGAACTTTATGATGAAACCATTGGATCTTCCAAAGGTCTTTTTTTCTATGATCTCAATAGAAGATGAAGGTACAAGCAGATATTTAATGAAGACTGGAGATGTAGTGACTTGCAGTGGTGTCTAAGAGCTAGAGATGGAGGCCTCTTGGCATATAGCTATAAGAGAAATGGGAACCTTCAAGTGGTCAATCCACTGAGTATGCAGTCCCATTATATTGAAGATGTAAGATTGAACAGAGAAACCAAACTTTCATATTACATAAAAGATTATAATGATGATGTGGCTGTTCATCTCAACTGTGATCCCAAGACAAAAACCTATTAGGTAACCCTTATAATTGGAAATCTTTACCTTGTCAGAAGAAAGAAATTTGTTGTTCTGATTTATAAATCTGTGAATAATAGAAGGGAAATAAGAGATGCTCCCTTCGAGAAAAGAAGGTCTTATGACTATATGCCAATTGGCTTTTTACAAGTATTTTCATGCAGAACCAAAAAATCTATTGGGTTTCTAAAGATGGGACATATGTCTTTGTCTGTGATTTGAATAGAGATGGCAATATCAAGTATCTCTGGGTTCTACCAAGGACGCAAGGTAAACTGCATCCGATCTTGGGAATTTTAATGTACAATGGAAGAATTATAATGGTTTGTAGTGGTGAGACATGATATCCAAATACTCTTATTTTTAATGAGCTTGGGGAGATCTGGAGATTTAAATATGAACTAACTGTAGCTTCCAAAAAAAATTTTTTTGGAATAACTGTTGTAAATCTATTAGTACTATCAACTTGATCTGTGGCTAATACTTCTTTAGAACTCTCATTCTACTCTAGTATTAGTGAAGCAACATAAATTCCCTCTAAGCTTGGCCTTCGATGCTACTTAAATAATAGAAGATGATGGTTCATATTATTATATGCAAAATTGGTCTTTGGTCAAGCTCCACACATTATTATTGCACCCTCATCATAGTCACCACATCAACAACACCTTTGATTTCTGAAAATACTTCTCAAATAGAGGAGTAACTATATTGCAGATTTTGTACAGTATCACAGAAAAGTTCTAAATGCACTTATGTAGGGCCAACTTTCATGCAACATAAAATGAAGTAATGTGTAATTCGTTGTCTTAGATTCTATCATCAAGATACAGAGTTAGAATAGAAGAATTCTTTTACATCAACATTTCAAATCCCATTTTGTCATTAGTATAATATAGAGTCAGAGATAAACATTTCTAGATTAACATTTTAAATCACATTCTATCGTCAGTATAATAGAGAGTTAAGGGAGAAGAATTTTTTTGCATTGACATTTCAAATCAGATGCTTGTATTGCATTGGCATAAATTGAGAATCCATCATCAGAATAATAGATAGCTTGAAAAGAAGATATGTTTTTTAATAACTATCTAAAGCCCTATTATATAACTAGGATATTACCGAGGTTGCGAATGAGAACTTTTTGCATCAATGTTTCAATTGTATTGTATTTTCTGTGTCAATACTTTGAATCATCCTCTGATTTTTCATCCAAATAATAAAATCCTAAATAAAATAATAAATCACTTTCTTCCTCTAGTCCATCATATCATCCTTCCAAAACTATCTCATAGAATATAATCCTCTTCAAATAATGTTCCAAATTTGTCACAATCATATTAATAGTCTAATGTCTTGTTATTAAGAGATAGAAAAATATATGCTTGAACATATTGTACATTCTATTAGATAAACATCACAAAATGTTTAAAATGTAATTAGTTTTATGTATAAAAAGTAAATTAAAAGGAAGCACATAAGTAGTTGCACTACTTACAAATATTAAAAAAATACATTGCTTTTATTTGTGTAATCTTATAATCAAATTATAGGGGCCAAAGTATTTGATTTGTGTATTCATTTGCATTTCGTTATGGCTCAAAATATTTTTTTCTTTTGATTTCCTAAAACCATTAAGATGTTATCAAAGATTGTACATTTCTGCTTTCCCCTATCCAACTTATTTCTGATGGTTTGCAATGCTTGGTGGTGTGATGATTTTCTGCTCTATAAAGTAACTCATAATTGATCTCAATGCTTTCTGGTCAAAAAAGTTACCGTGCTTATCATGTAATTTTTAATTTCTTTTTGCAAGATAAGTCTGCTCTATCTTTCTATCTATAATGAATGCTTGAATGCCAAACAAGAATATAACGTTTTTGATACGAACCTGTGAATGATTGATAAGTGCACAGAAATTATGGGAAGTGTGTGTTGTTGTATTGCCATGTTCCAACTAGGAAAAATGTGGTTGGCACACTACATTTTACAATGATTAATGGACCAGCTGAATGAGAGTACTTTTTAAAATTTTCTTGTCTAGGCACCAGTCTAATAGGTATCTCACAGACAATTAAGTATTATTCTCAGTACTTGAGATTAATGGAGAGTTCAATCTGGTCTGTTTCTGAGAAGGGAAAAGATTTTTTTTTTCTTTAAGGCACACCTTGATTTCCATGTCCAATACAATGGTAGATAGAGCACCTGACACATAGTACCTATTGAAAATATGCAAGGACTCTCCCTTTCTCTAATTATATAGTGTTGATCATTTTCTTGCAAAAGAAGTCTAGTCCATCTTCCACTCGATGTCGAATGCTTGGATTCCAAGTAAGTTTCGGTGCATTTTTTCTATTATTGTGGGTCTTCATAAAACTTACAAATATTCCTTATAATTACAAATGGGTGGGAGAAAAGGGAGAGACCTTCACTTCGCCTCCATGTCAGCAGGAGAAAGACAAGCAGTGTTAGGTCAAGGACACCCAAGTGACTCCTGAAGGTGAAAACCAGAAACAAGAAGAGAACTATCTCACCCTAGAGAAGCTTTAAGAAACTAAAGGAGAGGCAAGAGATTATTGAACAAAGATTTGATGATGTGGCCAAGTTTGTGGTAGGGTTATGCACTCGATAACTAGGAATCTTCACCTGCTTCATGCTGAAAAATAAGGCCTCACTACTACAGTGGGGGTGGACATCACTAGTTCTATATATATGTTCTTAGCTGATGATTGGTTGTAGCTATTGTTAGACAAGTGGGAGGGAAAGGAGACAAATCAAAAGAAATATCTCTTCTCTTCATTTGGGATTTTGTTATATGTTTTTTACTGCAGAACTTGGCTCAAGTGGGCTATGTTTGTGGTACTATATATCTCAAATGAAAATCTACACATCAAACAATATAAAATATTGACTAAAATCTTAATGAACTTAAGAAATTTTAAAAATTTAAATGCATGATGTGTCACTTTAATGTTTTATGGTATTTTTGCCCCCACAAATTTCATCATATACCTAGCTAAAATAGTTTAGTAGATGACCACTATAAAACTCCCTCACCACTTTGTTAGGGTATTGAGCAGAAAGATCACTTGAAGGAATAACTCCATGATTCAAGGTTCAAGAAAATGAGAAATGTCTAGTACAAAAAAAGGAAAACATTGTATAGGGTGCATATAAATATATTCAAAACAAGGCAAGAAATGTCAATCTATAAAACAAAACTTCAACTTTCCTTTGTAACACTGGAAAGGAGACTCTTCAACATTTCTAGCTGTTATTTGATCCTTTCATGCCGCCTTCTTTCTAAAATCTCTTTCAATGTGATGCTATTAAACCCTTTTGCTGCGTACTCTTGGCCACAAATTGCAGTGGTAGAAAATGGTTTAGTGAAACACACAAGGAACATTTAATTGGAGATCCATGAGACATTCAAATCCATGCCATAATCTATGACATCAAACAATTATCACCCCGCTACATTGGAGTCATTTCACACATTTACATCTAAGAGCCAAGTTCCATGGTCAACCATTGTATACATTGCTCTGAGTCAGGACTCATTGATACAATCTGAGCTAACTGTCACATGAACACATTGGCATTGTAGTCTAAGTATTGTGATCTACTCTTAATCAAACATTGGATTGCCAATTTTTGGCATGCACTTTAAAGTCTGACAAAATCGCTTTCAAGCTTAAGCAAACGGGTGACATAAATCTCGATACTTCTTTGAAAATATTTTACTCCTGCTAACTTTGTGAATCTAGTATATTGTAGATCTCTCTCAAATCTACCAAGGTATTATCAGCAATGCATTTACTTCTGGCATAAGCCTTGTCCTTCTATCAACCTTTGTATTTGCATCTAGAAAGTAATGTGCTTGAAAGATAGGTGGGCTGAAGTCCGCTCTTATAGATCCAGGAAGAGAAGATTAAATTTCCTTAGTGGGAAAAGGAATAATCCCCCAACTAGGTTTCTTATGTGCAATGGAGGCAGGCGATCAAGGAAATGATCTAACTCCTTCGACCCACTCCAGAATGTAGAAATATTGGATAATAAATCTCAACTAAACCCATCTTCCCATAACTGCAAAAAGAAGGAGTCCCCAATGCACGAGTCTTCTAGGTCACGTGGTAACAATAAGATTAGGGCGGCAAACATAATGTTTTTCCAATTTTTTCTTAGTGTGAGCCCGTGTTGGTCAAAATTTCGACCAAAATAGGCTCATCTTTAACTAAAGCCATCACAATTCAACCAAAATTACCCCAAACTATCAGATCGTCAAAAGTTTTGGTCAAAAATTTGAGTCAAATGTACTAGTGAGAAAATGTATGTTAATTATTTCCATCTGAAAGAGTATGTTAATTAGAGAAGGATAACTTATCAACAAAACCAAAATGTTGAATACAAAATATCTACACAAAAAATATCCAGCAGTGTATCTACAAAAATTAGAATTGCTATAATCTGACACATTTAAACCTAGAATATACTGACTACAATTGCATTCAAAATAGTGAAATATTTCAACGCATCCTTGGTCTTTTGGTGATTTTGAAAGTTGAAATCATCCATAACGTAAAAAAGAAAATAATAAGTGATTTCCTTCTTATGATAAGTTTGAAGTACTCACATTTATTTTAGTTATCTCTAAAATCATTTATTTTCTAGAGATCTCCCTATGTTCAAATGATTTCATATGGAATGTGGGGATGCCAGCTGGCGGCCCTAAAATTCTATGGTGTTAGATATTACAGGGCTCATATGATCAGCATTAAACATTAAACGATTAAGCAATAAATGATTGAGCAAAGCCATTGGATTAAACTAAAATGTTTGTGTTTGTAATGAAGAAAAGAAACATGCACCCACATGCTTCGACTAATTGTGTACCAACAAATGCTTTGGTAACTTAACACTACCACATGTAATACAAAGGTGACATTATTTGTGATCTGCTTGGTTTGTTCAAGGGATTTCAAATAGAGATGAAATATATGCATACAATACCTAGGTTAGTTGTGGAGAAGTATACAGATATAAATTGCTTTATGGTTGAAACTAATTTGGCATACATGGAGGTTATTGATCCTAGAGAGATATTTATTCACCATTCTTGGTTATGAGGTTAGCCAAGAATTTCTTGAAAAACATGTTGAGGTTATGTTGGTCTCACCTAGAGATAAGGAAGCATAAAAATGGGGGACTTATAACGAGAAATTTAGAAAAGGGAATAATTATACAAATGATCTAGAAAAATGAAGGTAGAGAAATTTGTGGAAAATATTAGAAAAAAGGAGGGCATTATCAAGGAATAATGGGAAGTGATGAAGAAGGGAAGCAAAGTTTCAATAAAGGTTCAATTGGGAAGCACAAGCATAAAACCAATCAAGGACAACATTACGAAGAGTGTAGAGGTGGTAGACACACTTGATATTTTGGCAATAAAAGTTGAGGTTACTCCTCAACCTCACAAGGTTACAAGGAGATTGGACTCCTCCTAATGCTAAGCTAGAAAAACTAGCTAAATAGGGACCTACAAGAGCTACAAGGAAGAAGGCAAAGGCATAATGATATAGGGGCATCCAGAGATTCCAATTATTTTCAAGATCTTGGATTCTAATGCACTTTAAATGATTATTTTAATAATGTTGGGATGAGTCTTAGTTTTATATAGCTAATTTAATGATGTAATTGGGGGTTATAAGTTAAGAGTTTCGAATAAACTCCAAGATACTTTACTAGTATCTTTAATATATTTAGAATTATAATGAGTCAGGTGTGGGAAGTTAAAAGTCAGTTTTAAGAATTAGTTATTGGGTTACCTTCTTTTGAATATCTTTAGATATATGTAATTAAAGAAACCTGAGAGGAATATATATAATTTTTTTGAATAGTAGTAGTATGAGAAGATTTGAGAATCAAGGAATGTGGAGAAATGATGTAATCAGGAATGGAATAATGGTAGAATTTAATTCTATTTAGATCTTTTGTTTCTTCATTGTTCTTATGCACATTTCTATGTTCTTAAATTTTTGAATCATCATAGATGGAGTAAACAAATTTTATGGAACTATATTGTATTCAAAACCTGCGCTAATTGCTATTTAGTTTGAAGATACTAAAGCTATCTATAATTTCTCTATTCTTACCTTGGTGGTTGGTCATGATGAGTATGAAATGGTTTAACAATAGTTTAAAAGAGAGTTGTGATTGAAGTCATCACCAATTACAATACAATTTCAAAGATCTCAATTTCGTTTTGCTCCAAGTCAATTCTTGGTATCGGTTATTGGTTTCAAGAAGTTAAATGTTTGAATATGAAATTGGGGTATGCTTTATGATACCAGTTTCTTTTTCAAGATTTGGTTTTAGTTCTACATCAGATTTAAATAGTCCCAATCTGGGAACAATAGCAGTCTAGGTTAATTTGAGATCATAAGAGTGTTGTTATCTAATGAAAGAGGATTCTCTACACATATTAAAAGAGACAAAACCCATGACTACACTGGCAAGGGTCTATAACTTTATCAGCATTAAGTGATCTGGCATGAATGCCACCAGCATCAATGTGAAGAGGTTCAAACTTGTGAGCACATTGGATAAACAAGGGTACAATTGATGTAGATAAGTTTTATTTGTGAATAGAATCTGTATTGAAGAAAATGGGGTACATAATTGTTGTATCAGTTTACACAAACTCTAGCATAGTTTTAATTGTGTGAATTATTTTGAACTGTCTCTTTTCTATAATTTTGCCATTCTTTCACCCATTGGCTAAATGGTTTCTTGAAGACTCTACAAGCTTAATTTTTATGAAAAAAATTAAAAGCGAAACATAGGGAAAAGAGGCACTGAATAATTGAGGAGCTATAGTCAAAAGAGAAGCCAATATAGTGGGGCCACCAGTATCACAATTGCTTGAAGGCTTGTTCGAACTGGCAGATTCTCATTTTATGGATAAGTGTTGAATAGAAATTATTATGTAATTGTGAGAAGCAAAGAATCCATTATCAGCTATCTCAATAGCTTTTTGCATTATGATGTAGGTGATGGATGCTTAAACAAGGGAATAGAAATTGAACAAATGTTAGATGAACTGGCAGACTCTCTAGAAAACATTAAAGCTATGGTGATGGAAAACTGGTGCAAGCTAGTGGTTGATCACCTTTGCAGGGGGTCAGCTGAATCAAAATTGGAAATGGCAAAAGCTCTTGCAAAATTTGATCTTGATGACAGCCGTAGAGAGTCATTAATTGATACACATGTAATAGAGGCTTTAGTTGACATCCTGAAATCGAGGCAACCTGAATCAAAGCATGCATCTCTTAAAGCTTTGGAAAACCTTTCATGCCAATCCAAAGCATCAAACATGCAGTTGGGGAATCCACCATGAAGCTAGCCAATGGCTAGAAGATCACAGCTTAAAATAGAGGTGTCTAGCAGTGAAAAGAAAACTCGCAAACCAATAAATAGAACATCCACGCAAGGCATGTAAGGTGGGAGCTGCTAAGGAAAATTATATGTTACAAATTCCAATCACATTGAAGATGATGTGCTGAACAACGAAAAAGAGGAGATATAACAGAGATAGAACCTTACTATTCCGGAAGAGGTTGCACTGAAGCTGCCAAATGTGGCACGTAATCTTCAAACCCTTCCTCTACATGTAATGGCGCCACAAAATGCAGTATCCAACCAACATTAACCGCATAGCCTTTCTTTCAGTCATGCAAGACTGAAATTAGGGTGCGGCAAAGACTTGTTTTTAATTTTGGGAAAGTGTAAGTTCATGTTGGTCAAAATTTCAACCAACACGGGCTTCTAGTTAAAAAATTTATATACATTGGCGCTGCAAAGACCTTGTTTTTAATTTTGAGAAAGTGTAAGTTCGTGTTGGTCAAAATTTTGACCAACACAGGCTTCTAGTTAAAAAAATTATATACATTGACTGCATAAAACGACCAATTTGACCCCCTTTTTTTAGATGGTTGAAAATTTTGGTCTAAAAATGGGGTCAAATGTACTAGTGGCTACTTGCTCATTGGGGAAATGCCCCTTGTACAGTTGCCTAAGTACCTTTGGATGTTTTATCTGGTGACTGCACTCCTCCTCATAGTTGGTAGAGAGGCTAGAGTAGTTCTACTCACTGCTCAAAGATTCTCATATTATAGCTTCATTGTCGCTCTCCCAATGGTAGCTTTGGTGGTCATTTTTGCTTGGCATCACCTCCTTAGAGGGTAGGCTTAGGTTGGTCCCTGATGGCTCCCCCTACTGCTACTGATGTGAGTTGGCCAACTACTCACCGTGACCCTAAGTGGGTGTTCCCCTAGCTAGATCTTTCCATTTCTCCTCCTAGGACCAAGGAAGATAAAGATAAAGACAAAGAAGCTATTGCTATAGACAGTTGGGCTCCCCTTGAGCCAACCACATACCCCAAGGAATTATGGGGTTCTAATGACAAAGACCCTCCTTCGGCTGGCATTGCTCTTGCAACCTAAAGTTTTTATTTGGGTAAAAGTACAAAGTTGTCACCTTTCAAGTTGACTTGTCAGAATGACTAAATTTGAGTATTTGTATCTAAAACTCAATTTTCTTCAAACACATGACTTGATAAATTAATTTTACATAAGTTATATATGGTCTCACACTTTTTCAATTAGAAATGTCTATTAAATGCATGTTTTATACTAGTTACTATCCAATTACTAAAGAAATAAAATTATTTCAGAAAATTGACGTTTCAATGACTCTTACTATTTTTTTAAATACTTTTTAATAACATATAAAACCATTTTATAGAGCTCAAAGTCATGACTATTCTCATATATATTTCATAGTGTTTTAATTAGATATAGTATATTGTAATTAAAAAAATTCTAAAAGTATGTATTTTAACAATAGAGAAGATGTTGGTTTTGAGAAAGAAAAAATGTTAAATCATATCAAAAAAATTTAAAAATTATATGACGTTCTAGAGGAGAAAGTCATCTTCTAGAATCTATAATTTTTCTTTTGGTTTGAATACATTTATTTTGAAAAATGTGGTGGGAGATGAACATTATCAATTTGAATAAGTTGAAATTTGAATTGTTATAAGAGAGAAAATATAGGTCTAAAGCCAATTTTTATTTTTGATTGTTCTAGCTACATATGTTATCTATAACATAGTCTAAGATCAAAGGGAAATGATTTTATTTCCATGTCATTTTGCGGTGGGAACTAGACCCCTAATTTCTAGTGTTTTTCAACAACTAAAAATTTATCTTTAGAAATAGGAAAATATATCATTTCTTAAATTCCAAATAATTATTAAAAATTATAATCCTAAACTTCATCCGTTTCTACATATTTCACTAGTTTATTTCATTTTCAAATTTTCAATAATAGTACTAGTTTTATGTCATTGAAGGTGAACAATTACACTTTTGTTAGCTTTTTCCTTTGTAAAAGGGTGACATAGATTTTTGCTTTTACCCATTTCTATTTATATATGTTTTTTTTGATGAATAGTTGATCTTCGACCTTGGGCCGTTTAAACTCGTGGGGTGATCTTGTATCCCCCGACCCCTTTTTTTGTGAATATGTATCTTTAAAGTTTTAAATTAATGCAAAAGATCTATTGATAAAAATTTACAAAAAAAGAGAAAACAAAAAAAAACAAAAAAAAAACAATTGGTAATAAATACAATTTAGTGGAGTTGTACTGAACACTAGTTTATCATTCAATGATTATATATTAGTGGTGGAAGTTTTATTTTGGGTCAAATTCCTAAAATGAAACCTCAATCTAATTCTAATTTTCATATTAGTGACATGTTTCCATTGTCCTTGCCACCACCTCCACTTAGTACTTGTAGTGTGAGGTGACATTAATTAGATATCCCATTTCTTTTAGTTACATTCCCTCTATCATCCACCTTGCATGCTTCACTTTTACTTTGGTACTAAAGAAAAACTATAAAATATAATCTTACATATGTGGGATAGATTTTCAAAGATTTTCTACTAATAGAATTTAATTTTCAAGACTAAGGGATATAGAAGGTTAAATGAATGTCATGGTAGTTTACCTTATTAAGTTATTAATAGGCTATTTTCTTCATCATTTGTCAAATTGTTTTTCAAAGTGACTATGGTAACTTGTTTGGTAGTATTTAGTTTGCTTGAAAATTATACATATGTGTTCAAATCTATAACACCAAAAGACTAAAAAATACTTAAACAACTGCTATGCATTTCCTTTAGTTCATTGACAACATAAAATTGAATACATAGAAATTTGGACCAACTCAGAATGAAAATACTTTCTTAAATTAAAATTTGGACCCATCTTCAAGTCTTGAGAACCTGTTTATGGGTATGAGTTGCAATAAGCTTCAAACTTGAAGGGAAATTATACATGTCATTTGATCATTGTATAAAAATATTCCAGTTATATTAAAACATCTGATTTTCTCTAAGAAGCACATGCAGTTAGCCTCTTAACAATTTTGATGTGACAACTCTATGGTTCACGTGACTCCTTGTCTTCTTTTCCAAACCACCTATCACCATCAAGAAGGGATATCATTTTTTTTATTAGTGTTTCTCTGGTGGGTCCTTTTTGTTTGAATCAATAGTAGGAACGTACTTTCTTACCCACTCCTCAAATTCATCATTTGTTGACCACTTATGCTAGAGGATTCAATCTTCGACCTATCTATATGAATTATATTTTACTATGTCTTGTGTGACTTCCTTTTCAAAACTTTCCTAAAATACCTAGGAATTTTCTAAATTCAAAATACATTCTTGAAAATGTGTCATATTCATATCTTGCACTATGGGTTTCACCATGTCATTTACCTTGGTTATAGCCTCATTTCTCCAACAAAAAAATTCCTTGACACTTTTATCCTATTTCAAAATTGGTGGAAACAATGTATCCTGGAAATCCTCTAAGTTATCTTTCAATTCTATCATTTTATTTTCAATGGTATAAGGAAGAATTGAAAAATTCCTCAATGATTTTGCAATTTTAACTATAGGCATGGCATATGAAGGAGTATTAGGGTCCTTCCTTACACATAGTTCAATTTTCTTTATTTTCCCCATACTATTAACCTATTTGTGGTAAGTCTATTTAGTGAATATCCTATCATCTTCTAGTTTACTGATAGCCAAATAATTTCCAAACTCCAAAAGAAAAGGGGCAATCAAAAAAGACATGAATAATAGATTGAGGATGGGCACAAACAGAGTAAGAATTGGGTTCACCACTAGGTTTGGAGAAGGGTAATTTATGAAGAAGCAACCTCCAAAAGAAATAGATAATCTTTGGTTCAATAGGTATGGCCCAAAGTTGGCCAAGGATCTTCTTCCACTCAAGATGGGATAGAGAGAGATTCCAAACAACATTGAGATGATTAAGCATAGTAGGTCTAGAGGAGAGCAAGTCATAAATAGATTTAGATTTAACTAGATGGAGAAGGGAGGAATCTAGCCACCTAAGGTGAAACTGGTAAGAATTAGCCGAGTAGTAGGTACTTCCAACACTAGAGGCTTCAAGGGATTTTTTAACCATAACATATGTCTTTTTATGGGAGTCTGGTAAACTAAATCTTAGCTTCAACTTTGACCAGTCCTACAATTTATTATTTCCAAAAACATCTCTAAATGCACTGATACCTGCCTTAGACCAGCATTTTGTTGAGCAGCCCTACAACTTTGGAGATTCCACCAAATAGAGAAAAATCCACACCAAATGCTACCTTGTCCAGTCCTAAAAATGGTGCCAAGAAGAGGTCTAACTTTACCCCAACTCTTCCAAATAGCCTTGAATACAACAAATTCCTCAACTATAGATTTTTAGTCGAGTGCAAGAAAATCTAGAGCGTCCCAATTATTCCAAAATTTGGTTCCATAGGGGTGTCCATTAGTCAAATTATTTCTAACTAGAACCTTCTAGGGTTCCTGACCAAGTGTGGCTTTGGAAATCCATCTTATAGCCAAAGAAATTCCTTGTTACCTCAGATCTTTGAGACCAAACCCCCCAATAGTTTTTCTCTTGGTGCACCATTCCCATTTAACTGCATGAGATTTAAAGTTTCCTTTACCATTAGAGCATAAGAAGTCTCTAATAATTTTTTGCAAGAATTCAAACTGATTCACATTAAATAAACAAGTTGAAGAGAAGTAAACTGAGTAGGAGGAAAGAATCTTCTGATAGACCTAAACCCTACTAGCTAGAAATAGATACATCGTGTTCTATTTGAAGATCTTCTTACTAATCTTCTCTTTCACCCAACACCACATATTTTTAATGTTGGGATTGATGGAAAAGGGGATGCCAAGGTATCTTACAATATGGTTGGGGCCACCCTTGCTAATTCCTAACTTGGTACACCATTTAGGTGGTAGACTTAGCAATGGATATTTTCTCCCTACACCTATGCAAAAGAGGTCCAGCTTGGCCATGAGGTGATGCATCTTTTCTTCTATAAGTTCAAAAAGGATTAGGTATCATCTACAAAATACACATTAGATATTTCATCCCCATTAGGTAGGAGAAGTCTAGAAACTCTATATGAGATAGATTCATCGCTTAGGAGGTATTGCAAGGCTTCAGCGGCAATAAAAAAGAGGGTAAGGGCAAGGGGGCATCCTTTTCTGATGGATCTAGAAAGCTCAAAACATTATGATCTATTACCATTCACCTCAAGAGAGGCATTAGCATCCTTCAACAGAACTCCCACCATATGAACATAGAAATCTAGAAAACCTAAGGCTCTCAACATCATAAGAACATACTTCCATTCCACTCTGTCATATACTTTCTCATAGTCTATCAAAAGCATTCCAAAGTCTTGTCTAGAAGATCTTGCCCATTCCATAGCCTCCCAGCAAGTTAGAAGATTTTCTAGAATATACCTCCCCTTTACAAATCATGTTTGAGTCTGACTAATTACTTTGGGAAGAATAGGAGAAACTCTGGCTAGTAAAATCTCTATTAGAATCTTATAGATAACATTAAGAAGGGTAATTGGTCTCCAGTTCTTGACCAGGGTTTTATCATTACTGTTGAAAATAAGCGTGATAAGGCCAAAAATGATAGATGGGCCCAAGGTTCCTACCATCGTAGAATAGTTGTAGAGCTCAAGAAGATTAGGATAATCCATTCAATGTTAGCTTTGAAGAATTCCACAGAGATACCATTTGGTCCAGGGGCTTTGTCATTTTCCATAGAGGAAATAACATTTAAGATTTTTGTCGGGGAAATAGGGGAGTGAAGAATGGAGGCATTTGAGGCTGAGACCTCCTTAAGTATGATGGAATCAATCTTACTCCTTGTTACCTCAGTCATCATTCCCTTAACCTCAAAAGAGAACAAATTCTTGTAAAACTGATAGAAGGTCATAATTATATCCTCTGTATCTATGAAAATGACCTCTTCCTCAAAAATCCAATCAATCTTATCCTTGGCCTCTTTCAAGTGTAATGCATTGAAAAAGAACTCAAAACCCCTATCCCCTAAGGACAACCAGTTAGCTTTAGATCAAATGTTGGCCCCCAAAAAAAATTTCTACTAGAGCTTTCTCAACTCATGATTGGTTTTAGCCATAGAACCAGCAAGCATGGGGTTATCAAGATGCATCTGAGAGGCAGATTCCATAGTCTGCAAAGAGTTAACCAAGGAAAGTTATAGAGTCCTACTATCTTTGGCTTTCCTTTTACCCATTATTTTGAATAAATTATGCTAGGAGTAAACAGATTGTACTGAACTGTCAATCAAGTTGTCATGTTTGCAAATAGAATAGTTATACCAATGAATGATCTTAGAGGCAACTAGGAGATCTTGATCATGAAAGAGAGAAGTATCGAGAGCATAGGCATGAGTCTTTCTTTTTATTGGTTGCTGGAAGCCAAGCTTAAAAATATCAATCACAATTGGGTGATGGTCAGAAAGGGAGAAAGGAAGAACTTGCACCAGGTTGTTGTCCATGGGTTTAAGGGAACTAAAAAAATTCTTATTGAAGTAGAATCTATCCAGTCAAGAATAATAATTTTTATCCCCTTTCTAGTAGTGAGACCAAGTGAACCAAATATCATGGGATTGATGCTTCAAATTGGTAAGAGGATCAATGAGGTTGAGTTTATTAGCCATCCTGGACCAATAAAAATGTTTATTTCCTTTCCATTCAAACCTAAGAGCTCCCATCTTTTCTTGAGCCCTTTTAACCATGTTAAAGTCCCCTGCCAGAATCTAGGGGATGTTATTCAATTCAGCCAACTATTGCCATAGATTAATTATTTCTAGAAATCCATTAGGGGCATAGATTGAGCAAATGCCAAACTCAAAATCTTCATCCTTGAAGGTGACCCAGGATGCTCTATTACAAGGGGAAGAGCCCCAATTGGTGATCTTCTTCCAACTAGGGCCAACTAGGATAGAGGAGCCCCCATTACCTTTAGGATGCTTAGTAGAGAGGGTAACAACATCTTTCGAGATACATTTCAAATCAATATCTAGAGTGAATCCTATAGACTTAACTTCTTGGAGGAGTAGGATGTCTATGTTTTTGTTCCATCCTAGGAATCTCTTAACTATATATTTCATGTCTAATGATTCAAGACCTCTAACATTTCAGGAAGCAATTTTTAGATTATTCATCATTGACAATTATTTATCAGTGTCTATAGGGGACTAAAACCCCTTGAAACAATCTAACATTTTAGTCCTAGCTTTTTTGAAAGGCTTAGTGTTACCTCTAGAATGCCAAAGTCTCCCTCTTTTTCTTTTAAGAATCTCAACACCATCCTAATAGTTCTTACTATCCAAGTTCTCTTTTTCTATACTGAATACAAATTTCTCTAACTCTACAGAATATTTACAAGGACTATACTCCACTGCAACTAGTGGATTACTAGAAGGTTGCCCATCCTCAAGAACATAATTCCCCTTGTGATGACTCAAATCAAGAATGTCCCAATTATCATCCTTAGTTTCAAAAGCCTCCTCATTCATAGTGAGATTAGGAATACTGGACTTCACTAGAATAACCACAAGAGTGAATTCATGAAGCCTTTCCTCCATGTTTAAGCAATCCATGCTATCAACTTTAGAGGGGGCTCTAGCTGAGAATTTAGGGAGACTTGATTCCAAATCAGCACAAGGTGAGGGGGAGGGAGGAGGGGTACTCTTCTCGCAATCCCCAGTCATAGCATAGTAGAATTCCATAGTCATCAAGGGCTTATTATGCATTGTCCTCTTAGCTTTATCTTTCAGAGACATAAGGGCCAACTATTGGGCATTAAGTGGTTTATTCTTTCTCCTACACTATTTAGATTCCAAACAAAAATCTAAAGATAGAACATCAAGAAGAGATTTAAGTTCTTTCAAAGAATCATGATTAATAGGAGGATGAGGTTCCTCTAAAGTCTAGTTAAATTGGTTCTTAAGAGAGTTCAAGCATGCAACAAGATCCTCAGATTGTGTTAGCCATTTAGAGGCCTGAGGATCAATGGAGATTTGAGCAGAGTCTCTCTTGGAAGAGGTAATCATAGATTTAATCTTAGGGGGTGGGTTGGAGGGAGAGGGGTTTAGAGAGATAGCCACTTTTCTCCCTACCAGCAAGGGATAATTTTTCCTTATATGACCTTCCCATTTGCACGGGTAGCAAGAATTCAAACCTCCCATGTAAATGATAGGGAAATCAATAGGAATGACTCCATCTTCTAGGGTTTTTTTTGGGGGGCATCCACACCAGGGAGGATGGAAACAAGGACTCTGATATTAGCATTAGGGATGAGAGTGTTGGAGTGGTCAATTTTGAGGATCTTCCCAATGGTTCCAATAATTTGGGGATGAAGTTCTAGACATACGATAGGAGATTACTAATAGTGACCCATCTAGGGCTGGCTAGGGTAAGGACTTCTTCATTAATAGAGTCAAGAGACTAGGGTAAAGCCTTCAATTCAAAATTTTTGACATTCTAGAATTGTTTATCAACAATAGTTTTTTAAGCATTAGGATTAGAAAAAATAACAATAAATAGCCCTTTTTGGATCATGTAGAAAAAAGAAAAATGATGCCCTTATTACTCTAGACTCTATGAAACCAATCATTAAGATAGCTCCTCAATGCTAGATTCAACATATTCATAGCAGCAAAAAAAATAGTTGTTATCTTTAATCTAGTCTTTTCTTTATCTAACTCAAGCATCATCCAGGAATTAGGCTTGACAATAAGATAGGGGGAAGATGGTTCATACCTCCATCTCCTAAGATGGTGGAGAAAATAGTTGTGAATGGTATAAATTTGTCATTGGCTGAGATGTTGAAGCTTCCTTACAATTCCTATTGAAGGTGGGTCAAGCATTTCCAACTTCTTGGGCTCGCAGGGATTGCCTATGTTCTCCATCCTTTGTCTTGTAATGTGAATGTCTAAGATCTTGGTAATGGTCAAAGCGGTCCTAATTACAACCAGTGATTTTATTGCCTTCTTCAATAAAAGTATTAGGTACCAAGTAATGGAGGATATTAATCTTCTTGGCCCCATGCAAAGCCGAGGTTATTAAGGCCTATATAGGAGGAGTAATGAGGTCTCTATGAAGGCTTAGTTACAAAGCCCTCTCCGCACGAGGCACCCAATTTTTTTCCTAATATGGTACTTTTAGAAATAGGTGACCTAGGAATATAAGGAATTATTTCATTTAATAATTCTTTTGGCACATAAATTTAATATCATTCTTCATCATTATCCCTAGGTATATTTATTTCTCTTGATTGTTCCACATCTAGGATGGGATCTACATTTTGTGTTGCTCCCTTCCCTTCAAGAACAAGGTCATGATTTCTTCCTGATGGTGATGGTAGAGTGGGTGGCCTCAAAGGTAGTGGGGAAGGGGTTTGTCTAATTGGGCCTTTGGATTCCCTCCCCTAGTAAGTAGTTGGTGCTTGTCTACCTCTACTTGAATTATTCCCTTGATATACTATCACAATAATTTCACTCATCTTATTTTTATGTGTCCTAATCTTAAGGCCTTTCCTCTTCTCTTTTCCTTTTATGTCTCCTTCCCTCTTGAGGAAATAAATCACATGCCTTCAAAATTAATTCCAATCATGCAATGTCTTCAATAAAAGTGACCTTTGGTGCTTTGGCTCTACCAAGATTTCATTCATAGTACCATAAACATCTGATAAATTTTTAAAAATAATCCTTAACTTTTCAACCCATATCTTGGCATCTAGAAGTGGGCCATAACTTATATCCATTCCATATATTCATCTAGTAATTCTTTTTATACATGCCAACACTTATTCTTTCTCTAACACTTCATATCATCATCATTTTAGATGATGTCTTCAAGGAAGTCAAATTCATGTTTCCCCCTTCTGCCATTTTTATCTTCTAAATTAATATCTCATAAAATCCCTCTATATCATTCAATCTCTTTGAACTAATTTCCAAAGAATAAGCCCTATGCAAATCAACCAATTCATTATGCCCTCCTTTTCTTACTACAAGATGAAGGAAGATTGTCTAATCAAGAAAGAAAGTTCCCTTGTGTGCCTTTGTTTGGAAATTAGTGACCTGCAACATACTGATTCACCTCATTACTTCAATAAACTCAATCCTCAATGGAACATATCTTGGAAATACAAAAGGTCTCCCTAGGACACCATTAACTCTATTAATAGTTCTATGGGGATAGAGGTAGATATCTCCCCATTGATGGCATAACTTTGGTCTTACATCATAATAAATTAGACTTACAAATATCTATATGAATTGTTGTAAATATAAGAGGAGTAACTAAGAGGGGAGGGTTGAATTAGTTAGTACAAAAATAAATCCCATATCCCTTAGATGTTAGTACAAAATGGAAATAGATAACTGAATACTATTAAAGCTCGATAAACACACATAATGTTGTAACTTAGTAATAACTAGATTAGCTCAATAAATGATTAACATTTAAACCTTTAGATGTTATTTGTGATTACCATTACTTTAAATTAGTTTCAAACACATAAAGAAAATAGCATGAACACATTTGACACCAGGATTTAATGTGGAAACCCAATTTGGGAAAAACCACCAACAGCAACTAGTTACTAATTTTCACTCTTCTGAAGTGAGTCCTGTTAGGAGTCAACCCTGTTAAAGGTTACAAAACACATTGTTAGGTGTGACTCTATTAAAGGATTTAATCACCCTATTAGGAGTGGCCTTGTTAGAGGTCTTGAGAAAATTTCAATGGAATTATCACCTTGTTAGAGGATTTGCAAATAGTTGTTAAGCTAACTCTATTAAGAGATTTAGATCATTGCTACAATGGTTAGAGAGTAACAATGAGATGACTTTATTTGAATACAACCAATTTTTTCATTTTAGATCTCTGTTCTAGCTTGTACTTGATCCTTCCTGATCGAATATGACTTTGCTGCACCACAAGGACATTTTTCTTATCCTTCAATTTGCTTCCTCTACACATCAATAGATCTTCAATAACATCACCATAATTTACACATTCCCTTGCACTCTTTCACTTGCACAATTTGAAATCACAACTTGACCTTATACTTATATCTTTCACTTTTTCAAGTCAACTCAAATACAACTTACAATAATCAATATTCATCACCTTAGTTGGCTAAAATCAATAGATAAATCAATTAAGCTTAAAACAAAAAAAATAAGAAAATCCTTCATTAGTCTACCCTGCTCAGTAGAAACTAACTCTAAAATTGATTTCCTTCATTAAACAATAGAAGCTTGGTTAACACTGCAAACTTATGAAATCCTTTGGCAACCGAGTGAGCTCAGTTAGCACTAGCTCCATCCAACTTTCCTTCAATACCCAAGTGAGCTTAGTTAACACTCACTTTTTTCAACTTTTCCCTCAATGCCCCAGTGGACTTGATAGACACTACCTTTTGAACTAGGAAAACATAGGAACACTCAGTAGACACTAAGAACTATCTTCACTGACTGATTGAGCTTGGCATATACTGAATAATATAGATTATGAATTTTTTGTAACATCAAAGACAACACACAATTAATCAATTATATCCAACAATCTTCCTCTTTGGCATTGATGGAAACACATGTCATAGTACAATGAAATTTTGGATTTGAGAACTCCCTCTATCAGCATACTTCATCTTTAGAAGACTTCTCCATTTTTTGTTCCAAAAATTTCCTAAAGATATGACAGTAAATTTATCCCTCTTTGACAACACATGTCAAAGACAATAACTCTATAAATACCAATGTACCTTAAGTATTGATTCATCTGCAATATGCCCTTTCCAGTTTTGCATCAACTAATTGATCTTCTCAGATAGGGAATGACCCCTAGCTTACCTCTTAGATACAAAAATGCATCCTTAAGTAATGATTTGGTGAATATGTCTAGAATATATTCCTTCGTATTCACATATTCCAATCTGAGTTCTTTATCTTGCACCAACTCTCTTAAGAAGTGATATTTTATAACAATGCTCTTTGTTTTGAAATGCATTATTGGATTCTTTGATATGTTGATTGCATTGGTGTTATCACGATGCATGACAATTAGATCTTTGATCTCTACATTAATTCCTTC
The DNA here is from genome assembly GCA_028749045.1 of Cupressus sempervirens. Taxonomy (NCBI): domain Eukaryota; kingdom Viridiplantae; phylum Streptophyta; class Pinopsida; order Cupressales; family Cupressaceae; genus Cupressus; species Cupressus sempervirens. The sequence continues at coordinate 326,460,252 of CM053789.1, forward strand.
CAATAGTTTTTTGAACTAAACAATGTTAGAACAATTGACTATTGCTACTACATATTCTATCTCTAATATAGATTGAGAAGTACAATTTTGTTTCTTGCTTGTCCAAGATACTAGTCTTTTGCCAAGAAAGAATGCTCCACCATTAGTGCTTTTTCTATCATCAATACTTCCTACCCAATCAACATCAATGAATACTTTCAATTCTAGATTGCCTCCAAGTTTGTACCATAAACCATAGTCTTCAACACCTTTAGGATACCTCATGATTCTCTTGATTTCCATCATGTGATTTTCTTTGGGATTTGCTAAGAATCTTTCCACTATTCCAACTGCTAGAGCAATATCAGGGCTTGTGTGAACTACAAACTATGATTTTTCAAACATTGATATGTAAGTGGTCTGATCTACTTCTTTGGAATCATCATTTTTGGAAAGCTTATGTCCAGTAGACATAGGTGTTCCAACTTGTCTTGAATCTTCCATTCCAAATTTCTTTAGTATATCCTTGATATACTTGGATTGAGTGATGTAGATACCATTCTTGTTCAGCTATATTTGCAATCCAACAAAGAATTTTATCTCAACAAACATGGATATCTCAAATTATTTTCTCATTTCTTTTGAGAATGATTTGTATTTATCATCATCTCCTATAAATAGAGTGTCATCAACAAATATTTCTACTAACACAATCTTCTTATCTAGTCCTTTCTTGATATATAGATTACTATTATCATTAGTCCTTTGAAAACCAATCTATACCAAGTAATTATGGAGTACTTCATACCAAGCTCTAGGAGCTTGCGTGAGACCATATAAATCTTTGTGTAGTTTGCAAACCATGTCTCCTTTCTAGGATCTACAAAACCTTCTAGTTTCTCAATGTAAACTTCTTCATCAAGAATTCTATTCAAGAATGTAGATTTAATATCCATTTGATATACTTTAAATCCTCTATGTGATGCATATTCTATTAAAGTTCTAACACCTTCAAATCTTGCTATAGGAGCAAAAGTCTTACCCTAGTCAATACCTTCATCTTGAGAATAACCTTTACACACCAATCTTGATTTGTTCCTTGATACTTTTCCATCTTCATTCAACTTATTTCTAGATAGCTATTTTGTACCAATTACATTTTTATCCTTGGGTCTAGGAACAAGAGTCCAAGTTTTTTTCTTTTCTATCTATTCTATCTCCTCATTCATTGCTTCAATCCAACTTTCATTTCCTTTTAACACTTCTAGGTTCAAATTCAGCAAGTAAACATGTGTCTTTTAATTTTCTTCTTATCATTATTCCATCTAATTTGTCTCCAATGATATGATCAGGTGCATGATGTCTTCTAACATATCTTGTTAACATAGGCTCCTTGGTCTTTGAATGAGTTCCACCACCTTCTTCTTGAATTTTAGTTCCAAGCTTGATTCCTTTTGTCTACGACTTGGATCCATTAGGCTTGGTTTGAACTAGCTTGGTAGTATCTAGTTGTGACTCAGGTCCTTGCATCTCAGGTTGCATTGTCTGCAACTTGGTAGCTTTTGGAGTTTCTAGGGACTTGAGAGTTGAACCCTCTTTTATTTTAGATAGATTTGATAGAGTATCAGGTTCATAATAAACAAATATTTTGTAGTCTTTAGGTTCCTTGTTGCTTTCTTCTTCTCTCTTTTCTAAAAATTCATCAGTTCTGACATGTGCACTTTCTATGATTTTGTGAGTAGATAAATTCAAACATATTGTTAGTGAACATATTGTCTTTCAAGAAAGTACATGCAAATATAACTCTAAATGTCCAAGTAAGAAGACTAATTAGTACTAACAATTGGGCAACTTCACTATTGAAATAGTGTAAGCACACTCTAAATTTATCTGGGTACAATTCCCCATATATGATTTATAATCAATTTAAATACAAATTATTTTAACCTAAAAGCATAAAGGTTTTACAAACATCTACCTGTAAACACAAAGTAGATGCAAAAACTAAGTAACTGAAAGGAGAAGAACAACAAATAACATGAAGTCTATTTGTTGGTGCTACATTATAAAGTGAAAACGAAGAATATATCTTCCATCCTCTTGAGAGAATGAAAAATCAAAGATTTAAAAGATATTTTGAAATGATAACGTGATAAGAAAATAGTGATATTAGAATGTATTTCAGAGAAAATTTAAAGTGACATAAATATCATGATCGATGGAAGGAAAATACATCATAATCAAAGTTTTGATGTGATTATCCTCTAGCCTCGCTTCTCTAAATGTAAAAGACCACAAAGATCCTTTTACACATTTACAACCAAAACCACTATCTAAATAAAAACTAAACATTACATTAACAATCAAAATCTATTCCTATCTCTAACACACAATTTAGAGCAGGAGAATCAATGCATGCTCTGCTTCCTACAACCTCATAAGAAAATGGAATAATTTGGAAAATTCCCCTCCCTACTATAGCACACTATCTGCAGTCCAAAAAGAAGAAGTAGAACCCCCTGAACTATTCTCTTTGGCATATTTATCTCCTTCCTTGTCCATATTCTTTTAGTTTCTGTAACCGACTCTTTTAAAACATACCTCTTCTTCTTTGTTTCTCAGTGTTTCTATCCCACTTATGTGTAATGTTTAGTTCATAATTAAACATTCCATTTAATTTTTCTCTCACATTACATATGTTTTATTTTAAAATATGATATCAATTGAGTGTTTGGGTTTACACTCTAGTTAGGGAAAGAATGATGACACATAATGAAGGGGAAATCTACACTTGTCATGCTCATGCATACATATCATAGTTGACCAAAACAATATTTAATTATGTTTCTCTGACATAGTGACTCCTGTAACAAGTTCTATCACCACACCCCATTAGTCATTTGTGCATTCCATGGCTTGAATGTAGGAGAGTGTTGATCTTTCATTGCTAATAACCAGGATCATCATGAGGAAGATTCCATTTTATATCATGATCAAAGTATGAGAATGAAATCAATTTCCCACCTTTTATAAGTTTGCATATCATATCGAACCATGACAACATAGATATCCCAATGAGACCATTTATAGTCACCTTTAACATGCATCCACATATAACTCGATACTCCTTATGTATAGAGTAGAATTTTGGTAGATGGACTATGATATTCTACTCTTCTATAGAATAGCTCAACTTCCTTCTAGTTTTTCTTTGCCTATGATTTTGATAGTATAATGGATATCAGGCATAATATCAAACACTTTGCACATAACCTAGGAATCTCGTCAATACTTGAATTTAAAGCAAAAGCACGTCATTCAACAATTTAAAATAGGCACACCTGTGAGCATCTTATGATTGAGATTATGCTGACATTTTATCAAACACGTTATGAGTATGTTCCATACTCATACACATCTCTTTCCTTTTTGTGTGCAAGCTTTGCCAGAACCATTTTTAACATGATTCAATATGCATCCTATCAAACAACTAATGTGAACTCACATGAATCGATGTCATCATCATGTTAAATAGTCCTCATGCAATCAACTTTTCTTTACCCATGAATTATTTGAGATGAGAGAAGCTTCACAATATGACCTTCCACCAAGTGATGTATATGCATTGTTGGTGTCTTCACCATTGAGACTTGAGGAAACACCGCCTTTGCATCATTATCACATGAGTTTTCTTTTTAATGCTCCACATTATGCTTCTTTTCATCATGGTTGAGCTCAGGCTTTGTTGGAGCCAACATATATTAAAACATTCTAATTTATACATTCCCCTTCAATTGGTTGATCTATATTGACCAACAGTGTATGTACCCCATGCATAATTGGTTTGGAAACCAATTTATGTTGTACCTAGTAAGCTAATTTATAAAGAGATTTCAAAGACTCATTTTCTTCACATCAAATATTCCTTAAGTTTTCAGCATCTCTAGGATACATCATTCATGGTGAAAATAATTTTGGTTCATCATGGAATGCATTATAATTACCAACATCAAGCACTTTTAAATGATACTCAAGGGACCAGATGACTCATATCAAAGAAAACTCTTTTTGAATCAATGTTTTCTTCCTGAACTTTTCCAAATATGCTCCAAATGGGAATTTGAACCTTGGATTTTTAATTAAAATTATGACCTTGAAAAGAGATCTTTTAAAATGAGTTTTATGTTGTCTAAGATCTTTCGAGTGCATTCTTGAAGTTTGAATCCCATGATCTTGTTTTCAAAAATCCATGTGTCAGCATGTTGTGATCTTAAATGAAGCCTTGAACCTGAGCATGGAATGAAATGACCAGAGGCCTCATGGTATTGAACCTTTCAAAGTAGAATATGAAATCCATGGGCCTACATCTAAAAACCCAACCAATGCTTCTAAAATGGGCTTTGAACTTTGAATCTGAACCATTGGATTTCTGAATTAAGGAACTTTGAAGATCCACCATGATGGTATTTAATTATTTGACTGAGGTCCATCTCCAACTATGACCTCCAAACTTCTGCACTGACCCTAAATTATGAACTGAGGCTAGATTTTGAACTTTTTTTATTTGACAAATCTCCAATACGAAACTTAAAATTGCTTTGAACCTTAGTTCAAAGAGATTCAAAACCATAAATTAAAAGTTTTAAAACCTTGTCCATATCAGGTACCAACACATATGTATGCTTTTCTTCTATAGGAGTATCCTAAAAATATGCCTTCATCACCTTTTACATCAAATTTTCCTTTTCTAGATTCTTTTAGTATGTAATATTTTCTGCCAAACACTTTCAAGTAACTTACATTAGGTTTGTAGCCATACCATAGGTGATAAGGTGTCTTGTTTGAATCTTTCTTCATCTAAACTCTATCCAATGTATGAACTGTAGTGATGATAGCTTCCTTCTAGTGTTTGATAGCAACATTCTTTTCAATCATTAGGGTTCTTGCACAAATCATGATAGATCTATTTCTTCTTTCTGCTATACCATTCCATTGTGGTGTACCAGGGGAAGATACTTGTCTTTTGATTCCTCTTTCAATGCAGAAATTATTGAATTCATGGGAGATGAATTCACCATCTCTATCTGATCTTAAGAATTTCAACTTCTTTCTATGTTCTTTTTCTACTCTTGCCAGATACCACTTGAATTTTTGAAAATATTTTGAATTTTCTTTTAGGTACATTACTGTCATCATTCTATAGTAGTAATCAACAAAGATAATGAAAAAAAATTCTCCACTATAACTCTCTATTCTAATAGGTCCACATAAGTCTTTATGAACAATTTTCGAGACTTCTTTTGACTGGTAGTCTTTTCTTTTGAAGTGTGTCTTTCCTATCTTACCAATTTGGCAATTCTTGCATAGACCCATGTCAGGCTTCTTCAAACTAGGAATACCTCTTATTCTTTTATGTTTTCTTATCTTAACTAGATTATCTAAATTTACATGACATAGCCTATTGTGCCATAATAAACTTTCCTCTACTTGAGCAATAAAACATGACCAATCACTGAGATCAAGATAAAATAGATTACCTTTTGTTTGCTTTCCATATCCAAGTAGATTCCATTTTCCATCCAATAGCTTGTCATGTCCATTCATGAATTCTACCTTGAATCCAATATTATTTAGTTGTGTCACACTCAATATATTATGCTTTAATCCTTCAAGCCAATAGGCATTGTCACATACAAGTTCTTTAGTCAACAAGATACATCCTTTTCCTTTTATGTTACAAGGTTTATTGTTCCCAAATCTTACACTACCTCCATCATAATATTCCATATGGTCAAATTTTGTTTTGTCACCAATCATATGATGTGTGTAACCACTATCAATAATCCACATATCATTTTTTCTAACTTGAGAGATAAGTGTCATTTTATCTCTTTCATCATCATATTCATCTTTCATAGCTATATATACCATTTTATCTTCACTTTTATCAGAATATTTAGCTATGCAACAAGATTTCTTACCTTTTTCCTTGAAGCTCTTGTAGTTCTTGGAGTCCTTCTTGCCTTTATACTTATTTCTTTTCTTCTCACCCTTGCGTTCTTTGTTTGGACACCTAGTAGTAATGTGACCAATTTCTTCACAAGAAAAATAGATCAAAGGAACTTTACCCTTGTACTTTCCTCTTCCTTTGGAATAATTCCTTGCAAGCAGGGTTTCAACAACTTCAAGATCACTATCTAAATTTTCTTCTAATGATCCATCTTCTTCACTTCCTGATTAACTGTATTTTGACTTTTTACCCTTTTCTTTGAGTTAAAGCTTAGCTTTAAATGCAGATTCAATATTCTTTGAAATAGGAACATAGTTATCATAATTGTCTAATTCAAAAGTTGTTTATCTTCCAACTAGACCATCCAACTCTATCTTATTAGTTGGATTACATCTCATTTCTTGAATAGTAGATACTATAATTGCATAGATGGGAAGAAGAGTTCTGATTACTTTACTTACAATAATTTTCTCCTTGATGGCTCCTCTAGATTTTTTGATTGCACTTATACTAGCCTTGATCCTTTCCACATATTTTTCAATTTTTTCATCTTCTCTTATTCTTATTTGATCAAATTGTTCTCTAAGGCTTTAAGGTTTGGCTCTTCTTATATTGTCATCTCTTCCATAGATATCTTTAAGTTTGTTCCACATTTCAAAAGGAGTTTTGCAATCTTTTACCTCATCAAATTTAGCATAACTGAGAGTAGATGCAATATCAATCATCATGATATTGTGATTCTTCTTTTCAGCAATGTCTTCAACTAATAATGTTCTAGTGGGATTCTTATATTCAACATCAAGATATTTGCAACCTGAATCATTGATGGTAGCCAGATGTAATCTCATAAGTCCTTGCCATGCTGCAAAACTGTCTCTGTTCATCTTGGGAATCTTTCTTTTGTAAGACATCTTGATCTTTAGCTTAAGTCCTTGAAACCTACTCTGCAAGCACCAAAAACTCTAATACCATTTTTTGTAAATATAAGAGTATCTAAGAGGGGAGGGGTGAATCATTTACTACAAAAATAAATCCCAAATCCCTTAGATGTTAGTACAAAATGCAAACAGGTAACTAAATATTGTTGAAGCTTGGTAAACACACAGAATATTGTAACTCGGTAATAATTGGATTAGCTAGGTAAATAATTAACATATAAATGTTTAGATATTATCTTTGATTACCATTACTTTAACTTAGTTGTAAACACATAAAGAAAATAGCATGAACACATTTGACACCAAGATTTAATGTGGAAATCCAATTTGGGAAAAACCACCAATAGCAACTACTTACTGATTTTCACTCTTCTAAGGTGAGCCCTATTAGGAGCCAACCTTGTTAAAGGTTACAAAACACACTATTAGTTGTGACCCTATTAAAGGATTTAATCACCCTGTTAGGAGTGGCCTTGTTAGAGGTCTTGAGAACAATTCAATGGAATTGTCACCTTGTTAGGGGATTTGCAAATAGTTGTTAATCCAACTCTGTTAAGGGATTTAGATCACTGCTACAATGGTTAGAGAGTACCAATGAGATGACATGATATGACTGCAACCGATTTGCTGATTTTAGATCTCTATTCTAGCTTGTACTTGATCCTTATTGATCAAATATGACTTTGCTAGACCACAAGGATATTTTTCTTATCCTTCAAATTCACTTCCTCTTTACATCAATATATCTTCAATCACATCACCATAATTCACACATTCTCTTGCACTCTTTCACTTGCACACTTTGAGATCACAATTTGACCTTATACTTATATCTTTCACTTTGTCAAGTCAGCTCAAATACAACTTACAATAATCAATATTCATTAGCTTAGTTAGTTGGAATCAATAGATAAATCAATTAAGCTTAATACAAAAAAATAAGAAAATCCTTCATTACCCAACCCTACTCGGTAAACTAACTCTAAAAAGATTTGCTTCGTTAACCAATAGAAGCTTGGTTAACACTATAAACTTACAAAAATCCTTTGGCAATCGAGTGAGCTCGGTTAGCACTAGTTCCATCCAACTTTCCTTTGATACCCAAGTCAGCTTAGTTAACACTCACTTTCTACAACTTTTCCTTTGACACCCAAGTGGACTTGGTAGACACTACCTTCTAAATTAGGCAAACACAAGAATGCTCAGTAGACACTGAGAACTATCTTCACTGCCCGAGTGAGCTTGACATATACTAACTGATAAAGATTATGACATTTGTGTAACATCAAAGAAAACACACAATTAATCAATTGTATCCAATAAAGAACTAGGGAAAATATGTGGCAAACAAAAAGATTATTCTCCTAAGAGAATACCCAAATTGATTTTCAAACAATGTGAACTTGGGTTCGTTCCAATCAACTGACAAAATAGTTGACCATAACTGAACTAGCAATGCCCCACCGTCTCTCTCAAAATCCATATACACATGTTGGAAAGAATAATCCCTAGTATGGAACAAGATCAAGGGGATGAGAAATGAATATCATCTAAATTCCATTGATTCCCCTTGTGGAAGGCTCTCATTCCCTCATTGAATCTTGCCTCTAGCTATCATGGAAAATCATAAATCACTGCAACCCCATACTTTTGAATCCCTAAGCACATCCACATGGTATCTTTTTCAAATTTTCCCATATTTGTATGTCCTAAAGTACTTGATATAAGGTAGTATTTTTATTCAACAAAATATCATAATAATGCTCCACATTACCCATAGTCTATGACATGGTTGTAGGGATTAACTTGATTCCATTCACTTCCTTTCAAAAACTTGGAGTTATCAAGTTATGTTGTACTTCAAGACCAATTTGGTCAAAATCATCTTGAAAATGAGTTACTAAGTTATGTTGTACTTTGGGCCCAACTTGGAATTAAATACAAATTAAAATCTAAAGAGAAAGAAGGAGAAAGTTAAAGGAAAATAGAAAGAGGACAATGAAACCAATCCCATAAGAAGTAAATAATAAATGAAAATAAGAAGACCACCTTAAAAACTTAACACACATAGATACACATGCATATATATAATATAATTTAATATATATAGAATATATATGTATGTTAAGTTATGTATAAAATGTCTATATATACTATTTTATAAATACATGAATCTACCTAATTTTATATATATATATATATATATAAAATAAATATTATTATATTTAAATATTTTTACATTAATATATACACAATTAGATTGTATATATATGAATATACATAAGATTAAAAATAAAAATATATAAATGCGTACAAATAAGTTTTGTAGATATGTGTGTATGTTTTTATGTTTATATATATATATATATATATATATATATATATATATATATATATATATATACATACATATATATATATACATACGTATATATATATACATACGTATATATATATACATACGTATATATATATACATACGTATATATATATACATACGTATATATATATATACATACGTATATATATATACATACGTATATATATATACATACGTATATATATACATACGTATATATATATACATGCGTATATATATATATATATATATATATATATACGTATGTATATACGTGTATACATATAGATATGTATATACATGTATAAATATATATATGTATATATGTATGTATACATACATACATACATACATACATACATACATACATACATATATATATATATGTATGTATGTATGTATGTATGTATGTATATACACATATATATGTATATATACATATATATGTATATATATACATTTATATATATGTGTGTGTGTGTGTGTATGTACTTGTATATGTATCTATATAGTTATATACATGTATACATACACACACACACACATGTGTGTGTGTGTGTATACATATATATACCTATAAATATATGTAGGCATTATGAACATTAATCTATATGTGGTTATAGAATTGATTATTATAGTTCATAATTATACATAGATTATATAAAATTTGTTATCTATTTTGCATTATAGGTTAATGTTTATAATTGTGAAATATAATAAAAAGATACAAAATAAATTATAGGTTAATTTATCTCTCTTCACACACACACACACACACACATGTATGTGTGTGTGTGTGTGTGTGTGTGTGTGTGTGTGTGTGTGTGTGTGTGTGTGTGTGTGTGTGTGTGTGTGTGTGTGTGTAATAAATATATGTATATAATAAGTAATATATGATTAGAAAAGAAGAAATAATTATATGTGACAAAAGAACTATATTAGGAAAAACTAGTCAAAATGCAAAATAAAATTACACAAATCTAGAACAACAACAAAAAAGAGAAATAACACCAAAGGAACAAAAATTGAGGAAACTCAAAGAATAAAAAGGAGGGGGGAGATCAAAAACAAAATAATAACTAATAGAAACTACAAAATAAAAGAGACACAAGGTAGAGGGACAAGGGAGAGACACAAATTGGAGGGGGGGAAATTGGGCAAGGAGACCAAGAATAAGCTAAAATGTGGGAAAGACCTAATAAATGAAGGAAATAAAGGGGGAGGGGTAGAGAGAGAGAGAGAGAGAGAGAGAGAGAGAGAGAGAGAGAGAGAGAGAGAGAGAGAGAGAGAGAGAGAGAGAGGAAAAATTGGGCAAGAAGACTAGGAGGAGAGAATGACAAAGGTAAAATGTGGGAAAGATCCAATCCCAGAGAGGGGGGGTAAAATAGGGTGAAGGGGATATGAGAGAAAAGAGAAACAAGAGGGAGAATACCAAGGAAGATAAAGATAAAGATAAATATAAAGAGGAGAGACCAAACTAGTGACAAGAAAGAAAAAGGAGGGCAGGAGGATCAAACTTGGGGATGATGGAGACTTTTGATGGAGGAAAGTAATGGATGTCAAGAAAGAATGAAGTCCCAACTTCATTAAGATTGATATCGGAGGGGTGATTAAATATTTCAACCTTAATCTTTCTCTTGTAGTATTTTTTCTCTTTAATGAGGATTTGAGTGTTTTCCAATAAAAAATTGATGTTTGGTACCAGATGAATTCTTAGCTAAGGAAGATTTAACTAGCCTCTGATGCTGGATTTCAACATTGTGCTTCCTGATTCTTGCTAGCAAAAAATCAACCTATTTCACCAATGTAAGGCATACTACTAGAATTTAACACTTTTTAGACTCTAGATTCTAATAAGATGTATTTGTAGTCCTTGAGCGACGTAAGTGATTCCTAATCATGGATAAGGATTTTATGGAACAAAAAACTCCTTTTAAAATAATAATTTTGGAAATTTTGTGCTAAATACCTTCAATAAGAGGAATGACACTATGGGGCTGGGGGGGGGCGCATTGAGAAGGGATAGGTCTTGGGATAGAGAGTAAATTCTTGGCTTGTTGAAAAGATTCGGTTATATGCTTTTTAGAATACCCATTAAGCCTTAAGACTAGAACAAAGGTAAGAAAACTCTTGGTCAATGTTGTCATCATCACAAATATAAAGGGCCCTCAGGAAAAAGATGATGATGGGAAGATTAATGGAGATACAAGTTCATGTGGGTATCTTTAGAAAACACTCAATGATCGAGGGATCCATTGCATTTTTTATGGAGAAAAACATCGAGAAATGGGGTATAATCATTTGACTCAAATTCCATAGTGAAGGATATACAAGGTCATGCATTATTAAGGTGAGTGTGAAACTCCTACAATTTTTTGAGCTCTTGCGGCTAATAGACATTAGTTTCATTAATATAATGCTTCAATCACTTGGGCTTGAGAGGGAAGGAGTGAAAGTCCATTTCTTCAAAGTGTTTCATGAAAAGATTGGGAATGACTAAGAAAAGAGGGGAGCTTATAGCCACATCATCAACCTTCTCATAAATAACACCTTGGAAGGAAAAGAAGATGGATCTTAAAAAAACTCTACTAATGTGACAATCTCTTCATTAACCTTGCATTTAATGACTTCAAAAGAGTCAAGAATGGGGACCTTAGTGAAGAGTGAAACCACATGAAAGCTCACAAGCATGTCCCCACTTTCCACTTTAGCATCTTTGATGAAGTTATCAAAATGGTTGGAGTCCTTGTTAAAAGAGTTCCATTTTCCCACCAGAGGATATATCAACTTCAAAAGGAAAGAAGCTAAAGTGCAAGTGGGGGAGCTGATGGTATCAATAATAGGCCTCAAAGGATGTCGTCTTTATGAATCTCATAGACTCCATAAATGTAAGGGGTGAATCTTTAAATGGAATAAGATGCCTCTTAATAGATAAAAATTAAATCCAATGATAGTTTCCTTTAATTTTTTGAGGATATTGGAAAAGGGTTGCATGCCACAACTTTATGGCTACTAGAATTTGAAAGGAGGACTTGAATCATGGAGATATTATCATGATTTTTCATAATGACTATGACATTTTCTTTTTTAGTTTGGATATACCAAGGTCTCAACAAGAAGATAATAAGAATGGATAGAGAATCTGTGAGGGATATGATTCTATTTTGTAGAATGGTGTAGTGAATTGTGGGAGCTAGGAGAGGAGACAGTTGGTTTGGCAGATAATGATGCCATGAAATGAGGGTTGGGTGAGCAGAAAGGAGAAGAGATGATAACTCCACATTTTTGTAAGCAAATAAGAAATTTCTTCTTTGGTCTATGGACTGAATCAAATTGGAAACCTAAAGCTTGTGAAAATTAAGAGGTAAGAGCCTAGATTTGAGAGCATTAATCATTCTCTGGGTGTAACTAATGAAATATCTAAGCAAGGCTATGCTAGCTTTAAAGAAAATGTGATCAGTATTGGCATTCCTCAGATGATGCTCAATCATGACAAATGTGGGGATCAAAGAAGAGTCTCCACATATTTTTCAAAAGATTACATATGAATCCTTCTTTAAAAACTTGATTCTTAAACACTTAAATTGCTTGTATCTAAAAAATAGTTCCCTCTCATGAATGGTGTAGATTATCGATAATAGAAACCCACAATCTATGATATTATATTCATGCTTCTAGTAAGATTATGTGTGATTTTTTAGCACCAATATTTTGGATCATACTCAATGATCCTTCATTAGGGTGAGAGAGCTAAGAATGTGAGGGTAAAAGCACAAACCTGTGTCACCCTTTTACAAAGGAAAAGGCTAAAAAAAGTATAATTGTTCACCTTCAATGACATAAAAATGATATTATTATTTAGAATTTGGAAATGAAGTAAACTAATGAAATGTGTAGAAATGGATGAAGTTTAGGATTACAATTTTTAATAATTATTTGGAATAAGAAATGATATACATTCCTATTTTTTAATGATAACTTTTAAGTTGCTAAAAAAATTTGGAAATCAGGGGTCTAGTTCCCACCACAAAACTACATGGAAATAAACTTAAAAAATAATTCTATTCAAACCAAAATAAAACTTATAGATTTTAAAAGAGGACTCTTTCCTCTAGAATGCCATATAATTTTTATTTTTTATTTATTTGATTTAATATTTTTTTCTTTCTCAAAATTGACATCTTCCCGAGTGTTAAAATACGTACTTATAGAATTTTTTAATTACAGATTACTATATCTAATTAAAACACTATGAACTCTATATGTGAATATTCTTGACCTTGAGCTCTATAAAATGGTGTTTATATTTTATTTCAAAAAACCTAAAAAAATAGTAAGAGTTATTGAAACATCAATTTTATGAAATAATTGAAATTCTTTAGTAGTTGGATACTAACTAGAATAAAACATGCATTTAATAGACATTTCTAATTGGAAAAGTGTAAGACCATATATAAATTAGCTAGAATAAATTTATCAATATCATATGTTTGAAAATAATTTCATTTAGATAGAATTACTCAAATTTAGTCATTCTGAAAAATTATCCTGAAAGGTGACACAACATTGTACTTTACCTATGAAGTAATGCTAGGATGTAGACAAGACTTAATAAAAAGAAGAAAAGGGAAGGAGTCAAGGAGAAAGAGAGTTTAAACCAAGGTAATAAATAAAAAATTAAAAAATAAAGAGAAAGAAGGAGAAAGGAGAAGGAAAAAATTACCAAAGGATAAAGGAAAATAGAAGGAGGACAAAGAAACCAATCCCTATAGAAGTAAATAATTGTTGGTGTAAATAAGTATTTACTTATTACACTTACTTAAGTTTAGGTTAATGCATTAGATTAATATTTATTTATTAGTCACCTAGGAGTATGTCCACTCTTGTGAGTTGTCATGATGACATCATAGGGATCCACACCTCTTTTAAGCACATGTTGTCTACAACGCACTCATGGCTAATTCAAACTCTTCAAAGGAATGGATATTTGACTCAGGTGCCTCATATCACATGGGTTCTTCAAAGGAGGATTTTTTTTCAATGAAGCAGTCCAAGGTATCAAACATCTTCATGGGGAATGATAGCAAAATGGAAGTTGAAGGGAAAGGAAATGTGGAGATGGAAAATGGAGAGTTTCAAGATGTTCTCTATGTTACAAACCTAAGTTCAAATGTCCTTTCAATCTACCAAATCACTCACCTTGAAGATGGACATAGAGTTGAGTTCCTTCTAGATTTAGTAAAAGTGCACAGTCTCAAAGATGATTCCTTGGTTGTAGTGGGGAAAGTGAATCATAACAAAAGGTTGTACTCTTTCTTGCATTTTGTGCCCAAGTCTCCTTCAAAGGCCTTGTTATCACAATCCAATTCAAACATGCAATTATGGCATGAGTGGTATGGTCATCTTGACTACTGCTATCTTTAGCAACTTTGCACATACCAAATGGTCAAAGGTCTACCTCAAATCAAATTTTCTAAGGTTGAATGTTCAATAGATTCAGTGGATATGCATCCAGAAGAGAAGTTACAAAGAGGGAAATCTTCTAGAGTAATAGGTGTTCTACAAATGATTCACATGGTATTAGCAAGTCCTTTTGCATTCAGCCAAGGTCACTACATACTTACCTTTGTTGATGAATTTTCAAGGTTCACTTAGATCTACTTTCTACATAACAAGAATGAAGTGTTGGACAAGTTTCTAGACTTCAAGACTCATGTAGAATAGAAATCCAGAAAGGCATCAAATTTCTCAACATGGACAATGGAAGCATGTATGTGAATCTAGAAGACTTATGGAATTTTTCAAACATGAGGGAATTGATCTTCAGACTCCACCAACATTCAGTTTGCATAAGATAGATGTTACAACTTTGAGGATCCAAACTCCTAAGTCTATGGTAAGTTGCATGATTCATGCCAAGTTTCTAGATCCATCATTAGAAGTCGAAGCAATCTCTTGGGACACTCACATTCTCAATCGTTCTCCTCATCCAGCATTAGATGGAAAAACTCCTTTTGAGGCATGGTGTGGTAGACAACCTATTGTGACAAACTTCAAAGTCTTTAGTTGTCCTGCATGGGCAAAGATATCTTCTAAGGGATGCAAGGCATAGTTACCTTAGCCTTGTACTTTCATTGGTTATGAAGATAGTGTGAAGGAATATAGACTTCTCTATCCAAATACACATCAGATATTTGTAGAGAAGGATGTTCACTTTAAGGAAAGTTCTCCCAGTTTGCCCTCTACTCCTCTCCGCAAATCATACAGTGTGCAAACTGATAGTGACACTAGTAATAGTGCTTCAATAGATTCAAACACATGGGGTTCTAGTAAATAATTATTGGTGTAAATAAGTATTTACTTATTACACTTACTTAAGTTTAGGTTAATGCATTAGATTAATATTTATTTATTAGTCACCTAGGAGTATGTCCACTCTTGTGAGTTGTCATGATGACATCATAGGGGTCCACACCTCTTTTAAGCACATGTTGTCTACAATGCACTCATGGCTAATTCAAACTCTTAAAAGGAATGGATATTTGACTCAGGTGCCTCATATCACATGGGTTCTTCAAAGGAGGATTTTTTTTCAATGAAGCAGTCCAAGGTATCAAACATCTTCATGGGGAATGATAGCAAAATGGAAGTTGAAGGGAAAGGAAATGTGGAGATGGAAAATGGAGAGTTTCAAGATGTTCTCTATGTTACAAACCTAAGTTCAAATGTCCTTTCAATCTACCAAATCACTCACCTTGAAGATGGACATAGAGTTGAGTTCCTTCTAGATTCAGTAAAAGTGCACAGTCTCAAAGATGATTCCTTGGTTGTAGTGGGGAAAGTGAATCATAAAAAAAGGTTGTACTCTTTCTTGCATTTTGTGCCCAAGTCTCCTTCAAAGGCCTTGTTATCACAATCCAATTCAAACATGCAATTATGGCATGAGTGGTATGGTCATCTTGACTACTGCTATCTTTAGCAACTTTGCACATACCAAATGGTCAAAGGTCTACCTCAAATCAAATTTTCTAAGGTTGAATGTTCAATAGATTTAGTGGATATGCATCTAGAAGAGAAGTTACAAAGAGCGAAATCTTCTAGAGTAATAGGTGTTCTACAAATGATTCACATGGTATTAGCAAGTCCTTTTGCATTCAGCCAAGGTCACTACATACTTACCTTTGTTGATGAATTTTCAAGGTTCACTTAGATCTACTTTCTACATAACAAGAATGAAGTGTTGGACAAGTTTCTAGACTTCAAGACTCATGTAGAATAGAAATCCAGAAAGGCATCAAATTTCTCAACATGGACAATGGAAGCATGTATGTGAATCTAGAAGACTTATGGACTTTTTCAAACATGAGGGAATTGATCTTCAGACTCCACCAACATTTAGTTTGCATAAGATAGATGTTACAAATTTGAGGATCCAAACTCCTAAGTCTATGGTAAGTTGCATGATTCATGCCAAGTTTCTAGATCCATCATTAGAAGTCGAAGCAATCTCTCAGGACACTCACATTCTCAATCGTTCTCCTCATCTAGCATTAGATGGAAAAACTCCTTTTGAGGCATGGTGTGGTAGACAACCTATTGTGACAAACTTCAAAGTCTTCAGTTGTCCTGCATGGGCAAAGATATCTTCTAAGGGATGCAAGGCATAGTTACCTCAGCCTTTTACTTTCATTGGTTATGAAGATAGTGTGAAGGCATATAGACTTCTCGATCCAAATACACATCAGATATTTGTAGAGAAGGATGTTCACTTTAAGGAAAGTTCTCCCAGTTTGCCCTCTACTCCTCTCCGCACATCATACAGTGTGCAAACTGATAGTGACACTAGTAATAGTGCTTCAATAGATTCAAACACATGGGGTTCTAGCGACAGTTGTAGTGAGAGGTCACTTCATCAGTTCAATCCACAAGCATACATAGCCACAATGATAGGCCCAAAACAACAAGGTACATTTAGTCTTCTAGATATAGGTTCAGTGATAGATTTGGGGGATAGTATTAATGATATGCCTCTTCTTCTTGATACAGAAGTACCTTCTTTAGTTGTCACGAGGGTTTCATCTGACTCTCTTGTTCATTCTCTACATGATCGATCCTCACAGGTTGAAGTGATTGTGGATACTTGTGAGTAGCAATTACAATAGGGTTCTTCATCAGTTGTAGAGATAGATAGTTCTTTGGGACAAGTTCTTCAGCTAGTTGAGTAGGTTTCAAAGACATCACTTATTCATGGGATTCTTTACATGCACAGTGGAAGTGTCTGAGTTGTACCCTTGGCATTATTTCTTCCTAAGGGGAGGCACACTATTCTGTAGTCTTGGATTAGCTTCTTCATTGGAGCAGTCACTATTTGACATTCTTCTTTGGGGGGGGAAGCCCATCCTATCTCTCTACCTCTTCTCATCATTCTCTTATGTATATACTGGATGTATGTTGTAATGGAGGGGTCTTGATTACTCCATCCATCCATGCATCCCTATTTATCTCTCTTTTTGGGGGAGGTTTTTTTCCCATGAGGTTTTCCCTCTTTCCCTGCTTTATGAGAGATTGCATATCATTATGTACATGGGTACCTAACATGGCCTAGTAGCCAGGACCCATTCTGCATTGCATCCTAGATTTTGTAAGCTTAAGGGCATTCCTGTAAGTTGCACTTAAGGGGGGGTGTTGGTGTAAATAATTATTTACTTATTACACTTACTTAAGTTTACCTAGGTTAATGCATTATATTAATATTTTTTTATTATTCACCTAGGAGTATGTGCACTCTTGTGAGTTGTCATGACGAAATCATAGGGGTCTACACCTCTTTTAAGCACATGTTGTCTACAACACAAGAATCTTCTACACACATATGACACTTTGTCATTCTTATCCTTTCATCTAGAATGTTGGATAAGGTGCTTAGTTGTCTTATCTCTTGGTTGTTTCTAAAGACATTCTAGGTGCTTCTTGAGAGGCCTTTATATACAAGCACTCCTAGTGTACTTGTAAGTTGGCTAAGCTGGCATATTGAATGAATATCACCATTCTAATCATACTCTATCTATTTTGGTCTACTGCATGCTTGTGTTGAGTTCTTTAGTTCTTAGCTGAGTTCTGGCCTAAGCCAAATTTTTACATGGTATTAGAGCTCTGAAGGAGATTCTCTACACATAGCCATTTGAGACCATTCATGCTTCAACACCTCGACATGGCTATTAAACTCCTTTTCTATAAACTCTGGATAGTTATTTCAAAATAACTCCAAAGCTTCAAACCCCACAAATTTGGGACAAAAATTAAGAAAATTTGGCACTAAAACGCAAATTTGGTGAATGGAAATATAGACTCAATGACTGCAGATTTGAAACCCTCAATGACATCAACCAAAAACCACCATGCGAGAATAGTCTATAGCCTTTGTAACCCCCTGACACATGGAATTTCTTCATGTTGCCACATAGTGACTCTTCATTAGCCTTCGCAGCCACATCCGTTCGATCCATCAAACCCAGTCAATGGCGAATCATCCACCACATGGATGACACATCAGGATTAGATCAGAACAGTGCCGCACTTATTTGGTTTCCAAGTAAGCAATGATGTTGGCAATCGTACAACCCAATCAAATCCTAGTAGGTTGTACAATTAGCATCAATATACGATGCAATCAGCACATGTGTCATTCACTGTACAACTAGTCAGTGCCTATTTAATAGCCCTATCAACTGCCACATCGATAATCTGTATAGTATGGACTTTTTCCATGCAATTATGTATGGCTAACATCACACTGACATCATAACTTTCATTGTCTTAAAATTGATGACCGTCTAGATGTCATTACAAGGCCAAATTGAACTACAATGATAGTCATATGACTATCAAATTTAACCCCATCATTCACTGGTGCAACCCCTCTCCAGATTGATTTTGGTTTTTGGAGTGCGACTTCAAGAAGGACATAACTGAAACATTAGGACTCCAAATCAGGTGTAATTTTTTAGAAATTGGGTAGAATTTTCTAAATTTTTTAGTGGTGTAGCTAGTTTTTGGTTTTGGTGCATGAATTGTTTAGAAATTGCATTTTTGGGTGACTGTACATATATAATCATGCATTTTTTAAATCCAAACACTCCGTACAAGCATATCTAGAGTTGAAAACACGTTTCATTTTTTTTGAAAGTGCATTATTTATTTTTTACTTTCCAAATATTCTATTAGATTGTAGGGTTGTGTGGACAAAAATGTCACTTTCAGAAATAGGGCCTTTCTTTGCATTATAATGCTTCAGAATTGTAGCACATTGTAAAGTTCCAAAATTGTAATCCTTATAGAAGTTGTAAGAAGCAAAATCAGAAGTCCAAGAAGGCCAAAATTGGCAAGTGGCCTATTGTAATCGCACTACTAATAAAGTTACCAAAGCATCTATTTTGGGGGGGGTTTCTTGATTCAGTGAAAACGAGGGGTGTTCATGGTGTTGTGTTCTTTCTTTTCTACACTTTTCTTTCATTTTCTGCATCATGGGAAACTTTAAGTTTCCTAAATTAACTCCTCATAGCTATCCTACATGGTCCATAAAAATATAGTATCACTTAATGCATAATGGAGTTTCAAAATATGTAGATGGTACTCTTTCTAAACTAGTAGGTGATAATGTTTCAGCAAGTGATATTTCAGCTTGGGTAGTAATGGATAGGAAAGCCCTAGGTGATATATGTTTAGGGGTAGATGATAAGATCATGTATCAAATCAAGAAGTTTACTACATCTAAGGAAGCTTGGGATACCTTCGAAAGCCTTTATGGGATTTAAGTGTTTGAAGAGGATGTGTTCAAAATCAAAGATGAGCTTGTCTCCTTAGATCCTAAGTCATATGACTCAATCTAGGATTTCATCATCAAGGTGAATGAATTGAGGACAAAGCTTACTAATTGTGGGAGTTCTATCAAAGATGAAAAACTTATCTATCTCATACATAACAAGCTACCATCAAAGTATTCCACATTTGTATCTTCTTTTAAAACCTCAAAGACTACATTAGGGTCTGCCTACAAGAAAGTCACTTTTGATGAATATGCTAAACTGCTCGATGATGAAGAAAAGAAGTTAAAATCAATGGGGATTCTCAAAATACCTTAGTCTAAATAATTGGTGCCCAAAAATGAGGGTTCTCAACATTCAGTTGGACAGTTTTCAAATAAAGGAAAGGGTAAGAAGAAATGGAAGAGCAAATCAGAGGATGCAGAAAAGACAACATCACAATCCAATCAACAAGGCTAGTCCTCGAATTCCAACAAGAAGGGGGACAACAATAAGGAGAAGAAGAAGTGTGCTTATTGCAAGAAATCTAGTCATGAAGAGCATGAAAGCTATCTCAAAAAGATTGATGAATTAACAAACATCATGAAGAAACATAATGTTCCATTGCCTAATGCTTATAAGGATAAAGGGCAATCTTCATATTTGAAGGACAAAGGGCACACACTCATGGCTAATTCAAACTCTTCAAAGGAATGGATATTTGACTCAGGTGCCTCATATCACATGGGATCTTCAAAGGAGGATTTTTCTTCAATGAAGCAGTCTAAGGTATCGAACATCTTCATGGGGAATGATAGCAAAATGGAAGTTGAAGGGAAAGGAAATGTGGAGATGGAAAATGGAGAGTTTCAAGATGTTCTCTATGTTCCAAACCAAACTTCAAATCTC
Source organism: Cupressus sempervirens (assembly GCA_028749045.1). Lineage (NCBI taxonomy): Eukaryota > Viridiplantae > Streptophyta > Pinopsida > Cupressales > Cupressaceae > Cupressus > Cupressus sempervirens. Next base: position 326,481,249 of record CM053789.1, read on the forward strand.
CTTTCAATCTACCAAATCACTCACCTTGAAGATGGACATAGAGTTGAGTTCCTTCCAAATTCAGTAAAAGTGCATAGTCTCAAAGATGATTCCTTGGTTGTAGTGGGAAAAGTGAATCATAACAAAAGCTTGTACTCTTTCTCGCATTTTGTGCCCAAGTCTCCTTCAAAGGCCTTATTATCACAATCCAATTCAAACATGCAATTATGGCATGAGCAATATGGTCATCTTGACTACTGCTATCTTTAGCAACTTTGCACATACCAAATTGTCAAAGGTCTACCTCAAATCAAATTTTCTAAAGTTGAATGTTCAACAGATTCAGTGGATATGCATCTAGAAGAGAAGTTACAAAGAGGTAAATCTTCTAGAGCAATAGGTGTTCTACAAATGGTTCATATGATATTAGCAGGTCCTTTTGCATTCAGCCAGGGTCACTACATACTTACCTTTGTTGATGACTTTTCAAGGTAAACTTAGGTCTACTTTTTGCATAACAAGAATAAAGTGTTGGACAAGTTTCTAGACTTCAAGACTCATGTAAAATAGAAATCTAGAAAGGCATCAAAGTTCTCCACATGGACAATGGAAGCATGTATGTGAATAGAAGACTTATGGATTTTTTCAAACATGAGGGAATTGATCTTCAGACTCCACCAACATTTAGTCTGCATAAGATAGATGTTGCAACTTTGAGGATCCAAACTCCTAAGTCTATGGTAAGTTGCATGATTCATGGCAAGTCTCTAGATCCATCATTAGAAGTTGAAGCAATGTCTAGTGCCACTCACATTCTCAATTGTTCTCCTCACCTAGCATTAGATGGAAAAACTCCTTTCGAGTCATGGTATGGTAGAAAACCTACTGTGACACACTTTAGAGTCTTCAGTTGCCTTGCATGGGCAAAGATATCTTCTAGGGGATGCAACGCATAGTTACCTCAGCCTTTTACTTTCATTGGTTATGAAGATAGTGTGAAGGCATATAGACTTTCTCGATCCAAAGACACATTAGATATTTGTGGAGAAGGATGTTCACTTTGAGGAAAGTTCTCTCAGTTTGTCCTCTACTCCTCTCTGCACATCATACAATGTGGAAATTGATAGTGACACTAGTAATAGTGCTTCAATAGATTCATACACATGGGTTTCTATCGACAATTGTAGTGAGAGGTCACTTCATCAGTTCAGTCCACATGCATACATAGCCACAGTGATAGGCCTAGAAAAATAGGGTACATTTAGTCTTCTAGATACAGGTTCAGTGACAGATTTGGGGGATAGTATTAATGATCTACCTCTTCTTCTTGATACAGAAGTACCTTCTTCAGTTGTCATAAGGGTTTCATCTCACTCTCTTGTTCATTCTCCACATGATCAATCCTCACAAGTTGAAGTGATTGTGGATACTTGTGATCAGCAATTACAATAGGGTTCTTCATTAGTTGTAGAGATAGACAATTCTTTGGGACAAGTTCTTTAGCTAGCTAAGCAGGTTTCAAAGACATCACTTATTCATGGGATTCTTTCCACGCACAGTGGAAGTGTCTGAGTTGTACCCTTGGCATTATTTCTTCCTAAGGGGAGGCACACTATTCTGTATTCTTGGATCATCTTCTTCATTGGAGCGGTCACTGTTCGACATTCTTCTTTGGGGGGGGGGGGGGGGGGGAGCCCATCCTATCTCTCTACCTCTTCTCATCATTCTCTTATGTATATACTAGATGTATGTCGTAATGGGTGGGTCTTGATTACTCCATCCATCCATGCATCCCTATTTATCTCTCTTTTTGGGGGAGGGTTTTTCCCATGAGGTTTCCCTCTTTCCCTTCTTTATGAGAGATTGCATATCATTATGTACATGGGTACCTAACATGGCCTAGTAGCCAGGACCCATTCTACATTGCATCCTAGATTTTGTAAGCTTAAGGGCATTCCTGTAATTTGCACTTAAGCGGGGGTGTTGGTGTAAATAAGTATTTACTTACTACACTTACTTAAGTTTACCTAGGTTAATGCATTATATTAATATTTATTTATTAGTCAACTAGGAGTATATGCACTCTTGTGTGTTTTCATGATGACATCATAGGGGTCCGCACCTCTTTTAAGCACATGTTGTCTACAACACAGGAATCTTCTACACACATATGACACTTTGTCATTCTTATCCATTCATCTAGAATGTTGGATAGGGTGCTTGGTTGTCTTATCTCCTGGTTGTTTCTAGAGACATTCTAGGTGCTTCTTGAGAGGCCTTTATATATAGGCACTCCTCGTGTACTTTTAAGTTGGCTAAGCTAGCATATTGAATGAATATCATCATTCTAATCATACTCTATCTATTTTGGTCTATTGTGTGCTTGTGTTGAGTTCTTTAGTTCTTGGGTGAATTCTGGCCTAAGCCAAATTCTTATAATAAAAAATAAAAATAAAAACATTTTTCATGAAAATAATTACCTATATGTGTTCCAAAAGGGGTCCCTAGTGGAGAAACCTAATATAAGACTCCTTATTACCTAATGAAGCCTATTACACCCTATTAAGAATTATTAGGACCCATTATGCAAGATATAACACTCATAATGACCTCGTAGACTCACTAGGTCCCCTTAAGCCAAACATGTATCCTAATTACCCTATGTGTACCCTTAAGTGTACCAAAAGGGGTCCCTATATAGAATTTTGTGTAAATGTACACAATAAATTCATTCACATTTTATATAGTAGATGTTGAACTCATCTACATCATTTGATTTAGCACATAGAATAGACTTCACAAATTGTGTCATACTGTCAAGGACAACCACATCTTTATTAACTTCTTCCATGAAATTTTTATATGATTGTGAATATAGATTTTTAAAAACATGATTTTTGCAAAAAGTTTCAAGAACCTTATTTATGCATACAAAGGAAGGGCACAACATCTCAAAATTTCTTTGATGTTTTGCCTCATCTTTAAATTGTTGTTTGAACAAAGATCAAAGAACTCAATTTGTGTTGAATTGACAAAATTTTTTGGATGTGAAATATGTATATCCATGTCTTTATCTCTTATTTTTATAATCTCCCTTCTATTACATGAAACATGACAATGATGTGTTCAATATTCAATGACATATCTTCTTACATCTTTGGAAATTTTGTCTTTTCAAGGGAGTCTACAAATACTAACCTAATTGTTTAAAATATTTTCATTTAATATGTTTCTCCTTAGAATATACCTTTGAAAAGTTCTCAAATATTTTAGTAAACTAGAAATATCTTGACTTGGCTCCTTGATTTTTAATGTTGACAACATTCAGAGAATTAGGAAAATTTTCAAGTACTATTTATTTTACTTGACATCTTGAGGTTTTCTTATTGTTGACACCCAACAATTCTATAACCAGTGTCATTTCCCTTTTTCTAAATAACCAGACAAATAATTGTGCTTTTTCTATCAAAGATTTTTTCAAAAAATATTATTTCCACAATTTTCTAAGATGCAATTTGATTTTCCTACTAGGTACCATGTCTTTGGATGAAACTTGATTACTAGCACCATCTTCTCAATCTTCACTTGTATTCTCTTCAATGTTAATAGGTACCTCTTTGTCTTCAACAACTCAAGTCGAGCACGTTTTGTATGTTGTTTCATCCTGTCATCCCTCTTTCAATCATATTTCCTTCCTCTTTTTCTTTGACTTCCCATTACACTTGAAATATTTAAAGAAATCGCTTCAATTACTTGATTAAACTTTTATCCGTCCTTTATATGAACTATTACCACCCACACAACCATGTATGATTGGGCTGACCTGAACATTGGCTTGACTGAGGGGTACTCAGCTGAAGGGTACTCGATCGACTGAGACTTAGTCAAGTCCCTTGATGTGGCTTACCATGTGGAAGCCACATCAATCAAAAATGTGTTTTATTAAAATTGGGAACTTTAAGGCCCAATTTTTCCATTAAAATTTGACAAACATGAAAAAAAAAAAAAAAATTGTAGATCTCTCAATCATGAGTCTGAGCATATAATTTTTATGAAATTTGGAATAGAAAAATAATTTTTAATTTATTAAATAATGAAAGTAGGTATATTAAGTTTTCAAAAGAGGTAGATTTGAAAATAAATAAAAAATAGTAATTCAAAAAATATTAAATTTCTATGTTGCACTAAAGGAGAGATTCCTCCTCAATATATATGTATGTATGTATGTATGTATGTATGTATGTATACATATGTATATGTATAAATATATATACATATTTATATATACATACACACAGACATATATATATATATATGTGTGTGTATATATACATATATATATACATATGTATGTATATATATACATACATACATATATATACACATATGTATATATATACATATGTATATATATACATACATATATGTATGTATGTATATATATACATACATATATATATGTATGTATATATATACATACATATATATATGTATATATATATATATATATATATATATATATATATTGATGGGGACACGACCCAAGCACAGAATGGACACAACAGGAAAAGGAAAATTGTATTAACTGTGTAAATATGCTATTACATTTAGTACAAAGAAAATAGACTTCAAAACATGTCCTAAGGGCTTACAATAGTATAAGTCTAGAGATAATTTCTCCTTTTAGTACCTCCTCTCAAACTCCACTTTGAACTGCCTTTTACAATGTTAGAAATGTTCTTAAATAGACTCTGGAGGGTTAAGGATTAGGAATACATTCTAGAACGTGCTAGTTGGTATCCACCGATCAAATAGAAGGCTCTAGAAGTTGCATTAGAAGTCGGCACAAAATTAGAAGAATCCAGAAATGGTAACCAAACTTTCGAGAGGCATAACTTTTGAACCGTAGCTCCAATTGACGAATCGTTTACATTTTCGAAAAGCTCTCGAAGCACTCTATAGCCCTATGGAGAGCTTTTCTCATCCCCCATTTTTTTGCCATGTTCAAGGTCATTTAATGCCCCTAACCTAAATTTGAAGCATTCTTAAGAGGTCTCCAAAAATTGGAAAATTGCAATAACTTTCAAACCGTGGGGCCTTTCGACCTGATTCTTTTTTTGGAATGCTCTAAATTAAAATTACAATCTTTTGACCAATTTACACCTTCTAGTTCACCAAACTAATGGCTCAATTACATACTCCTATTTTTTTGGCATCTACACGTATCCCAAGGTGTTCAAATACTCTATCCTAGAACACTGATAGTGGAACTATGAGAGTTGGAACCTTTATTTGACCCAAATGGGTATCCAAAAATGAAAACACATGAAACAGAAACTAAGTCTAAGTACATTTTTTTGGTTGACACAGGATTGCCCTTATACCTCTGGATGCTCCTGCATCAGACACCTAGGGTAGATTGAAAAGTGACCTTGTCACTTTATGAATGGTAGATGAAATCCCAAATGGGAAACCTCAGCTGCTAAAATCCAATTTGAGTCCTCTATCGACCGTCCTTTCTACTTGACCAAATACTCTTCATACTGCCTATTTGTGGTACTCCTACCCACACAACTATCCAGAATCTCCTCTATCTCCTCCTTCTTAGAAGTAGGAATTGGACATGGCTCTAACATCAGCTCCTCATCTGCACCATCATCATGATACTCTGTTTAGTCTGTAATGTTGAAAATAGGAGAAATGTGAATTCCATCTAGCAACTCCACCTCATATGCATTTCCTGAGTCATGTTTCTTCAGAATTTTGCAGGGACCAAATTTCTTCATTTTCATCTTGTTGTAAGTATTGGATGGAAATATTTCTTTCCATACGTGTACCATGACTAGATCTCTGACTTGAAATTCCTTATGTCTTCTCCTTTGATCAGCCCTAGCTTTATACTCTTGATTCATCTTGGTAATGTGTGCCTGAACCTCCTCATGTAGACACTTGATATGTTCAGCAAATTCTTTAGCTTCAGCAATTGTCCTCTCCCCTTGCTCTATCTTCCTAAACTCTGGTGCAATCCTTGGGCTACTTCCAAATACAATTTGGAATGGTGATCTACCCGTACTCCTATTTATAGAGTTATTGTAAGCAAACTCTGCTTGTGGTAGAATCAAATCCTACCCCTTGGGTTTATCCCCAACCAAACATCTCAGCAAATTGCCCAGACTTCTATTTACCACTTCTGTTTGGCCATCAATCTGTGGGTGATGTGTGGAACTGAATTTCAAGTCTATTCTCAACTTCTTCCACAATGTTCTCCAAAAATACCCAACAAATTTAGTATCTCTGTCAGAAACTATACTCCTTGGAAGACCATGTAGTCTTACCACCTCTCTGAAAAACAAGTCTACAATATGAATAGCATCATGAGTTTTGTGGCATGGAATGAAATGTGCCATTTTTGAGAACCTATCAACCACCACAAATACTGAGTCATTACCCCTTTGTGTCCTTGGTAATCCAAGAACAAAATCCATACTTATGTCCTCCTATGGCTTTGATGGAATAGGCAATGGCTGATATAGTCTAGTATTGTGACTAAATCCCTTGGCCACTTGACAAATCTGACAACTCTGTACAAACTTCTTCACATCCTATGAAATTTGAGGCCAAAAATAATGTTCTCTAAGAATAGCAATTGTCTTATCTCGACCAAAATGTCCTTCCATCCCTCCACTATGTTTCTCCTTAATCAAATTTTTCCTCACGGAACTCCTTGGAATGCATAATTGACTGCCCTTGAATAACATACCATCCTGAATCAAATAATTTAACCACTTAGTTCTGTCTACAGCAACAGGCTCCTTGCAAGCTTTCCATGCTTCAGCAAAATTAGGATCCTTAGGGTACAGATTCTTGAGTTCATCAAACCCAACTACTTCAACCTGCATTACTATAAGCAACAACTATCTCCTACTTAGTGCATCTGCAACCCTATTAGATTTTCCACTTCTATGCTTCAACACAAATGTATAGCTCTGCAAGAACTCTACCCACTTCATATGCCTCTAATTCACTTTACCTTGGCTATTTAACTACTGTAATGCCTGATGATCAGTATACAAAACAAATTCCTTTGGCAATAAATAATGCCTCCATTTCTTTAAGGCCTGAACTATTGCATAGAACTCTTGATCATAAACAAAATACTTCCTTTTTGCATCATTCAATTTTTCACTAAAATATGCAATAGGCTTACCTTCTTGGCTTAATATAGCCCCAATAGCATTGCCACTAGCATCACAATCCACCTAGAACACCTTTCTAAAATCTAGAAGTGCCAACACAAGTTGTTCTATCACCTTCTTCTTCAGCAATTTCAAAACTTCTCGCAGCTGCTGCATTCCATTTGAACTCTTTTCTATCCCCTCTTATTGTGTCAGTCAGGGGTGCACATATGCCACTAAAATTCTTAATGAACTTCCTGTAAAAACTAACCAGGCCATGAAATTATCTTACCTCAGTAGCAAACCTTAGAGTAGGTCATTCCATGATGGCTTTTACCTTCTCTGGATCCATTTTGAGACCTTTAGGTGATATAACAAACCCCAAGTAGACTAACTCCCTTTTTGCAAAGATACACTTCTTCAGATTAATTAACAGTTTTTCTTCCCTTAACTTTTCAAAGACACTATGACTATGCAATAAATGTTCTTCCAAAGTCCTACTGAAAATTAAAATATCATCCAAATAAACAATAAAAAATTTTCCCAAGAACTTCTTAAGTACCTCATTCATAAGCCGCATGAAAGTGCTTGGGGCGTTCATCAATCCAAAGGGCATGACTAACCACTCATAAAGACCCTCCTTGGTCTTGAAGGTTGTTTTCCACTCATCTCCTTCTCATATCCATATCTGATGATAACCACTCTTGAGATCTATCTTTGTGACGTACTGAGCTCCACTTAAGCAGTCCATAAGATCATCCATTTTTGGCAAAGGAAACCGATACTTGATGGTTATCCTATTTATAGCTCGAGAGTCTGTAAACATCCTCCACTCTCCATCCTTCTATGGTGCTAGTCTATAGCTAATGCACATTGACTTAGGCTCTCCTGAATCAAGCGCTTCCTCAATAGCTCCTGAACCTGTCTATTTAGCTCCTCAGTTTCAATAGGAGTCATCCTATGAGCAGCCTTGTTAGGAAAACTAGCTCCTGTGATTAAATCTATCTAATGACTAATTTTCCTTACGGGTGGCAATCCTTCTGAAACATTATCAAAGATGATATCTCCAAACTCACCTAGTAAATCTGAAACTTCAAGTGGTATTTCACTACTACCTTCTTTATGTTTCCTAGGGATCAAAGCATAGCACATACGCTGATATTTCATGCCATCTGAAAAATTCCTTCCATCAACAAGAAAAATCTTAGCACTGCTACATACCTTTTCACCTTCCCTTTTCATGGGCCTCAGTTTGTGGCGAACTCCATCCTTTGTTAGAGAGTATGTGTTTGCATGACCATCATGTACTGCATGCCTATCAAACTACCACGGTCTTCCCAACAATAGATGGAAAACATCCATTGGAATAACATCACAGAGAACTTCATCATGGTAACTCCCAATTTTGAATTTCACTAAATATTGTTCACATACCAAGACCTTATGATCATCTTTCACCCAAGCAATCCGATAGGGCTGGGGGTGTTTCTCCCTCTTGAACTTTAGCTTAGAGACCATCTCCTTTGATACCAAGTTATCAGTGCTACCACCATCAATAATCACATCACAACATTTATCCTCACACTTGCATTTGGTACGAAACAAACTCCTCCTTTGTCTTGGTTCAATCTCACCACTTAGTAGGACCCTTTCATTTACTAAAGTCTCCCCTCTTTTTGCATCCTCTGAATGTGATGATTGTGCATCCTCATCCACATGAGCAACCCTAGCTTGACCCTTAGCTCTCCTATCTTTCCTTCCTTGTTGTTGAGGGCATTCAAAGGTATGATGACCTTCTTCATTGCAATGGAAACAAGTACCACAAAATCCTCCTCTTCCTCTCTGATTTCCAAAGTCTTGATCACAGGAGTGATTGAAACCCTCGTTCCTTTGGTTCCTGCTAGTACCCACATCTTCATTTTTCTTTTGGGTTTCATTTTGACCTCCAAATGACTTACCACTACCCCTTCCTCCTTGACCATGCTCTCTTTGTCTCCCTTCAAACCTCTCATTTAGCTTCTCTTCAACTCGTAGGGAAAACTGGTATGCCTCTTCAATGCTAGTCATTCTTACTAGACTTAATTCCTCTTGGATGCTAGGTCACAACCCATTGATATAACAAGAAACCTTCTCCTTATTTTCTTATGCATGCCCTAATCTAATTAGAAGTAGATAAAACTCCTTTGTATATTCTTGGACTAATTTTCTTTCTTGCTTTAACCCATGCATCTTCTTAAACAAATCAAGCTCGTAGTCAACAAGAATGAATTGCTTCTTCAATTTGTCCACCATATGATCCCACCTTGTGATCTTCTCCTTTCCTCTTCTATTTCTTTCCAATTGAACCTCTTGCCACCAGATTTTGGCATGGCCTTTCAGTTTTGCCTTTGCAAACTTAACCCTATCTGGATCCTTGATATCCCCATACTCAAAGTAGTCTTCCAGTTCATTGATCCAATCGATCAACTCATCTAGTTTCAAATTTCCTGAAAATACACCCACATCAATTGTAGGTCTTTTTCCAAACTTAGTAATGGCCCTAAAAAGCCTTTCCTCTACCTAATTCAAAACTTTCCCATCAAATTCCCCTTTTGGTTCAATTTCTTTTTCTTCATTGTCATCCTCACTTTCATCGCCTGCAGCAACATTTGTTCCTCTGCAGAGCTCCTCCTACAATGCTTGAACCTACCTTTGGAGGGCTCTAACCTCCTTAGGATTAATAGCTCTGACCTTTCCACCACACTTTCTTCATGGAGGCATCTTTTTAACTCAAACCCACAACCACACAGTCCTGGTGCAAACTGCCTCACAGTCGGCACTCTGTCTACACATTCAAGAAAACTAGGTCTGATACCACATGATGGGGACATGACCCAAGCACAAAATGGACACAATAGGAAAAGGAAAATTGTATTAACTTTTTAAATATGCTATTACATTTATTATAGAGAAAATAGACTTCAAAACATGCCCTAAGGGCTTACAACAGTATAAGTCTAGAGATAATTTCTCCTTTTAGTACCTCCTCTCAAACTCCACTCCGAACTGCCTTTTACAATGCCAAAAATGTTCTTAAATAGACTCTGAAGGGTTAAGGATTAGGAATACATTCTATAAAGTGCTAGTTTGCATCCACCAACCAAATAGAAGGCTCTAGAAGTCACATTAGAAGTCGGCACAAAATTAAAGGAATCCAAAAATGGTAATCGAACTTTCGGGAGGCATAACTTTTGAACCGTAGCTTCGATTGACAAACCGTTTACATTTTTGGAAAGCTCTTGAAGTGCTCTATAGACCCATGGATGAGCTTTACTCATCCCCCATTTTTTGGTCTTTTTTGAGGTCATTTAATGCCCCTAACCTAACTTTGAAGCATTCTTAAGAGGTCTCCAAAAATGGAAAAATTGCAATAACTTTCAAACCGTGGGGCCTTTCGACCTGATTCTTTTTTTGGAATGCTCTAAATTAAAATTAAAATCTTTTGACCAATTTACCCCTTTTAGTTCACCAAAATTATGGCTCAATTACATACTCCTATTTTTTTGGCATTTACACGTATCCCAAGGTGTTCACATACTTTATCCTAGAACACTGATAGTGGAACTGTGAGAGTGGAAACTTTTATTTGACCCAAATTGGTATCCAGAAATGAAAACACATGAAATAGAAACTAAGTCTAAGTACATTTTTTTGGTTGACACAGGATTGCCCTTATACCTCTAGATGCTCCTGCATCATACATACATACATACATACATACATATATACATATATGTATACATATATCTATATGTATACATATATACATATATGTATACATATATCTATATGTATACATATATCTATATGTATATATATGTATACATGTATATATGTATACATGTATATATGTATATATGTATATATATGTATACATGTATATATTTGTATATGTATATATACATATATACATGTATATATACATGTATATGTATATATACATATACAAATATATACATGTATACATATATATACATATATACATATATACATGTATACATATATATACATATATATGTATACATATATATATCTATATATATGTGTATATATATACATATATATGTATGCATATATATACATATATATATGTATACATACATATATATGTATATATGTATATATATACATATACATATATATATATGCATACATACATATATATGTATGTATACATATATATATATGTATATATATATATATATATATATATATATATATATATTAATACATATATACATATATATGTATTAATATATATATATACATATATATATATATATACATATATATATATATATATATATTTATACATATATATATATATTTGTTTAGTATAGAATTCACAGAGCTGGGAGATGAAAATTGTCAATTTCCAAAAAGTTTGACTTTCAAAAGTTATAAATCAGAAAATATGGATTAAAAATATATCTTTCTTTTTTTTTACACTAGCTATACAATTCTTCTAACATATATTGTAAATTCAGACAAAAAAATTATTTTTTGCATGTACATAGGTTTTTGATGGGAAGTAAAACCCCTCATTTTCAAGCAATAAAAAAATCAACTTTAATTTTTTTTTAAACATGTCAATTCTTATTCATTTTTTTAAAAAATTATATTCATAATCTTCATGTTGTTTTACATATTTCACCATTTTACATCATCTTCAAATTCAAAATAGAAATATGACATTTTGGTCATTGAAGTTTATCAATTTTATTGTTGTTAACCTTTTCCTTTATAAAAGTGTGACGAATGATTATACTTTTACACACTCTTCCTAACCATCTTTATCAATCCTATCATAAATATAAAGTAGACAAGACTATTGAGATTAGTCTCCCTAAGGTTGGTCACTATGTAGCTATCTTACTTACTCAACCTATTCCTCCTTTAAAAAAAAAATTGGCTCAAAGTTGTTCCCTCCTTGGAATCTATGTTATTTGATGCTAATAAATTCAACATGTTATCTCATAAAACCATTTGCATAACCAACATGCTCACAAGATTCACAAGGACTATCGAGATAGGGTTAAATCCTATGCTTTTATTTCTCAAACTACATCATCTTCTCAACCCTTGACTTCCTTTGATTAACCCATGCTTGAACACATGGAGGATTTTAATTATAATAATAACATGCAAATGGATAAATAGGATGATTCTATTCATATCTTAGATTCTATTTTTTTAATAATGATCATGAAGATACTCTTGATGACAATGTTATTAATGCCATTGATAATATACATGTCAATGATTATGAACATGAGACTATTGATATGAATCATGATTTTCCTAGCATGCTTTTTAAATAGTTAATACTTACTCTTAGTCTTGATTACAATAAATCCCACCAAAATCCTTTCTCGAATCTAGTTTATGATCCTACTATGTTGGAAATTATTCCTCTTACAAGTTTCCCACCTTTCACTAATGATAAAAATTGAGATGGAGGTCATGCAACATGCTTGATCTAAAAACTTTTATAGCATGGTAGTCTTTGCATTGTGTTTCCCTTATAATGAATTTCTTTTTATATATATATTTTTTCTAGATTTATTTAGATTATCTATGTTGCTCCATTAGTGCAAGGAGATAAGATAATCCAATGTGTTGTAGACATTCTTCTATGTTTATATCTCTTCTTCTATATGTTGTTACATATTATGCCATAAATGTACTATTATTCATAAAAGTGCACCTATGCAGTCTTCTTGGATGCTTGTAACATGGTAGCACCTTTTTTTTTATTACTATTATTTCATCCCAAAGAGACTCTTCATCATATCTCTCAAAAAAATTTCCTCCATTACAGTGTAGTTCTATTTCCTTTTGGGAATGATGAGATTTTATGCTTGATATAATATTACATATTATATATGATCGTGTAATAATGCCAAATCTAGTAGATCCTTTTTATGTTTCTTTGTCATGTATTTATTTACCTTGAAGTGTTATCCATTGGGGGAATTTCATAGTGGAAATATTTCTAGTCGATGCATGTACACTTTTGTTAAAACTATTAGTCTCGTTGACCCTTGTAATCTCTTTAATATGGGGTCATATACTCCACTCACTTGTTCACACACACACACACACACACAGACATCAATGGATTTTATTTTATAGGTTTTGGTCCCTCTATTAAACTATTAATAATTTTGGGGGCCTAATCCATGAAACTCTTTTTGGACGCCTTTATGAAACTATTAATAGTTTGGGAGGCATGGACTTAAATTCTTTTTATCTATAATGGATTAACAATTTCCTAGGAGGAATGATCCCCTATTTTGATCCCTATTTGGAAACAATAATAGTCCAAGAGGACCGATCTTTTCTTTTTAATCCTTCTTTGGACTACTAATAATCAAGGAAGCCTAATGGTGTAGGAGCACCTAGGGATTGCTTAGGCAATCTAATGTTTCATTTTTTTGTAATGTGGATGTGAGCCTTAGGGAATTTTGGATGTTTTTGATATATGGTCATGTTGACCATAGTAGTAGTACAATAGGATTTTTGTCCATAGGGTTTGATAGCCTTTTACTAGGTGCAATTAGGGGCTAGCAAGTTGTAAAGCCCTCTAATTAGCCTAAATCATGATGATGATTTCATAATGAAGTAAATAGGGTCTAGAAGTGGTTAAGTTTTTATTTTTACCTTAGTTAAGGTTCTTGGTTGAGTTTGTGAGGCAATGAAGGTCACTTGATTAAGTTGAGGAAAAGTTACATTGTGCAACTTTGTAACTTTTAAAAGTTGCTTGAACAACATTGATAAGAAAGTTTCAATTTGATGGGGATGAGTCTTAAAGGGTAAATAACCACCAAACCAACCTATAAGGCATGATAATACCTATGAGAAAACTTGGATGCTCATTGTATGGATTTAGTATTTTTCTAATCAACATTTTGAAGCAATTTGTATGTAATTTCTTTGTCACTAATGATAGTAGGTAATTAGGAGTTCAAGATCCATATTTTAACCTATGTATTCCTTAAATTAATTTTTTTCTTAATTCTATGTGTTGGTAGATAGATGTTTTGATCATTTTTTTTTGTTTTACACTATCACTGGTTTTGTCTAGGTAGTTGTTGAAGATGGAATTCTAACTCATTTTCTCACTATCCATTCTATAAAACCTCTTGAGAATAGTGAGTAGACTTCATGTAAATAATGTATATAGAATCAAGGGCCCTCAAATGCAGAGGGAGTACTTTTAAGATCTTTTTCCTAGGCAAGCTTGTAGTGATTCTAGCAAGGGAAGACCATAAAGAAAACATCATTACTTGTAGAGAAAAAAGTACAGAGTCCAAATTCATTTTGGAAATGGAAGAAGGAATTATTACCAATGTTCAATGAAGTAGAAAGGATCATATACCAATCTTGAAACAAACCTAAAATAGTCCTTATTTTTGGAGTAGCCTGTAGAGTCTAAAAAGCCTAATTTTCACCTAATTTAGTTAGGAAAATGGATGGAAGTGTATAAAATCAAGACCCAAGAAATATTTAATGGGATGAAAACATAGAAAATATTTCAAGGTTCCTTTGGAAGGCATAGGAGAAAAACTCTATTTTCTTGGAGAAGGGGACCTGATAGGGGAATTTGGTGAGATTGGATAAGAAACTAGATAAGGAGGGATATTTAACACCTCTAATTGATTGCATTTAAGTCTCTTAGCACACTTCTAAACCTATTTAAGGTTGGCTACATCATATGGAGGATTTAGAACTTTGAAGATGGTTTAAATTCTAAGGCAAGTGAACATACCAAACTTATTGATAGGTAGATTAGCTTAATGAGACCAGGGAATCCTAGCGAACAAAGAGTCCTATAGGTGCTATGGTAAGAGAGAAATACATCCTATAAGTCTTTGTGAAGACCGTGAACATGAGCTAGTGATTGGTTCATCCAATCTCCCTATCCCCTAATTGTGTTTATGAACCCTCAAGTTCACACACATCCTTATTACTATATCATTTTTATTTTCAGAGCATAGGGTTGAGGATTAATCTTTGATGTATTTAATACCATGCCTCGCATGCTTTCTAGACAATTAGATTCATCTTCTATGTGTTGAATAGCATGCCACACAAAATTTCTAGACTATTCAACAACATCATTTTTTGTAACACACCTTTTTTGTATCTAGCTCACAATAAAGAACACAAACCTTATTGGGAGAGTTAACTACACTTTTCCTCTCTCTTTTTCTCTTTTCAATGAAAACCTTTTTGTTATGACTTTAGAAATGATGAGAAATCCAATAATTTGGGGGCTTAGTAATTTTATTTGGCTCCTTAGTCATGATGAGATCATCTTTTTTTTTATGCACTTTACTATGAGTATTAGGTATCTAATACTCCCACTAAAGTGGGGGATGAATTTTCTATATCAAGATGGAATAGCCCACACTTTAGTGGTTTTATAGTCTATAAATATGTTTTTTTCTCAAATTATCTTTTCTTGAAATTTGTTTCATCTTTTCTAATTCTATTGATGAAATTTCTAAGACCTTAGGATTACCTTTCTTAGGATAGCCCTCATATAGGTTATCCTAGTTGACCTATATTGGTATAGGTCACTCAGGTTGACCTATACTAGTATAGGTTCGATGAATGGTCCTCCCCTTGACACCAAAATAAATAATAGAAATGTAGAACAGCATAAATGGAGAGAACAAAATATTCACTTCTTATTATCAACGCAAATGTGGAATTAAGGAATTACAATATGCAAACACACATGGGGGCCTTCCTTACAATAATTTGTAAGATAGAGCTATGAATATCACCTAGAACTAGCCTAGGCAACCTATGGGTCTTCCTTATATATGAACTTACCTCCCAAGAAGGTTCTAGATGCTAAGCCATCACCATTAAGGCTGGCCAACCTCATATATTTATATCATTTTATTGCACTTTGTTATATAAGATCACCTCAAGAAAATTTACAAATTATATTTTCATATGGGTCCACTTCTAGAGACCATAACTAGTAAAATATTGACTTGATGGACTATCATAACCCCATTCTATAAATATTGACTAGCAATCTACAAAATCTAATCATGGAAGTATCCATCAGCTAATATTTTACCTTGTTTTAGGACCATCCAGGCCTTTATTGCTAGACCTAAATTTTGGATAGCCAAAATTCATACCAAAACTCTATAATAACTACACTTAATACATAAGATAGGACAATGAAACTCATCTAGTAGGCTGATATGTCAAAGATGAACCTCCATATATGAAATTGGAATAATCTAAGCACATAATACCAACTTAAAAGACTTAGCAAGCTTGCTAAAATAGAAACTCTACACAAGAATAGCCCTTATTGAAAACAAAAAAACAAAAAAACTTTTGACTTATCTCTAACCAAACATCTCATAGAATTCCCCTAAATATATTACAAAAATTTTGTTTTCTGATCATTATATGGATGATGCGATGAACTAAACCTAAAACCTATCTTTAATTTCTTCCACAATGTACACCATAAATACCCTACAAACTTGGTATCTCGATTAGAAACTATTCTCTTTAGAAGACCATCTACTCTCACCACTTCTCTAAAAAAAAATCACTGCAAAACATCATCAATAGTCTCGTTGTAGGGTATTAAATGTGTCATATTTGAATATATGTCAACCACCACATATATCAAATCATGTGCTCACTATTTTCTTGGTAAACCAAAATTGAAATTCATGCCAAAATCTTCCCATGGCTTCTCAAGTATAGGTAATAGCTAATATAACCCTATATTTTTCCTCACTCCTTTCACCATTTGACATACTCTCTAACTATATACAATATTTTCATGTTTTGTTGTAATTGTTGCCAATAATAATTTTCAACAACCAAAGCAATGGTATTATCTTTACCAAAGTGTCTAATAAATCATCCATTATGCTTATCCTTAATGATATTCTCTCATAGAACATTAGGGAATGCACATTGACTTTCCTTTAACAACATACCATCTTGGATTATAAAATCCAATCACTTTGTCCTATCAAGTGTAACAGGTCCTGAACAATGTTTCCAAGCATCACAAAAATTAGAATCCCCCAGATACAAATTCTTGAGCTCGTTGAACCCAACCACCTCAATCTCTATTTCTATTAGCTAAATTTGTCTTCTACTAAGAGAATCTGCAACTTTTCTAGACTTCCCACTCTTGTGTTTCAAAAAAAATGTATAAATCTACAGAAAATCAATGCATTTCAAATGCATTTGACTCAATTTTCCTTGACTATTCAAATGTTGCAAAGCTTGATGACTAGTATATAAAAAAAACTCCCCAAGAAGAAAAAAATATGCTCACTTCTTCAATGCCTGAATTATAGCATAAAATTATTGATTAGAAACATAATACTTTCTTTTGGAATCATTCAATTTCTCACTAAAATAAGCAACAACTCTACCTTCTTGGTCCAAAACAACTCCTATTGTAGTACCACTAGAATCAAAATATACTTGAAATACATTATTAAACTTAGGAAATTATAAAATAGGCTTCTCTATAACTTTCTATTTCAATATATTAAAACTATTATATACTCCTACAAACTACTTAAATTATTTCCTATTTCCTCTCATTGTTTTAGTCAAGGGCACACAAATACTACTAAAACCTCCAATAAAATTTAAAAATATCTTACCTCTTTCACACTCCTTGGATTAGACCATTTGATGATAGCCTTCACTTTCTTAAGGCCCATCTTCTAACCTTTTGTTGATACTACAAATCCTAAGTACACCAACTCCTTCTTCACAAAACTACACTTCTATAAATTTATCAACAAATATTTCTCCCTCAACTTATCAAACACCTTATAAATGTGAATCAAACACTCTTCTAATTTCTTACTAAATATCAAAATGTCATCTAGATAAAAAATGACAAATTTACCAAGAAACTCCTTCAATACCTCATTCATGAGCCTTATGAAAGTACTCGACATACTGGTTAGCCCAAAATGTATGACTAACCACTCATACAATCCTTACCTTTTCTTGTAGGCATTATTTCACTCATCTCCTTCTCTACTATGAATCTAATGGTACTCACTCTTAAGATCTATCTTTATGAAGTACATAGCTCCACTCAGACAGATCATAGTATCATCCATCCATAGCAATGAAAATCTATACTTGATTGTGGTCTTGTTGATAGCTCAAGAATCTCTACACATCTTTCATTCTCCATTCTTCTTAGGCACTAATACTATTGGTACAACACATATACTTAGACCATCTCAAATCAACCCCTTATACAACAACTCATGAAATTGTCTATGCAACTCTTCACTTTCTTCTAGTGTAATTTGGTGTGCAATCTTATTTCAAAATTTGCTTCTAGGAATCAAGTCCATTTGGTGATTGATCACTTGCCCTTATGGTAATCCATCAAGGACATTGATCTGAGACAATATTTTGAAATTGTTCTAATAAATTTACAACTTCTATAGGTACCTATTCTATTTCTTCTTTACCATCTTTTGGAATTAGAAAAATACATATGTTTATGCCTCATACCCTCTAGGAACATCTTTCCATAAAAAAACATATAGTGAAAACACTACATACCTTTTCATCTATATGATTTAATAACTTCATCTTATGTTTCACTCCATCTTTTTTCAGAGCATAGGTATTTGCATGTTAGTCATGTAATATTCCTATCAAATTTCCAAATCCTACCCAACAACATATGGCTTATGTCCATAGGTATGATATCACAAAGCACCTCATGACTTCCAATCGTGAACTTCACTAGTCACTAATCATTGACCATGACCTTGTAGTCATCATCCACTAAGGAAATATGGTATGCATGTGGGTGTTTTTTCCTCTTGAGCTTTAACTTCATGACCATCATTTTTTACACTATATTTTTAGTACTTCCACAATCAATGATCATATAAAAACACTTATCTTTACATTTTTACCTTGTGAGAAACAAATTCCTCCTCTAATTAGATTCATCCTCACCACTCAACAAGACTCTCCTATTAACTAGAACCTCTCCTCTTTCAACATCTTTAGAATGTGATGATTTGGAATCTTTATCAACATGCACAAATGTGGCCTAGCCTTTTTTTTTTTATCAGTCCTTCCTTGGTACTAGGAACATTCAAATGCTCTATGCCCTTCTTCTTTGCAATGAAAGCATTCTCCATAGAAAACTTCTCTTCTAGATCCTTTCCCTCTTCCTTTTCCTCTCTAATCTCTATTGTTATGATCATGGAAATGATTGAAATTATTTCCCCTCTATTTCTAACTACTACTGCTAGCATCATCCTTGTTCTTCTAATCATCATTTTGGCCTCCTTAAGACCATCCACCAAATATTCCACCATGACCTCTTCAACTATTCTTGTTATCAAACTTTTTTCTCATTTTTTCCTCAACTTGTAGGGAAAACTAGTTTACCTCCTAAATAATAGTCATTTGAACCAGACTTAACCCCTCCTAAATACTTGACCTCAACCCATTAAGATAATGATCAAATTTCTCCTTATCAACCTACACATGGCCGGTTCTAATGAGAACTCGATAGAACTCTTTGGTATACTTTTGAATAAATCTTCTCACTTGCTTTAATCCTTGCATTTTTTTAGTAGGTCAAGATCATAATCCACAAGAATAAATTTTTTCTTCAATTTATCTATCATCTTATCCCATTTAGTTATTTTATCTTTCCCTCTCATATTTTGCTCCAATTGAATCTCCTATCACCAAATCTTCATGTGGCCTTTCAGTTTGGCCTTCACAAATTTGAGCCTATCTAGATCTTTAATCTCCTCATACTCAAAGTATTCTTCTAATTTTTGATGTCCCAAAACTGTGGGAACCTCAAATTTAGGTCTTTTTCCAAGCGTAGAAATGACCCTAAAATTATTTTCTTCTTTTGGGTTCAAAAACCTCCTCTTCTGCCTAATCAATGTGTACTTCACTTTTTCTTTCATCCCCACTCTCATTTCTTATGGAAAGATTGATCCTTCTCCTTCTACACATATGTTCTTGCAATCCTTGCATTTTTCTTTAGAGGGCTTGAACCTCAGGTGTAACACCTTCAACACCTTGCTCTTGTCATGGAAACATTTTCACGCTTCCATTGGAATACTAGTGGAAAGTTCCTCACAATCAACAACTTGTCAACATGATCAGCCCAAACCACAATCCTAGTGCAAACTACCTCCTAGTTAACAATCTATTTATACACTCAGGATCTTTCACTCTAATACCACTTGTTGTAGGGGGCTCTCCTCAATACCAGAACAAATCATAGATATAAAGAACAACACAAATTAAGAGAAAAAATATGGGCTTATTAAATTATCACCGCAAATGTGAAATTACATAATTACAATATGAATACCCACATAGGCATCTTCCAAAACTATGATTATCACCTGGAAATTCCCTAGAAAACCTACGAGTCTTCCTTATATAGGCACTTTTTTCCACTAGAGAAGATTTTAAATTTAGACACTAAGCCCTCACCCTTGAGGCTAACCAACCTCATATTACATCATTTCATTACACTTTATTATATAAGTGCAACTCAAGATAATTTAAAAATTATATTTTTGGATGGGTCCACTTTTGGGGACCATAATTAGCAAACTATTGACTCGATAGACTATTATAGCCCCATTCTAGAATCCTCAGATAGATATATACAATGAATAATTACACAAGCATCCATTAGGCAAGGTTTGACCTTGTTTCAAAACCATTCAATCCTTCATTATTGGACCTAAAGTTTGGATAGCCAAAACTCTACAATAATTGCACTTAATACATATGATATGATACTGAAACTCATCTAGTACACTGATATGTCAAAGATCAACCTAGACATGTGAAATTAGAACAATATAAGCACATAATATCAGCTTACTAAAATTAGAGAGCTGCCTCAACTAACACATTTGCAAAGGAATATCCCTTATTAACACAAAACAAGAAATCTAGAACTAAAAATATTTTTGTGTGATGTAAGATTTTCCTTACACCAAGGATGTTCCTCCATCAAGGTAACCCAAGTTGACTTGTATCCTAGACATTTTTGGTCCTAGGGCTAGTTTTGTCTCAGCAATTTAAATTTGAAAATTGGGTGACCCCATTAGCTTTCTTTATCTTTTATCTCAAATTTTTTTATAAAAAGAAGCTTGTGCACCTAATTTTCACTTGAACTAGAGATCCAATAGAGACCATGAGCACATGATAGGAACTCAAGATAGAAAATCCAAGATATTTTGTAAGGTATGCAAGCATTCAAGGTATTTTCAAGATTTAAGATCCTTTGTTAGCAACTCCTCTTTAAGACATAGTATTATGTTGGCCATCAAGGGAGGAGATCTACATTATGGAATATCTTCTACTTCATTTTTAAACATCTATATCCATGTATCCATGATCTAGTATTGGTTAGATCCATTGCATTTGTGGATATTTATAATATTTGTATTGAAGGTTCAACATCAACAATATAGAAGAATTGCAAAATGTTTATTTATAAGTGTTTTATCAAGTAAGGTGAATATTTATGTTAGAATTCTTTAGAATAACTGAAAGGGGGGGGGGGGGGGGGGGGGGGGGGGGGGGGGGTGAATCAGTTATTCAAGTTTCAAATGTCCTAATAATACTTTTTCTACACTTTTAATAAATCCATACACTTTTCATCCATCCAGACTTAAATCAACCATATTAGTAAGTTACAGTAAATCAACATGCAGAGATAAAACATGCAAGATCAACACATGACACAATGATTTACATGGAAACCCAATTTGGGAAAAACCACTAGTAACATGCTACTTGATTCTCACTCTTCTAAAGTGATGCCCTATTAAAGGCTTACAACACACTATTAAATGTGACCTTGTTAGAGGATTTCACCAAACTATTAGGAATGGGCATGGTTAAAGGACTTTAGAACATTCACTTGGAATGTCACCCTATTAAAGGATTTATCTCATGGCTATCAAACCAACCTAAGTCCATAGGATTTAAACTAACTATTACAATTGCTAGAAAGTACCGATAATGGCCTTTTGATCTAATATAACCTACAACATACAACATACTTTGCAAATTTTAGATCACACTTTCAGTTCAATCCTTATGCTTGGCTTCAATCACTTAAGATCTGATTTCTTGTCTTCTTATCAAGCTTCGTCTCCTTGAGTCTTCTTACTCATCATGCCAATGCATCCATATCTGGGGTCTTCTTATTGAAACAAAGTAACTATGCTCTCTTTCCTCCTTAACACCTCCTTCAGCATTTTATGCTTCCATGCTTGACCACCTCTCTCTCTCTCATTTCTTCATGAACTTATGACTCCTTAAGTAGAAATCCAATTTTGCCTTTTCCTCTCAATTCTCCTTCTCCAATTTTAGGGTTTCAAAATGGATTAGGTAGGATACAATGTATCTACCTCATATCTTTTTCTCATCTAGAAACTTCATCAGTTGTATCCTTAAAAACATTTTACATGGTGTTCTGTGCCACCAGCTCATCATTCTTATCTTCCATTTAATTGACAAACTTCTAGATAACAACCTTGTCGGCTTAGTTCTGGCGAATCTTCAATTTTCAAAATAATGCAGCAACTTGGCATTATTTTTTTTACTGGTGCTCGACATCTCTGTGTTACTCGGTACTATTAGTTTTACTGGTTCTTGGCATCTCTGTGTTACTCGGCACCTATATCTGCTCGACACTTGTATCATTCAGCACTTGAAGTTTACTTGGCACTTGATATCACTCGACACTTGAAGTTTACTCAGCACTTGATATCACTCGGCACTTGAAGTTTACTCGGCACTTGAAGTTTACTCAGCACTTGATATCACTCGGCATCTGAAGTGTACTTGGCACTTGATGTTGATCTTGCTCGACTTCAACTAGGAATATTCTTAGCACCTACTAGCTTGCTCGGCTCCCTCTCTCTAATGAACTTGAGTTAGGCTTTACATATGTCTTAGCTAAAATCCTTACATCTTTGATATGTTTCAGTGTGCCCATTCTCTGTGTCTTATAGTATGTCATCAACACACTTTTTCATCAATGGCTTAGCTGATCCTTGTACTTCATTACAACATCATAACTTCAACCTTTCTTTTGGTGTACTAGTTACATCTTATTGATTGCCTCCTCCTTGTCAATCAACTAATTGCTAGTATTTAGATCACTAAAGCAATTGTCATTCCTACAAGTAGCAAGTTTGACATCAATGACAAAACAATGATTGAGAAAATTCTTTACCATTTCCATATATCATTCCAACAAATTTCCTCATGATCTTTTCAATCATTTCCAACAATCTACCTCTTTGGCATTGATGGCAAACCAAACTGATCAATTGATCAACTTAGTTACCACCAAGATTGTATACGTTATCTACTACTTTTCTTTGCTAGCTTCATCTTTACTAGTTGATCTCATATATCTCCCTCTTTCATATATATTTCCCTCTTGCTTTGTATTGATCAGGTTTTACATTTCTCCCTCTTTGACATAAATGCCAAAGATGTATCATCTTTACTATGCAAAATATGAACTTTGGCTTCTTTTTATTTTCTCCCTCTGTCACCATGCTTGTGACTGATTTGGAGTTTCTGCTCCTACTGTTATCATCTACATCATTCTTCTAATATTTC
This sequence comes from Cupressus sempervirens, assembly GCA_028749045.1. Classification (NCBI taxonomy): domain Eukaryota; kingdom Viridiplantae; phylum Streptophyta; class Pinopsida; order Cupressales; family Cupressaceae; genus Cupressus; species Cupressus sempervirens. The sequence goes on from CM053789.1 coordinate 326,505,128, forward strand.
AATGATTCATTGCTGGTGATGCAGGGCAGCTTCCTTGTTGCTTTAAACTGCTTGAGTTAGGGGTATTACCCCCAACTTGCCTCTAAGATATTCATAAGCATCCTTTGGCAATGGTTTGGTGAAGATATCTACAGTTTGTTCCTTTGTGTGAATGTATTCCAACTTCACTTGTTTTTCTTCTACCAGTTCTCTAACATAATGATACTTGATTGCAATGTGCTTGCTTTTTTAATGCATTACTGGATTTGTGGATATGTTTATTGCACTTGTGTTATCACAATACAATATCACAGGTTAGCCACACAATGTTTGTGCAATTGACTGCTGCTACCACATATTTTGACTCTGCAGTGGACTGAGATGTGCATGTTTGTTTCTTGCTAGTCCAGGGAACTAGCCTTTTGCCTAGAAATAATGCACCTCCACTTCTGCTTTTTCTATCATCAATGTTGCCTCCCCAATCTGCATCTGTATATGCATTGAGCTCAAATTTTCCATTCTTTTTGTAGTATAGACCAAAGTTATTAGTTCTTTTAAGAGATCTCATTATTCTTTTTACTGCTATGAGATGATTTTTTTTAGGATTAGTAGAGAATCTAGCCACTATTCCAACTGCTAATGCTATGTTTGGTCTACTATGTACAACATATTGTAGTTTTCCAATCATGGATCTGTACATTGTTTGATTGACTTCAGCTAATTCATCATTTTTGGATAGCTTATTTCCTATTGCCATTGGTGTGCTGACCAGTTTGGACTCCTCTAATCCAAATGTTTTAAGAATCTCTTTGATGTACTTTGATTGTGTCACAAATATACCATGTTTGAGTTGATGTAATTGCAATCCAACAAAGAATTTGATTTCTCCAAACATAGACATCTCAAATTCATGTTTCATTTTGTCAACAAAGCCTTTGCAAAGCACTTCCTTTCCACCAAACACTATGTCATCCACAAAGATTTCAGATACAATAATGTCTTTACCTTCTTCTGCTTTGATGTACATGTTGTTGTTATCATCAGTTCTTTCAAATCCTATTTGTATTAGATACTTGTGAAGTCTCTCATACCATGCTCTAGGTGCTTGTTTTAAATCATAGAGTACTTTATGTAGCTTACAAACCATATCCCTGTTGTTTTCATCAACAAATCCTTTTGGTTGTTCAATGTAGACTTCTTCTTCTAGTATGCCATTTAAAAAAGCAGATTTTACATCCATCTAATAGACTTTAAAATCTTTATATGCAGCATATGCAAGTAAAGTTCTTACTCCTTCCATTCTAGCAATAGGGGCAAATGTTTCCCCATAGTCTATTCCTTATTCTTGAGCATAACCCTTGCATACTAGTCTAGCTTTATTTTTGGTAATCTCACCATTCTCATCTAGCTTGTTTCTGAATACCCACTTGGTGCCAATCACATTCTTGTCAACTGGTCTGGGAACCAAACTCCAGGTTTTGTTCTTCTTTATTTGATCAATCTCTTCTTCCATAGCTTTGTACCAGTCATCATCTTGTAATGCACCATATACTATCTTAGGTTCAGATTTGCTGATTAGACATGATTCATGTCTTAGTCTATTCCTTGTCATTGGTCTTGCATCTTTGTCACCAATTATCTATTCAGCAGGGTGATGTCTTTTTACATATTTGGATAATCTCGATTTTGTCCTTGTTTCCATGTTCGATATTTCTGATTCAGGGTCACTATGTACTAAGTTTTTAGGTTTTTCTATATCTCTTTCATATGTACTAACTTTAGAATTAGATTGTGCATTTTCTTCATTCTGCAACTCGACTTCTAAATGTAGCTCGGCATTCACTGGTTGTGAGTCGGCTGAAATTGAAACTTCTTGTTGAGTTTCAATTTGATTGACATTATCCTCATCAATCATTCCTTCATAAGAATACACAAAGGTTCTGTATTCATCCATTCTTTTTGGTTCTTTAGCTTGGACTTCTATATGTTCATCAAAGTTTACATTTGTACTTTCCACAATTTTATTAGTGTTCGTATTCAAACACTTGTATGCATTACTTCTAGTGGAATAACCAAGGAATATGCCTTCATCACTTTTTGCATCAAATTTTCCATTTCTAGCATCTTTAAGGATAAAGCATTTGCAACCAAATACTTTGAAATGTTTTACATTGGGTGAGTGACCATACCATAATTCAAAAGGTGTTGTATTTGTACCTTTCTTGTCTTGTACTTGGTTCAGTGTATGAATAGCTACACTTATAGCCTCTCTCCAGTATTTTAGAGCAATAGTCTTTTCCATCATTAATGTCCTAGCATAGTCAATCACAGATCTATTTCTTCTTTCAGCAATTCCATTCTGTGGGGCAGTTCTAGGAGCTAACATTTGTCTTTTGATTCCTTTATCATTACAAAATATCTTGAATTCATTTGATGTAAATTCACCACCTCTGTCTGATCTTAGGCATTTCAAGCTTTTTCCTGTTTCCTTTTCAACTCTAGCCATAGACCACTTAAACATTTGAAAAGCATCAAATTTTTGTTTTAAGAACATAACAGTCATCATCTTGGAATAGTCATCAACAAACAACATTAAGTATTTATCTCCTCTATAGATTTGTACTTCCATTGGACCACATAAGTCAGTATGAACTAGTTCAAGTACTTCTTTGGATGTATAGTTTTTGCTTTTGAAACTTGACTTTATCATCTTTCCTAGTTGACATTGTTTGCACATGATATTATCAAGCTTCTTCAATTTTGGTAAACCTCTGACTTTCTTCATTTTACTGATCTTGACCAGATTGTCAAAGTTGACATGACATAATCTTCTATGCCACAACCATTCATCATCAAATTTTGCAATAAAACAAGAAACATCATCCATATCAAGGTAAAACAGATTACTCCTTGTTTGATCTCCTTTTCCTCTCAGTTTACCATTAGTATCATAGATCTTTGCAGTTTTGTTTCCAAATTCTACTTTGCATCCTATATTGCTTAACTGTGAGACACTCAGCAAATTGTAGTTTAATCCTTCAACATAGTATGCATTATCACATGAAATTTGTTCTGTGAGCTTAATGGAACCTTTTCCTTTGATTTGACATGGAGCATCATTACCAAATCTAACACTATTTCCATCACACTGAGTAAAGTTAACAATCTTACTTTTGTCTCCTATCATGTGATGTGAGCATCCATTGTCTATTATCCACCTGTCATTCTTGTTCATACATGTTACCAGTGTTGTGGGCTCTTCTTCATCAGATTGATCCTTCATGGCTACATAAACAACTTCATCATCATTTTCATCAAAATTTTCTTCAACAATATAACACTTCTTACCTTTTTCTTTGTAATCTCTTTTGTCATCATCTCTTTTGAATTTTTTTTTGTTGCCTTCCTTGTAATCCTTTTTCTGTGTACACCTGGCAGCAATATGACCTACTTCATTGCAATTGAAACAAATGATAAGCATCTTACCTTTGAATTTTCCTTTACCTCTGTGAAATCTTCTAGCAAGCAATGCTTCCAATTGTTCCACATCTTCCTCGTCAGTGCTACTGTCACTGTATACATACTTCATTTTTCTTCCTTTCTTTGATTTCACCTGTTTAGCATCTTTTAGTGATAACTTGGCCTTAAAGGCAGATTCAACATTCTCTAGTCTGTAGTTGTCAAAATTAGATAACTCAAATGCAGTGAGTCTACTTATTATACCTTCAAAACTTAGATTGTTTCCTGGTATACATCTTAGTTCTTGTATTGTTGATACTCTAATAGCATAGATAGGGAGCAAGGTTCTTAAGAACTTACTATTAATAGTATCTTCATCTAGTTGACCACTTAAGCATCTTATTGCACTTACCACTTCTTTTATTCTTGCACCATACTGAGCAGCATTCTCATTTTCCTCCATTTTCATATCATCAAACTTTCCTCTGAGACTTTCTCTTTTTGCTCTTTGTACATTCTGATCTCCCCTATATATGTCTGATAGGGCTTCCCAAATTTTGAATGCAATGTCACATCCTTTGATATCATCAAATTCAGCATACTTGAGTGCAGAGGCAATCTCCAGCATTGTCTAATTGTGTTCCTGCTTGTTTTTCATGTCTTTTGCAGTAAGAGTACCAGTTGGATCTACATGTTTAGTGACAATTGAATTTTGGGCATAATCTCCTATGGATCCAAGATGTAGCTTCATCAAACTTTTCCATGCAACAAAGTTGTCTTTGTTGAGCTTGGGAACTTCTCTCTTAGGCATTTTGATCTTTTTTGCTTATAGTTCCTTTAAACTGAATCAGCAGTTCAGCTCTGATACCAATTGTTAGAATTCTTTAGAATAACTAAGAGGGGGTGGGGGGGGTGGGGGTGAATCAGTTATTCAAGGTCCAAATGCCCTAATAATACTTTTTCTACACTTTTAATAAATCCATACACTTTTCATCCATCCAAACTTAAATCGACCATATTAGTAAGTTACAGTAAATCAACATGCAGAGATAAAACATGCAAGATCAACACATGACACAATGATTTACGTGGAAACCCAATTTGGGAAAAACCACCAATAACATGCTACTTAATTCTCACTCGTTTAAAGTGATGCCCTGTTAAAGGCTTACAACACACTCTTAAATGTGACCTTGTTAGAGAATTTCACCAAACTGTTAGGAATGGGCCTGGCTAAAGGACTTTAGAACATTCACTTGGAATGTCACCCTGTTAAAGGATTTATCTCATGGCTATCAAACCAACCTAAGTCCATAGGATTTAAACTAACTGTTACAATTGATAGAAAGTAACGATAATGGCTTTTGATCTGATATAACTTACAACATACTTTGCAGATTTTAGATCACACTTTCAGTTCAATCCTTATGCTTGGCTTCAATCACTTCAACTCTAATTGCATGTCTTCTTATCAAGCTTTGTCTCCTTGAGTCTTCTTACTCATCATGCCAATGTATCCATATCTAGGGTCTTCTTATTGAAACAGAGTAATTATGTTCTCTTTCCTCCTTAACACCTCCTTCAGCATTTTATGCTTCCATGCTTGACCGCCTCTCTCTCTCATTTCTTCATGAACTTATGACTCCTTCAGTAGAAATCTGATTTTGCCTTTGCTGCTCAATTCTCCTTCTCCAATTTTAGGGTTTCAAAATGGATTAGGTAGGATATAATGTATCTACCTCATATCTTGTTCTCATCTAGAAACTTCATTAGTTGTATCCTTAAAAACATTTTACATGGTGTTCTGTGCCACCAACTCATCATTCTTATCTTTCATTTAATTGATAAACTTCTAGATAACAACCTTGTTAGCTTAGATCTAGCGAATCTTCAATTTTCAAAATAATGCAGCAACTCGGCATTATTGTTTTTACTGGTGCTCGGCATCTCTGTGTTACTCGACACTATTGGTTTTATTGGTGCTCGACATCTCTGTGTTACTCGGCACCTATATCTGCTTGGCACTTGTATCATTCGGCACTTGAAGTTTACTCGGCACTTGATATCACTCAACACTTTAAGTTTACTCAGCACTTGATATCACTCGGCACTTGAAGTTTACTCGGCACTTGATATCACTCAGCATCTGAAGTGTACTCAGCACTTGATGTTGATCTTGCTCGGCTTCAACTAGGAATCTGCTCAGCACCTACTAGCTTGCTCGACTCCCTCTCTCTAATGAACTTGAGTTAGGCTTTACAGATGTCTTAGCTAAAATCCTTACATCTTTGATATGTTTTAGTGTGCCCATTCTCTGTGTCTTATAGTATGTCATCAACACACTTTTTCATCAATGGCTTAGCTGATCCTTCTACTTCATTACAACATCATAACTTCAACCTTTCTCTTGGTGTACTAGTTACATCTTATTGATTGCCTCCTCCTTGTCAATCAACTAATTGATAGTATTTGGATCACTAAAGCAATTGTCATTCCTGCAAGTAGCAAGTTTGACATCAATGACAAAATAATGATTGAGAACATTCTTTACCATTTCCATATATCATTCCAAAAACTTTCCTCATGATCTTTTCAATCATTTCCAATAATTTACATTTGTCTTAATTATTTACATGATTTTTTATTCTTGTCTCTTTCAAGGTTAATTCATAATTAATTCAAGGTTAATTTTGATAGTTTTTACTTGTTTTCAGTTTTCTATACTCAAGAATATATTAAAGTTCAAGTTTTTTCTTTGGATTAGTGTATTTCATGTTTTCACAAACCTTTTTGTTTTATATTTCTAGTTTTTATAAGTTTATCTAGTTAGGTTTTGATTTTTTGGGGGAAATAGACCATATGCTGCTCTAGTCTTGGCAGTTTCAACAAAAATGGGTCCCCCATGAGTTCCTACCATGAATTCATCACAGCCTTAAGGGAAATGGGAATGGAGCTAGTGCACATAGTGTATATAAATCCTTGGGCACTAGAGAGATGCACATCTATTTTTAATGAGACACCCTAGGAAACTCATAGTTACTTGGTTAGGAAATCATAGTGTGTGCAGGAACGATTGGGGGTTTGAATGTCAAACCAGGAGTTTCATGATGCAGAGGGGTGAGAGGTTTTTCTATGTTCCAAAGGAGGAAGTTTCAACCCAATTTTTTATGGGATTTTGAATAGACCCTAGCTAATGTTGTCATTCATTTTGTGTAACCCATAAATTTAGGCATAAAATTGCTTTTAGGTGTACTGATGGCTTGGAGACCTAAGACCCACAAAATCCTTGAAGTTTTCCAAAAGGGAAATTGAATATATATAAAAAATTCATCTTTTTTATAGAAAATTTGAGTTAAAATGCAAAAACCCGAGTAAGAGGGCGAATTCAATTAGGCCTAACTGGTGCAACTTGGGCATTTTTGCAAGAATCAGTAGAAAAACTTATTGGACTTGAGTCCAAGAGGTTGAATGATGTTCAAAAAAATAATAAGGGAGTCTCTCACTCTTTGAGGTTGGTCAAATGAGCAAGCTTCATCAAAAACTCAATTTGACAAGATAGCTTGAACAATGCATTTGATGAATGCAAGAAGCCAATACAATGGTGTAACTAGGTTGTAACACCTAGCTCAGGACCCAAACGAAATAAACCTAATATGTTACAAAGTTTTTACTAAACTATTTTTTTTGAATTTTAAACAAAATCAAAGAAACAATAATGCGAAAGCAATAGTTACATACACATCAAATACACATAAACAATTACAAACACAATTTCATTTCCTCAAGGGTTCCTTCATGTTGAGTCACATTTAAGAAAGTTTTATTAATAAGTTTAAGTCTCAATTACAATTCCATAATCATAAAATGAATAAACACATACATAATCATATAAGAAAATGCATAAGTACAACTGATAATATGAAAGCAAATCTAATGAATAGCATCCACTATACATGTCATAGGGTATGTGAAAATAGATACAAGTGCATCAATATACAATACAATATCCCATAGGATCTCAAAACACATTATACATAGATACATCAAATTAATAGAAGTCTTCAAGATAAGAGGAAGAATGATAATGGTACCACAGTATCAATGAGCATCAAACAACTAGCAATGTAAGGGGGACCCAAATGGTAAGAAGACACTACTTCCTGACTACATCATCACCTAATCAGGCTCCCACTCCCACCATGAAGGAGAGATGCTATATGATCTACACATAGATAATCAAATCATAAAATATCCTAGGCAAGGAATCTTGATAGCCAAATCTACCTCAAGGGTACATAAACTACTAAAGAAGAAAAGATAATCCAAATAGAATGAACACTCAATCCAATACAAACATTGTAGTCAAATCAACATACAAATACCAAGTGGAAATCAAAATTCAAAATCCTGATATACAGTCCCAAAAGGTATCCACCTCAAGACAAGAGCCACATGTCAATGAGTTACAATAACCATCAGATAACAACTTTCATCAATAAAAGTAAATCACCAACAATAAATACATCCAACAATAAGTACACCAACAACAAGTACATCATTAGTATATACACCACTAGAGGAAAATACAAAATCTATGGAGGAGACTTGGGCTACATACTAGGGAGTGTCATTACATGATCAAACTACTTGAGTTACTCTAAATTGGTCTCCCACTAGACCCCAAATCCTCAAGCATTGAGTTACATTGGATTGGCCACTCTGGACCCCAAACCCTCAATGTGACACATGCAGAACTAGAATACCCTCTCATGAAGATGAGAAAAACTAGTCATGCCTCTCACTAGGTGTCATCCCATTCCCATCGTTAGCTTGTACAAACACTTCAGGCATGGGTGAGCAACTTCGATAACTTATCTTTTAAATGTGTCTCAAGGAAAAGGGCTAGGCAAGATATTTTAATTACTATGTTACCACTTATTACACAACTTACAATAGGTTACCCTGGTACTGACCACTTTGGGTCCCAGACCACTGTTGCAAGCAACTCCCAAAGGCATGTACCTAGACAACCTCCCCTAAGAACATAAACCATAGTTTTATTCTATACCACAATAGCCATAATGATCAAAGTCAGTTCATTAATAGGCAACCCAAAAAATAACATTGGTTATGAAAACCCAAGTTCTCGTAACTGCTCAATAGCATAAAACTCATAAAACATAAATCTCTATTCAAATCATAAAGCTCATCATGACATCTAGTCAAATAATCATAAAATAAATCTCAAAAAATGCCTCTAGTACACATCCTAACTGGGCCAACTAAACAACCCACAAAAAAAATCACCATGAAAAAAAACATCACAAGGCTATAAATAGAATAGTATAAAACACATAGTTTTCAGCCACATGATTTAATTCCACCAATTTCTCTTGTTTAGTTTGGGTCATAAGGATGTGTTTAGAAGTAAAATAAGAATATAAATATAAATTGTTATGCTAATATACTTATTTGAATCAATAAGCATTTAAATATCTAATCTCTTTGCATATAAAATATCATGCAATATTATTATGTTTTTAATTTAAATAATCTTAAATCATAAACATTTTAATTAATAACATAAATGTATATTATTAGATTTAAATATTGATATCAATTTCAATTTCTAAATAATTAATATGACTTCTATTTAAGTCTAATATTAATACTTACTTTCCCTTTAATTCATAATGTAACTAGAGATAAAATTATAAATTGAATTGAATTATTTATAATTTCTCTCATAAAGTCAAATAGTTATTAACTAAATGATTACAAAGTGAACTCCACCACAACTTCTCTTAAAATATAATAAAATTCTAAATATTTATTTACTAACCTCCCTCTTGCATTAATAAATATAAAATTATTTATATGCAACAAAGAGTTTAATTAGACTTAAATAATCACTAATACTAACATTCACTTACTAGAAACCAAGATGGTGAACTCTAGCAAGCGATAAAAAAAAATAGAGCAGAATTCCATCCAACAATCCAAGGAATCCAATTCCTAGGTTAGAATCGATAATAACTCCAAATTTGCACCTAAAAAGAGGCATCGAGCTGCATCAAAAAGAGTCCAAAACTATCATAAATCCAATTTCAAAGTTAAACTCTCTAACAAATATTCTACCCTAGACAAGACAAAAGGTTATGGAAAACATAATCAACAGCAGAAAGGTCCTAAGTAGATTTCAAGATCTACCAATTTGGAGCAAAGAAAATCTTCCCACCATGTTGATGTCTTTCCATTCTAGCATCGCTCATTGTCATCTTTTACCCTAGATGGTTTGGAGGAGCAGATCAGGGTTTTCCATCTCACGAAATATGCCCTACCTAATTTGGGTAATCCAATAAATTCGGTTAGTGTAGACCCCTTTATTACCCCTCCTTGATCTGAAATTATACCCCATGATGAACTAGAGTGCCAGAATTCATATATTCCTCCCCATCGCCATTCTAAGACTCCAGTTCATAGGGCTCCCACAAACTCTTAGGGTACTCTTAATCCCAAGGATTCTTCCAATGGTATTTCCCCTCCCATTTCCATCTTCAAGGAAGATATTAAAAATGCTTGGAATAAATGCAAAAAATGTGGAACCTACGCAATTTGTTGTGGTCCTAAGGAAAATTTGATATTTCTCTCCAACTAGTTAGATGAAAACTGTGGATCCTAGGTAAGTATTTCCTATTTCTCAAATTCTATTCTTTATTTATAGTGTAGCAATGAAGGTGTCAAAAATAAATTTATTAATGTATCTAAATATTTCTTTAAAGGGCATACTATCAAGTTTATTAATTGGCAACCTAACCTTAAGTTAGATAGTTTAGATTTCTAGTGTCCGATATGGTACAATATTTAGTGCATGCCTCCGGAGCTGAATCACTTAGAGATTCTTAAATCTCTAGGGTTTGGCCTAGGAGAGATCCTAGGTATAGACTCATTGTTTCAGTATGATAACAATGTCAAACTGCTTATAAAGACAAAATATAATCAAGTGATTCGTGGGGTAAGGAAAGTTAAAACCAAAAGAGCCTCATATGATTGTCATATACATCATTTCAAAGAAGAGATTTCAAAAATAATTAAGATTGAGAAGGGAAAAGATACAATCTATGAAACAATGCTGCTCACCTCAAACTTTTAGGAGTTATTTCCAATGTTTAGAGAGCAGTGAATGAAAGTGAGGGCTCAATTATGTAGCTTGGATCCTTCTAACATGAAATATGAACATAGCAAGGCACAAATAGACCTATAGAATGGAGGAGAGGTTCTTATTGAAGGCATTTTAGAATCCAAAAAGAAACTCAAATCAGCCATCTTGGTTGAAAAAATCTTGAAGTCAAACTCCCCAAGTGGCAAGGATGGTGCCGATAAAAGGAAAAAGAAACATAATCATAAATCTGCCAAGCTTTTCACAGAACAAGGAGTATTAGCTAACAAGGTTATTACAACTAAAAATGAAAAGAAGCATAAACAAGTATATGTCAAGAGCATCAAAGGTCAAGAAACTCTCCCAAATGATAACAATGAAATACTAACTAATGGAGAGCCAAATTTGCAGGACTAGGATTATTCAGTTAGGAATGCAAAGGTTTAGGACTCTATAGACACTAGTAAAAGTAAACAGTAGGTTGTAAGTGTTCTGGACAACAAAGTATCCAATAACTTGCAAAATATCTCTTCAAAAAATTTGATTCAGAAAAATTGGTGCCCTTCAGTCAACAATTCAAGGATGCTGAGGTTTCCAAAGATGCTTATATTGTGGACAAATAAAATCAGCTACTTTTTGAAGCAAAATCAGACTCAAAGGGGCCTTATGTATCTCCAAAGGAATCTCCTACAGTAAAGCAATATCAAATGATGGAATCCCTGGAAATCAAACCATGGAAAGAAGGTTCTTCTAAATCCTCCAAGTTCTGGTAGACTCCATCAAATATCAAAGGTTCTCCATTCACTCCAACTGTGTATTCTAATAAAGATAACTTTTATAAAGCAGAGAGCTCCTTATCTAGAGAGGTATATAATTTTCTAAACAAAGATGGTAGGATGGAGGAAGACTTACATCACCTGAATGTAAGAAATGAAGATCTTGATCAACTAACAGATGAGTTAGTTCAGGTATTCTATTTTGAAGATATTGATAATAGTTCAAAGGCTCAGAAGGTAGCATTAATTCAAAGAATCATCAAATTAGGGGGTGACAATTATTCTTGCAAATATCTAAGAAGGGATCTGATGTGTATTGAGGTAGAGGATAATGCTAAGAGGTAGATTTTAGGATAGAGGCCCAACCTCTAAAGATAATGATCAAGGGAATAATATGAAAAACATGATAGGTAAGGATTCTGATATGAATTCTCAACCTTGTATAATCAACCAGATCATTAAGGAATTAGAACATGAAGACATAGAAGAGATGGATTACAAGGAAAAGACTATCAATCTGAATATAGAAAATATATCAATGGAATTGGGGATCCAGAAGAATTAGGTAGGTCTGAGTTCTCCCAACTTTGACAAAGTAGAGGGCAAAAGAGGCAAAAGATCACTTAAAGATCTGAGGGAAGCTGAAGGTCTCAATAGAGAACAATAGAAGATCGATCAACTACTGAACATTTGGAAGGGGAAGAGCCTTCCCAAACAAGTATGAAGATAACTACATGGAACGCTAGGGGTTTAAATGCCCCTAGTAAGAAAGGGTTAAATGTTCCTTAAAGCTTTTGACTCTAAAATTACAATAGTTCAAGAAACTAAATTAAGGATGAAGGTATAAAATTAGATATATTGTTAGGTATTTGGAATGCTATTTTTCATGAATCTATAGGTGCTTCTAGGGGTCTAGGAATTTTCTAGAACACTAAGAAGGTTTCACTAAGTTGTCTCCATTGCAGCTCTAACTGTATGAGTTTGAGTGTTAAAAGTCTTAATTCTAACTTGCAATTTATTCTTATTAATGTGTATATTCCCATTAGTTTTTTTAATAAAAAAAAGGTTTGGGATGAAATTAGTCTTTTTATTTCTAATTTCCAAAATAATCCCTTTTTGATAGGGGGAGATTTCAATACTATCATAGATCTTGATGGAAAAAATAGGTGGTATTCATCACCTTCCACAATCATCTCTTTTCTTTAAAGCTTGGATAGAAAACCATGATATGATCAATGTTCCTATTAATAATGGGAGATTCACTTAGAATAATTGGAGGAAAGACTCTAAATATATTGTGGAAAAACTAGACAGGTTTTTCATCATAGGCAACTTACATGAAAATAAAATGAACTTTTAATCCTCTATTTTGCCTTCCGTTGTTTCTAACCACTTCTCGATGTGTCTTGAGCTGTCAGAACCTCTTATCTCTATTCAAAACCCTTTTAAATGTGAAAAGAGGTGGTTCTTAGACCCTAGTTTTATTGAAAATATCAGCAATTGGTGGGTGCAAGATTCTATTGAAGGATCTAAGATGTTTGTATTCATGTCCAAACTAAAAATGTTAAAAGAACATATCTTAAGATGGAATAAAGAACATTTTAATAATATTTTCAAAGAAAAAGAAAAAATAGAAAATCAATTAAGAAATTTTAATCTTGAAATTATCAAAAATGGAATGAATAAGGAAAGCTATGTGCTAGAAAAGGATCTTTTGGCTAAACAAGAATCTATTCTATCTAAGGAAGAAATTTTTTGGTGTTAGAAATCTAGGGAGAAATGGTTGGATGAAGGGGACCAAAACACCAAATTCTTTCATAATTATATGTTATTTAATAGATCTAAAACTAGGATTACCAGCATTAAAAACTATCTAGGTGTTCGGGTTGAGAATCCTAGTGATATTGTTGAAACCTTTGTAACTCAATTTAAAGATATACTTATTAACTTCAAGGGATAAAATAAAGAAGTACAACATAAGTTGCTTAAATTTATCCCTAAATTAATTTCTCCTTAGGATAATAAGTTTTTAAATAAACCTATTACACTGGAAGAGGTTAAGTCGGTTGTTTTCAACATGAACCTCGATAAATCCCCTAGACCTGATGGTTTTCAAGCCTTCTTCTTTCAAAAATGCTAGGATATTATTGGGACTGATTTATGAAAGGCTATTGAAGCTTCAAGAAATGAAGGAGCATTGTTATCAAAAATTAATGTTACCTTCTTAACATTGATCCCCAAAAAATCTAATCCGAAATGTCCTAGAGATTTCAGGCCTATCAGCTTATGCAACACAATTTATTTTAAAAATTCCAAGATCATGGCAAAAAGGTTAAAATATTTTCTACCTAAGCTGATCTCAGAGGAACAAACTAGTTTTGTTCTCGGTAGATCTATTCTTGACAATATTATTACCATTCAAGAAATGATACACTCAGCCAGCAAAAGTAAAGATCCATGTATGTTTATGAAATTAGACATCCAAAAAGCATATGACATGGTTGATTAGAGATTTATTTGTAAGGTTCTCAAAGTGTTTGAATTTTTGTATCAATGGATTAATATCATTTTTAAATTTATTTCCATGCCTAAAATCTCCATTTTGATCATGGAATTCCTGAAGGCTTCTTTGAAATCTCGAGGGGTATATGAAAATGTGACCCCATATCACCCTCGCTCTTCATCATTATGGCTAAAGCCTTTGGGAGAGCTCTATCAAATGCCTATCAGAAACAAACTATCACTGGGATTTTGGTTGCCATAAATTTACCTAATATCACGCATCAACAAAATGTAGATGATACAATTCTTCTTGGTAAGAGTACTATCTTAGAAGCTTCAGGATATAAATTAATCATTAATTCATATATGATGGCCTCTGAGAAAAAGGTAAATGAGGCTAAATCTGAGATTTTCTTTGTAAAAATGAAAAAAGAAATAGAGGATAAGATTTGCAAGTTTATGGGGTACAAAAAAGGACAATTCTCATGTAAATACTTGGGAATTGATTTGGAGAAGGGCTCCAAATCCCACAAGGCTTGGCACAACACCTTGGAAAAATTAGACACAAGGATTGGGGGTTGGAAAGATAAATGGCTCTCAAAAGTAGGAAAGGTAACTAAAATTAGTTCTATCCTATCAGCCATTCCTATTTACCCGCTTTCCTGTCTTCCCCTCCCCAAGTGCCATCATCTTAAATTTGAAGCTAAGCTTTGGAATTTTTTATGGAAGGATTGTGAAGAGGACAAAAAATTAGCACTCATTAAATGGGAAAATATCTGCAAACCTAAGGAATCGGGTAGTGTCAGTATCAAGAATCTTGAATGGCAAAATGAAGCCTTAGGAGCAAAGTTGATATGGCATTTGTATAATGAAAGAAATTAAGAATGGGCTAAGATTCTATACAACAAGTATCTCAATTTTGAGGATCTTATTTCAATCTTCAGAATTATCAATCCCCCCAGAGGTTCTAAAAGTTGGAACTTTATGTTGAATTTTCATGAGCTCATTGACAAGTTTCTTACCTGGGACATTGGTACAGGAGAGGAGGTCTTACTTTGGGAGGATTCCTAGGATGGCCACCCTCTTATAATATCCAATGCATTCCCAAATAATTTAAAGAATTTATTAATGTCTATATGGGGGAACAAAGTTATTAACTATAGAACTAAAACTTCCTTGAATGGTATTGATTACTGGGTCTAGAAATCAGTAGATGGCTTGGGTGTTGATCTAGAGGAAGTGGTAGCCTTTAATAAGATTATAGCTAATAGGCCTATCAAGCAAGCAAAGAGGAAAGATATCTTTATTTGGGCAGCAGCTAATGATGGAAATTATAGAGTTAAAGATGGTTACAAAGCTTTACTACACTCCCAAAGATGGGACAAGGTTGATATCCCACTCAAGATCTATTGGGATATGGCTTGCCTTCCTAAGGTCAACTTGTTCCTATGGTTAGCTTTTCAAAATAGGATCTTGATAGTTGATAGGCTTGACAAATTCAAGATTCAAGGTCCTTCTAGATGTATCCTATGCAAAAAAATTCTAAAGACATGGATCACTTATTATATAATTGTCCTTTCTCACAAAAAAGTTGAGAGTGGCTTAGAGCTAAATGGGAATGGTTCTCGCTGTCTCCTTAGTCATTCTAGGACCTTCTCAGAAGTTGGCCTTCCAATTTAGGTAGGGGAGTTTATAGTAAGATATGGAATATTTGTCTATCAATTGTAGCATGGGAAATCTAGAAGGAGAGAAATAGATGCATCTTCTATGATTTGGAACTTAAATTCGAGGAGTTGATCCTTAAAATTGAGGTTAGCATTGTGGAAATTACTATCTCGTATCTAAGAAAATGCACAAAAGAAGAAGGTTCTTTCTCTCAATGGGATGGCTCTATGAAAAAAAATGGGCCAATTTAATTAACCCCCCTCTTTTATATTTCAAAAAAATTAAAATAGATATAGCTAATTGAAAATGGTCCCCTCGTCCAAAGGGTTGGTTCAAACTCAACTTCGATGGGGCTAGCCAAGGTAATCCTAGCATAGGAGGTATAGGATGTATTATCAACAATGACTTGGGTCAGTGGATAGAAAAAAAGGCTATGGCCATCAAGCCTACCTCTAACAATTTGGATGAATTAGAAGCATTAAAGATGGCGTTGCTGCTATGCTATGAGGTTGGGGTGTCTAAAGTAGTTATTGCAGGTGATTCTCCGATCATCCTGAACACAATAAGGAAATGCTCCACTCCCAAATGGATCCTTAATTCTAGACTTGGAGATGTCCTAATCCCTCTAGATTGTTTTGAGGATAATATTATTAATCATATTTATCGTGAAGGGAATATTAAAGAAGATTTTATAGCAAACAAAGGTGCAGATAGTGATAACATACATCTAGTTAGAGACTCAATTTTATCCAAAGTGAAGCAGCTCTAGGGACTATTTAGTTTCTCCTTAGTAATATGCCTTATTAGTATATTTTGTGATTAGACTATTAGTATTTGATGGAATTTAGTATGGTATTAAGTATGGAATTAAGTATACTATTATATTATCCATCTGATAATGGTCGAGGCATTATTTTGTTCCCTTATTTCCCTCAGAGTTTGAGTCTATGATTAATGATAGGTATTAATGTGATTGTATCATTATGGTGTCTAGGTTGTCTCCCATTCTTATTTTCATTGTCCCCATGAGTGGAGTGTATGTAGGTGTCATTATTTAAGTTTCTTCTATCTCCATCTAGATCATTCTAAGTTTTTGTCTTCTACTAGACGTATCGTTCTCAGAAGATTAATCTTCCACTTTTGGTGGCAATGGAGACCATTGTGGTAGTTTTTCATACCAAGGAAGCTCATATTATGGTCTTTTGGTGCAATGTTACCCTAGAGTGATGGAACAAAATCTTAAACCCTTTAGATGACATGACAAGAATTGTGATAGGAAGGGTAATTGGAGAAGGGATCTTCAATTACATGTACACATGGAAGACAAATAGCAATATCATAAGGTCATTTATAGGTTGCTTGGTAAGAGCCAAGGTGGATCGTGACAATATGATCTAGCTCTACTTGGAGAAAGGGTTTGGAGTAGGTAGTGAGTAGCATAGATAGTAAATTCTGCATCTCGCTTCCTAAGAGACACATGGCACACCCTCTTGGCTCCTCTGAGTTGGACAAAGCTTATCGATGACCTTCTCTTATCATTCAAGAGAGCTTTTCCTTTTATAGTCAATGGCCAAAAATGGAGGCGAGCATCAGGTTTCTCCTACACTGGAGGGGCATTGTGATTGAAGCCAATAGAGACTGGCTCACCAATTACTTCAAAGTTTTTAACTTGTACATTCATCCAAGGGTTTCATTCAAGAATCTAGAGACTTTCATATTCTATACGCCTAATGCTGACAAGACCAGCAGGTTTAGAGAAAATTTTGAACTTCCACCCAACTTCCAAATCGAAAACCCTAATGATGTCTCGGAGGTGATTATGGTATTCCCAAGGGAAGGTTATATGTAATTTGGTATAGTCTTGTTGATAGTTTTTTGTCTTTAGGTTGCTTTTCAATTTTGGATGTATATACCATCTCTGGTCTACATTTCCCCTAATGGCAATTGCACTCTATCTCCATGGACATGTCTATTTTTTTTCTAGCTTGATACTATTCTTATATGTACTGGGTACTTTATATTAATGGAAAATGAAAATATATTATAGTAATGTTGGCTTGGAGCTGTTTGTATTTGGTTTTTTTTTTTTTCATGTTTAGTAATTCATTTTATGATGTCAATTCATTAAGTAGTAATCTTATTGTTGTTTAATTCTTTTACCTAGGGTGGCTTATTTATATTTCTTTCCAGTTATTCAAAATCTGTATCATTTTCAATCTCATATGAATGTTTATAGGCTTTAATGGATTTGGAGAAATCGTGATCTATTTCCTTTTTGGTTTGTTAGATTTACATGTAATATTGATACGATTAATCTCTAGATTCATAGTTAATTTCATTTGGTCCTCAACTTGATGACCTGGCACTGGTCTAATTGTCTTGGGGGATCCCTTATTTTTTATTTTGTTCTAATTAGTTGCATTTTTGTTATTTCATCTATGGATTTCCTTTATTTGGATCTAGAATATTTTACTCCATTCATTATTTCAGTAAGTATGTATTTATGGAGATCCACCTCAGTCTATTATGGAATCTCTACATTTGTCAAGGTCGAGATTTTCATTCAAAGTGTGTGTTTACACCCTTCATATTTGATTAGCAGTTGCCACACTGGGATTTAGAGACTCTTAGTACTTCATCATAATATTGATGATCGGGTAGTTTGGCTAGGAGTATCCTCAATTATACTCCTTTTATCCCCATGTTTGATACTTAAATCGATTAAGCTCTTATTAGGCTAGTTTCTCATTTTTCATTTTCAATTTACATTCATTCACCATTTATGTTTAATAGGTTCTAGATTTTGTCCATTTCTTTTAAGCATTCATGTAATTAGTTTGTTGAAATTATACTTCTATTTGATATGATCTATGCTATATGAATTTTTGTCTTGATAAGGGTTTAGGATTTTGGTTCTCATCCTAAAATATTGGGATAGGTTTGTTCTAAATTTTTTCGAATTAAGAGTAATTCCTAAGGGAAGTCAAAATTACAGATATTTTCTAATTTGGTTCATTTTCAATACTAACATTCAATGGAGGAGTTTTTTAGAGTTAAGATGGATCATTGAAGAAGAGTACCTGAATAAGGGGAAAGTTACCTTCCAAAGCAAATAGAGCATGACTGACTCTTGAATTATAAATAGAATTTTTATGTACTTATGGGCTTTATTCCCTCAATTTTGTAAATTTTTATTGAGTTCACTGGGGTATGCCCCTTTTAATTTGTATAATATAGGACTTCTGTCTCAGGCTAGACTGAAGGTTTTCTTCTCTGTTCTTTCCTACCAGTGCCCATTTGAATGGAGTTACGCTTTTGTATTTCTTTTTCATGTTTAATAAAATATATCAAGGCCTCGGCCATTCATTGATCAAAAAAAAAATACTAACATTCACTTTATAACTAAATGGTTAATATTTATTTAGTTTTGGAAATTAATAAATTATTATTGTTCAATTTTTTTTAAAAAAAATTTGAAATTAATAATTAATCATAAGAAAAAAGTTATTATTATTATTTATAAATAAATCAATCTAAAAATTAAATTATATGAAATAAAAATACACATGTAATTAGTATTTCCGCATGTCTTTCATCTCTCAAATCATGCAACCATAATATAGTTAGTTTTCTATTTTTAGCATTTTTTTTTCACATGCATGTAAGCATACTATACTTAACTTTATATTTTTAACATATTTTTTTTCACATGCATGTAACCATACTATACTTAGTTTCTATTTTTAGAATATATTTTTTCACATGCATGTATATGTTTAGTTACAATGTGCTTTCCTCTCAATTAATCGTTTGCTTTCCAAATAAATGTTGCAATTTAATTATTTTTTATGTAAGAAGAATATTCATTTATATTTAGAAAATTCATGATAATCACATAGTTCTAATGACAAATTTCAAGTCAAAACCCTAACTCTTTGACTTATTATTTTCATTCAATTTTCTATAATCAAATTTTCCCTATATTATCTAAAGGGATTTAAAAGAATATAGTCATAATAATTTTCATCAGTTTTTCTATAATTTTCCTTAGTCAAGTTTTATTGATTAATAAGTTTTCTTTTTCAAAATTTACAACATAATTCCTTATTCAACAATCAATATAGTAAATTAATAAGCAATATGCAAACACTTAGGAAGACATGAATTAGACAAATCTTTCAATAAAATTCTACAATGGATTTTCAAACCCTACCTCAAAACCACAGCTAAAATCTAAGACAATCTTTGAATGCATGCAAATCCAAACCCTCTAAAACTTTTAACAATTCTTTTGATCCAATTTTAAAATTTTCTCTCCAAAACCTGTGTGTGTAGAAATGAGCTCGAATCTCTTAATAAAGAGTTTAACTCTACCTAGAGTTTCTAGTTTTAGAAAATGCAAATGACTCTCCTTAAATTAAACTTTTATTATTTAATTACTTCATGCACACTTGAAGAACTTTTTAATTAAAATATTATTTTATTCTCTTTTCCTCCACTGTATTAATTAGTGCAAGTGCTAACAAAAGCTTAGTTTACTATTTAAATTAATAATAATAATCAAAGCTCATTGTTTAAATGCAACTCTAATTTAATTACTATTAAATAAATAATTATAATAAAGCAATATTAAATCTTCAATATTTTAATTGTCTTTTTGTCCAACTTCTCAAATTAGGCTTTTAAATTAAATCTGTTAAACGGAAGTACATATTTAATTAATTAAATATCATCATATTCTAATGTCTCTTTAACCAATTTTTTAAATTTACACTTCTAAATTAAAGCACATTTTTAATTAGTTTTTAATCAATTAAATCTTCCCATATTTTAATATATTATTTTTAATTAAATGATATTTAATAATTCTCAATATTATATGATTAACTCAAATATTATAATTAAATCATTTACTAAATAAATCACATAGTGAAATCCACATAAAAGCAACATTACCAAAACAGACCAAAACTCAAAACCAAATAACATAGACAAAGATAAACTCAAGGGTTTTAAAAAGGGTTGAAAGTCAGTTGTGAGTCCTCCTTGTAAGACAAGTATTTAGGTTATGGTTGGGATTGGACTTGAACATTACCTCCCCATTCTTATCATTGAGTTATTGTGATAGGGCACACTCATCCTAGCAATTCAGGAAAGTCGATGCCTAGTACCTACATTCTACATAAAATATGAGTGAGCACATGTGCATATATATATATATATATATATATATATATATATATATATATATATATATATATATATATATATATATATATATATATATATATATATATAAGCTAAATAGTCAATGATAGGGAGTGGTACATCATTGAGATCCCAATTATCAGGTGACTACAACTCCCTCCCTTAACTACATCAAACACAACAAATAGAAAGATAAAATAGAAACATGCAAGTATGGGGTAAGTACCATAATAATTATAAGTCAAACATCAAATGCTCAGATAAAATAATGCATCATTGCGAATATGAAGTAATCATCATTAAAGCGTCATCTGACATTGTTATGAAAGAAATCAATTTTATTAACTACAAATAATTAAAGCATCATCAATGCACTAGTAACCATAATCATTAAACAACACATGAAATATAATCAACTAAGTAATCATCATTGATATATCTTTAGTCCAAGTTATGAAATAATATTTTTGAAATTAGCACATCCATGAAATAGCGAAAAAAGAGTTTGAAAAATATAATGAAAAACAAACTAGAGCATAATGGTAAAATAACTTTCAACCATGTTGATTTTATAAATTAGCATAAATAAAGAAATAAGATAAAGTGATTTATGGTTTGGGTTCAATACCTTTTTTTATTATTATCTCCAATCTTTAATTTTGTAAAATACATGATATTATACTTTTGATTAGAAATAAATAAGAATATAGATCATTTTCATTTTTAATAATATATTTATTTTGTAATCAAATTAATTACTAATTTTTTTGGATTATTTGAAGAACAATCACAACTATACTCTACATCTTTATATGGAAAAAAAAATTCTTACTAAAGATATTCTAAAATGCTACTCTTATTTTAAAAAACTATATATTTATAAAATATACATTTAGACTTCTTTCCATGCCTTGCAAACATATGCATTGTCTAGACTCTAGATGACATTGGGAAAGTGAAATGATGTAAGAATACGTATTTTTTGATGTGTCTATTTTTGTTGTTAACATTGGTAAGGTAAATCTCAAATGGGTTGAGGAAGCAATGATAGATAATGTTATGGTGATATAATGTGATGGATAAAACTGGGATAGGGAAGCCTCAAATCTTTTTGAATGTTAATTCATTTGTAGAAAAGGTCAATGTGAAAAAATGTTGGTTTTATATGGAGCATGGCAAGTGAGCAATTGAGAGTAGGGAGAATTTTGTGAACCTATGCACCATTGATCTCGACAAGTTGAATTTTCTAAATGATTCATGTGTCCTTCCTAAAAATTAATGAGGAATGTCAATAAATGATTCCTTTGTCCTTTCAAGTTTCAGTGATTAAGTTTTTAGCTCATTTTTGCTATTCTTTCAAGCTTTTCCAATGATCACACACTTTCTATTTTAAAATGAAAGCTGCAGCGTAGGGCTGTGGTCTTTCTGACACTCGATTTGGTCTTGGTTCCTATTGGTGTCAAGTTGTCTATGGGTTGACTTTTGGAATTTAATTTATCTATGGGTATTTAATTTATGCTGTAGTCGACTTGTGTCTCAACATATATGTAATGTAAGGGAGTTAATTTAGCTTGTAATTAACTGGACCAACTTGTGGCTTGGTTGGGTATAAGTTGGGGGTTTTGTGGAGTCTTTAGATATAGTGTGGTCATCCAGCTTCGAGAAGAGGATGAAGGGAAGATGCAAATTTTGAAGAGCTAGAAGTTGTGTCTTAAGAACTAGAGGATCTCTTGTGGACCTGATGGTACAAGTGTGCATTCCTCTTGGTTCTCTTATCCATTTATGGACTTGGACTAGATGGGATTGAGATTGTAAGTTGGATCTTTTGGGATCTTACAGAACTCATATTGTAATTTTTGTTTGTATTTGGCCCTAACCTAGAAGGCCTTACAGTTGGGCATGTTGGATGTAATCAGTTATGTTTTATGAATAAAGAGTTGTGATTTTGGTATCAAATCTTTCATTTGTGTTGCATTGTTGTTGTGTTTCCACTGTGTGGTTATTTGCTAGGGGTTGGACATTACCTTTGGGGGATTCTCTTGCCTTGCACTACATCAACATAAGGTTCAGAATTTAATTGATTCTAATGCATTATCTATTCATAGTAACAATAATAGAAATAAATATGTGGCACCTCCTAATAAAAATATTCAAATCTACGCTAATATTTTAACTCAACATACTAATAATACTATTGTTCAACATCCTTCTTCTTCTCCTCCTCCTGAAGTGAATATTGCTTATGATACCTTACAACAAGAAAATGATAATACTATTAATGCTATAGAATATATAGTTCAACCTCCACCTCCACCTAAGGAAAGAATTACCTCTACATCTAAGGATTGGATTAAACCTAAATTAAATCGTAAGCATTCTAGAGTCCGTACTATTTCATTCAATGATGTTGATAAGTTTAAGGCTCTGGATGGTCTTCTCTATATTACCACTTGGATTGTTAAATATTGTTCTAATGGGTGTCTTGTTGATCCTACTTCTACGGTTAACATTATTACTAAAGAACATTTATATGCTAAGAAAAAATTGTGATTTCTAGGAATCAAGTAGCAATTGGATTCAACTTTGTAATAGTTTCTTGCATCTTCAAAAAGGTTCCATTTCTTTTCCTTTTGAGCTATGTAGTAAAGTGGTGAATTGTATATTTTTCATCATTCCTACTTTTGATCAATTCCAAGTGAAGCTTAGTTTACCTTGGTTGACTTCCATGCAAGCAATTTCTTCCCCTATTCATCAATGCATTAAGTTTCCTTATGATGGTGAGACTAAAATGATCACTTATAGTCTTTAAATAATCCTTCTAGACCTTGACATTGTGCTACTCTTAGTTTCTTTTGGCCTTTTATTCCCACTACTCATCCTACTCATCTAGATTATATTTTTTGCACTTATCAAGCTCATAAATGTCAAATTATTACTGAGTTAAGTATGCATAAGGATAGTTATCATGGTCTTTTACCTACATCTTCTACCCCTATCTCTTCTAATTCTTCTATTTCTAATAGCCAACCACCTCTTACATCTGCATATCCTCCTTGTATGGTTCCTTCTTCTACTACAAATTCTTCTCCTAGTGTGGTTCCACCTAGTATGGTTCCTCCTTCTACATATTAGCCTCTTGTTTTTCATCCTCTTTTACCATAAAAAGTTAAGGAACCTATAGTTGTTGATCCTCCTTCATCTTCTCAACAAGTGATGTAGGAGCATCTTGGGTCAATGAGAAATTTTGCATCAATATATATATATATATTCTAGTCTATTGTTCATGGAGTAGCCATTGCTTCTTTTGATTTTGAGTTAAGTGAAATTGAAAACATGTTGATGACTTATTTAGATCCTTATCCTAAGAGCAGATAAGTTCATGTGTGTTGTATGCTTTGAGTTATGAACCATTTTCTTTGGTCACTATTTTCTATGATTTAATCTAGAGTGGTGTATTATTTCCTCAACATCGTTTCCTATGATATAGTGGCATCTGATGAAGTTGGGCTCCTTGATTGTGTTTAGTCCTATCTTTAAGAGTGCATCCACAATTAATGCTCATTTCTTGAGTTATGGTTTACACCTCAAAGGCAAGACTTATATTATAAATAAATACTTGACTGGTCAACTTGTGGTCTAGCTAGCTATATAAGAACTTGGTTTTGATGTAGGAAAGTAGTATTAGGTTAGTAGGATAGAATATATATAGAATAAGTCTAAAGATTGTGAGCTTCAAGCTCTAATGTTTTAAATTCATTATTATGGTCACAACCTAGAAGGCCCTACAATTGGGCGTGTTGGATATTAATTGATGGAACATTCTATCATCAGTAAATTTATGAATTTTCTACTATCTCTTTGCTATAATGTTGTGTTTTCTTCTATGTGTACTCTTGGAAAACTATTAGGTGATTGGATCTAAGACCATATTGGCTTCCTTTCTCATACCTACCTTGCACCAGGTGGTATCAAAGTAAGGTTTTCTTTCCTTGTGAATTTTTGGATAATGGAGAACCTTAATTAGATTGGTTGGAGGGTGGAAAAACTAGATTTTGACCTATAACTTGTAGAAGGTTATGATATTGTAAAAATTAAAGTTAAGATGGTTCGAGGTAGAAGAAATATAGATAATGCTATGATGGATATTTTGAGGTAGATTGGAGTGAAGTTGAACATTCTAGAGAAGAGATGTACATCTTAAGGATGTTAGTGATGATGAAAAAGCAGTACCAAATCCTAAATCTGAGGTAGAACAAGATGAGGAAAGGCTTCTCAGAGTTTTCTCTAGGGTTAACTCTAGACCAAATGTTAAAGTTTCTTACTATGATGGAAGACTTGAGAGTAATGTTGTATTGGATTGGTTTTCTAAGATGGATAAGTGCTTTGAGTATGAGAGTACTCTTGATAATAGGAAGGTTAAGA
Source organism: Cupressus sempervirens (assembly GCA_028749045.1). NCBI lineage: Eukaryota > Viridiplantae > Streptophyta > Pinopsida > Cupressales > Cupressaceae > Cupressus > Cupressus sempervirens. Next base: position 326,530,298 of record CM053789.1, read on the forward strand.
TAGCATTCACTAAGTTGAAGGTTGATGCTTCACTTTGGTGGGATCATTTGCAAATTTATAGGCAAGAAAGAAGAAAAGAAAAGATCAAGACATAGGAAAAGATGGTTGGAAAGATGAAGATGAAGTTTCTTCCTATAATTGGAAAGTTAATTTGTTGAGGAGAATGCAAAATTTATGACGAAATAACATGACTATGAAAGAATACACTGAGAAATTCTACAAGTTAGATATTAGATCTGGACACGAAGATGGTGAAATTGAGAAGGTGGCTAGATACCTAAATGTCTTGAGGACACCAGTTCAAGATGAGATTAGATATGTTAAGATGGATAGTGTGTAAGAAGTGTATTAGTATGCCTTGAAGGATAAAGAAATATTGGCAAAGAAACATGATCAAAGACAAAGAGGAAGAGGTGGCAGATTTCATAGAAGTAGAGGAAGAACCTATGGATAAAGTATCAAATATGACATTGCAATGGAAGATAATGGGAAGACCGAATTGAAAAAAAAACATATTGGTAAAAGAGGAAAGTACACTAGAGGTAGCTATAATAGTTACGCCAAGAATAATAGTGGTCATAAAAGAGAAGAAAGGTCTTGGTTTAAGGGAACATATTTCAAGTGTGGAGAAGAACATAAGGCCTTTCAATGTACTAATTCTAGGAAAGCTATTGGAGGTAGTAGCACAATATCTTGGCTTGTAAAGAAGTTGCTAAATCACATAATGAATCTGAGCATAATGAGTACTAATTTTGTGAAGAAACTCATGAAGAACCTATTCCGAGAAGGAGTTTATTCAACACTAAGTTCAAGCTCACTAGAAAATATTACAAAGTAATCATTGACAGTGGGAGTTTAGATGACTTAGCATCAGAGGATTTGGTTAACAAGTTGTAGTTGCAGAGGTTGAGACATTCTAAACCTTATCGTGTGGCTTAGATCTAGAAGGAACATAAGTTACTAGTAAGTGAGAAATACTTAGTTAAATTAAAAACTAGAAACTATTATGATGAAGTCTTCTATGATATTATGACTCTAGATTGTTGTCACATTCTTTTGGGTGGACCTTGGCAGTATGATAGACAAGCTTTGTATGACAACAGATTGAGTGAGAATACTACTTGGGTCGATGGGAAGAAACATGTATTGTTTCCTTTGGTAGAGAAACCTGATGAGAATCATTGTACCATAGTAAGAGCATGCTCAGTTAAAGGAAATCATTTTTCTAAATATGTAAAGGACCAGAATGTTTATTTTTCCTTGATTCCTAGAAAGAATGAGAAACAAGATGAACTTGAGGATGCACCTAATATTGAATATTTGTTGACTAATTTTAAGATATTATTTCTCATAATGAGCATGATGGTTTAACTCTTGTAAGAAGTACTTGTCATTGTATGGATCTTATACCTGAAGCTAGTTTTCCTAATAAAGCACCACATAGGCTGACACCTACTAAACCTACCGAATTAAACAAACAAGTGCAGTAATTTCTTGATAAAGGTTTTATTGGAGAAATCTTGAGTCCTTGTGTTGTACCTGCTATATTGACACCTAAGAATAATGGAGAATGGAGAATGTGTACTAATTCTAGAAATATAAACAAGATAGTATTGAAGTCATTGTCGAGGAAGATCTATCTTTTTATAATTTAAACTTTTCCTAAAAATGGGATTTCTAGTAGGGTCTTTCTAAGACTCCAATGAAGCTTTCATGGTATATTATGAGTAATTTTTCAACAATCCACATAGCAATTTAAACTTTTCCTCCCTATAGTTTTATTAGGGATGTAGAATGGGTTCTTCTTGTATGAATGTTACGTATACATTTCAAATATTAAGGCCTTTGAGTTGATTTGTCTTTTTCAATTCCCAATGTTGGTTGTCATGTTATTCAAGTAAATAATATGTTAATAAATAAAGTTAGCAAGCTCAAGAGGATTCAACCTAGTTAGTTAATTTGATTAAAAATTAATTTGCATGTGGTGAAAGGGAAACCATTTGTAGAGATTTATTGGGATCATGCCTAAGAGATTATTTCTAAAGACAACCAAGTTAGTCTATGATTCCCACATTACTTCAATCCACCGTGAAAATGTCTTGTAAGCTCCATTATAAAAAGATGAATATAGCCCACTTTAACATTAACATTTAAGCCAATAAATTGAAAGATCGAGAGACTTTTATAGAACACAAGAGATTCTTATGCTCTAGAAAGTGGTTTTCACTTACAATGGATAAAAATGTGCAACAATGATTGAAAAATGAGGAACTACTTGATAGATTTAAAAATTAATTATTTTTGAAAAATGTAGAAAGAGATTTTTTTTACCGGTGCCTCATTCTATCTAACCTAACTTCCATGCATGAAAAATGTTGTAGTATGGACACTCTTTCTTGTGTCAAGTGTCTACCACACATATTAGGACAAAAGATTGTTCCTATTTCTCCTTGTGTAATGACAATATCAAAATAAGAATTTAAGTATATTCAAAAAACTATAAAGGAATATCCAATCTACCGATTCAAGCATACAAATTAGCAAAAGTCTAAAAATAGTAATATAAATTTTTGAAAAATAAATAAAATAATTATATTTATTATTAAAATAACTTTTGACCAGGTTGATTTTACAAACTAGAATAAATAAATAAATAAACAAAAGTGATTTATGGTTTGGGTTCTATGCCTTTATTTTTTATCTTCAATTTTTAAATTTTGTAAAATACATTATGCTGTAATTTTGATTAAAAATAAATAAAAATATTATCTTTTATATTTTTTCATTTTTTATAACATTTTTATTTGTCATCAAAGAAATTATCAATTTTTTTTTGGTGAAACATTATATTTATATTAATAATAACTAGTTCAAAATAGCTCCCGGAGAAAAGAACCAGAAAAGAAAAACTTAGGTCATTACCTAATACAAAAAAGATGCAGAAGAAAAATATTGCATCAAGAGAGAGTATCTATCAATACTAATGAATCTTGTCCTAGAGATTCCCAAATCGAGAATATAGTGATCACAAAGAGCCCAAAACTCATATGAATACAATTCATTGTTGGTGCCAAAGACAAAACCAAGAGCCTAGCCAAAAACTGTCATAAAGGTTACCATCACTAATCTACATCCAAAAATCCAATTGAGACCATGATATTAGAAAGCCATCTGATGCAAGTGCAATCCAAGACCCTGACCTACATACAATATCTGAAAAGAACAAGTGAGATCCATAAAAGAAAAAATATATGAAATCGTATAGAAGTCTTGATTTACTATCAAATAAAATATGAGGACTTAGCTTTACTCTAAACATATTATTTTGTCACAATATTAACCAATATGGGGAGATCAAGGAGCTTAAGTGGGGAAAGTAAAGAGTTAATATAAACCCTGTCGGTACCCAAATTAGCCAGACAATCAGCTAAAACATTGTCTTCTCTATAAGTAAGCATGATATAACATTCAAATATTGAATAAAAAAGAGACCATACTTTATGTGATATATACTATATGGACCAATTATATACATGACATTCAGTACACACATTAATAATAATTGATGAATCCCCTTCAACATGTAACTTAGATATAGAAAGTGATTTTGCAAGTTCCAAACCAAAAAGCAAGGCCAAGGCCTTAGATTTGTTATTAGTACACTGAGGGAGAGAAGATGATTTTGCTTCAATCACATGACCTTTAAAATCTCTAATGACTATGTCATAGCCAAAGTTGCCTGGATTTCCTCAAAGGCTCCATCAAAATTGAGTTTGAAATAACCCTCATTTGGAAGAATCCACTTGGTTTATGCTTGGATAAGAGGAATCTTGGATGGACACAATGGAGCAAGAAGATGAGAAAAAAGTAAACCCTTCCACCAATGAATAACATAGCCATCCCAAGGAGAAAAAACAATTTTACCCTTATATTTACTTACTGAAGCATTAACAAGCTCAACAATTGATCTCTCTAATCCTTCCAAAAATTGAGGGATTGGAGATGATGTCTGTCTAAAAATTCTCTTTATTTCTTTCCCACCAAATTGTCCATACTACAGATGCAAGGACGCACTTCCAAAGACATTAAAACATTGAAGTAGAGTATAAGATTGGCCATGCTTGGAATAAATCTCATAGAGAATTAGGTACATATAGAAATTAAGCTTATTAAGGATAAAATGTCAACAATCTTGGATAAAAGGGCAATTTAAGATTTTAATAAAAAACAATCACAACGATTATTAACTTGACTAAGAAACTCGCCAACCAATTTAAGTATTTGATAATGTAAAATAATTTCTTACTAAAGATATTCTAAAATGCTACTCTTGTTTAAAAAAACTGTATATTTATAAAATATACACTTAGACTTCCTTCCATGCCTCTAGACATTGGGAAAGTGAAATGATGTAAGCATGCGATTTTTGATGTGTCTGTTTTCGTCGTTGACCTTGGGAAGGTAAATCTCAAACGGGATAAGGAAGCAACGATAGATGATGTGATGGTGATATAATGTGATGGATAAAAATGGGATAGGGAAGCCTCAAATCTTTTTGAATGTTTATTCATTTGTAGAAAAGGTCAATGTGAACAAATGTTGGTTTTATATGGAGGACGACAAGCGAACGATCGAGAGTAGGGAGAATTCCGCGAACCTACGCAGCACTGATCTGGACAAGTTGAATTTGCTGGATGATTCGTGTGTCCTTCCTGCGAATTTACGAGGAATGCTGATAAATGATTCCTGCGTCCTTCCGAGTTTCGTTGATTAAGTTTTTCCTTTTCTTTCAAGCTTTTCCAACGATCACGCGGTTTCTATTTTAAAATGGAAGCTGCAGCGTAGTGCTGTGGTAGTTGCATCGAAACCTCCGCTTGCCACTGTTATATATACACTCACTCTACCACTTATTCTTATTGCACTGCTAATTCAATTCAATTCAATTCAATCTGCAAGCCAAATCCCATCATCTCTCTCACAGACGTATTTTTGTCGTTGCTTACACTACAGAATGGCTTTGATGAACACTACAGCGAACGAGGTTTCGGTGACCAGTACCACTAACGACGTTGAAACAGTTATGAAGGAAACATGTGATGATCAAGCTGTTCTGAAAGCCCATGAAGACAGATATGAGGGCGTAGTTGTTGACGTGGAGAATATGCAGAACGATGCCTCTCTTTTTGCAGCCTCGCTCAAGGCGTCACTTTCTCAATGGATGCGCCAGGTCAGTGCTAATTATTGCTCTGTTATAATATACAATTACAGATCGCTAATTAGTCATAATATGATACTTATTCGATTGTACTGGAAAAGAAGGCGGTGTGGATTAAAGTGCCCAAGGAACAGGCAAAGCTAGTCCCCGTTGCGATCGAGGTCAGTTCTTCAATAGTTTGGTGCTACCCGCCTTAATTAATTGTTTTTCTTTCCATTCCAATCCATTTATTTACGCTTCAATCAATACTTTTATGATCGGTGGATCGCAGCTGGGATTTTGGTACCACCATGCTGAGCCTTGGTACGTAATCTTAGTGTATTGGATTCCTCAGACTCCTTGTACCATCCCTGATAATGCTTCACATCAAGTGGGGATTGCAGCTTTTGTATTTAACGACGACGGACAGGTAACGTTTGCATTTGTATTCCTTTGCTCAATTCTCTACCCCCGTCCCTAGCAACTGTTATTTAGAATGCGATATAATCGAATCTGATGCATAAATTATGATGATAGGTTCTAGTAGTTCAGGAGAAGTGCGGACCTTACAAGGATTCCGGGCTGTGGAAGATGCCAACGGGAAGGATTAACCAGGTGTGCAGCTTAGACTTGGACATCGTCAAACTAAATTAATGACACTTGAGCTATTATAGGCACGCACTAACATATATTTGTTTGTGATAGGGGGAAGGCATTAAGGAAGGGGCCATAAGAGAAGTTCAGGAAGAAACAGGGGTAACTGTCACTTCTTTCGTCTTTTGGGATTTTCACTTCTAAGCAATTCAATTTCCTGACATTTTTAGTTATTGAACTATTTGCTGCACTTTTACAGATTGATACAGAGTTTGTACAAGTGGTCGGGTTCAGGTAAGCAAAAACAGATTGATAATGAGTTTGAAGCAGTATTTTTTTTCATGGCTCTCTAATAGTTGTGGGTGAATGAACTGCAGGGATGGTCACAATGCCCCCTTTGGAAAATCCGATATGCTCTTCGTGTGTATGTTGAGATCACTTTCTTCTAACATTGTTGCGCAAGATACTGAAGTTTCTGCAGCCAAGGTACGTTTTTAAATTAGTGGCGGTGATTCAATATCGCTATTTAATTGGATATTGCATTATCGTCTTACGTGGGGTTCAAATTGTTTGATTGTTTTTCCAGTGGATGGCGATTGAAGACTTTGCATCTCAGCCTAAAAACCAACAAAGCAAACTTCTGAAAGATATGATCGGCGCGTGTGTTGACACTGTAAAGGGACGATGCAAAGGATTTTCAGGCACTGGGATATCCTCCAACTCCCGCAAACCCTCTGCCTTCTACTGCACTGCCCTTGATTCTGAATAAGAAGTACATAGATAAAATATATTTTGAGCCAATAGTAGCTTTCTTCATGAGAAATGATAGTATTCCATTTAGTTCAATTTTTTTAGAGTAAATTTATTTATTCTTTATGGAATTTTCCAAGTTGATTTTGAAATACATATATTATTTTCAATAATTGAAAGACATTTGTATTGTATATTTGATATTATGGTCATTTTAAATCAAGATTTATCACGACTTCAAGTTTGAGGAATTCGTGGTATATGATTTCATTTGTTTAGTTTAAATGAGTGTGAAAAGAACTTTTATTTATAATTTTTATCATAAATGAATGGTTGTTCTTATGTGAAATGTATAAATGTTATAAATATGTGCATTTTTCTAATGTTAAACTTTGAAACATGTTCATGATTCAACAAATTGGATATGATTTTTATATCTGAATAATTACTTAAACGAGTTTATGTATGAGCTTTCTTGAAGGAAGTATCATTATGCTATTTTAAAATAATGATAAGTTGTAGTTCTTATTTAGGAGATAGTGGATTAGTGCATCACATTTAATTCAAATGTGGATTGGTCTAGAAAGTTTGGTTTGTGCTTATGAAATATTGTGTTCTGTTGTACATATATCTGGATGTGTTGTATACTCATCACATTTCTTGATATAATAAAAATAAAGCTACCACTAATTTCAACGGAGTTTATGTTTTGACCTATAGAAGGCTCATTTTTTATAGCAATTTTTATTTATTCATTTCCATTATAATTTCTACAAATATCTCAATCCTTTTCATGGTTAACCTCTATATCAATTATGTTCTCAACATGTCACACATGATATTTGTTTACATTGTTATCTTTTCAATTTGCAATAATGGAATATTGTAAACAATGCTTAATATATGTATTACATATTTACTAATTGGCATTTATTTGAATTACAATAGTGTGTCCTTTTTTAACCAACTTTCATAATAAGATCAACATTTGAAAAAAAAAACTTCAATTTCGAATAGCTATTACCACTGATTCAATTATTTTATTTTATATTTCCTTTACAATTTAAAAGAAAAATATGTTTAGATTTTATTTTTTGATAGGTAATGGGCCTAAACCTAGATTAATTATTATTATCAAATATTGAGATTAATTATTTTTATGTGTTAAGTTTGAGTACACTTGAACTCAAGACATCCCATATGAGAGGCTCACAAGTTACCACTGTGCTATAGGATCTTGCCTAATATTTAGATTAAATATAGTATCAGTATAAACATTTAATTATTATTATAATGTTAAAAATAGTTAACTGTCAAGATCAGGTAATTGAATGCCTTGATGATTTAGCTCACTCGGTGATACGAAATGAGGTCAAACACCCACTTGAATTGAGATGAATCTATACTATGCAATTGAAGAAGGCAAGGAGAAAAGGGTGTCAATTTTATGTGGCTCATGTCAACGACATGGAAGAGATCCCACCTTGTTTAGAGGATTACCCCATCCTATAGGAATTCAAGTATCTATTTCCAAATGATTTATTCGAACTACCTCCTAAGAGGGAGTTCAATTTTTCCATTGATCTTGTGGCAGGAGCAAAACCTCAATCAAAGGTTCTTTACGCATGAACTCCACATAAATGTATGAATTGAATACATAGCTATAAGAACTTATGGATAAGGGTTTTATCCACCCTAGTGTCTCACCTTAGGGAGCTCTTGTAAATATTTTCAAGAAGAAGGATGCTACCTTAATATTGGGCATTGATTATCATATGGTGAACAAGGTGACCATTAAGATCAGTGTCCCCTCCTGCAAATTGATAAATTGTTTGATCAAATGAAGGGAGTGACTATATTCTCCAAAATTGACATGAGATCTGTATATCACCAACTTTGGATCAGGGATGAGGACATACATAGAAAAACATTCAGAATAAAGTATGGAAATTATAAATTTGTAGTCTTACCATTTTGATTAGCCAATGCTCTTGCCACTATCAGGAACTTGATAAACAATGTCTTCAAAGATTTTCTTGACAAGTTGTGGAGATATTTATTGATGATATCCTAATATACTCCAAGAACTTAAAGGAACATGAAGAACACTTGTGCATAGTTCTGTAGCACCTCAAAGAGAGGGAATTGTATGGAAAACTATCCAAGTATTTATTTTATCAAAAAGAGATACATTACTTGAGATACATTTTATCAATGAATGGTATAGAAGTGGACCCCACAAATATTAAAGTCGTTCTTGAATAATAAAACCTCGAAACATGAGTGAAGTCCAAATTTTATTGGGCTTGTTAGGTATTATAGGAAATTTATGGAGTAATTTTCTAGAATTGTAGCTCCTATTACTTCACTTCAATGAAAGGGAAAGATATTTGTGTGGAAACAAGTGCATGAAAAGGTTTTTTAGTTGTTAAAGAAAATGCTTACTTCTACTCCTATCTTGATTATACCAAATCCAAATGGATATTTTGTTGTGACAAATGATGCTTCAGGGGATGGACTTGGCACCGTATTGATGTAGGATGGCAAATTGGTAGCCTATGATTCTAAGATGCTCAAGAAACATGAGATGAATTATGCTCTGCATGATTTAGAGCTGGTTACGAAATAGTACATTCTTTGTAGATGTGGCAACATTACCCATTAGGAAACCCATTTGAACTTAAGACTAGTCCCATGGGTTTGAGATATATTTTCACTCAATCCAACCTTAATGCCAAGTAGAGGCGGTGGTTAAAGTTCCTCATTTAATACATTTTTGGCATTGAATACATTAAGGAAAAAGAGAATAGGGTAGTAGATGATCTCAGTCAAAGAAGACATGTCACTGCTATTACTATTTCTAGGACTCACATTAGGAAGTACATTCTATAGTATCTTCTAGGTGACACTCATTATGAATGGGTGAAATCAACATGACATACCGACTCATCTAATTTGTGTTTTGATGGATACTCTTTTGATGATAGTGGTTCATTGAATTACTAGAACAATGTATATGTCCCCAACTATGAAGGGTTGCAGAAAGTGGATCTTGAGGAGATGCATTGCACTTCATTTTCAAGGGACCCAAGGGTGAAAAAAATGATGGTTGATGTGAGGTTGTTGTACTTCTAGCCAAGACTCAAGCGAGATGCTATAGATTATATTTTCCAATGTTTGGAATATCCACATGTTAAAGTTGAGCATGTCCATCCAATAGGACATCTTTACCCACATGAGATTCTAGATTACAAATAATAGGTTCTTTGTATGGATTTTCCATGACTCAACCGAAGCATGATGTTATCTTGGTCATAGTAGATAAATTAATAAAGGTAGCCCACTTCATTCTTGGCAGCCTAAAGGATAGATTAGCTATTTTGGCTAGAAAGTTTGTACAAAAGATTTTTTGAATCTATGGTATGACTTCAAGGTTCTTGACAACCTTGAACGCAGCATTGGGTACGTGTCTGAATTTTAGCACCTCTTATCATCATGATACTAATAAATAGATCAAGAGAGTCAACCATGTGTTTGAGGACTTACTATGCACCTACTACATGGATCAATAGTACAAATGTCAGGAGTACCTTTCATTAGTTGAGTTTGCATACAATAATTCCTATCATTCTTCATTGGGTATGGCTCCTTTTAAGGCTCTGTATGGATGTAAATGTTGTATACCTATCAATTGAACGAAATGGAAGAGTAGACGATTTTGATTTGTAGTGAGCTGAAGGAAGTAGTGAACTAAAGAGAAAAAAAGCCACACTAACAAAAAAAAGCAACTTCAAGCAATTTCAGACTTATGATAAGGTGTTCTTATGTGTCATGCCTTAGAAGATCTCAATCTTGTTTGGAAAGAGTTTAAAGCTTACCTTGAGATATGTTTGTCCCTTTGGGATGCTAGAGGTCATCAACCAAATTGCATATTAGATATCTCTATTGCTCGTGCTAGCCCACATACATAATGTTTTTTCATGTTTCACTACTTAAATATTATCACCCTGACATGTCTCATGTGCTTGATTGGCATGCATTGTAGGTGTAGGATTCGGGGATGTGACAGTTCATCCTGCCCATATATTGAGTAGCATACCATGTGTTAGGATTTAAAGAGAAAAAGATAACAATTACATGCAAATACAACCAATATCACAAAATAATAATGCACACATACACAAAGATTTAACATGGGTAACCTAATCCCTAGGCTACGTCCACCAAAAGTGAGTCCAATATTTTATTATCTAGTGATTGTAACCTTATTACAATCTATAAACCCTTACATCTTAATACCACCACAAAAAGATATTATCATATTACAACTTATGAAAAACCCTTAACCCTAAGCCATTTTATATAAGTATTTTTTCACTATAGGGTCAAAATTAGTTAAAATATGTCAGCCCAAAATGTCGATAAAATAGCCCCCCAAAAATATTATTATGGAGAATGTACAGTACTTCCTTGATCACTCACCAAAAACTAGCAATCTCCCACTTGGAGACTGGTCATGTAGCAAGGTCACTACTCCATGAGGCTCCCATTAAATCAAACCACCCTAAACTCAGATGTTCTTTTAAATTTATGTTCAATCTAGAAGACCAACCAAAATTGAAGAGGAGTTCAACTTCTCCCTTGTCATTACTTTTGGAAACATATCTATTGGATTATTATCTATATGTATCTTGTCCAAATTTAATTGTCTATCATCTAAAATTGACCAAACGAAATGGTGTACCACAACTAAATGTGTTTTTCCTCTGAACGAAAAGTAGGATTCTTGGAAAGATAAATGACACTCTGACTATTTGTAATTAAATAATTATACCTCTATGAGTGCCTAAATTCTTTCAAGAAGAACTCAAGCCATATCACCTCCTTAACTACCTATGTAGCAACTACTCTGCCTCTATAGTGGATAATGCATTCATCTTCTATAACTGAGAAACCCAGCTCACTGTTGCCCCACCAATAGTATATAAATTATCTATAGTACTTTTCCTGGTATCAATATCCCCTGTCAAACTTGACTCAACATAGCCCTATAAATCAGTAGTAGAGCCCCCCAAAATGTAAACATTTACTAGATGTTCATCTCAAACATCTAAGAATCTATTTGACAGTATTCTAATGCCCAATCCCTGGCTGACTCATATACCCGCTAACAACTCCCACTACATGTGAAATATCTTTCCAAGTACATACCATAGCATACATCAAGCTTTCTATAGCTAAATCATTAGGTAAATTGGACATTTTTTTCTCCTCTTACTGTGTCTTTAGATAAATCTTCTTACTCAATTTTAAATGGCCAAGTAAAGGTGTGTTGACAACTTCAGCATTCTCCATAGAGAAACATTGCAAGACCTCAATATAATTGGTGTTAGATAAAGTCAATTTTCTATTTTCCCTATCTCTACAAATCTTCATACTAAGGATTTTCTTTTCTACCCCCAAATCCTTCATAACAAATGAATGTACTAACTATTATTTCAACCCCTAAATGTGATCCATGTTAGACCCAACAAGAAGCATATCATCAACATATAAACATAAAATAATATAGTTATTATCATCCAACCTCTTGAAATAAACACAATGATCTGAATGAAATCGATTATAAACCATGTTCATGCATAAAATCATCGAATTCAAGTACCATTATCAAGGTTCTTACTCCAAGCCATTTACACTTTTCTTCAATCTACACACTAAATTATCCTTACCTTTGACTCAAATCCCTATGGTTGTGCCATATATATCTCTTCATCTAAATCGCCATGAAGAAAGGTTATTTTAACATCAAGTTTCTCCAAATGTAAATATTTAGTAGCGACAATACTTAAAATAGTGTGAATAGAATTCATTTTAACAACATGAGAAAATATCTCATCAAAATAAATGCCCTTTTTTTGTACAAATCCTTTTACAAATAACCTAGTTTTAAATATTTTCTTACCTCCATCCTCTTCTTTCAACCTATAAACTCATTTATTTCATAAAGCCCTTGTACCCATAGACAACTCATATAAATCCCAAGTCTTATTTTTAAACAAGGAGTTTGTTTCTTTTGTCATTGCTAACTCTCATTGAATCTTTGTATCCACTTATACAACTTCATCATAACATTTGGGTTAACTAGAATCTATTAATAAAATAGAATAAAAATAGGCAAAAAATATGTCTAGAGGTATACTTAGCCTTGTTGACCATCTAGTATTCACTAAGGTGTGTGGTATTTGTTGTTGTAGTTGTTGCAGAGCGTGAGGGACTGTTGAAACATCATCCTTTTGAGTATCATCTGGCACTACATAATCATTTTCTTTCTTCTCATGATGCTACAACAAATCTTTGTACAACACTTTCTCATTGAATATATGATATCCATGATTCTTACAATTTTATGATTTTCAAAATCTCAAAGCCTCTAACCAAATTCATCAAAGGCATATCCAACAAATATACATTTCTTTGACTTAGTTTCCATCTTGGTTCTACTTTCATATTCTATATGTGAAAAATCTTTACAACCAAGCGTTTTTAGAAAAGAATAACTCACCTTATTGCTGCAATACCCACCACCATTATCAAATCTGAGACATTTTAACCTTTTACCAATATCATTTCAACCACATATTTCCATTTCTTAAAAGTTTTAAATACATCAAATTTGTATCTAAAGAAATAACCCCATACTTTGTTGGAATATTCAAATGGGAAGAGTACGTCTGAGAGGGAGGGGGGGGTGAATTAGAAGTAACACACTTTAACCTTTTCAAATCCTTTTTAAAAAAATAACTTAAAGTAAATTGCATGTATGCAAACATATCAAATAAACATAAAGTAAACACATGACACCAGAATTTTAGTAACCCAAAAACCCTCCAGGAATAAGAAGGTAAAATTGGGGTGGGGATAATACCCACAAAATCACTGCAGCAATAATTGTTTGACCACTTCTAATGGTCTGCCCTCTGAAAGGCTTTCCCTGTTAAAGGCTTTACACTATGTTAGTAGTGACCTAGTTAAAGGATTTACAAATACTTTACATGAAGTGTCACCCTGTTAAAAGATTTAATCACCTCTTCAAAGGATCTACAAAATAGCTATTAAGCTAACCTATCATCATAGGGTTTTCCACTATCTAATACAATTGCTAGAGACTATTAGAAATCTTTGACTTGATTGCTTACAATCTTCAATTGCTGATTTTAGGCACTTGATCTGATATCTTTTTTGTAACCCTTATTCTGTTCTAATCAAATAGTTGTGTAATTGTTGCTCAATTCACTAAGTCTCTGATGCCCCTACTGTTTGCCCTATTCTGTAAATTTTCTATCTGCTTAGCAACTACCTTAACTTCTATTTAGTGACATAAAATCATGGGGTCTAAGCCTTCTTATAAAGACTTTGTACACTTAGGGTTAGGTATGGATCTATGATCCATATTGAATCTTTAATTCCCACTCATTCCTTGCACTTTTCTCATTGGTTGCATGCCTTCTCCATTTTTCTTATTGGTTGCATGCTCATTGCATAGGAAATATAAAAGATTCATTCTTATCCTTTGAAATCCTTCTATGTCAGCTCAAAAAAATGGTTTACATCTGAGTCTATGAAGGTACAAACTTATATGTTGATTCTGTGTTACTCAGCACATACTAGACTATTGGTGCTTGACACATGTTTGATCCTGGTTTTCTCGGCACCTATTACATTCTATCTTGCTCAGCACATGCATATTTCTAGCTCACTCAGCACATGAAGTGTTCTAACTTTCTTAGCATCAACTATGACTTGGCACCTATATATCACTCGGCACTTGTATAATGCTCAACACCTGAAGTCACTCAACACCTATTAGAATTTTGGCTTGGCACATACTGTAGCTCAGCATACATAGTGTACTCGACATCAATGTAGAAAGTGGTTAAGTGTATTGACACTCAAATGTCAAAACCATTCTGAGACCAACAATCTCCCCCTTTGACATGAGTGTCAAAAACACTTAACTAAACATTATTGATTTGACCTTATGAGTACCCTATCCAATCTGCTCTGCACATGTACAAAATTTCAAAATTTGTTCTAATTACCTTATAACTCCCCCTAAGCCAATTGTGCCTTGTCTATATTTGTAATCAAAATTTTGTGCTGAATGTACCTAATACTCTTTTGCCTTTGCCCTATTTTTGTAATATGTACCTGTGTGCTGAGTTGTTCTGTCTTTTGGCTATCTACAATCTTTCCCCCTGTATTCTTCAAAACAATGAATGAAAGAATGTAATAAAAATGCTTATTATTCTCCCCCTTAGTTATATCTTCCTTATTATTTCTTCCCAAAACATTATATATATATATATATATATATATATATATATATATCCCTTATTGTTATTTCTCCCCCTTTTGACACTTATGTCAAAGGGTTCTAAGGAGTAATACAATATTTAGCGAAAAATGTACTTTTTACCCTCATTATCATCTTAAGAGTTGCATCCCAATTCTCCAAAGTAATTTCAAGTGACTTGTGTTGGATGGAAGTCTCTACAACAAAATGTACAAGTCCATCTAATGTGGAAAGATTAGGATCTTTCTTTAGAACATTTTCAACATAGACTTGTTCTTTGTGGAGGACCTCCAAATGTGGAGTAATGGAGGACTATATCTGCTTCAATTTTGCTTTTATATTGGCCTCTTCACTTGTAAGTGCAGCTAACTCTCTTTGAGTGTGAAGCGATTGGGAAAAATGCTTCTCACTTTGAGCTAGATCTCTTGGTAATTGCACGCTAAAAATATTAAGATTTCTATCCAAGCTCAATATCGTCTGGCTTATCTCTTGTGTGAAATTTGAAAAATCACACAATTTTTTGTACAATGAGAAAATGTTTTCAATTACAGTTTTGACATTTTCAATCTGCTTGGCCAATTTAACTTGTGCAAGTGCTATACCACTTGATATTTTCTCATTCACCTTTCCTTGAAACTTCCTTTCAGGCCATTCCATAAGTTTAACATTTGTATCCTGATCTTCACTTGTCATGTGGTCAACAATATCTAAAAATTGTTCCATTATAGGCTTTGACTCGTCTGGTCAGTGCAAGCTGAAGGTATCCATAAAGATATCCTTAACCTCATGTAATTCTTGCTTATGTCTATACTCTTTTTTGAGTATTTCCTATCTTCTCCTTCTATTTAATGCATCTTGCATTTCTATAATCTGATCCATGGTGATAGTTTTTGAGTCATAAGAAGGAATTACTATCTCTTCATCTAGCTTAGGGTCTCCATAGTGAAGTACCCTGGTAAACTTTGCAGAACTCGAGCCTGGTGTGGAGATTTACAAAGGTATGGCCTCAGTGCTCAACTTCTAAAGAGTTTCTGGAGTGCCTATTTTTAGTAGCTCTACCAATGTCTAAATAGTGGTCTACTCCTCTTCCTTTGATGTATCCTCCTTCTTCTCATCATACTTTCCTACTTATGAACTTGGCTTATGAATGGTGTCACCTGCTGCTATTACAATTGTTGGAGATGGTGGTGGAAGCATTAAAATTTGAGTACTAGTAGTTGTATAGATGAAAGGTGGTTCTTATGGTTTCACCTTGTCTCTTCTTGGTTCTACTACTGCCTTTTGTAACTCGTCTACACTCACCAATACTGGATTTGTGCATAACTATGTTTGCAAAGTTGATTGGTGAAAGTTCTTGGAGAGATCCTCTACAGTTAGGGGATTGATGTTCTGAATAGAAGTGTCAGGAGCATCCTTGATAGTTATTGTGTTTGCAGGTGTGATGGTTACATGAGGAGGGCTAGGAGGTGGCATTTGTGTGTCTTGTACACTCTATTCCTCTTGTTGCTATTGTTTAGTTGTTGCCATATCTTCTCCCTTTTGTGTTTCCTCCTCTCCTTTTTCTTTATCTTCCTCATCTTCCTTTTCTTATACTCTTTTCTCTTCTTGTTCTTTTCTTGTTTCTTTATCCTCTTCCTCTTTCTTCTCTTCTTCTTACTTCTCTTCCTCTCCTCTTCTACTGCTTTGGCTTTCTTTTCTTTCTCACTGGCTTTAGCCTTATCTACTTCTGTATCCTTGTCATCAGTCACTTTGTATATTGTCTTCCATAATTGTGTGGACTTATTCACTACATCCTCAATTTTATTTTGCAGAACATTGAAGGCTCTATATTTTGGTGCAATTTTGCCACCATGTTTCTTAGTAGCCTTAGTAATTTGACCTCTTCTTAGGTCAGGCATCACTTGTTCCATTGTTGATTCTCTAATCTCCTTCTCCATTTTGAGATAATAGTGCCATTTGTTCTCAACTATCTCATATAACTCCCTAGGCATGGTATTGTCTAGCTCTAGAGGTGTTTTTTTAAATTTAGCCATCATGGCATATACATATTCCTCTATTTTGTTTTTCTCTTCTCTACTTAAATTATTGAAATCAAGGTTTTTCGAATCATTCAAATCTACATTCTTAATATTTTCACAAATTTTATCTATGGTAGATTTGGGAGGATGGCTTATCACTCTGAATTGGCTGATATCCTCTAACTCTATTCTCTCCTCATCAGAATCTAGTTGTGCTACATATTTTCTTCTTTTCTTTTGCACTTCACCAGTTTGTTCATTGGCCTTCTTCTTCTCTTTTGTTTCCTCCTTGGCCTTTTGTGAAGATGTCTTTTTGGTAGCCCTTGTTACTACTGCCTTTGGTTTGGCTTGTGTTGTTGTTGTAACCTTCTTTGTTGTAGGCTAGGCTAGAGGCTGAATTTTAACCTTTCTCTTCTTAGACTTGGCTTGTGTAGGTGCTTCCTTAGCTTCTTCTTCCTTGGAACCTTCCTCCTTATCTTCTCCTAAGCCCTAGGTCAATTCCATTGGACCTTTCTCTTTTTCTTCTTCTTCACTCTCACCTTCTTCTTCTTCTTCTTCTTCAGCACCTGCTTCTCCTTCAATATCTGCACCAAATTTCTTCTTTATTTTCTTCACTAGTTTTTCTTTCCTCTTAATTACAAATGTTATCTTCAATTTTGTTTCAACTTTAGATTTCACAACATCATATGTGCCAAAATGAGGAGCCTCCTTATTAATCTCTTCTACAAGCAATGTTGTGATTGTTGTTGATGCTTCATCCACATCAAGTTCATAACCTAATGGCCTTGGCCATCTCACCCTTGAAATTGTTGCCTGGATATAGGTATAGTCAATGTCAACCAAAAAGCATATGTTATTGATATATTTTTCCAGTAGGGAAACTGATATTCTCACTCTTTGTTTCATGGATTTCTTAAAATCCTCAAAATAGCTTGTCATTTGGGCCTCAAAATTATCACCTATCTAATTTATGTACTCATTAATTTGTGTGATTGTATATTTTTTTGAACTCTAGTTTACCTTTCCAATAGAAGGAAACTCTTCCATAACATAGAAAAACATGCAAACAAGAACTGAACCAAACTTGCATTGAACACCTTTTGATCTTCTTATTGCTCCTAGGTTCTCATTTATCTAATGCAACATTAGTTCTGCTAGATCATATGTATGATCTTTCTTCACAAGCGTGTAAGCTATATCAACAGCTATACATGGTACACTATTCAATTTGTTGGATTGGTAGAATTTTTGAGATATCACTCTCACTACAAAATCTAGAAGGGGATCTATTACAGTATCAATTATCATACCCCTTTTATTCCATTTAGCCCCTATATTCCTTTCAATAACTTCTTTAGAATCACTACGCAGGGTCTTGGGCCAATCTAGGGTTGGCAAGCCCGTAACCCTATGTACTATCCTCTTGGTAATATTAACTAGTCCTATTTCCAACCACAAACATCCATTGTAAATCCTACTCAAGACAATTTGTATCCATTCTATTTTTAAACCTGTAGGGTAAACTAGGGCATGAGTTAAACCCTTCTTCTAAACTATTTGAAACTCATCCTTCAAAAAAAATTTATCACATAGTCTCTTATTGCTCCTATTTTGTAGTTGTAGCACTTCCTTACATCCTACACCATGACAACCTTGGGTGGAATTATGGACAATGTGCCAACAGGGTTGTTTTTGTAGGCTACCTCGGCAATGGGTCTAAGCTCAAGTTGTTTTACTTCATTACTAACTAGCTAGACCTCATGACTTTCCTTTCCCTTGGGGTTCTTGGAACTAGAGGCCATTATACCAAACTAGGGTTTTAATATATTAAAAACTTCAACACTACATAGCTTGGCACTTGATAAATACCTTAGATTGACAAAATTTATGTTGAATCACTATTGAAATCAATGCAAATGGCTTCAAGGTTTCTCTTTGATCACTTATGCACTCTTGCAATCTTGGTTTTGTGTTTGAATGGCATAAAAATGATCAAAATTTGACCTTATACCTTTCAAAACCTAGCATTAAATGTTTTGTGCATACAATTGTAAACTCGGCACTTGAAGATTTCAACATCACTCGGCTTCCATTGGATTTTGTTCACTTAGTTCCCACTAGATTTCCACTTCAATCAGCTTCCATTGACATATCTCAACTCAGTATCAACCATCAATTCGGTCGCTACTAGCAACTCGGCATGCATTGGAACTTTACTCAGCAACTAAGGACAACTCAACAATATTGCAAAAACTTCAAATTTTGACTTGGCATCTTTCCTCATGTTGATTTTTTCTTTGCAGTACTTCTTTGTCTTGGGACTGATGTATGATATAACTTTGTATATCAGTCCCATACATCTATTCATGCTTAGTTGGATGAGGTGTGATCACTTGACCTCTTGGGTGAAGTGATCCCTCCATTTGATGTGTTGTACTCATCTTTCTTCTTCCAAGTCTTGTTCATTTGCACTCTGATTTTTTCAACATCTACCTTCTATTTTCCTTTGTTGACTTCTGAATTGAGTGCCGTTGACTTTGTTGGGAAATACTTGCTGATATGACTAGTCTTAAAGCAACTAAAACATGTAGTTTGGCTTAACCACAGTTCCCTCTAAAGTGTGTCCTTATGCAATTTTTAGGGATGTGTCCATATTCTTGATAGTAGTGGCAACTATACTTGGTGTTATAGTCTCAATTTTAGTGATGACCATGGTTGTTTCCCTTTGTAGGATGATTAGGTGTCCACATAGGCTTTGATCTGCATTCAAATGCTCTATGTCCATATTTCTTGAAATTGTAGTAGTGACCCTTAAAACTTGATATTCTTATAGTCCTAGTCATGTATTCATGTGCTTGATGTCCTTGTTTTTTGCACTTGTGACAAAAGCTTGCATTCTTAGGCTTATCATGCTGATGGCCATTCTTGCTCCTACATACATTAGAGGTATGTCCCTTTTGACCATAGAAATGACAAGTTTAGTATTCTTACCTTTGTTACTTCTTTATTCTATAGTCTTGGATGATTCTCCTTGTTCAGTGATGGTATAACCAAGTCCTAAAGTATCATTATTGCACCTTGGTGATTTCAGTAGCTAATCAAAGTACTTGATAGCCTCATTGGGTTTGTTGAAGCTTTTTTTTATTTCCTTCTCTCTTTTCAAGTCATTTTGCAATTGTTCATTCTGCATTTTCAAGGTGGAAATCTAAATGTCCTTCATATTTAGCTCATGATGAGAATTCATCATCTAGCTTAAGGTGTCAAGCTACATATTTGAGATTCTTTCAAACTCAATTGTCTTCTCCTCCAGTCTATTGGTAAGATTTCTCTTGTCATCTTCTATCATAGCCTTATCTTCAATAGCTCTCTTCTTTTGTTCAGTTACTTCACAAAGCATTATGGCTTGTGATTCTTGTTCAAGATTGAGTATTCTGATTTCTTCTACTTGAGCTCTATTCTTCTCCATCAATTCTACTATTGCTGGATCAAATTCCTTGGAATTCCGTTGGAAAACACTTGTGTGGTATCAATCTCCTTGTAGTGTGTGTCATTTTCAGCTATGGCTATATCCTTCCTTCTTTTCAAGGACTTTTTGAATTCTTCTCTGACTTCCTCCAGTTTATGTAGAGTGAGATGCACATCAATCACATGATTGTCTATGATCTTCCCAAGTTTGAAGACTTTCATCTTTAGATATTTTATCTAATTTGTTAGGCTGCTCCTTGTAAGAACCTTCCTCTGATACCAATTATTGGAATATTCAAATGGGAAGAGTACTTCTAAGAGGGGGGGTGAATTAGAAGTAACACACTTTATCCTTTTCAAATACTTTTAAAACAAATAACTAAAAGTAAACTACATGTATGCAAACATATCAAATAAACATAAAATAAACACATGTAAGTAAACACATGACACCATAATTTTGGTAACCTAGAAACCCTCGAGGAATAAGAAGGTAAAATTGGGGTGGGGATGATACCCACAAAATCACTGTAGCAATAATTGTTTGACCATTTTTGATGGTCTACCTTATGAAAGGCCTACCCTGTTAAAGGCTTTACACTGTGTCAATAGTGACCTGGTTAAAGGATTTACAAAAACTTTACATGAAGTGTCATGTTGTTAAAGGATTTAATCACCTCTTCAAAGGATCTACAAAATAGTTGTTAAGCTAATAACCTATCATCATAAGGTTTTCCACTATCTAATACAATTGCTAGAGAGTACTAGAAATCTTTCACCTAATTTCTTACAATCTTCAATTGCTGATTTCAAGCACTTGATCTGCTCATTCTAGTTTGATCCTTAATTGGTTTGATATCTATTCATAACCCTTGTTCTGTTCTGATCAACTAGATGTGTGATTGCTACTCAATTCACTAAGTCTTTGATGTCCTTGTTATTTACCATGTTCTGCAAATTTGCTATCTACTTAGCAACTTCCTTAACTTCTATTTAGCAGCATAAAATTATGGGGTCTAAGCCTTCTTATAAAGACTTTGTACACTTAGGGTTAGGTATGGATCTATGATCCATATTGAATCTTTAATTCTCACTCATTCCTTGCACTTTTCTCATTGGTTGCATGCCTTCTCCATTTTTCTTATTGGTTGCATGTTGATTGCATATGAAATATAAAAGATTCATTCTTATCCTTATTATCCTTCAAAATCCTTCTATGTCAACTCAAAAAAATGGTTTACATCTGAGTTTTTGAAGGTACAAACTTATATGTTGATTCTGTGTTACTCGGCACATATTGGACTACTTGTGCTTAGCATATGTTTGATCCTGGTTTGCTTGGCACCTATTACATTTTGTCTTGATCAACACATGCATAGTTCTAGCTCACTTGACACATGAATCGTTCTAACTTTTTTGGCATCAACTATGACTTGGCACCTATCACTCGACACTTGTATAATGCTCGGCACCTAAAGTCACTCAGCACCTATTAGAATTTTGGCTCGACATACAAAGTGTACTCAGCATCAATGTAGAAAGTGGTTAAGTGTGTTGACACTCAAATGTCAAAACCATTCTGAGACTAACATACTTTTCTAGTTTCATCATCAATGAATGTAACCTAATAATGAGCACCTCCAAGGGAAGATACTTGAGCTGGTCCCCATACATCTATATGCACAACCTCTAGTTTCTCTTATTTTTCCTTCCCAATCTTCACAAAACTTATTTCTTTTAATTTCTATGCACACAACTTTCACAGAAACCCATATTGACACATTTCAGACCTGGTAAAACTTTCTTTGAATAAATTAATTTCATACCTTTCTCACTCAAGTGCCCAATTCGATTGTGCCATAGTGTTGTTTCAAAATCTACAGTAACTATTTGTTCTCCCTAGTCAACTACTACAATTGTTCATGAACAATCATTTTTCTCTAAATCAATTAAAGTAGATGGAACAATATGACATTTAAAAATATCTAAGGAGAAAGCTACTTTCACACATTTTTCTACTACAAGGGAACCTTTTGAAAACTTCCAATTTTTATATTTAAAAGTAACTATGCAAACCTAATTGCCCAATTGCCCTATTGAAATTAAATTCCTACTTAGTATTGAAATGTGTCTTACCTCTTATAGTAGCCAATAATTCTCATTCTCACTACAGCATTCGAGGTCAAAATATCATAGCAATTTACAATGACAGTGTAATTTGTGGTGATTTTCATGTTTTTTTTTTCAATTGTCCCCAATGTCATAACAATAGCGACATTGGCATTTTAATTGCAACAACCATGTGAGTATAAACAAAAAAAAAATTAAAATGATGTAAATCATTCCCTATTTGTTTTGATTATGGAGAGTTGCACCCAAAAGAGGGTGGAGAGCTATAAAGATTGTCATGCCCTTGCTCTGCATTTCATTGTTGTATCCCTGCTCTACGATTTCTTTGTCATACCCTTGTGATCTTAGCATTTTTTTATTGTGCACTTGCTCTGTGATTTAATTTCCATGCCCTTGCTCTACAATTTCATTTTTGTATCGTGCCCTTACTTT
The DNA here is from genome assembly GCA_028749045.1 of Cupressus sempervirens. Classification (NCBI taxonomy): domain Eukaryota; kingdom Viridiplantae; phylum Streptophyta; class Pinopsida; order Cupressales; family Cupressaceae; genus Cupressus; species Cupressus sempervirens. The sequence goes on from CM053789.1 coordinate 326,553,237, forward strand.
GTGATTTTGTTGTCATGTCGTGCCCTTGCTCTATAATTTCATTGTCATGTTGTGCCCTTACTCTTTGATTTCATTACCATGGCATGCCCTTGCACTGTGATTTCATTGGCATGCCCTTTCTCTGCAATTTTCTTCAAGGGCTATGTAAATGTTCTTTTATTTTCCTTCTAAATGGGTATCTCTTTATATTTTTTTCTAAACATGTATATCTTAGAGATATGTTTAAGGTGCTTATTACATCTTAGCACAATAGAAAAATTGATCCAACTACATACATATTCTAGAATCCAAATTATAAAACTATAAAACTCACTCAACCCATACTAAGTGACTTACCTCAAGATCCTGCACAAAAATAATCCAAACTAGGAAAAATGGGCAAAGGAGATTTTACAAAAATATATCATAGTAGATATTTTTAGAAAGAAACTAGCCATAACCTAGTTAAATGGGTCTACTTGCCAATTAGTTGGGTTGATTAAAAATTCTTATAGAAATGTCATTAGATTAGGTACAATAAATACAGTTTTGCAATGTGATAAAATTGCATATGCAAATGCATCACTTGCATGCCAGGCATGAAGCATAACCCCCAATTTAATATGAATGGTTGGATATAGAGGCTCCATACACTGGCACAACAATGGAAGCCAAGGATGTAACCATGCATGTATTGGCATAGTCTCCCTGCAAGGATCCCAAGTATCTATTATTATTGTTAATCTAGGGCTCACTGTATGATCCAGAATGTTATGAAGTATTGAAGTTGGTAGTAACTTATCACATGTCTCTAGAAAATGTAACATAGGTCTAGGATATTTTGGCTCTTGAGAATTAGTAGCAGCTACTCTCACTACTAGAAGAATAACTTTAGTGAAGAGTTGAGTGTAAGGAGTTAAAGAAGCAAGTTTTGCTTTTGTGTAAGTGCCATAATCATAAGACTCATTCCCTTGTAGAAGCCTCTACCACAATGACATTACCTCTACATCATGGAAAGGATGTTGAAGTGATTCCCAACCTTGAAACACTCTTATAAGCAATTGATATTTGGGATCATCGCAGGGAGACTAAGCCAATACTTGAAAAACTCTTAAAAGATAATGCAGATGCAATACATGAAAAATTGCAAAACTTGTAGTCCTCTTGATATTTGGATTGTAAATTCTCAAAGAAACTTGCAAGTGCTTCCAATATCATATTATCTATCTACTGCAACACTTTCTTGGATTCTATCTAGTGGTTCCCATAATATCTTCTATGTTGTCTAGCTATTATTTTTGTCATACAGTCTCTTTCTAAAGCCATTCGTTCTCCTTCTCTTTCTAAAGCCATTCCTTTTCCTTCTTTCTCATGCATTAAATTTTGATTATCAAAATTCTAAATATCTACCTCTACCATATCTAAAATCAACTTCACATTGTGTTATAACTCTAGCATAGATGTTTGATCATTGATAGCTTTCATTTCAGCATTCAAGTTTTCAAGATTTGTCAACACTCTCACTTGCAGACCTCTCATGTCAAGCACTTTTTGTACTATTTCAACACCATTTTCTTACTTCTAAGCTACCAGTTCTTCAGGTGCATTTTCTTGTAAAACATTAATTTTTTTGAACAATTATAAACTCTTAGAAAGTCCATTTTTATTTTCATGAATGCATATGTATATGTATATGTATATGTATATGTATATGTATATGTATATGTATATGTATATGTATATGTATATTTATGTATGTATGTGTGTGTGTGTGTGTGTGTGTGTGTGTGTGTGTGTGTGTGTGTGTGTGTGTGTGTGTGTGTGTGTGTGTGTGTGTGTGTGTGTGTGTGTGCATGTATATATATATATATGTATGTATATATATGTATATATATACGTATGTATGTATGTGTGTGTTTATATGTATATATGTATATATAAAGATATATATAGATATGTATAGATATGTATGTATGTATATGTTTGTATGTATATACATATATATGTATATGTATATATGTGTATATATACATACATACACATGCATATCTACGTGCCTATGTATGTATATATGTATGTCTATTTACAAAGAGATCTTGTGGATTGTGGATTAGAAATTATAAACAAAACAAACACGACATTAATCATTCCCAAAAAAAATTTACTGATTATGGAGTGTTCCATGCAAAAGACCTGGTGGAGAGGTCTGAACGAGGGTGGAGAGCTCTAAACATTGGTGGAGATGAGTGAAGATCTAAGATTTTTTTGCCATTCCTTTGTGATCACTGCATTTCATTTATGTTTCATGCCCTTATGACCTTCATGCACTTGCTCTATGATTTTCTTCAAGAGGAGAAGAGTTACATATGTAAATATTCTTGTTTCTTCTTCTAAACATGTATCTCTTGTTGATATATAATAGCCTTAGTCAAATTCAAAGATAACTAATTATGATGATTATATATGCATGTGCATGTATGTATATATATCAATTCACTATGTGAACTACTTTACATGCATACATAAACACTTTCATAGTACTTGTGCGAAATTAAATTAATCATTCATGTCTTGAATTCACACAAACAATTATCCTTGCATTTAATTGAGACTATTCATACGAAACTAAGTATGCAAATATTTGTGCTTACAGATTATATTATCTCTTGGTGATTTATTAAAGATGTCATGCATAATATTGTCTGGGTAATGATCAGATGCATTCACATTAAGTCATAATAGGATCAAGCAGATAATCCATTTACTTTTATATAGATCAACGACTTAATATAAATCATGTTTGGTTAAGAATTAACTAAAATAATTAGTATAAGGTTAATAATTGTTTATATCAATAGTTATTTCATGAGTGGTGGTGTAGAACACTAAGGCACTATTGTGGATTTTGGTTTAATGTCTTGGTTTCTCACCTAATCAAGCTAGGATAAATAAGTCTTGGATGAAAAATTAATGGTTGTAATGAAAAGACACTTTCATGTATGCCTAGGTGACTTTGAGTAAGTTATAAGCCAAAGTTTCAGGTTGGGAAAAATTGGGTCTTTTTTATTTTTTGGTTAAGATAGCCTAGGATTAGGTTTTTTTAGTTGTTTTTTAATAAGTTGGAACCTTTTCCAAGTCTTAGAACTAAAAAATTGTGAAAATTGTAAAAGTTGCACTTTTTGTGCAAAATTGTAGAAGTTGCTCAAAAGTGCAACTTAATTGAAAAGGAGTTGTGACTATTCAAGAAATAGTTATAACCATTGGGATAGATGTAGTAAGGATATATACCTCATTTGTGAGGTCACAAAGGAGAGATTGTACAAATTGGGAGAAGTTGCAATGAGAGATTTTTTAGTTTTGAAGCAAGTTTATTGGTTTCTTCTACTTTGTCCATACTATAAAGATTAGTAGGCATGACCAGATGATTATTTGAAGAAGAGCTTTTTCTCACCTTTCCTTTACTTTTGGTTTCATAATTTTGTGCGTATTTTTGTTCAAGTTATTCCATTTTTTGTACAAGAGTGTTTGTAGGACAGAAATTTTGTGCAAGCATCAAAGATGGGCCCATAATTGTGACTCCCACAGTTGGTTTTTAATGGCCTCTTGGGGAATGATAGTTAGATGTGTGTTCTTAGTGATTCTAGGATTTCAAGACTGGGAAATGTGTTTTTTTGTTTTTCCTAACCAGCCCTAAGTCAAGTGCCTATGAGGATTTGACCTTGTGAGTGGGTTGTTTTGAGTATAATAGGAAAAAGAGACATATTGGAGGGTTGATGTAACACAAGGTTTATTGCTACCCAAATCCTTTCCTTATCAAGGATTCACTCAGTCTTATCACTAGCCTATTAGGGCTTCTTAATTACCCCAATCTCTAGAGTATTTTTTCTTTATCCTCCAATCCCACTACAACCTAGTCACACTAATAAAAAGGTTTATTTCCACACACAAATGCTCCTTCATACCTCATTTTTGATCGTGCTATTATGGTTTCTTATCCAAACCTCCCATCTAGGTAGTATGATGACTTCCTTCCATGGTCTTGGACTCTCCTTGGCATTTTGGACACCATTCTTGCAAGTTGGAACCAAGTTCCTTAACAACAAGTCAAAATTGCTCAAAATAGAGCTACTAGAATTAGCCCTCCAAACTAAGTTTTGGGACTTTATCTCCAATTTGTTCCAAATAAGGGGGAAAACAAACTAGATATTCAAATACCCTTTTGGGAAACCTTAAATATTTTGTGGGTTTCTATTCCCTAAAGTGTTTGTACACCCAAAAGCACAATTTAAGCTTACTTTCAAGGGTTTCAAAATAGTGTAGACTGTCCTAGCTAGGGTATGGTCATTCACCCACAAAAAATTAAATTAGAAACTTTTCCTTTGATAGGAATCAACCTTACTCATACCTCCTCCTTCTGCACTAACCATTTTTAAGTATCTAACCAAAACCCAACACTCCTCTTCTTGCTCTGTGATCTCTTAACCAAGTACATAGACTTGTCTAGGGAATCACCTTTAAATTGCTTGTCAAGATTCTTAGGGACCTACCACTATAATACATTATGTACATGGGCTCTACTACCATGTCCCTTGAAACCATGAAGAACTCACAAAAGGAAATCATGGGAGATCCATTATGGCCAAAACACTCAAAACTGGAACATCACACTGCCTAGTTTAAGGAGATTTTCAAAATCTACTCAAATGAATATTTACAACCTAACAACTTGAAGATAAAATCACTCTACAAAAAATAGGAACACAAATCCAAAATTAAATACTTTTATTCAATCCATTTGTTCATACAAGATCATCAAAATGCAAAATTGTCTCACAAGAACATGCGTTAACTTACTTGGACTTGCTTATTACAATTCCAAACCATTGGAATATGTTTTGATGGTGGATATATAGCCTTTCAAGGAGGTTGCAAGTGGTTGAAATAAATACCACATTCAAACTTGCACTTTGCAACTTTTGCTCAAAAAGTTGTCAAGCAATTTTTGCAAACAGTTGCATATCTTGACAACTTTTTGATTTTATGAGCAACTTTACATCTTGTCCTATTGGGAGCCCTTGAATCATCTAGATTAATTCATGAATGCTATTAAAAACATGATTGTGGACCTAAAACACTAATATACATGGTTTTGAGCTATGGTGTGTGTTTGACAACTTTCATAGCAAGGTGCACAACTTGACATATTTTACCTCTTTCCACTTCCTAACTCCTCCATGACATCGTATGACTCCTTATCCATATACAAACTAGAATTTTAAAAAAATGAATACCCACCATGGATGTGCACTTCTCAAGGTCTTAGAACTATGCCTTTGTAAACCACAAACCAAAACTTAGAAATATTCCACACACCTTTCCCAAGAACTCCTAACTTATTTACCATCCTGACTTGGCTAGAGTCAGTACAAGCCCACCATCTCAAACCAAAAAGCAAAACTCTTTATGTGTGTGTTTATGTATGTATGTATGTATATATAGAGAAGATTATCTTTATTTATATATGTGTGTATATACACACATTTACACATACATGTGTGTGTGTGTCTATGTATGTATATATATATATATATATAGAGAGAGAGAGAGAGAGACAGAGAGAGAGAGATCTTTTTTAAGTTGGTTATTGCATCTTAGCACAATAGAAAAATTGATCTAGCTACTTACATATTCTAGAATCCAAATAAGAAAACAATAAAAATCACTCAACCCGTACTAAGTGACTTACCTCAAAATCCTGCACAAAAATAATGCAAACCAGGAAAAATGGGCAGATATTTTTAGAAAGAAACAAGCCATAACCATGTTAAATGGGTCTAGTTGTTGATTAGTTGGGATGATTACAAATTCCTATAGAACTATCATCAGATTAGGTACAATAAAATGAACAATCAGTTGTTCCTAGCTAGCAAAACCAAATAAAGCTTTTCAAGGTGATAAAATTGCATATGCAAATGCATGCATGTATGTATGTATGTATGTATGTATGTATGTATGTATATGTGTGTGTGTGTATGTATGTATGTATGTATGTATGTATGTATGTATGTATGTATGTATGTATGTGTATATGTATGTATGCATGTATGTATGTATGTATGTATGTATTTATGTATGTATGTATGTATGTATGTGTATGTATGTATGTGATCTTATATTTTGTTATCGTGCAATTGTGATCTCTACATCTCATTGTCATGCCATTGTGATCTTTGTATATGTATGTATGTATGTATATGCATAGACACACACATATGTGTGTATGTGTGTATATATACACATGCATATACATAAACAAAAGCTTCTCTATATATACATACATAAACACACATGTGTGTGTGTGTGTGTGTATATACACATACATATACATAAAGAGAAGATTCTCTAATCACCTGCTAGGGGAAATATAAAGAGATACATGTTTAGAAGGAAAAGAAAAGAACATTTAAATAGGTATCTCTTCTCCTATTCAAGAAAATTGTAGAGAAAGGGTAGGAAGATCACAAGAGCACGACAACAAAATGCAAAGAACACAAGGGCATGGAAATAAAATGCAATGATCATAAGGGAATGACAACAAAATCCTAGATCTTCATTGATCTCCACCAAGTGCATGACAAAGAAATGTAGAGATTAGAAGGGTACAACAATGAAATGCAGTGATGACAAGGGCATGGTAATGAAATCTCCACCAACATTCAGAGCTCTCCACCCTTGTTCAAGGCTCTCCACCCTCTTTCATGCACAGCTCTCCACAATAATCAAAATAAATGGGGAATGATTTATGTTTTTTTATACTCACATGAGTGTCACAATTGTGATGCAAATATCAGTATTGCAACACAAACATTGGTATTGCAACGGCACTGAGGATAATTGCAAAATAAAAATAAAAATCCACAAATTACCCTATCATCACAATTTGACCCCAAATGTTGTAGTGAACTTAAGTATGTTTAAGACTTTCAATTTGAAGATAGAAAACCCTTTGGTTGAGGCTCCTACTATTGAAAGACATTTATTTGATCTTGTGATTAAGAGAAAAGGAAGAAGAAAGAAATTTTCTAATTAGATGAAAGGTTACAACAAGTATGATTCATTTGATCCTAGTAGTTGTAGTAGCAAGAGAAGAGCTAATTTGATCCTCTTATTAGTAGTCTTACTATTTCTTCTCTACCTATCATTATTCCACCTGCTTCATTTCCTATCTTACAACCTTCATAAAATAGTGTCCCTTACACTTATCCTAATCCTCCTCCTATGGTTCTTAATGTCACACCTTTAGCCCCTTCTATTCTAGCTAATTTTTACACTCTTCCTAGTATGTCAAATGTGTCATTTCCACCTATTTCCTCTATTGATTCCACCACCAGTAGTATTACTCAGATTATTTCTTCATTGCAACAAAAAAGTACTCCCCTTGCTCAATCCAAGTTTAATGTACCTACCTATGATATGGGTAGTCCTGCACAAAAATAATGAAAACCAAGAAAAATTGGATAGAGTTTGCAAGAAAGTTTACAAAAACATATCATAGAAGATCTATTTAAAAAGAAATGAGCCATTACCCAGTTATATTGCTCTAGTTTTTTATTAGCTAGGTTGATTACAAATTCTTGTAGAAGTTCCATCAAATTACGTAAAATAAAATGAACAATCAATTGTTCCTAGCTAGCAAATCAAATACAGTTTTCCAAGGTGATAAAATTGCATGTGCATATGCATCACTTGCATGCCAAGCATGAAGTACATTCCTCAATTTATAGAAAATGGTTGGATAAAAAGGATCCATATATTGGCCAAACAATGGAAGCCAAGGATATAACCAGGCATGTATTGGCATAGTCTCCCTATGAGGTTCCCAAGTATCTATTGTTGTTGCTATTTTGGGCATCGCTATATGATCCAAGTTATGAAGTATTGAATCCTATAGTAACTTCTACTATGTATCCACAAAATGTAGCATATGTTTAGGGTCCCTTGGCTTCCATGAACTTCTAGCAGCTATTCTCACTATTGGAAGAAAAACTTCAATGAAGAGTTGAGTATAAGGAGTTGAAGAAGCAAGTTATGTTTCTGTGTAAATGTCATAATCACGAGGCTCATTCCCTTCCATAAGCCTCTTCCACTTTGAAGTGCTTTCCAACCTTCAAATAGTCTTATAAGCAATGGCAAAGCAAATGCAGATGTAATTTACATGACAAATTGCATAACTTGTAGTCTTTATATATACAAAGAGACCTTTATTAAGGTGCTTATTACATATTAGCACAATAGAAAAATTGATACAGTTGCATACATATTCCAAAATCCAAATAATAAAATAATTAAACTCACTCAGCCCATGCTAAGTTGCTTAGCTCAAGATCCTACACAAAAATATTGTAGACCAAGAAAAATAGGCAGAGTTTGGAAGAAATTTTATAAAAACATATCATAGCAGATATTTTTAGAAAGAAACAAGTAATAACCCAATTAAATGGGTCTAGTTTCTTATTAGCTAGGTTGATTACAAATTCCTATAGAACTATCATTAGATTAGGTACAACAAAATGAACAATCACTTGTTCCAGCTAACAAGATCTGTATATGACAAATATGTTAGCGAATAATACTAATCTATTCAAAAACAAAAGCATTAACTAGCATATAAATCATAACATAAATGAGAGACAAAGTGAAAACCCTCAAATGAGAATATGAACCATGGAATGGCTCTCCCAATGAGGATGGTCACTTGATTTAGGGATGAGTCTACTATGTGGATGTAGGATGTATGCTCAAGGTTCTCAAAATAGCTTCAATGGAGATGGAATGGAAAATTGGTAGCTTTGTGAGCTCTCAATTTGGCATTATAAGGGTATGGTTAAGGCTTTTGCTTCTCAAAACTAGCATTATAACTTTAGCTCAAAGGTTGTGATGAAATGGCTTGGGAGGGGATTCAATTTATAGGCTAAGGGCTTGAGGGATGGAGGGTTAATATGGAAGGAAAGATGAAAGCTTAAGGAGGGCTAGGATGCACTCAAAGGGGAGCACATGGATTGTGCTTGTTTAGCACCAACCAAGGAATGACACATGTCACAAGGTGAGTGGATGGAGGAAAGGGGATGGATGATTCAACAAAGGAGGCTCAAGGGATAATATCTTCATAAAGACCCTTCATTATGGCTTGTAAGAGCTTGTAAGAGTCTTTATGGATTTTGTAAGAGCATTCATTGTTGGATGGTTGGGATAGTTTCGAGGGAGTTGAGATTTTTGACTTTCCTTAGCTTAGGAAAGTCTTAAGCTTGCTTAGGGAATCTGACAATATTAGAGGGTGGATTAGGCTTGGGTTTAGGATTAGATTAAGGATGTTAGAGATTTGCAAGTGGATGGCATTCATGAGGGTGGGTGAGTTAGTAGCTAAGCTTGGTTAGTATGGGTGGATGGGGTGGATTAGGCTAAAAAGAGGGTTTAGGGATAAGTTAGGGGCTTTTGGAATTAGATAGAAGAATAGGATTTAATTGATAAATAATAGGTTATTTGATTTATCAATTAGGACTATATATGATTAATTAAATTAATTAGCTAGGGGATGGCAAAGGATTAATTAAATAGAAATTTAATTAATGATGCCTTTAGAGATAACTAAATAGGATTACCAAAGCGGTGTAATCAAATTTAGGTGTCTACATTTTGCCCCTCTTTGACATAGTGTTGAGACAACATTATTTCAAAGAAGTTTGAATGAAGATGACACAAGGAAGATGTTTTAGCAACAAGGTTGCCCCAGTCTCGGATAAGAAGAGGAGAGACTAGACTTAGATGATGCCCCCTCAAGAAGGTGATAGGAAGAGAAAGCGAGGCTCGACGACTTCTTGAAAAGTACAAGAATCTGAGATGAGCAAGGAGACTCAGATTGGCTAAGAGAAGGGGTTGAATTAGCTCAAACTCTCACTATGGGAGACTGATAAAGGGCTATCAGATGCACAAGAGGAAACAAGCTTAAGACTTTCAAGATTGGTGGGACGATGAAGGAGTAGAGCGCTATAAAAGGGAATCTAGGATAGGAAGATGGGTGATGGGATGGAAAAAGCTGATGCAACAAGATTTCAAAGAGTCAGATTGGCAGAAGATGGGTTTCAGAGATCCCTAGGACTAGGATTGTGGATCTCAAAAGATGAGGCTTGGTGGATTGATTGTATTGGTGGATCCCTAAGACTAGGATTGTGGATCCCTAAAGCTAAGAGTGATGATTGATTCAAAGAGATATAGTTGCACAAGCTAGGGTAGGAGAGATAGATGCTGGAGATGGATGGGGGATAATGGAGATGAAGGGATTCCATTGAAGCTTTTTGAGCAAGGGGATACTTCAAAGAGAAGTACCACCATGTAGTTGAGCACTAGATTTGATATAGGACTGTTGGTTAATTGCCAAGGTTACCAAGAACATCAAGGCCTTTTCACCAACTGTCCAGAGGACTGATGAACTAACTCAAAACAAACACGCAAGGATTGCCCCAGCATCACACATGAATCCCAGAGGAAGCAGCGTGGAACCGACACTGGGTAACCCACAAGAAGAAAAGAAAAACAAGCAAAAGACTTGATCAAGACCTTATGCCCAGATTGCCCCATTCGCAGCATACCATGATATGGAAGATCATAGCAACCTTGAGGAGGGAACAAAAAGATTGTTTGGAAAAGATACTTCAAGACCCAAAAGGGAAGATTCCAAATCAAAAGAAAGTGAAAATCCAAAAGAGAACCATTTTCCAACAAGATGGGTAGGACGAGGTACTAAAGGACCAAGATCAGAGATGAGGAAAGCTATATCCTACAAGGATCTATCGGAGAGCACCTAAGCGGATGGATCTGGATGATTGATGCATCTGGCAAGCTGAACTAAGAAGGATAACACTTTGGTGACAACAGATCTAGCTAAAGGATGTATTGGAATAGGTAACCAAGGGTTGTGTGATGTGTGCAAGATTTTGATCAAGGAGGAACTTGACACGAAAGCTGGATAAATACAATGGTACTAAGCTAAAGAGGATGTACAAGCTAACAGACCAAGATATGTTACAAATGTACAAGGTTGTTCATGTTTGGATTTTGTGAGATGGAAATGTTTGTGAAGGGTGGGATCTCTGCAATAGTTGATAGGTGGATAGGTAGATGGTTTGTGAAAAGCTTAAGTGAAAATGGGATTCTTTGTGTGCATGTGATAGCATACAAGCTAGGATAAAGAATTTGGCATATAATACAAGCTAGAATATGGTACAAGCTTTGGACAAGATTTGGATATAAAAGCTATGATACAAGGGATGATACAAGATTTACAAGCTAGGGTACAAGATTTACAAGCTGAGGTACAAGATTTACAAGCTGTACAGGAGGTATTTACAAGCTTTATTAGATTTTGGATATTTGGTTGGAACACCAAAGGAACAAGTAGGTGTGTTATGGGATGGTGGGTGAATGGATGAGGGATAGGATAATGATAGAAATTGGATTAGTCTTAGTACACAAGGTGCCTTAATTACCAAGTTTTCACCAAGGTACCTATCCAAGGTGCTTGAATTGCCAAGTTTTCACCATTGGACGCTTATTTTTCTTTACTATTGTTTTGTTTTTTTCAAAAGTTGGGTATACCAAGGATCTCCAAGCATAGAACTTCTTGAGATGAATGATGTTAGTAGGATCATTCAAGAGTTCTCCTTCTAGTGTAGATAACCAATAGGCTCCAGAGCCAAAAGATTCAGTGACAACATAAGGACCAAGCCATGTAGGTTCAAACTTGCCTTTCTTTTCTCGATCAGCTTGAACTTTCATATTTTCTTTGAGGACCATGTCACCTGGCTGAAAGTGTTGTGGTAGCACTTTCTTGTTGAAATTCCTTTTGAGATGAGTTTGATAGACTGTGAGATGATCATAGGCTTGTTTTTGCTTCTCGTCTAAGAGATCTAGCTGGGTGAGCCGAGCTACTCTGTATTCTTCATCTGATATTTGCCCTTGCAAAGATATGCGCAAGGAGGGAAGTTCAACCTCTATAGGTAGTACCACTTTAGCACCATAGACTAGGGAGTATGGAGTTGTGCCTATAGATGTACAAAAGGAGGTTCGGTAGGCCCATAGGGATGGATTTATTTGTAGGTGCCAATCACAGCTGGAATCATTGACAACTTTCTTTAGGATTTTGAGGAGGGTTTTGTTAGTTGCCTCTACCTGGCCATTACCTTTTGGGAAATATGGGCTAGAAAAGCGGTGATGGATGTGGAGGGAAGTGCATAATTCTTCCATGTTGATATTTTCAAAGTTACCTCTATGGTCGGTGAAGATGGTGGATGGGATGCCAAAGCGGCAAACAATGTGGTACAAGATGAACTTGGAGACCTGAACTCCTGTAGCTAAGACTAGGGGGACTGCTTCCACCCATTTAGTGAAATAGTTTATAGCTATTATTATCCATTTATGTCCATCAGATGAGAGGGGTGTGATAGTTCCAACTAGATCAAGGCCCCAACAAGTGAAAGGCCAAGGTGGTGCAATAGGCTGTAGATCCTATGCTGGAGCGTGCACAAGATTTGCGTGTTGCTAACATATTAGACACTTTCTGACAAAGTCACAGGAGTCTTCTTCAATGGTAGGCCAATAGTAGCCTGCTCTAAGGATTTTTCATGCTAGGACAATACCACTCGTGTGGGCATCGCAAAGTCCAAAGTGTACTTCTTTTAACACCATCGCAGCCTCGTTTTTGTCTAAACATCGAGAGAGAGTATCGTGATAACCCCAACGATATAGGGTATTGGCTATGATAACATAGTGGGATGATTTTTCGATGAGGTTTTGGCGTTGGGTACGTGTGAGGTGAGGGGATATGATACCATCGTTAAGGTAAATGTGAATCTCATGGTACCAAGGGGATTGGGGACCAACCAAGATACAAACACGATTTGAGTCATCATTCGCATAGGCAGGTGTGAGGAGCTACTTGACTAAAAACTCATACTGTGTAGCTACTTGGGGAATTTCCAAGAGCAAGCTTATAGTAGCCATAGCATCTGTTGCTTTGTTCTGCAGTCGAGGCACTTGTGTAAATTGAAGCTTTGTAAAATGTTGGGTTAGCTGATCAACTAGCTCTTTGTAGGGTAATAGCTTTTCATCTTTGGTTTCATATTCATTTAGGGCTTTCTTGATGATGAGCTGAGAATCTCGAAAGATTTGTAACTCAGTGATGTTCCATTCTGTAGCTATCTTTAATCCTACTATGAGAGCCTCATATTTAGCTATATTGTTGGTGCTAGGGAATTGTAGCTTGAAGGCTTTTGGAATGTAATCCCCTTGAGGTGTGACCAACAATTTTCCTGCCCCTAATCCACGAGATGTGTATGAACCATCAAAATAAAGCTTCCATGGGGGTTGTTCTTTAATTAGGTAGATATGCTCATCTGGAAATTTCATGATCAAAGGATATGCATCTATGAGAGGTGCATTAGCTAGGTGATCTACTATAGCCTGCCCTTTGATTGCCTTTCTATCCACATACTGGATGTCAAATTCACTAAGGAGCATAACCCATTTGGCCAAACAGCCTGTAAGTGCTATTCTAGAGAGCATATACTTGAGAGGATCAATTTTGGAGACTAGTTGGATGGTATGACTTAGCATGTAGTGGTGAAGCTTTTGAGTTGAGAAAACAAGTGCCAAACAAGCTTTTTCCATAGGAGTATAATTGATTTCATAACCAACTAGGGTTCTACTGATATAGTAGATGGCTCTTTCTCTGTCGTAGTCATCAAGCTATGTTAGAAGTGCCCCTAGAGTAGTAGGCATTGCTGATATGTACAAAATCAGGGGATGACTAGGAACTGGTGGAACCAAGATAGGGGGATTGGTGAGATACTACTTGAGCTGGTCGAAGCTACACTGACATAATAGATCCCACTTGAAGTTCTCATCCTTCTTTAGTAAATGTGAAAATGGTGTACACTTATCTACAAGCTGGGAGATGAAGCGTCAGACTGATTGAATTTTTCCCTGAAGAGAGCGAAGCTGTCGTAGTGTCTGGGGAGGAGGAAAGTCTAAGATAGCCTTGACCTTTTTGGGGCCGATCTCTATACCTCATTTAGAAACTATAAAGCCTAGAAGCTTGCCAAATGTGACCCCAAAGACACACTTCTTGGGATTCAGCATGAGATGATATTTGGCTAACCTATCAAAGACTTTCTCCAGGTCAGCAAGATGATCCATGAAGGTATGAGGTTTGACCAAGATATCATCCACATAATCCTCCAAAATGCTATGAATGAGATCATGGAAAATGGTTTTCATAGCTCTTTGATAGGTAGCCCCAGCATTCTTTAGGCCAAAAGGCATCATGTTGTAACAAAAGGTTCCCCAAGGGGTAGTGAATGTTGTCTTATGCTGATCCTCTTTTGCAATCTTGATTTGATTATACCTAGAAAATCCATCCATGAGGGACAAAATTTCATGTCCAGCTGTAAGATCTACAATCATATCTATGTTGGGCAAGGGAAAATCATCTTTTGGACAAGCTTTGTTAAGATCTTTGAAATTAGTGCAGATTCTAATGTCACCGGAAGGTTTAGTGATGGGGACCATGTTGGAGATCCACTTTGAGTAGTTGATAGGTCAGATAACTTTAGTAGCTAACATTCTTTCTAATTCAGCTTTGACCAATAATGCCACCTTGGGGTGCATTTTTCTAAGCTTTGTTTGACGGGCTTGATCTTTGGATCAAATGCAAGATGATGAACTACAAGCTTTGGATCAAGTCCTGGCATGTCCTAATATGACCATGCAAATTGGCCAATGTTCTCTCTTAAGACCTCAAAGAGGAGGTCAGCTTGGTCTTGTGATAGGGATGCAGCAATGTGAACAAGTCTGGGGATCTCTGAAGAACCGATGTTGACTTCTCTAGTATCCTCAATTAGAATAGAAGATATCTCTGGTCAATTATCTTGAGGAGGTAATGCTAAATCCTCATGTTCTGCTTGTGTCTCTGGATGTTCTTGCTAAGGGGTTCTCTTCGCTGCCTTAGCTAGTCTCAGATTCACCTTAGTTCCAATTTTGGGTGTATCGGAACTAGGTTGGGGATTTTCTCCAAAATACCCCTTGGGATCTAGCTTATAGATATAGGTAGAATCTGGCTTTGTTTTCTTGTGAGGAGTTTTGGCTCCCATGAATCTCAGAAGTGCTTCCTTTGATGTGAACTCATCAATGTGTATGACGCTTGGTTGGTCCCAATCTATGAGTTGTGGATGGGCGAGTGGTAGGTCAATGAGGTGGATGGATAGTTCTAGGAGAACAGAGTCTCCAAGGGAGATTTGGTCTAGGATATCATCGTAGGCTCTCTTTTCAACTTCCTCAGGAATGTCTTCAATTTCGATAAGGTCGCAGTGAATGTTCGAAAAAGCATGACTGTCTGTATTGGTGCCCTCAGTTGTGGGTATGCCAAAGCCAAGACCTGACTTCAATTCCCACTTGTGTGTATCAATGGGGCATTGCATGCCTCTTTCTTCTGGTCCTAGACCACCACCTTGATAGTTCCATTTTTCAGTGATGAGCTTATGTTCTTGGGGATACTTCTGGCTAAACTGATCAAGGCATGCCTAATTTTTTTGAGGTGCATCCTTATATAAACAATTGTTGATATCCGGAGTGAGCTCCTCATGAAGAGGGATTTTTGAGGATACAAAGGTTGTTGGGCCAAACTGTTTGTATCAAGGAGGTGGAATCTCCTTAGCTTTGTGATATGTCGGTCATCCATGGGCATGTGGATCAAGTGGGAGTGCCTCGATAGCAAATGCATCTGATAGACTATACTCTCCACAACCTTTGTTATTGATCTTCACGGTAGATAAGGTGGAGGTGAGGATGGTTTTTGGGTCATTACAAGTGTGGGATGAGTTGGCGATGGCTGTGCCAATATCAATTCTAGGGCAATGGTTTGTATATGAGGCTTTAATCGCATTGCAGTAAGCAAAGGGTTCTAGATCAGCATGGATGGTTACCTCAGTCCCTTGTTGCAAAAATTTGACACACTGATGGTAAGTGGATGGAACGGATTTCATGGCATGAATCCATGGGCGACCGAGGAGGATGTTGAATGGTAGATTTAGATCAATAACATGGCAAAGTTTTTTTTGGATGACTGGCCCAACCTTGATTGGCAGCAAAATAGTTCCTCCTATGGTTCTTTCCAAGTTGTCATAAGCTTTGATGGTGATAACCTCACTGATGATATCTGCCTTAGTATACCCAGCTTGTTTTATGAATTTTAGGGTGAAAATATTCAAGGCTGATCCATTATCTATCATTACTCTTTTCATAGCAAAATTGGATACCATGATGGCTATGCGAAGTGGAAGGGTGTGATCTGGCTTGACCACGGGTATGTCGGTGGGTTTGAAAGATAGGGCACATGAGGAGGATAGGTGTCCAACAAGATTACAAAAATTAGTAGCATTGATATCTGAAGGGACATGGGATTCTATGAGAGCACTGTCAAGAATGTTCTTGCACACAAGACTGGTGCGAAGAAGGTCTAAAATGGAGATTTGGGTTGGCATGTTCCCAAGGTGTTCCAAGATATTGTACTGGCTTTTTGATGGAGCTGATGGTGCTGGTGAAATGGGTTGGCCTGCGATGTTAAATCGTGCTCTTCGAGTGGTGACTGCACACTCATTTTTTGGTCCTTGGATATTGATAACATTGACAAAAGGCTCTTTCTCAGATATACAACCTATAAGGCTAACATAGTCTATATAGGATGAAGTTTGGTCATTGTTCTTCCCATGCTGTTGGTTTGGCTGACGGTTGTTGGTGTTGTTGTTGTTGGTTTGGATAGGTGCTTTTCCAGGATTTTGATTGTTGTGAGGAGGAAAAGCATTTTGATAGATCTGTAAGCCTACATTGGGAGAGGTTTGAGCACCAACAGTGATTTCCTTCTGATCAATGAGGTCCTGCACATAGTCTTTCAATTTCATGCATCTGAGGGTGGTGTGACCTTTTGCCCTATGAAATTTTTAGTACTCATTGTCTTTGTACCATGCAGCTTTGGATTGGCTTGGGTCGATTTGGTAGGTAGGAGGAAATTTGATGAGGTTTTCCTTGACTAATTTCTCAAAAATGATATCCAAAGGTTCACCAAGGGGTGTATAATTTCTAGGTGCAGGTTGGAATCTAGGCTTTTGTCTTGCAGCTACATTGATGGCATTATCTTGATTGCTAGACCCTTGAAAGTTGGGTCTTGGATTGTGGTTTTTATAGCTTTGGTGATTCTTCTATTGGTAGTTGATAACTTGCTAATTGTTTGGTTGATATGGTGGGTTGGACTAGTTTTGAGGACCAACAATATTCACATGTCTGGTGTCAGTGATGCCATCTGTTGCAACATGCTTGTTTTTGTTCCAATACCTAGACTTGTCATTGGAATGTGATTGATTTTGGTTGGATTCCTTGTAAATCTTGACCACACCATCTTTGATGAGTCCTTGCTCAAGGATCATTCCTTTCTCTTTGATGTCTTTGTAGGTCTGTAAATAGTTCATGGTCATGTGGTGAGCCAAGCTAGGATGGGCATTATCAATAAACATTTTCACCAAATGGGGCTCTGGCAAGGTGCAAGATATGCGGGTGGTAAGGGTTTTCCATCTTTGCAGATATTCGAGAAGGCTTTCTCCACCTTTTTTCTTGGTGTGGACAAGATCAACTACTGATAGCTCTGTTTCAACAAGATGGGCATATTCGGCTACAAATGCCTCAGATAATTCAGCAAAAATTTTAATTGTGCCATAGGGGATTCTATAAAACCATTCCAGAGCTGGTCTAGCCAAGCTTTTGGGAAAGAGACGCAAGAGGAAGATGTCATCGAATGCCACTTCTTGGTAGTGCATGTAAAATTCTTTGATACGTGTGACAGGGTCTCCTTTTCCTCTAAATTTGTCAAATTTGGGTGTCTCAAAATGCTTGGGAAATGGTGTCATGGTAATGGCTCTATCAAATGAGTAAGGACACACATTCTCAAACTTGAAGGTTTTTGGATCATTTCCCTCTTGGATGTTCTTCAAAGCTATTTTCATGGCTTCCCATTCTAATTAATGGGTGATGGCTAGGGTGCCCCCAATGTAGGAGTGCCTTGAGGTAGGTATGTGGTAGATGGGGCAATGGAATATGGATGGCTTTGTGGTATGGGCTAGTAGGGATTGTACATGGCTTGGGAAACTAAATGGTGGATGATCGGTTGCTGAGGTGGAGGTGGCACATATTGCTGCATGTGTTGTGAGGCTTGCTGCTGATATTGGATTTGAGGTTGGGATTGAGGGATGTAGGTTGGCTATGGGATAAATGGATTTCTTTGTGGAGGTAAGGTATAAGATGGTTTTGAAGCTTGGGGAAAGGATTAGGGAGCTTGTGGAACTTGGCTATGGATTTGAGGAGTTTGACCAATATATGTGGGTTGTGCCCCCATTTGGAAAGGTGTCTACATGGAAAAAGAGGCCAAGTAATTGCTAGTTGGTGGTGGTGGATTTCCTCCTAGAAGTGGCATAGAAAAATAGTTGGTAATAGGAGGTAATGGATTAGTTGGTGGTGGAGGTGGTGGGAATTGAAAGCTAGGAAATAGAATTGATGGGGTTTGATAGCTTGGTGGCTAGATTTGAAAGCTTGGTAGAGTGGTGGCAGGAGCTTGGGTCACTTGAGAGTTGGGTAGAACATTGGTAGTAGCTGGTGGGGTTTGATAGCTTTGTGTAGTGAGGGTAGTAGCTTGTGGATTTGTGGCTGATGGCACTGAGCTCCAAGGACCTAGTGGAAATGATGGAATTGTGTTCTGAGCTGAGGTAAACAAGCTGGGGGTGATGAAGGGTTGATTACTTGGTCCCATGGGTGGCATCCCTATTGTATATTGTTGAGGTTGGCCAAAGATGCTAGCACTAATTTGGGAGATGGGTGGATTTGGAAGGCTGGGTTGGAGAGCAGTAATAGCAATAGTGAAGGGAGTGAATAGTGAGGTATTTTGGGAAAAGGGGGTTTGAGATGGAGTGCTATGGACCAATGCTAGAGTGGTGGTGGCTGGATTGGCTTGTGGAAGGGAGATTTCAAATTGAGTGGAGGCTGGTATGTTTGGGTCTGTTAGATCATATGGGGTGGGTTGAGGCTCTTCTTTTGGCACATATTGAGGATAATTTGAATCATAAGAGCCTATGGGTGGTGGGAGTTGTCCAAACAATGGGTGAGATGGCTTTGATAGGGGAGGAGGTCTTCCAAAGTTGAAGGCTCCAATGTTGTCCTTTCAAAAGTTAGCCATGATTGTTTCCTTGTTTTTGTCTATAATGGCATTCACCAATACTGCATTTCCTGGTTGGTTCATGAAGGCTTCAATGTTAGTAGGTGATGGTATAGTATTCTCTGGGCTGAAGGATGGTTGAGTTCTCGAAGGGAGTGATGCTATTGGATCCAAATGATAGGGCTCCATTGTTTCTTTCTTCTTCTTGCCTAAGCGAGTGACGGGTGGCATGAAAATGCAGAATGTTTCCTAGGGATGAGATGCAACAATGTTGATGGATGCAAAAGAGGAAGGCTTTTCTATGCAAATTATTTCCTAGGTTGAGGAAAAGCTATATGAAAAAACCTAAGGAGGATTGGGTTGGGGATTCTAACTTCAAAGATATGTTTCCAAAGCATGAAAGGTCTACTTTCCTATGTGCAAGCTTGGTGGTGATTGTGTCAACTTAAGGATAGACTAATGATCCTTTAGGAAGAACACGAGATTGACCACTTGTGGATCCCAACCTTTAGCTCAAGGTGATGAGGGATGACAAGTGACAAAGCTAGATTACCCTAGACAAAGCTCTGTCAAAGGGATAACCTTGGTGAGATTGATGGATTTGGAAGATTTTAGGAATGGCAAACTTTTGGCAGGGTGACAACAATTTTGAAGGCTTGGATGTGAGGTTTTGATTGTTGGCTAGATGGTTTGGTTCTAAATGAGATGAATGAGCTAAAATGCTTAAGGGGATGACTAAAGATGGCTAGCTTACCTACAAAGATGACTCTAATGCAAAAGTGAAGCTTATGCAAGAAGATGTGGAGAAACAAGGGGGTCTAATCATAGGAATCATGCCTAGTTGGTAAGGCATAAGCATTGTTAACTCCTGAATGTTGGTTAAATTGGATGGTACAATCTAACTAGGCATCTTGAAGGGCTTCATCAG
Source organism: Cupressus sempervirens (assembly GCA_028749045.1). Taxonomy (NCBI): domain Eukaryota; kingdom Viridiplantae; phylum Streptophyta; class Pinopsida; order Cupressales; family Cupressaceae; genus Cupressus; species Cupressus sempervirens. Next base: position 326,573,450 of record CM053789.1, read on the forward strand.
CAGCTTTGTCCTCTACTTTGTGGAGTTTGGAAATTTGAGGACTTGGTGTTAGTTCCTTTCTCTTGGCTGAAAGTTCTTGGTATGCCTGAGATGGCTTGAGTTTAACTTTGTGGAACTTTTGTTTGGGTTTGGGTTGTTCTGACATGAATTCTTGAATCTTCTTAGCTTTGAGAGATCTTGGTTTTTTTTCTTCAACTTGTTCAACTTCTGGAATAGGTAGTGACTACGCTAAGTGTGCCCTAAGCTAGGATTGACCAAGTTTGGCAAACATGCATTCAATAAGTAAAATACCAAGCAATAGATAGAAACAACCAGATAGAAATTTTGATTCCTAGAATGTGATACTTGCGCCAAGGAGTGTGTGTGTTCTACAAATGTTTTGATCAATCACTTCAAACACATTAACATCCTAGATGGTTGTCTGCAAGGTTGACAGTTGGTTTAGCTAGGGAGTCCTCGATATACCCAATGTACATGAGGCCCAAATCCATAGATGAAACCAAAAAGATGTCACACAGCCGAGAGGAGCGGTAACCCACTTCTCCTCTTTCACTTCTCAAGGGTATAAAGTTCCTTGAGTCTTAGCTCGAGTGACAAAATCTTGATCCCAAGAGAGGTGTCTTTCGATTCACCTCCCAGTTCTTATACTCCGCTAGAACGCTGGAGTTGAGGTCATCCAAGGGGTGATAAAATCCCCAAGTAGGCCTCCTAAAAAGAAACAAGGTTTTGGATCCTAATCTTATGCACTTAAGATGGCCTCGAAAGACAACAAGAGCAGAGAAGACTTGGATGACCTTGGGCTAAAAAATATGCTTGTTCTTTTTACCAACTAACTCTTATGTGTGCTGATCTAGACTTTGCAAGCACTCTTGTTTAAGAGACAAATGTTCAATTCCAACTTTGAAATGCACCAACAAAGAAAAATTGAGCGAAGAATGAATACAAGAAGAAGAGTTAGGGTCAACAAAAAATTAAATCCACGCACCTAGAGGCCCTCCACATCAAGTATCGGTTAATTTCCTTTAAAGCATTCAAGAGTTGGTGTGATTTTGTTTTAAGCCCAAAACAAAGATGTGTGAAACTCGATTGTCAAGCGTGCGCCCAGAGGCCCTCCACCTCAATAGTTGTTCAATTTTAGTGCCCAAACTTGAAATGTGATTGATTTAATCTAGAATTTTGGTCATTTAAGAATTTTGATAAAGTTAAAGCAAATGTTCAAAGACCAAGTGAGTGAGTTAGATTGTGGAACATTTAACACCTTTTTCAAGTAGACCCATCTCCATAAATGGCGTTGAGATTGCAACCAATGGTTGAATTGATGGGTGATTAGAAAAGAGGTGAGTCCAAGGAACTACTCAAATTGATTTTTGCAAATTTGTATTTAACTTAACGAAGTTTCTTAAATGTCCAAAAGTCAAACTTTGCCTAAATTGCATGTGGAAAAGAGATTTGTTTTGTTCAATTTTAAAAGCTCCAAATGAAGTGTTTGATATTGCAATGGTTAATTGATCATTTGCATTCAAGATTGGATTTGTTGTTTTAATCATGCATTCAAGAAAATTTTGATTTTAATCCATGGCATTCAAGAGTGTTTTTTGAGCAACATTCATTCAATGGAAAATGTGTTTAACCATTCAAGTTCATTCCACGAATAACATAAAAAACATGATTAAGTTCATTGCTCCAACCTACAATAAGACAAAAAAAATAAAATTGATTAGTCACCCAAAATCTTCCGAAAGGAAAGCTTAACTATGGGAAAAAAATTTTTAACTTTTTTTGTTATTTTTCATATGCGTAAAAATGCTTAGAATGGTCTAAATCCTACGGAACCACTAAAAGTCAAATTTTGATTTATACTCTTTTTTTTTCTTTTTTTTCTTTTTTTTAAACTACAAAGTGCAGAAATAAAGATTTTAAAACAGAAGTGCAACAGACACAGGTGAAGACAACAGTTCATCAGGCGCAAACGCCAAACTGCGGAGATGCTGATCTGCGGAGACGCTAATCTGCGGAGACAATAGAGAAAGAGGCGAAGACGACAGATTAGGTTGGCGGCGGCAGAGACGACAGTTTAAGTTGCAGAGATGATAGTTTGATTGCTGGTGGCAGTGGAGACAACAGTTTGACTGATGGCGGCAGCGGAGATGACAAGTGGAAATGATGATTAGAGGTGGAGATGACGATAAAATCCAGGCAGAGATGCTGAAACTTGGAGATGCTGATCTGCGCAAACGATGGAATTCACTTCGGAGATGACAGTTTCAGATTCAGAGACGACAGTCATCCAGTCGAAGACGCCGATCTACAGAGACGACACTGCACAGAATTTGGTTTAAAACACGTGGATTTTCTTCAAAAAAAATTTGGAATTTGATTTCTAAAGCTTTGTTTTTTTTTCCTAATGCTTCCTTTAACCTGCAAGAACAAGATTAAACCTTACAACTCACTCAAACGACAAGAAACATTAGATTATTAGCAAAAAATAATATATAGATAGAAATAGATGATTAAATGACCCATAGTGGGGTTCCACCGGGCGTGCCAAAATGTATATGAGAAATATGTTAGCAAGTAATACTAATCTATTCAAAAACAAAAGCATTAACTAGCATATAAACCATAACATAAATGAGAGACAAAGTGAAAACCCTCAAATGAGAATATGAACCATGGAATGGCTCTCCCAATGAGGATGGCCACTTGATTTAGGGATGAGTCTACTATGTGGATGTAGGATGTATGCTCAAGGTTCTCAAAATAGCTTCAATAGAGATGGAATGGAAAATTGGTAGCTTTGTGAGCTCTCAATTTGGCATTATAAGGGCATGGTTAAGGCTTTTGCTTCTCAAAACTAGCATTATAACTTTAGCTCAAAGGTTGTGATGAAATGGCTTGGGAGGGGATTCAATTTATAGGCTAAGGGCTTGAGGGATGGAGGGTTAAGATAGAAGGAAAGATGAAAGCTTAAGGAGGGCTAGGATGCACTCAAAAGGGAGCACATGGATTGTGCTTGTTTAGCACCAACCAGGGAGTGACACATGTCACAAGGTGAGTGGATGGAGGAAAGGGGATGGATGAGTCAACAAAAGAGGCTCAAGGGATAATATCTTCATAAAGACCCTTCATTATGGCTTGTAAGAGCTTGTAAGAGTCTTTATGGCTTTTGTAAGAGCATTCATTGTTGGGTGATTGGGATATTTTTGAGGGAGTTGAGATTGTTGACTTTCCTTAGCTTAGGAAAGTCTTAAGCTTTCTTAGGGAATGTGACAACATTAGGGGGTGGATTAGGCTTGGGTTTAGGATTAGATTAAGGATGTTAGAGATTTCCAAGTGGATGGCATTCATGAGGGTGGGTGAGTTAGTAGCTAAGCTTGGTTAGTATGGGTGGATGGGGTGGATTAGGCTAGAAAGAGGGTTTAGGGATAAGTTAGGGGCTTTTGGAATTAGATAGAAGAATAGGATTTAATTGATAAATAATAGGTTATTTAATTTATCAATTAGGACTATAGATGATTAATTAAATTAATCAGCTAGGGGATGGAAAAGGATTAATTAAATAGAAATTTAACTAATGATGCCTCTAGAGATAACTAAATAGGATTACCAAAGCGGTGTAATCAAATTTAGGTGTCTACGGGATCAAATACAATTTTCCAAGGTTATAAAATTGCATATGTAGATGCATCACTTGCATGTTAGGCATGAAGTCGATTCCCCAACTTATAAACATTGGTTTGATATAAAGGCTCCATATTGATGTAGATGTAAGGGTGGTGGGATTCAAAACCAATTTAGTCCCACTTAAGCCTATAAGGGAAGTACAAGGTTTCCAAAGCCCTTTACAAAGAAAAAAGTACAAAAACAACTCCAACACCTCCCCAAAGATTAGGATGGATTTCTTAGGCCAAATAAAGCTGGATTCAAAAGGTTTCAACCTATTTTTAGTCCTCAAGTAACATCCAACACCCAAATCCCTCAAATTTTCCTAGAGGCCTAATTGATTTCCCAGTAGCCTTGCAACAGCACAAAAATGAACTTTCCTCTCAAACTTTCCAATACGCTCCCCAAAAAAATGGTGGATTCAGATACCCATTAACCCATACTACAATATATTAGAAGGGTTCCATGTGTTCCTTTGGAACATATCCTATTGTTACCATATAGTGCCTCAAAAATTCATGAAAAGAGGGCAATTTTAAAAAGTAACTACAAGTTTAATGTATTCCCAAGAGCTCAAACTATGGAAAGTATCTCCTTATGTTGTAAATGTTCCAAATCCAAAAGGAATTAGTCCCAAATATTTTGTAACCCCAAAATCCCCAAATCGGTCTGCTGCAAACCCTCAAAGGTAGGGTTTTCTAAATCTCTACCTTCCAAATACCTTCAAACTCAATTGAAGGTTGTTTCACCTTGTCTTAAATATACTAAAACACTTCCGATCATTAAACACAGACCTCTAATGGCTAGAACTCCTATTGTTGCTCCATAGCCATGAATTTAGTGCCCTTTACTTCACAGACTCCTATGATGATCACCAATCCTTAGAACTTCTTGTCAAAACATTATTAGATATTATTTTTACACAATGTCATGTAATGATTAACATTCAAGTAGAAACTCAAACTTGTTAATGAAAACAATGAAACCCTTAATACAACAACAAAAAACTTGAAAGGAATGAACTTCACAAATCTCAGTGCAATAGGAATTGATCAAACAATATGCAAAAAGTCTTATGAGATCATAACACTACAAGAAATCAATGATAGTCAAGCCACCATGCACCAAATTCTTGAAAAATGAAGTTTTTATTGGCTTTCTTTACACAGTCTATATAATTGATCAATCCCAATACTGCTCTCTGTGTACAATGCCTCAAACTTGGCTTAATAGAATACCTTACAACTATGCCAATCAATTTGGATTGGTTTCAATGCCTAGTTAGGCCTAAAACTCATTAAATCTAATTTCCCCCCAAAATGGAACTAACCTTTGGGATTCAAATATTGAATTTCCCAACTTACCACTTATTGAATAAAATAACTAATTAACCCACTAAAATTTCCTATTAGGTCCTCAAGACCAATTTAACCAATCCTAAACCTTTCTAAGACTCCTAGGGACCTAATTAACTCCAATATTCCATTACGCCTATATTTCACTATCAAAGATCCTAAGGTCCTTAACAAGCCCTTTAGGATTCATTACTTTTTTGTCATCTTTAAAGCCTTCTAAGGCCATGATTGGATTCAACACATGCCAATTGATTGGTTTAAACTCCTCCTTTCCTCTGATCCATCTTCTTTTGTCTTCTTTAGGGATCCTTGAATGTCTTGATGTTCCTACATCACATACACTAGCCCAAAAATTAAAGCCAAAGATGTAACCATGCATGTATTGGCATAGTCTCCATGTGAGGATCCCAACTATCTATTGCTGCTATTAATTTGGACATCATTATATGATCTAGAATGTTATGAAGTATTTAAGCTGGTAGTAACTTTTCTCATGTCTCTAGAAAATGTAGCATAGGTTCAGGGTCCCTTAGCTCCCAAGAATTTGTAGTGGCTATTCTCACTACTAGAAGAATAACTTTAGTGAAGAGTTGAGTGTATGGAGTTGAAGATGAAAGTTATACTTCTTTGTAAATGTCATAATCATGGGGCTCATTCCCTTGAAAAAGCCTTTTCCATAATGACATTACCTCTAAACCATGCAAAGGATGTTGAAGTGGTTCCCAATCTTGAAACACTCTTATAAGCAATGGCAAAGCAAATGTAGATGCAATACATATATTACTATTATGTATGTATGTATGTATGTATGTATGTATGTATGGATGTATGTACACACACACACACACACACACACACACACACACACACACACACACATATGTATGTGCCTATCTATGTATGTATGTATTTATGTATACATAGAGATCTTGGCACAACAAAAAAATTGATCCAACTACATATATATTCTAGAATCCAAATAATAAAATAATAAAAATCACTTAACCCATGCTAAGTGACTTACCTCAAGATCTTGTACAAAAATAATATTGTAGACAAGGAAAAATGGGTAGAGTTTTGCAATAAATTTTACAAAAATATATCATAGAAAATATTTTTAGAAAGAAACAAGTCATAACCCAATTAAATGGGTCTAGTTTGTTGATTAACTGGGTTGATTACAAATTCCTATAGAACTATCATCAAATTAGGTACAATAAAATGAACAATCAGCTATTCCCAACTAGCAAGATCAAATGCAGTTTTCCAAGGTAATAAAATTGCATATGCAGATGCATCACTTGTATGCCAAGAATGAAGTGCATTCCACAATTTATAACAAATGGTTTGATATAAAGGCTCCATAAGCTATCCCAAAAATGGAAGCCAAGCATGTAACCATGCATGTATTGGCACAATCTCCCAGTGAGGATCCAAAGTATCTACTGCTACTTTTAATTTGGGCATCACTATATGATCTAGAATGTTATGAAGTAGTGAAGCTAGTAGTAACTTCTCCCATGTCTCTAGAAAATGTAGGGGTCCCTTGACTCCCAGGAATTTGTAGCATCTATTCCTACTACTCAAAGAATAACTTCAATGAAGAGTTAAGTGTAAGGAGTTGAAGAAGAAAGTTCTACTTCTATGTAAATGTCATAATCATGAGGCTCATTCCGTAGTAGAAGCCTCTGCCACAATGACATTACCTCTAAACCATGCAAAGGATGTTGAAGTGGTTCCCAAGCTTGAAACACTATTATAAGCAATGGCAAAGAAAATGTAGATGCAATACATATATTGATATTATTTATGTATGTATGTATGTATATATGTATGTATGTATTTATATATGTATGTATGTATGTATGTATGTACATATATACATATGTATATGTATATATGTGTATATATACATACATGCACACACATATGTGTGTGTGCCTATGTATGTATATATATAGAGAGATCTTGGCACAATAGAAGAATTGATCCAGTTGCATACATATTCTAGAATCCAAATAATAAAACAATAAAACTCACTTAACCCATGCTAAGTGAGTTACCTCAAGATCCTGCACAAAAATAATGCAAACCAAGACAAATGAGCAAAGTTTGCAAGAAATTTTACAAAAAACATATCATAGCAAATATTTTTAGAAAGAAACAAGCCATAACCCAATTAAATTGGTCTAGTTGTTAATTAGTTGGGTTGATTACAAGTTCTTGTAGAATTTTCATTAGATTAGGTACAATAAAATGAACAATCAGTTGTTTCTAGCTAGCAGGATCAAATACAATTTTCCAAGGTGATAAAATTGCATATACAGATGTATGTATGTATGTATGTGTATATGTATATATGTGTATGTATATGTATGTATGTAGATATGTATGCATGTATATATATGTATGTATGTGTGTATATATGTATGTGTATATGTATGTATGTATGTATTTGCATATATATATATATGTATATATATATATATATATGTGTGTGTGTGTGTGTGTGTGTGTGTGTGTGTGTGTATGTATATATATGTGTATATATACATACATACACACACATATGTGTGTGTCTATGTATTTATGTATGTATATAGAAAGAGAGATTTTGTGGATTGTGGATTATGGATTATAAATAATAAAAGAGAAAGCACAACATTAATCATTTCCCATTTGGTCTGATCAATTGTGGAGAGTTGCACATGAAAAAGGGTGGAGAGCTCTAAGAATTGGTGGAGATTAGTGGAAATCTAGGAATGAACTGTGCCCTTATGATCGTTACATTTCATTGTTGTGCCCTTGCGATCTATGCATCTCGTTGTTGTGCCCTTGTGATCTTTGTGTATGTATGTATGTATGTATGTATGTATGTATGTATGTATATTCATGTATATATATGTTTTCACACACACACACACACATATGTATGTTTTTTTGTTTGTATATAAATAGAGAGATCTTGGGACAACAGGAAAAAAAAAAAAAAAATTCACTCAACATGTAGCATGGTCACAAATGTGATGGAAATGCCTATTGGTAAGTGTATTCCTCTTTTTCTCTCTCATTTTTCATGTGTTTATTTCACTTGAACTATTTTTTATTTGGGGGGTGTATTTTAATATTGGATTCATTTTATGCAGGAGGCAATGAGGACATTCTTAGATGTATGGGAACACAAAAGAATTGTGATGAATTGTTCATTAGCAATGAAGATGGTCTTCCCCTAAGAGTAGCCCAACTTCTAGGTACTTTAAAGATTGATCCTTTCTTAATGATTTTAGATGTTAATAGGGAATTTAGATGTTGGGGGTGGGGGGTGGGGAAATGAGCTTCTTCCTTCATGTGGTTGGCTCTGATTAGTAGAGAATATTAAACTATTAACGAAACCAACTGAAGCTCAACATTAACCTATGATTGCATGACAACTAACTATGTAAATCTCTTGGTTTCATGCAATGTAGAAGGAGACCATAGTTCAATATGCAATCTCAATTCATATGCATAAGACATCAGGTGGAGTTGAAAAATGCAACAGGTTTGCATTTTTGCTAGATGTCTTTAATTAGGTATTTTAAGGAATAGACCATCATGAACATAGTAAATTTGACATTTATAGGCTAGGGTAATGTCCTCAACATGAAATAAAATTAGGACTTTCTATGTGCTGGCTTACTGAGGTTATTCTCTCAGCCATAGCAACTAGAGCTCTAATGTTCATGATGGTGTATAATTTTAAAAACTTAATAGACCTATTAAAAAGTTGTAATCATGGTGCATTTTTCAGCTCCACCTATTGTCCATGCATATAGAAGATAATTGCATGTGCATTCTCAATTTAGAGTGGCAGAATCTTATTTTGGATGCAATGAAAAAATAACATGCACCAAAAGATGGGAAAATGATGTCACTTTTGTAGGTTTGGAACCTCTTTTTGTACTTTAAAGATTGATCCTTTCTGAAAGATTTTAGATGTTAATGGAGAATTTAGATGTTGGGGGGGGGGGGGGGGGGGGGGGGGGCATCGATGGGGCCAAATGAGCTTCCACCTTCGTGAGGTTGGCCCTGATTAGTAGAGAATCTTAAACTATTCTCAAAACTAAGTGAAGCTCAACATTAACCTATGATTGGATGACATCTAATTGTGTGAATCTCTTGGTTTCAAGAAATGTAGGAGGCCATAGTTTAATATACAATCTCAATTCATATGCCACATATTTGAGATCACAAAACAACCTAGATCTATGATTGACGGATGGTAACACATCAGAAGAAAGATAAGTTGGTTGAGAAAGACAAGGTCAACACCCCTATAAATAGATAATTGGCATGTCCAAGGTAAGAATCTTAAGCAAGGTTTCCTCAAGAAAAGCAATTGATAGGATTGATAAAGCTGAATCAATGATTGAAGTTTGATAGGTATTGCCCCCTCATGATTGAAATCAAAATGAGATAGAGGAGAAACAACAAATTGATAAATTTAATCAAATCAAACTAAAGATAATATTCTTGATGTAATATGAAATATACAAGGATCATAGAACCAAGGTAGATCATCAAGAATGAAATATTATGCCCCATGGTTGAATTAGAAGAAAAGAAGTGAGGTGAACGAAAATGGAAGATAGAAGTTTGGAAGAGGTGGAAAGAAATGGATAGAAGAAAGAGAATTTGCCTTAAGAAAGAGAATGCCCCAAAATCAATAATTTGTTTAAGATAGAAAATTTTGATTAAGATCACGAAATAAGATAAGGAAATGAAGATCAAAACATGACTATAGTTGATTAAAATTCCACAAGAAAGATAAAGGAAACAAATCATCTCAATCTTATAATGCAGCCTAAAAATGCAAATGTGTACTTGCAATAGAGAAACTATAACATAGGATTTTGCATTCATCATTCATTAGAGAATGTTAAGGAACTTATTTTCATCATTGAGCCATTTATTAATGGATATCATAAAATCACACAATCATCATTAGTCACAAGCATAGCTATGAAGATATGAATGTGATTTATATCAGATTGGAGTGTGGAAATATTCTAACATAAGAATCAAAGATATAAAGGTCAATATTACTTCGATATCAACTTATCCAATTTAATGTAGCAAAACCACACTCGCATCAAGGCATAGATTTCAGGATGACCATAAGAATGGTTGTGCAAAAATATTCAAGGATGATGCCTCAAATCTCCTAAGTTTTTCAAGGGACAACAACAAACACTCTAGAGTTTCAAGACCACGCCCATAAGTAGAAAGAAAATAAAAATATGCCCCATGTCCTAAGTCCTCTAGTTATTCATACTAGAGAGACTTATTAGACAAGGAAACTCAATGAAAATCAATAACAATTAGCACACAAAGAAAATATTATAGCATAACTCAAGAATTAAGTGTTATATTTAAAATTTTAAGTGTGTTAACTGATATTGAGTTCCAAGGATAAGGATTGAATGCTTGCAAGTAGGTAAGCTCACATAAAAAAATTGGGTAAAACCAAATTGATAAGTGTTGAAAAACACTCGATGTCAAGGGTTGTATTGAAAAATACAGTTGGGGTGGTGTTAAAAAAAACACCATTTGTGAGGTGTCCTAAAGACTAACACATCTAAGAGACCAAAGCTAACATAGTTATGCCTCCTAGAAAAATAAAAATACCAATTCCAAACCAAGGCATCAAGGACAAGGCATGATGGAGAAAGGCTAAGTGTCAAGGACACACACTAAGAAACAATGGTGCAAAGGCATCAAGTAGTGCTCATTTCTAGGTTTTCACCTCTTGGATTTTATTGCAATTTTTTTTCATTTTTTATTCATTTTGAAATATATGTTTTTTTTTGGAGATACATAAAAGCACCCACTGCTAGGTTTTTACTAATATAACCATCTTTTTAGGATATTTTCTAATTTTTAGAATTTTTGACAATATATCATTTTTTTGGATTTTTTCAAGATCAATAATTATGTACAAAGGATGCCCCTAGATAGAAGGGGTATCATGGATAGAACTTCTTCAAGTGTAAGACATTGATAGGATCAGGGAGCTTCTCTCCCACTGTTGTAGATAGTAAATAAGCATTTGACCCAAAAGCTAGTATAATAATGTAAGGTCCAAGACAATTAGGTTCAAATTTTCCCTTTTGATCTCTATGTTGTTGATTCTTAGGATTTTCACATAGGATAAGATCTCCCACTTGGAATTATCTAGTGTGAACAATTTTTTTGAAAGCTTTGGGCATGCACTTTTGATAAACCCTAATATTGTCAAATGATGCTTGATGTTTCTCATCTAGAAGTTCTAATTCTTGAAGTCTCATGGCATGATAGTATTCATCTATAACTAGACCTTTGAGGGAAACTCTAAGTGAAGGAATTTCAACCTCTAAAGGTAACATTGCTTTAGTGCAATATGTAAGGGCACAGGAGTAGCCCTAGTAGGAGTATGAATACTCATTCTATAGGCCCACAAAGCTGAATTTATCTATAAGTGTCAATCTCTACCACTCTTACAAAACATTCTATGTAGGATTTTAAGAATGGTTTTGTTTGATGCCTTTGCTTGACCATTTCCTTATAGGAAGTAAATGAAGGACCAATGTTGTTTAATCTTAAATTTCTTGTAGGATGTTTTAATGTCTTTATTTTTGAATTGGCCTTTTTTTTTAGTGATAATCTTAGAAGGCACTCCATATCGACAAATGATATGGTTCAGAATGAATAAAGAGACTGTCTTGCCTAAGGCAATAGAAAGTGGGACAACTTCTACCATTTAGTGAAGTAATCAATTGTAGTGATAATAAATTTGCATCCATCTAATGAGGTTGGGTAAATCTGCATAACAAGATCAAATGCCAAGTGCTAAAATGGCCAATGAGATAGAGAAGGAATGAGCTCCCTACCTAGAGCATGTATCAGGATACCATGTTTTTGAGACTTTTCACATGACTTTGCAAAATCTACTACATCAATCTACATCATAGGTGAATAGTACCCCACCCTAAGAAACATTTAAGCCATGGAAAGACCATTAGAATTGTTTGTGTTTGAAAATGCTGGAGGGTTTTCAATTATCCCATTGAGAAAGTGACATATCTAGGGGCAGCTAACTCCCATTTTCAACATCCCATTTCTGACAACGGGCCAACTATAAGGCTACACTCCTTCTACACTTCAGGCTTTGTAAAACCTAGGCGGGTATACCTCAAATTCAATTGATATCGTACCAATGCAAAACATATCCCTAAATCTATTAAGTAGATGAAACCCTTATTTCTCCTAAAGACTTATGAGATGACATGGACCTACAGTAGCTAAATGCAAGTCTAGAATATTCACAAGCTGAGTGAGGGAAAAATAATTAAGTCCTTCAACATAAAATGGAAAGAATGTTTGATTAATAATGTTGAATTCAACAAAACCCTCAAATATGTAGCAGTAAGACCTAGTGATCCTATAGCTAATCGGTGTCTAATCCATTAGGAAAATCCATGAATCAAATGCATAGATATGGATATCTGATACTAATACATATATTCAAATATTTGATCTATCTATTTAACTTGTAAAGAGACATCTGTGCTCAATCTAAACCTCATTCTTACCTAATATCCCCCTTGATAAACGTGTAACCCTATTGATTTACTGAAGCATTTACGCAACCCCTTGAGTTATAAGCAACAATAAAACATCATATAGCCTTGAGGGATTGCAACTACAACCTAGGATCTTTGTTCAAAGATCATAAAATATTGATGCTTACTAAGAAAGGAAACAAGATTCAAGATGAAACTGATGAAATCCTAATGTTCTTTGTATTAATCTCTTTGAAACAATACAACCATATGCATGAAATGAAAACATAGAGAAACCTAACATATCAGAACTTGTTGTATTAACCATCTTACTAATGTTCATACAAGAGAAATTTGCTGAAGAATGTGGTCACAGTCATGGGAATGCATCAAGAATTGGATCCAAAACCTTGGTATCACAGTAATATGCCAAATTTCTCCAAAGAACTAGAACCCTTACAATGACAAAGAAAGAGATAGATAAAGGAAGAAGAAAATCTTGGATCTGATCATGAGATGACAAGTGTCCACCTAGAATTCCTTCCAAAAAGATTTAAAAAACCTCTCTCTATCCTCTCTCCTTAGTTGAATATATGATTTGGTTTCATCATTTGGCCTTTACAAAGCATAAAGAATCTTAGATATTTTGATTTGGAGAGATAATTGACTTCTAATGTCAAATTTGAACTCAAAGTGAAAGGTGAAAATCAGTTATAAGACCTCAAAAGGAAAAATAAACCTTTCAAATTAGTTTTTCTCCATACCCAAGATTCAACAAGCCTTCACATCTACCTTTTAACCACTCTCAATGATCAATGATGAGTTTTTCCTATTTAGCTTCCAATACCCCAGATTTCACAAAATGACTAATAGCATGAATTGATAAATACCTATCCAAGAACTGACCTCAAATTTGAAGAATTTAGCTCTTCTTGGTTCTGACAGTATATTGGAGTGCCCAATTTGGTTAAAAATTGCTCTAGTTATGGCCATTTGAAAATCAGGCCTCTGCTCTGCACGTGAAAGTCCAAGAAGAATAAAATAAGCTTTTATTTGAGACTTCTAAATTTAACCTACCCTTTTCATCTAGGTCAAACTTAGTTTGGCCGACCTCTGACATGTGTCAACATGAGATTCATCCACCTTGCCACTGTGACAATGACATGTGTCATCTTCTCGCTAACTCGCTATGGTAATCCTTGTGCATCTTTCGCTCGACGAGTTAGTGACGACCCTCCAATTTGGACATGTGGCATGATCTGGTGCCTCTCTAGACCTGCTCACCACATCACAACCTGCCTCAAAATCTATACCACATGGCATCTTCTAGTTGGTTGGGAACTCCACATCATTGTTGTGTTGTGCTATTCCCACTACCTAGCTGCCACTTGGCACTCACTGGTTTGCTGACGGATTGGGAATGGGCCCACATTGCTTATTATTAACCCCGGCCGAACTTTGAAATTTTTTGGCTAGTCACTATGTCACTAGCCAAAATTTCTTAGATTTTCTGGCTAGCGAGTAGCGACTAGTCAAATTTTCTATCTTTTTCGATCGCCTTATTCCACTGACGTCATTGGCTTTGACTTGCATGCCCATTCAAAATTATGCTATATTCGTCCTACTGACATCATCAGTGGGGTTGGCTTGGGGGGCCCAAGTCCACATTCGCATGCCTTTACAAAAGGCCTTTGTCTCAAGACACAAAAAATGTTGTAAAGAGTTGTATTAAAAGGTTTACAACTCCCATTTCCCCGCCAATGTGGGATAATAGTGTTAAAACCATTATTGCCCTACACTTTGACTATGGAATGCTTCAATACTGGGATCTTCTTTTAAAATTTAGATTGCTCCTTTTCTTACTTTAGTTGTGGCCACTAGAAGAGAAATTATCATTGAAAGATGTTATTCTTTATTATGTCCTCAACTAGTTTCACTTGAAAAATTCCATGCAATGATAGTGTGCCTTTGGTTGCTAAGTCCAGTTAAAGCAAAGAAACCAACTTTAACCTTTTCAAACAGAAAACCAACAGATTCAGAGGATAATTTAGCATAGCATTTGTAGGATGAGGAGAAGTGAAGTCTGATCTGTTATTAGCCATAAAAACCTTCAAATAAATGCATGGATTCCCTTTCTAGAATGCGTGGACTATGCCACTATGCCTTTTTTACATTTTTATAACTCCTTTAAAACACCTTCTTTCTGAGCCATGGGCTCCCTCTTGCCTTGGTACGCAGCATGTGGGCATCCTTTTTTAATCGCTACCCCTTACACTCCCCTGCTATGTTGCTCCCTGCCTAGGCTTATTCTTTTATGGTGAGATGCCTTCTAAGATGCCTCTGGCACCTCCTTTCAGACTGCAATATTTTTTCTTTTAACTCCAACGTGGATTCTCTATTCCTACCACTTTGCCTTCTAATCATGGAGCCTTCTTTGTTTTGATGTTCTGTGTTAACTTGCTACAGGTTGCTTCTCATTTATCTGTGTGGAGAGCTCTCTTGTGTTGGGCTAAGTGTGGTGTCCATCTTTCCAGGTGTTGACTAGCTTCATGGTGGATTCCTCTTAATTTTATGTGCATGTGTCTACTGCGGGTTTCCCCATGGGCTTGCATAGATTTTTATGGTTGTGGGCCTATGTGGATTACCCTGTATTTAGGCATTGAGTTTCTACTAATATTTGATGCCTCCTCTACCTTTTCCATCATGGGCACCTACTATTTCACATTCATTTCTCACTCCAGAACATGAGGTTGCAAAGATTTATTTCATGGAGGCATTGGATCACTTTCAATAGGTAGTCGATGAGGAGCCCACTAATGAACTGTATCAAAAATCTTTGGAGTTAACAGAAAAGGCTTCCTGAATTGCATTTAGAAGTCCATAAACAAATATTTATTCCATAGAATCTTGCTTCTGGTTCATCCACCGCTTCTAATTTGAAGGCTTAAAGAAGAAGAAAAATAGTGATTTGAAGAATGACATATTTGGTTGGATTGTATTTGCTATTGGTATAATAGCATGGGTGTGAATGGCATGCAGTGGATTTCATTTTTTGAACATACTGCCTCTTACTTATGTATGCCACTTCATTGACCCTATGTTCTTCTTCTAAACAATGAGTGGCCTCACTTACTTGACTTAGCTTCTACTTAATTATAAGGAGTGCCCCTTCATCTCACGCAAGTTGAATTTGTTTTTGTTTTATTGTTGTGGCTTCAACTACTCTGCCCTATCTTCTGTAACATTGTAATGAGTTCTCTTTATAATGCATGGTCTACCTTTCTATTGGAAATTTGTCTTTGACTGGTGTGATCTTTCTTATTGATTGTGACAGGGGTGCTCTGTGTTTTTCTTTATTGTGGAACTTCTCTGAATGGTGCCCTTTTTCTAACATGATCCTCATCTTCTTTGCAACGTGCTAGGTTCTTTCCTTTAGCATAGTGTCTCCTTCTGCTTAAGATGATCCTCTTGCAAGCAACTAGAAGTAGATTTACTAGAGTGTCCATTTATGTACATGATCGAAATACTAAAACTTCTAATATCCCTTATGTGCTATAAACCATAATATAGGTAACATCATTCCTTTTTAGAACCCACAATGACTTCAATGGAAGACATATCTCTTATAGTCAATTGTCTAGCTCTTACTAACATTAGTCTCCATTTGAAACAATATCTTTCATATTTTACTGAATTGGAGAAATCAGTCGGACCCTAAAGTGGGTTTGGCTAAAAAAAATTTATTTCTGGACAACTAATACTCCAAACTGACCAACTGAATATCTTGATCTGATTTGAATCAAGTTTGATCACTAATTAATCAATCTAAAACCCATTCTACCATTGATTTACAAACTATGAATTTCATGTCAGGAGGTCAGTTGACTACCTTTAAAAACTGATCTAGACCTCTAACCAGGCTCTAAAAACTAGGGCATTAAATCTCTGTCATGAGGTGAGTATTAATATGCAATTTGGGCTCATGAAGAATAACTGGGCACATTTGGCAATCAGTCCAAGTGGGCCACCTGGATTTACTGACTGGGAACAATCTTAGAAAAGTGATTTTTACAAATGGAATGGACCTGGAAAAGTGTGCATACGAATTTGTCATAACTTGAAAACTGACACACTTGGAGTATTTTTAGAGGACAACAAAGACGTATAATCCATTTGACTTGACCTATCACATATTTTGAGATATAACATCACAAACAGGGCTACCAAACAATCTGCAAATACTGATACCAGTAAAAAGTTAGAAATTCCTTTTGGAATCGCGTTCGAAAACTGATCAAACGGATTCATCATAAGCTAAAACTTGAAATATAAAAAGTCTCTAACATCTAAAATGAAATGCAATAGGAATTTCAACATTTGGGTCAACTAGGTCAAATTTATAGCATGTCAAACAGGGCTTCCCAGAAATGTGTGCAAAGTGCAAATGCAAGAAAGTAGTAACTAACCAACTTTGAGGGACTTGAAACCTAGTCAAACGGATTTGAAATGACTCAAAATCTGAAACATAGGTTCTCAGGTATAGATACTAGACACTCTCAAAGTGGTAGGTCATGAATCAATTCTAGGTATGAGATATTTAGGTACAAACACAAGCTCCTGTCGCTATTTGATACTTGGGGTAAAATGCAGATTTGAAACTAGCTCAAAACAAGACTTCGCCAAACAGCTCAGAATGATGATTTATCTTCATAGAACAGGTAGACGCACTAAATGGAGGGTGTTAGAAACATTAAACACCTAAGGGGCCTCATAGGTATAGATGGGTACACATGCAATTATGGGCATTCATAAGGCTTGATTTGACTCAAAATTTTAAATGGTCGCTAAAAATGAGAATGCAATTTTTAGCACCAATAGTGGCTACCCCTTGTGGGCATGACAAGATTTTAGATCTCTGGGAGAAGCAGGCCATGCACCTGACAGGAAAAACTTCCTCTTGAACAGCTTTATTGAAAACAGGGAAACAACTACAACTACCAAGATTATGTACACACGATGGCCTCGGGCCACTAAACTTCAAAAAAATTGTTTACCTCTATCATAAACATAATTCTCATCTGAACTGTCATGAGGTAAACTGAAATTTCTTCTCCTATCAGTTTCACCAATCATATTATCATCATATAACAAATCACCTGGCAAAACAAAATCAACATCCTAACTTTCACAATGCATATAGAAACTTACTTCATGAAAGTTCTGACCAGCATGCTTAGACATATCAGACTGAAGCTGAATTTAACTCTCTTCATTTAATGACTCATGCATTCTATCATTCTCGAATATGGAGGCTTCATATTCAACTTTGGGAAAGGGATCACACATACCTTGAAAATGTGTATCCTTATGCATAACTGGATGATATTCAAATGAGCACTCTGACTCGTATTCACACATGTCATCAACATCAAAATCTAAAGCTAATCCACAAACTTCGAATGGTTCTTCATAATAAGCGAACAAATTAGTCTTCACATCAGAGAGTTCACCATAAAACTCATTGCAAGGTGCATACAGATTTTCAAAAACAACTTCGTCAAACACCTTGTCATCTATCTCATCAGATGCAACATAATCATGAGTTTCATTATCAAACTCAGAAAAAGAACATTCTAATCTCTTATAGAAATAGGATAAAGTATCATTATCAAAATCACCATTAACTAAACCTGAACCGTCCATGTGTTCTTCAAAAAGAGGATTGATAACTCCATGCAATGACCCTCTTTGAACATTTTGACAAAAAATGGGCTAATCATCATCAGGATTCTCATCATATAAAGTGTTAGTATATACTTTAAAACCATTACCCATCTTGTCTTCATGGAGACTTTCAGCATGTGAAGAAAAATCAAAACTACATGTGGACTCACTTTCTACTCCATCAACAAGGCATGTAGAATATAAATCAAAGATATTTTCATTATCTTCATGTAGGTGATTCAAATGTCTTGCAAGTAAATCATCTTTTATTTTATCAATAGGTGCTGATGCATTAATCTTAGGATCAATCATATACTGATCATCATTGCACTCATCCTCAAGACACTCTTCTACACAATTAGGTAATCTATCTTTATGGATCACCTCTTTGTCTTCATATTGTGTAGACAAATCTTCTTCACCACTTTCAATCTCAAATTGATTTACATAGTTCTAAAATGGAAACTCACTTTCAGATTTAGAAATAGTACTCATACCTTTGCTAGCAAGAGAATACTCACTCCTGTTATTACTTTCTTCTTCCCAATCAGCATCTAATTCACATGAAGATGCATATGTACTATCATAATCCTCTTCTTGACTTGAGCAACAAGTCTCACCATTGTCTTCACATGATGCTTCTTCACAATATGTCGGATCAGCAATTTCATCTTTATCACTTGATACATCACTTCCAAGTTCTTCATCCTCATACTGAGGTAGATACCTTTCCTCTTCCTGATTCATTATGTTTTCAACACAATGCAAATCATCAATGGGAAAATGAATGACTGGATTTATATCTTGCATGCATAACTCATCAAGTGAATCAACTCTATCATTTGGTGTTGTAATACCATAAACATGTGCATTCAATTCAGCATGAATGGAATCATTTCTTCTTTGCAACAAAGATATTTCATGTTCACATATTTTTATTTCTGAATCTTCAACAAAACTATTTACAACAGCAGGGTTACTTATTTGCTGATTTGAAATTAAACATTCTATATGACATTGATTTGTTCTTTGCACCTCATCTTGCCGGTAAATATTTCTAGAGAAGTGACTCCAGGTTAAGCCATATTTTATGTTATTCTCAATCTCTATCGATGTCATGAATGCTTGATGCAAAGTCTTGGGTTCTTTATCTCTCAGCAGATAGCTCATCTTCTTATCAAATGTACTAAGATAAACCACTAAACACATTTGATTTTCTGGCTTGTAACTTTCAAGAATTTCATTTAAAACCTTTGCAAATCTGATATTAAATTTAGGAACTAACTCACCATTCCTGACTTGGATATTCAAAAATTTATCAAAATATTCAGAGATGCTTACTCTTTCCCCGAACTGCATCATGAAGGCTAATAGTAGTTCATCCTAGGATGAAATTGAACTTGCTGGTAAAAATGAAAACCAATCCCTAGCATCATCTTCTAAAGTTTGAACAAACAACTTCATCTGAATGTCTTCATGAGCAATTTCAAAATCACCAACCAAGTCATTGAATAACTGAATATGATGGTTAGCTAACCTTTCATGGTTCCCACCAAACTTAGGCAAATACTTTCTGAGGTTACAAGGCATAGTATTTGGAAAACCATGAATACCATTAAAATTTAATGGTATATACCGCTTGGTAGAAATAGATCTAGGAGCTTCACTAACTGGCTCCATACTAGGTGAAATAAAACTCAACATTCTTCAAAAATATGAAACTCATTCACCATTAAACACTTTTAGAATTCATAACTTGTAGCAGATCTTCACAACCCTCTACCAAATGAATGCTTCAAATACACTTCACAACTTTAAAACAATAATTGAAACTCGATCTAATGAAGTGCATAAAACTTATCAAATCATTCTCCTCTTCTTAGTGCTAAAATTTCACTTGACGAAGAACACATATGTGGAACTCACTTTCACTAAAAAGAAATCATATGAAAGCATAAAATACCTCAAGTGTTGCTACATGAAACCACTGATCTACTAATTGGCCTGGTGCTAATCTGAATTCTTTACACCACTAATCATAACCTTACAGATTCACCATCTCCTTGAGGAGAGAAATGAAATCACAGCAGTGATTTTCATTTATCATTTCAAAAACTTTTAACATCAAATCAAACAACACTTTGAAACTTACTGGTCAGAAACTTATATAGATCTCTCTTCTTGCTTGAAAATTCACACAACTTTTAGATTTGTTTATTCCAACTGAAAACTCTTTGAAAGCAATTATACAACCGATCTACACTAGTTCATAGATCCTTTAGATAGAGTCACCACTCACTTATGTGAGAAATATTTGAAACATAATTTGTATCATTATAGATCTGAACTGAAATTTTACTTTGAAAAACTTTACAAATCTTTAAATACTCAAAAGAGAGAAAAAATCTTTAAACAATTCTGACTCTGAATTACAACAGTATTTTGAAAGCAACAACCAGCTGACTTGACTAAATATGAACACTCTTAGCAACACAATCTACATTCAACCTTGAAAATACTATTGTAATGGATAAAACTTAACTGGGGTGCATGATTTAGAGTAAGAAAACTAGAAAGAACATTAGAGAACTTACTGCTGAAACTTTTTAATGCACTTCTCCTATTGTATTGAATCTCCTCTTTTTAAATTCACAAGGTTTGTCTTAAATTTGATTCAATACATCCCCAGCAGAGTCGCCATCTTGTTGGTGTTTGAAAATGCTAGAGGATTTTCAATTATCCCACTAAGAAAGTGACATATCTAGGGGCAGCTAACTCCCATTTTCAACATGCCATTTCTGACAATGGGCCAACTATAAGACTACACTCCTTCTACACTTTAGGCTCTGCAAAACCTAGGTGGGCATACCTCAGATTCAATTGATACCGTACCGGTGCAAAACATATCCTTGAATCTATTAAGCAGATGAAACCCTTATTTCTCCTAAAGACTTATGAAATGACATGGACCTACAGTAGCTAAATGCAAGTCTAGAATATTCACAAGCTGAGTGAGGGAAAAATAATTAAGTCCTTCAACATAAAATGGAAAGAACATTTGATTAATAATGTTGAATTCAACAAAACCCTCAAATATGCAGTAGTAAGACCTAGTGATCCTATAGCTTATCAGTGTCTAATCCATTGGGCAAATCCATGAATCAAATGCATAGATATGGATATCTGATACTGATATGTATATTTAGATATTTGATCTATCTATTTAACTTGCAAATAGACATCTATGCTCAATCTAAACCTCATTCTTACCTGATATCCCCCTTGATAAACTTGTAACACTATTGATTTACTAAAGCATTTACACAACCCCTTGAGTTATAAGCAATAATAAAACATCATACAGCCTTGAGGGACTGCAACTATGACCTAGGCTGTTTGTTCAAAGATCATAAAACATTGAAGCTTACTAAGAAAGGAGACAAGATTCAAGATGAAACTGATGAAATCCTGATGTTCTTTTTATTAATCTCTTTGAAACAATACAACCATATGCATGAAATGAAAACATAGAGAAACTTAACATATCAAAACTTGCTGTATTAACCATCCTACTACTGTTCATACAAGAGAAATTTGCTGAAGAATGTGGTCACAGTCATGGGAATGCATCAAGAACTAGATCCAAAACCTTGGTATCATAGTAATGTGCCAAATTTCTCCAAAGAACTGGAACCCTTACAATGAGAAAGAAAGAGATAGATAAAGGAAGAAGAAAATCCTAGATCTGATCATGAGATGACAAGTGTCCACCTAGAATTCCTTCCAAAAAGATTTTAAAAAACCTCTCTCTATCCTCTCAGCTTGTGAATATTCTAGATTTGCATTTAGCTACTGCAGATCTGTGTCATTTCATGAGTTACTAGGAGAAATATGGGTTCCAATCTGCTTAATAGATTCAAGGATATATTTTTCACTAGTACGGTATCAATTGAATCTCAGGTCCACACACCTAGGTCTAGCAGAGCCTGAAGTAGAAGAAGGGTCTAGCCTTATAGTTGGCCTAATGCCTGAAGTGGTACGTTGAAAATGGGAGTTAGCTTCCCCTATATGTGTCATATTCTCATGGGGATAATTGAAAACCCTCCAAGATTTTCAAACACCAACATGAATGTTGCCCACAGATGTCCTCATGGATGTCAACTAATGCTTGGTCGGATTCTTCCTTTTCTAATAATCGAAGAAGTGTTTCATCTATACCCCTTCTATACAAATCACTAGAGATAAGGAAATAGTGAGAGGCATTTTGGGTAAGATTTATGCACTTAGGTTAAAGGTTTCAAGTATAATGTCATCATGAAGGTATGAGTAAATGGCACCATAACGGGATGACTCACAACCAACAAGGGTAAAAATGGCATGGCTTTCTTTGGAGTCATAGATAGGGTGGTGTAGTTCTTCCACCAAGAATTAAAATCTATATTCATGTTGATCTAACTTAAGGAGTGAAGCAAGTGTAGCCATAGCATCAACTACTTTGTTTTCTACTCTAGGGATTTGATGAAATGTGGCAAATGTGAAGTATTATTTCAAGCAATCAACCATTTGCTTGTGGGGTACCATTTTCTCATTTTTTGTTTGATATTCATCATTGACTTGGTTAATTATCAGCTATGAATTCCCATAAATGTGTAACTCTATGATTCTCCATTCTATGGTCATCTTAAGTCCATTTGTTAAAGTTTCATTCTCAACAATATTGTTTTTACATGTGAACACTAACTTGTAAGACTTAGGAATCATGTACCCAAGAGGAGAAACAAAAAATACACCAATGCCTAAACCCTTTTGCACAAAGGATCCATCAAACAACATCTTCCATGTTCTTTAAATCATATACATAAGGTGTTCATCTAGGAAATCAACTTGAATAGGTGCATTATCTTGCATTGGGAAATCAGCCAATTTCTCTACTATGGCTTATCTTTTGATTTCTTTATGCTCAATGTATTCTATGTCAAACTCTAAAAGGATCATCATCCATTTAGCAAGTCTACTGGTGAGGGATGTCTTACCTAGTAAATACTTGAGTGCATTTATTTTTTCTATGAGGTATATATTGTGTGCAAGCATGTGATGTCAAAAATTTTAGGAAGTAAACACAACTGCAAGGCAAGCTTTCTCAATGTTGGTGTAGTTAACCTCATATGAAACAAGAGTGTGGCTAATGTAGTATATTTCTCTTGAGCTAGTAATGCCCCCAAGGAAGATTATGTCACTAAAATATATAGAATAAGTGGTTTGCCTAGGATAGGAGGCATTAAAATAGGAGGATTTGTCAAGTATTTCTTCACTTGATCTATGCTCTTTTGACAATCCTCATTCCAAACACATTTGACTCCTTTATGCAAGTTCTTGTTGAAAGGTTGAGCTCTATCTACCACCTATGAAATGAATCTTATTAGGGATTGAAGACTCCTCATTTGAATAATTTTTCTAGGAGGTGGCACATCTATGATTTATTGGACTTTTTCAGGGTCTATCTCTATTCCTCTTGCAAAAATGATGAATCCCAGCAGTTTTCTAGAGGTTGATGAATCCCAGCAGTTTTCTATAGGTGACTCCAAATGCACACTTTTTAGGATTAACCTTAATTAAAATTATTCCATGTGATCTAGAATAAATTCTAAATCATCTAAGTGTTTCTCTCTTCTCTTAGACTTGGCCAAGGTGTCATCCACATAATCTTCCACTTTTAATGCATCATGTCATGAAAAATGGTAGTCATAGCTTGTTGATAGGTGGCTCTTGCATTTTTTAATCCAAAAGGCATAACATTCCAACAATAGGCACCCCATGCACAAGTGAATGCAATCTTTTCTTGATCTTCAGGTGTTATCTTAATCTGATTGTATCCAGATACTACAAAAAAAAACTAATACTGTAGATAAAATATTTTTGCTAAAATAAAACTTTTTTTTTTAAATAATTAACTTTTAATTAATAGAATAGATGTTATTAATGGGAACTTTGATTCATGATTGAGCTTTAACTCTTGTGAGGCCACAACTTAAATTTTACACATTTATTATTAAAACTGATATATAAAAATAATCAACAAATACTTACTATCCAGGTTACTATAAGCTTCTCATTATTTCATTGATTTTTTTCTGCCTAACTATTAGCTCGACATGCTCCTTCAACTTTTTTTCATGTCCATCATTCAAATTATGCTTGGGAACCCTCTGTCCTTCACAAATAAAATAGATTGTAAAGGAATATATACTTATGAAGCTCAAGGGGATACTCAACCTTGAGATGATTTACCACCACTTCTCTCTTAGGTCATTCCCTGACCCCTCCTTAGTTCCATCCACTATCAGCCTTGCTAACTATTACTTCCATTGGCCATGAATTTTATTATTCTGGAATAACCCCTTAGTTAATCGCAACAACAATCTAACTAGAGCACATGATTGTTGGAAAAGATTGAAAGAATAGGAAAAATGCTAAAAACTTAATCAACAAAACTTGGAAGGACACAGGAATCATTTATCAGCATTCCTTATAAATTCATAGGAAGGACTTACGAATCATGCAAAAAATTCAACTTGTCCATATCAGTGGTGCATAGCTTCATGAAATTCTCCCTACTTTCGATCGTTCGCTTGTCATGCTCCATATAAAACCAATATTTGTTCACATTGACATTTTCTACAAATGAATTAACATTCAAAAAGATTTGAGGCTTCCCCATCCCAAATTTATCAATCACATTATATCACCATCACATCATCTATTGTTGCTTCCTTATCCCATTTGTGATTTACCTTACCAATGTCAACAACAAAAATAGACACATCAAAAAATATGCATGCTTACATCATAATAACTTCCAATTTTGAATTTAACTAGGTATTTCTAATGCTAAGTTAACCTTTGTAACTACAACTTGTTAACCAACTCTTCTGATGCTAAGTTATCTAAAATTCCACTATTAATGATTACTTTGAAACATTTTCTAGTGAGATTCACTTACTCTTGAATAAACTCCTTCCCAAAATAGCTTCTTCATTAGTTTCCTCATTCCAAAAGATTCTTCTCAACTTTAGTTCTCATTAGCTTAGGTTCATTGGGTGATTTAGCAACTTCTTCACAAGACAAAGTACTCTAATACTACCTCCAATATTTTTTCCAAAATTAGTACATTTAAAGGCCCTATGTCCTTCACCACACCTTAAATAAGTTCCCTTAAACCAAGACCTTTCTTCACTTTTACCACCACTATTATTCCTTGAGAACTAGTATAGCTACCTCTAGTGCAATTTCCTCTTTTACCAATAGGTTGTTCTATCCATTCGGTCTTCCCCTTATCTTCCATTGCATTGTCAGATCTGCTACTTTCTCCATAGCTTTTTCTTCTACTTTGAAATCTCCCATATCTTCCTCTTTGTCTTTGATCATTTTTTTCTTGCCAATCTTTCTTTAGCCTACAAGGAATACTAATATGCTTCTTCCACACTATCCATCTTAACATATCTAATCTCATCTTGAACTGATGTCCTCAAGCCATTTAGATATCTAGCCACCTTCTTGACTTCATCATCTACATGTCCCAATATGATATCTAACTTGTAGAATTCCTTGGTGTATTCTTTCACAGTCATGTTCTTTTATCATAAATTTTGCATTCCCCTCAATAAATTAACCTGGTAATCTGCAAGAAGAAACTTCATCTTCATCTTTCCAATTATCTTTTCCCATTTCTTGATATTCTATTTTACTCCTTCCTACCTACCAATTTGAAAATGATCCCACCAAAGTGAAGCATGACCCTTCAACTTAATGACTACTACCTTAACCTTATTATTATCAAGAGTATTCTAATACTCAAAGTACATATCCATCTTAGAGATCTAATCCAATACAACACTAGTCTCAAGTCTTTTATCATAGTAAGAAACTTTAAAAGTAGTTCTAGTATTAGCCCTAGACAAAACTCTTAGAAGCCTTTCCTCATCTTGTTCTACTTAGGTTTAGGATTAGGTGTCAATTCTTCATCATTACTACAATTCTTAAGATGTAGACATGTTCTCTAGGTTGCTTCAACAAATTCAAGTCTCACCACAATCTACCTCAACATATCCATTATAGCATTATCTAATTTTCTTCTACCCCAAACCATCTTGATGATAGTTCCTACAAGATCGTAACCTTCTACAAGTTATAGGTCAAAATCTAGTTTTTCCACCCTACAACCAATCCAATTAATGTTCTACACAATCCCAAAAATCACAAGGAAATAAAAACTTACTCTAATACCACTTGAGGCAATGCAATTAGGGTAAAGGAAGACAATTTGATCTTAGAACCAATCATCTAATATCTTGCCAAGAGTACACATAGAAATAAACACAAAATTGTAGAAAAAAAAAGATAGTAGAAAATTCAAAGATTTATTGATGATAAAATGTGCCATCAATTAACAAACAACACACCCAATTATAGGGCCTTCTGGGTTATGTCTATAATAATGAATTTACAACATCAGTGATTAAAGCTCACAATCTTTAGAACTTTTTCTATATATATTCTATCCTATTAACCCCATACTACTTTCCTGCATCAAATCCAAGTTCTTGTATAGCTAGCTACAGACCACAAGTTAACCAGTCAAGTATTTATTTATAATATAGGTCCTACCTTGGAGGTGTAAACTATAACTCAAGCAATGGGAATTAATTGTTTGTCAATGCACTCTTAAATATAGGTCCAAACATGATCAAGGAGTTATCTCTCAACCATGTGAGATGTCACTTTATCATAG
The DNA here is from genome assembly GCA_028749045.1 of Cupressus sempervirens. NCBI lineage: Eukaryota > Viridiplantae > Streptophyta > Pinopsida > Cupressales > Cupressaceae > Cupressus > Cupressus sempervirens. The sequence continues at coordinate 326,600,560 of CM053789.1, forward strand.
GAAACCATGCAAAAAAAAGAACACACCACTCTAGATGAAATCACAAAAAATAGCAATTGAGGAAAATGGTCCATAACTCAAAGCACACAACACATGAACTTATGCGCTCTTAGGATAAGGATCTAAAATAGGTCCTCAACATGATATCAACCTCACTTAATGTGAAACCAAAAGGAGAAATGTGTAAGGAAACTTGGCAATAAAGAATATAATCATTTCCACATAACCCATAATAGATCTGAAATAAATATGGAATTAAAATCCACATGCAAGAGAATAGAAAATATACCCAAAAAATTGTGACACAAGATATACCTTGGGAAACCCTTATTGAGGGAAAAACCCAACCTCCAAAAGCATCCATCACCATGTATTATTCAACAAAAAATAGCATTTCCATACAACCATGGAAGCCTTTATGGCCATAGCCACAACTAAGCAAACTATGTGAACAAGTATGAATCCACACATCCCATGCCATGCTTCTAACATTCACAAATGCTCCCTTGCCTAACCTGTCAAACCTTGTCCCACTCAACTCTTTCCTTTCTCACTCTTACTCTTCTCTACAACAACTACCCATGTGGCTACTTATATAGTAACAAGTCCCACAAAACCACCAAGTGGTATTATATAAACCATGTGCTAAAACCATGTGCTACCTAACCCATTGACCCCACATTTAATATTGGGCATTTAATTCTTTTCCCCAATATTAAATAATTACATGAAATATTATCACAATGTTACAATACAACTCATCAAGAATAGTCCATGGGAATCTTTACATGTTGCATGTCCATCTAGATGCAACATTACATAATAAAATAAAATATAACAATATTATGCAATGTGAGCAACACCCATTATCTCAACAATCTCCCACTTGTTGTATACATTGCATAGGGTCAATCCGTAGCCACATAAATGAACAAGGGAACAATCCCTCTCAGCACATCCACCGTCATGGATCAAAATACACCAAGTGCTCCATCTTGATACCCGCAACAAAATCAAAGTATCCAGCATCTCAAACATGAATGATCTCACCTCCTACTATGCCACTGCCATTGGACATACATAGAAGCCATCCAAAGAGAAAGCCACCCAACCTGTCACAGTAGAAGATCATAAAATACTATACCAACTAAAATTCCAAGCACAAAAAAAAATTGATCCAAAGGTAATCACATGTATCCATAGTTGTCAAAATATCCATAGCTGAAATAACATGCACAGCATGTGCCAAATCCATCCAACTATCCATACCTCAAAGGTATACAAAGTGAATCTCCAATCATCAACATATCCAATCTATAACCTACAATCACAAGCCTCAAGAGCAATACCTGCCACTTATATACCAAGAAGCTCCCACTGCAAAAAGATAATGTCAAATCTATAACCAATCCACTCACAACACTTCAAAGAAGTGAATCCATGTAGTATCAAGGACATCCATAATACATAAACTAATATCCTGCAAGAACAACTCTTGTAACAAATCTCCAATAGTCTCCCAAATTCTCCACAACCAAAAGAGGAAAGAGATAAAGGAATAACCATTTCATCTCTCACATGACATACATGAGCACAAACTAGTGATCACAATCTCTAAACAATCTCAAATCCAATGTAAGAAAAACTAAACATCCAGGAAGATAACCAAGACCGAAGAAACCATGCAAATCATAACCTATATCATGTCCTACACACACCTCTAGATGTAAACTGTGCAAGTATGATCTCCTCCATTAAACCCCAACAAGAAGCCTCAACAACATCCAAACCATACCATATAACTAATCATGGATGTAAGCCTCTCACAAGAAGATCAAACTCAATAAACCATTCCTAAACCAAGGAATATGCCCAATATAAAACCATCTCCCAAACTCAACTAGCATAACAACATATGCACATGGAGATAATCAATGCTAAACCATCTCTCAAATGAACCCTCTAGAATTAACTCATGTACCATAGCTCAAGATCCATATCCATGAAAGACAAGCATAAATATAATGCAATTGAGAGAAACAATGGGCTATACCTCTCAAGTAGCAAACTGCCGAGTAGACCAAGAGTGGGGAATGAGAATGCTCATCAAGGTACCCAAGTCTCCAACCAAGACTTATCTAAGAAAAATCTCCTCTCAAGTCCATATCAGGTGACTACCCCTCAGACTTCCTGTGGAAACCATCAACCATCCCAACAAATACTTCTCTAATCCAAGAGAAATCAGCATCGCCACCATGTCTAAGTATCCATGAGCACCTGTAACCAACCAATCCATGCCAACTCCAAATGAAACATAGCAATATCATGAAGTATCTAGCTTATGATCAGTGTACTCAATACCAAGAAACTAAACCAAGATCAATGTCAAAGTTCCAACCATGGCCTCAGGAACATAAACATGACAACATGATCTAACCATCTCAAAAAGAGATAACATGCTCCACATGAACATGCTATAACATGTCACAACTCTAAATGTGTATCAAGAGTATACCATGACATAATAGTGAAACCATCCTCATACCAAGGATAACATGCCAAATAAAAGCATAAACCACACCTTTGCCAAGAACCTTATGAGTCCTCAAGATGCAACCATCTCCACACACCATGAAGAAAACCATCTCCACATTCCAGGAAGAACCATCTCCACACACCATGAAGATAACCAAGAACTCCATGAGTCCTCAAGATCTAACCATCTTCACACACCATGAAGATAATAAGTGCACCATACAAATGTCAAAGACGCTTTTGTAGCAACAGGATCTAAGACAAACCTTCAACATCTGCAAACACTCAATAAATATATCAATGCCAACAACTCCCACTCAACTGTGGTACCAAGTCACCAATGGCATCATAAAATCCATCTCCTCTATGAAGATCCAAACCAAACTAGGAACTAATCCTGCACTATCACCTCATCACTATCACAATATCCCACTAAACTATGTATCCAAGCTATCCATGACACCATAATAAAAAAACCCATCATCTAACCATGAGAATCAACCAAGGCATCAAACCATCAAAGAAATCAAAGTACACATCATGAGCTCATCAAAAGAAACCAAATAACCATGATACTCAATCAAGAAGATATACCACCATAACTGAATCAAAAAATCCAAGCTAATGAACATCAAGGATGTACCTATATATCCAATCATGTCATGCCAAAATCTATGACACCATGATCACATCCATGAACTGAGCATCTATCTCTCAAAATCTCCAATCTGTCAGCATAAAATAGTCAACCACAATCCTCCACCATGAATGTACTTGGTAAAAACATATCATCCCTTCTCCATGAAGAAAAAATTAGCAAATCATGTGACTTAGAGCATAGACAACCCAAATCTGAGCCACCAATCTGAAAATGCATCAATAATGAAAGATCAATGGGAAAAGACAACCCATAACCAAGCTATAAATGCAACTTGTAAGTATAGACTACTTACAACATTGCACCACTTGTAGATCCAATAAGTCATCATACATATCCAAACTAAATATTGATAACCATATCATCATGAGCTCAATCTAAAATATAAACTGAGTATACAATGACATCAAATCTTAAATCTCCAATGCCATACACTCATAATCTTACCATAGTTAAAATATATCTATAAACTATTCATATCAATATATCACTAAATAAATCATGCCAAACCTACACCAAATCTGAACCAATGTGTAGAGCTCTCCAAGGGCTTTTTTTTGACTACTCGAAGTCCAAAATCTGACTCCGTATGCCCAAGTTATGCCCTAATCCGTGCTCAAAATAAACAACATCTGACTTTAGGGCTCTTAAAACCTAAAAAATATCAAAATCATAGAACCAAACCTACACTATGTTATAGTGCTCTAAATTAGCTTTCCAACACCTGTAAGAACTCTAAAATCCAATATTCTGAGAGAATGTTATGGCCGTTTTACTAAGATAGTCTTTTTAGCATTTTCACTGTGATTTTTCAATTTTTATTGTGACAAAAATTCTGACGGGATTAACTTTGATGGCCATCATGGGCTGAAACTAAAAAACTATTTCATTTCCTTTGAACATGGCCAAACTAGGGCATATTATATATCAAAATTTATAGAAACATTGACCCAGATCCAATGGTGAGGTCTGTTTTTACCTAAGAGGTCATTTCTGCAAGCTACCCCCCAAAACCCTCATTTAAATTAATCTCCAAAAAATTTCACATGCCCAAATATTTTAACATCCCATCATAACAGCAAATTGAAAACCCTTAGATCTACAATAAATCATTCATATATCTTGCCCTTTTCTTTTATCCTTTCATGCATTCTATTGGATTCAATCTAAGGTTACAATAATAAAACCATAGCTCTAATACCACTTGTAAGGAAACTTGGCAATAAAGAATATAACTGTTTCCACATAACCCATAGTAGATCGAAAATAAATACAGATTTAAAATCCACATGCAAGAGAATAGACAACATACTCACAAAATTGTGACACAAGATATACCCTAGAAAACCCTCATTGAAGGAAAAACCCAGTCTCCAAAAGCATCCATCACCATGTATTATTCAGCAAAAATATCATTGTCACACAACCATGGAAGCCTTCATGTCCATAGACACAACTGAGAAAACTATGTGAACAAGTATGAATCCACACATCCCATGCCATGCTTCCAACCTTCACAAATGCTCCCTTGGCTAACTTGTCAAGCCTTGTCCCACTCGACTCTTGCCTTTCTCACTCTTACTCTTCTCTACAACAACTACCCTTGTGGTTGCTTATATAGTAATAAGTCCTACAAAACCACCAAGTGGTATTACATAAACCATGTGCTACCTAACCCATTGACCCCACATTTAATATTGAGCATTTAATTCTTTTCCCCAATATTAAATAATTACATGAAATATTATCACAATGTTACAATACAACTCATCAAGAATATTCCATGAGAATCTTTACATGTTGCACATCCATATAGATGGCACATTACATAATAAAATAAAATAATAAAATATAACAATATTATGCAATGTTGTATATTTTGTTGATGAAAGATTTCTCATTGACCTAAGATGCTCTTGCATCACTTGTTGAGAAGATGAAGGAGGATCAACAACCATAGGTTCCTTACCTTTTGATGGAGCAAGAGGAGGAAGAAGAAGAGGTTGATATATAGGAGTAGGAACCATACTATGAGGAACCACAATAGGAGACGTATTTGTATAGAAAAAGGAGCCATACTAGAAGAAGGAACCATACTAGGAGGATCTATAGATGTAACAGGTAGTTGATTGTTAGAAATAAAAGAATCAAAAGAGATAGGGGTAAAAGATGTAGGTAAAATATCATTATAACTATCCCTAAGAATACTTAATTAGGAAATATTTTATATTGATGAGCTTGATAAGTTAGGAAAATATGATTTGGATGAATAGGAGGAGTAGTAGGAATAGAAAGCCAAAAGAAAATAAGAGCAATACAATTTTGAGGTCTAGAAGGATGATTTAAAGACTATGATTGATCAACTTAATTTCACCATCATAAGGAAACTTAATGCATTGATGAATAGGGGAAATAACATCTTGCATGGAAGTCAACCAAGGTAAACTAAGCTTCACTTGGAACTGATCCGAAGTAGAAATGACAAAAAAGGTAATGTTTTCCTTAGGTGGAGGTGGAGGTTAAAATACATATTTCATAGCATTAATAGTATTATCATTCTCTTGTTCTAAGGTATCATAAGATATATTCACTTTAGGAGGAGAAGAAAAATAAGAATGTTGAAGAATAGTATTAGTAGTATGCTGAAGTAAAAGATTAGTGTAGATTTGAAAATTTTGATTAGGAGGTGCCACATATTTATTTCCATTATCTTTATTATCATAAGATAAAGCATTAGAATCAATCAAGTTATGAATCATATATTTCAAAGAATAACATGCCTCAATATCATGTCCAAACTAGCAATGAAATTGATTAAAGGCTTTAGGATTAAAATGTAGACTTATTGTAGTAGAAGGAAGAAGTAGTTTAATAGGAAGGAGTTTAAACATAATATCACTAACCAACCTAGTCATAATGGAATGTAAGGACTTAGAAAGAGGGCTAAACATATTATTCATCCAAAAAATAGAAGAATTAGTGACACCTTGAGATGGAATAGCGACATGATAATCTATTGTATATATGTGGCTTTATTTATCTTAACATATTTGTTAGGTTCATAAAAATTATTAGGATTAGGTGTCACGTCACTTTTATCAATAAGTATAGGATTCATTGGAGTGGTTCTCTCAAACTAACTCACTTGTAATCGATAATGATGAAGTATTACACAAAGTTGTGCAAAAGAAGCAAACTCAAAAAGAATAGTCTTATCTCTAATGTCTTTTTGTAAATTTACAATTAACCTAGGTGAATATCAAGATCTTCCATGGGATAAGAAATCTAAGAATTTAAATTCTTAAATCTACAAATAAAATTAGTCACTTTCTCCTTAGGACCTTTTTTATAATACATTAAATTAGTCAAAGAAACATAAGGACCAATATTATGCTAAAACTATTGTACAAAGGCATTAGCAAGTTAGTGGAAAGAATCAATAGAATAAGGTGGAAAAGAGAAATACCATTGCAAAAAAAATTCTTGGAAGGTGTGAGAAAACAACTTAGCTAAAATCCTATGGTCATGGGAATAATAACTACATAGAACTTGGAAAGTCTTAAGATGTGTCATAGGATCACCTTTACCATTTTAAGTGTTAAGGTGAGGCATATTAGCTTGTTGAGGAGAAAAGGTATTGATAATGTTGAAAGACAAAAGACAACCCATATCACATGTAGGAACAATAAACTTAGATTGAGTGAAAGAAGATTTTTTTTGTAAAGAAGACATAGTTTGAGCAAGACAAAGGATAGTGGAATCATTAGAAGAAATATGTGGCACATGCACATTGACACACTAGGAAGGGTGTATGAATTAGCTATAATAGAAGGAACTATAAGAAGAACACTAAGAACCATAGTAGGAGGATTAAGATAAGTAAAAGTAACACTATTATATGAAGTTTATGAAGTCAGCAATGAAATATATAGAATAGTGGAAAAGAAGGAATGGGAGGACTACTAAGAGGGTTAGATAAATGAATAGAAGTAGTCACAATAGGAGTAACATAAGTAGAAATTCTAGAGATAGGTATAGAAACATTCAAAACCAACTCAAGAGTAGAAATAGGAGGCATAATCCCTACTTTAGAAGAAACTTGAGTCAAAGGCTTAACATAAGTATGGAAAACATGAGTAAGACCGCGAAAAAACATTAACATTGTGTTCATCATTACAGATCACCCTCTGAAGAGAATCAAAATAACAATAGTTTTGGTGTTGTTATTTTATTGTAAAAGTCAATCACGTATTTTTTCAAATTTTTCAAATTTTTCAAGAGAAGCCCTTAAAGCCTCATCTTCATCATGAGATGACTAGGAAGAGGTATGCTCCATAGAAGGATTAGAATCATGAGAGACTTTAGGTTCACTAATATTTCAAAGAAAATGAGAAGAGGAATGAGAAGAAAATAGGTTCACTAATAATTCAATTATAATTCTAGAGAACTTCAACTAGGTCTAGAGAGATTAGTGCTAACCAAATAAGCAAGGAGCACTAATGCAAAGTAACCCTACAAAGAATAGGGGAAAATTCTCCAAGTCCTTGAAAACCCTAGATAGATGTAAGAAGCTAGAGCTAGATTTAAGGAAAATATGTTGAAAGAAAAAAGAGGGTGAAGAAAACACCTTTAAAGTTTATGTTAAGCTTTCTATTCTTATTAGAATAAATTGAAATTGTTGTATGTAGTCTAAAATTGTATAGCAAATGAAACCCATAAATCTTTTGACATTCTATTAAGGGCGAACAGGACCTTTAGGGGCAAAAGGAATCATCAAGAGTGCAATGCTTCCATAATTGACTATGTGTGATGATGATTCTGATTTCATAGCTCCAAAGAAAGATGAAAATGGTACTCACATCTACAATCTATTCATCAATTTAATATCTGTAATGTGCAATAAAAAGGGTTTTTATTGTTGATTGGTGGCTTTTCTCGGTTAGGCCCCAATTTAGGAATTAAATTTTAATTGAAATAGCATGAATGTAAAGCAAATATACAAACTCACCTTATAGTGGATGAATCTCTTGAATTGAATGCAATGTGCTAACTTAACCAATTGATTTGGATCAAGGAGATAAAAATGGATGGATGTAGAGTATGCAATAAATGATCTTGAATGGATTGAAAAAGATCATGAAGATAAACTCCTTCAATTTCTTGAGTACTTAAATCATTGATCTTCAATAGACGAATGCTTGAATGAATGCGTAAATACTTGAAGGCTTGAAAACTTGAATGCTAGAGTACTTGAGTGTGTGAATCGTGGATGAGAAATGGAGAAAATGGAAGGGTTTATATAGATCTCAAATTTTTTTAACTCTTGTAGGCTAACCTGCCTAGAAATTAACACCCCAAATGTTCTTGAACATAGGATCCAAAGAGAAGACCAAAAATATGTACCAATAAGGGGAGCATTGTACCCCTAACAACAAAGTCTTGGAACCTTTGGGATCCTTTTGAGATCCCAAAATACATCTTAGAACTCTAGAATCAAGTGCAAAGTCCAAGATATAGCTATTATAGTGCAAGGAGTAGATTCGAAGTGGGTAGATTAATGAAAGGAATGACCTAGGAGGATAGATCCTACCTCAAGCTTAATGTTATGAAATTGGATCTTTAAAGAGGTTCTATTATGTTTTATCCCAATTCCACCTAGGAGGAAGGATGAAAAAGAGAAGAAGGAATGAAAGATGCAAGGAGATTGATGATCTTACATTAAATAGGTGTTAAAACTTCATTAAATTGGAGTGTGTCCAATTTAAGACAATACACATAACAATGTATCATATGAGCATAATAATGCAAATAAAAAATAATAGCAATGGTAAAATTTGAATGATCGATGGAATCATCTAATATACAATGTACATATTTGTTTGACATTAGACATTTAGAAACTAATATGACTTATTATGTATGATAGATGATGAGATACAGAGAATAGTTTATAGAATCTAGAAAGTGAACTTTAGGAATTACTAAGATGTAATGATGTCAATTTTTCCACATCATACCATAACTATTAGAGTTTCCACTTCGTATCTTCATCTAATTCTTTGGATTCCTCACCATTGAGTTCAAAGAGTCCTTCATTATGCTTGATATTTTCTCCAGTTTGCATACCTATCCTTACATGATCCTCAACTTCAACATTAATACTACCAATAACATTACTTAAGTTACTAATTTCATTATTTAAAATGTTTCCCATCCCTCTTCTTTGACATCTATTCCTCCACAATCTCAATGTCCTTTTTTAAGGAAAACTATTACCTTCATATCTAGATGTATGCATCCTCGGGTAATTTTCCAAATTCTTATCTAGTTTATTACTAACCTTTGACTTTAGTAACCCCGAAGAATTGAAAACTCTCTTGTCCTCCACACACCCCAATATCATGGTCAAAAAAAAATCAACATGCTTGAAATATTATGATATTGAATCCCTCAACATTTTTCCCTAAGCTAGAATTCTCCAAATTTTAGTTACTGATCATTCTTCAATGGGGTTCTACATAATATCATAGTTTTTCTTCATTTTCTCTACAAAATGACATGATTTCTCTCTCAAGAAAGATTCATCTAAAATTCTCTTTACAATTACCCCATTTATTTCTTTGGTTTTGCAAATTTTATCTATCAAAATCATTAACTTGTCTCCAAAATCTTTTAGACTTCTGAAACTCCAATAATTGGGAAATACAATACACATTGCTTCAATTAATTTATGTGGAGGAAAGCAAAAATCAGCACCCTGTATATTGGCACATAACTCTCCATTTGCATCAATCATTAAAAATTTATCAACATTATCCAAATGTATATTTTTCATCTAACCTAAAAAAATTTCCTCCACACTAAATGAATCTAGATTTATATATAGATTATTAAGGGTCACACATGTTATTTTACATAGTGTATTATATTCTACAATATAAATAAATATTTTCTATATCTTCTTTATTATATTCCTCATTTCCTCTAGCGTGGGGAGAATGATTGCTAACATTAAGAGTGTCTCTACATTACTTAACATTTCAAGTAGCTCACCATATTTCAATTGGACACCCTCATCACAAGTTGAATCCATTGTACAAAGCAACGATGGATACTTGGAAAAAAATTGTTGTGTTGGTCTATTCAAAGAGATCCATCTAGTATCATTAACCTTAAAAATATTGCTCCCATTAGTTAGTCCCTTGGTAAGCTGTTGAAATTCCTTCAATCATTTAGGACTTCAATGGAACTTTCTATAGATTTCTTTGATTAAAACTTCAACTTTGTATTTTTGCAAATAGTTGCTAATAATTCCAAAAGATAGATTCATTCTATGGGCCATGTAGTGAATGCCAACAATGTAAGGTGCAAGAAAATATTTTAACTTTCTGACAAGACCATTCTTGTGGTCTTGCAAAATTGAAGCTCCATTTGATCCAAAACAAACTAACTATTGGGAAATCATCATGGTGTCTATACCTACATATTTAATTAGAGAATACTTTAATAGTTCAAATATGTTTTATGTTGTTTAATTATCCTTCATATTAACAATAGTTAGTAGATTGGGTTGGCAAAGAAAATTGTGTATAGTATAGACATGCATGCCTACCTAACAAGTATTGTCTATTTTTGTCACCTCATCTAAAAATAATAGAATAAAATTTGACTCTTTAATTTTTTCCTTGATATTTTACTTTTCAATGTCAGCAAGACAATTTTTACATTCTCATCCAATATTTGCCAACCAATGACTCCTAAGATAATAACGAACTTTCAAAAACTACATTAAAGAACTCAACAATAGATAGTGCCTTTCATGGTACAACCTTTTCTCAAAATATAAAAGACAACACTTGACTAAAGAGTTTTACCCATTTCTTCTACTTCCATTTCTTTTCGAAGAAGAAATTCAATTGAGCATTTTACTTTAGTAGGCTTTGTATATCATTTTTCTTGGTATTCAGAGATTTCTGCATTCTTAACATTTTGACATTCCTCCTTGGTTTTCCATCTTATCACATATTGTTCCACTTCATCTATGATTTTATTCTCATAAAATTCACCCATATGATTTTCTATGGTGTCAATTTTTAGTAGTAACCTTTTTTTTCCTTTTTATTTATCCCATTGCATATCATACATCTTCATTTTACTGGAGGCTAACCTTTATTTGTATTCTACACAATTTTAATGAATGGATACTTTGAGACCCATTTTATTTTTAAAATCCTAATCAATAGATCCCAATTCCATTTTTTTAATTTTGCATAATTTTTTTCTTTGTAAATCCTTTTTCCCTTTTGTGCCCGTGCATCATCACCATTTTTGGAATTCTCATCCAAATTGATTATATGACTATCATTTTGGTTACTCTAGGTATTTACCTAAAGATCTTGGCTACTCCACATATTAACCTAAATATCTTCAAGTTTATTTTGATCAGAGGTATCAAGTTTTCCAACTTCTTAAATATGTATAAGTGGCACTTAAAGTGGTTGAGAATCTTGTAATGTACTTCTAATATTTTAGTTTCCTATTTTTATCCACTAAAATATGATGACAAGGTTCTACAAGCACATATAGCTAGCCTTTTTCTTGGCTTCCACCATGTGTAGGACTCTTATCCTTCTCCATGTTCAACATCTCTAAAGAAAAATAAGCTGCCAAAAAAATCAATTTGTTTAAAAAGTGATAGTTGAAAATTGCATATATTTATCTAAGTTGGATTCATTTATTGTATGACCTACACTATAAAATATATATGTCCTAGGTCTCCCTAGTTACTAGGTGACTCAATGGTTATTGGTCACGGGTGATAAATGGCCACTAACAATCTATCTCATACCTACTAAATAATAATGAACTAAAATTACTTAGTTCAGATAGATAAGGTATTGAGTTACTCACATTTGCCTCAAATGTAGTCATCAGTTTCCAATGCTCTTGATAGTTTGATAAATTTAGACTTTACTATCGATAAGAATTGAGAGAACCTACTAATGTATGAATGTATTTATACCAAACCTTTTTGGAAAATTATGCAAGAATATTATAACATAAAAAAATATCTATAAAAGCTCACGTAATAAAAACACATCTTATGTGATTTCCAAGGTGATTATGGTTCGTCCAATATATGGCCATGAAAAATATAGTTCAAAAAATTGAATTAGTGTGGGACATGTGTGTGCATATATATGGGGAAAATGGTGTCCCTCTCATTTAAAATATTTTTAAAACTATGGGCAAATTTAGATTGTCCAAAATGTTCCCTTCATAAATCATAGGAAAATGTGTTCAATTTGTCATGTGAAAATAATAGTTCTAATTGGCTATATCATGTGAAAAGGAGAGTTGATGGTGTAAATCTATCATCGATGGGCCTAGGGATGCAACCCGATTTTACTAAATTTAGGGTGACACACCCTACCATATTTGTGGAAATAATTCACCAAATTGATGTAGGCTAATGTGGGAAATTTTCCAATTGGAAAATATTTTCCACTAAAGTGAACCATGGTGCACAAAGAGTGATTTCATAGAATGTTAGGGGCATTATTGCTTCTAACAAGGCCCCTCTAATGTAGAGAATGAAACTCCTCTATTTTCTTCTGTTTGAAGTGCTTAGGCAGGTACCTCTCTCAAAATCTAACCAAAAATGTCTCCCATGTAAGGGTATCCATCCTCACTCCTCCTATAGATTTATCTTGTTGCCAATAGATGGAGGCATTCTCCCTTAGTCGATGGAATACTAGTCATTCCTTTAGATTACTCCCATAAGGATGTAATTTAAAACACCATTGTAGACTCTATATCTAGGCCTCTGGTATTGCTTTTTCAGTGGAACCAATAAACAATGGTGGCTAGAGTTGTATCAAATCTCTGATCTCATCTCCTACCTATCTAGGAGGTCTATCAGGTGGTGGTCCTAACTACTATACTGACTCACCCCCATGATTGCCCCATCCCTCAACTTGCCTTGGTGGGGGACTCCTACTTCTCTCTCTACCACCTACCCCACCTCCTCCAGGATCATGTGCTCCCCCTTTGGGAATCTGTTGTCCTAGTTGTATTGTGGGTGGTAGCCTCTACTAGACTACTCCAATCAGGGTCTAGAGGGCATCCAAAATATCCTGATTAAGCTTTCGTGGTGGTGGTGGTTGAGGTGGTGGTAGGGGTGGTGGAGGTGTTAGTCCATCCTCTTGTTCCACCCTAGCACTTGTCGCTCTGCAACCTCTACCTTGTCAGTTGTTTTGTGTGATGGGAGGCATCCTACAAAAATTAAATGTTAGATTAAGTTGAAATGTAATGGTTTTAGGTTCCCAGTGTTGGAGAACAACTCTGATACCAAAACTTCATGCCCAAAATAACAAAGAAAAAACACACAAAAAAATTTTAAAAAATTTAATCAAGCTACTATATTAATTCTAGTTTGACTAAAGACACGCATAAGTCACAGTAGGTTTCCTAGAGCTCCAAATTTTATTTCGTGTCTTGGTCTATCTTCTAGTTGAACAGGTTACATCTTGTTAGTACACTCATCAAAACACCTTAAGACTAGTTGAACTTTTAAATTATTTATGATCATAAAATTATTGACTATCAAAAGTATTTGAGACATTTATTTCCTAAGTTAGTACAATATTAAAATGTTCATCTAACTGAGCCTTAACCAATCTACTATTGTCCTTGGTTACATTAAACTTCATCAAAACTATAATTATAGAAATCAAATTCACAAGGTTATTAAACATATTTAAATGTTGAAACTAAAACTCAAACAAAATCTTCTAGCTATCTCTTATTTCTTTCTTTATTAAAACACCATTAACTATAAAGGAACAACATTGCTACCTTTTTAAAATTAAGAAATAACATTGTCAGAATCAAATCAAATTAAATAATACTAACAATATGTTAATCTTAGAATGGTTTTGACGAGTGAGTATCTATACACTTAAGTCATTTACTTAGTTCATGTTGAACAAGTAACATATCTAAACACAATATATAAGTTAGAGCATGCCAAGTAAATAATGAGTGTCACTCAAGTGTCAAGCAGATAGTATGTGCCAAGTGATTTAGGAGTTGAGTAAGCAGTGCATGCCGATTCATTCAGATGTTGAGTGATAGCATTAAAGTTATAGTATGTTTCGAGCACTAGGGACTTCAAATGTCAAGAGATACAATTTTGTCATAGTTATTTGTATTGGCACAAACTACTATGTAAACCATTTTTGAGCTGGCTGAAGGATTGAATTATGATATTTTAGTGATAAGGATGAATCTTAAGTTGGAATCCCTATGTATTACATGTACCCAATCAGGTAAAGGGAAGGTTTAAGTTGTAATATGGATGAATCACAGCCATTGATTCATACCTAACCCTAAGTGATTCGCAAACTAGAATATTCATGGTAACCAAGGCATTATGATTTGAATTGAATTAGAGAATTAGTTAAAGGAGAATAGAGGAAGGAAAGTGAGCAACAGAGTGATATCTGATCAAGAAGGATCAAGTACACAATAGAATAGAGGTGATCTATCATCAAGCATCAGAGTGCTAATCATGAGATCATTGTTGAGATATTCTAATAGGCCAATTAGTTAAATCTCTTAACATAGTAGTCCTAACAAGATGTATTTAAATCCTCTAACAAGGTACTTAATTGTGAGTTGAAGTCCTTTAACTAGGCACACTTCTAACAGGGTGTTAAGATCCTCTAACAAGTTGAGACTTAATAGTCTTTCTAAACCTTTAATAGGGTATAACTTTCATAGGTTAGATCATGTTTCATAATCAAACATTGTAACCTTTATTGGATACACTTTATTACTACAGTAGTGAAGATTTGTGGCCGTCATCCCTACCCCAATTTTACCTTCTCATTGGAGGGTTTTTGGGTAATCATATCTTGTATCATTTATGTGTGAATGCTTACTTGTTTACATAATTTAGATGTATATGCTTTACATGGTATTTCAGTTTACTTATTGAATATGTGAGATGGATGTGTGGTGAATATTTTATGGATTATAGTTTGAAGCATTGATTAACCTCTCCTACCCCCTCCCCCAGAAGTTTACCTTTCCTATTGTAATTCCAACACATTATCTATCACTTAATTTGCTAAAATCCTAACATCATTTAATTACTAATTAGTATTTTTAAATTAAATAAAAATTATCATCCACTAACATTTAATACTAAGTTATAATCCTAACATTACACCAATCTTGAATTTTACTATATTTTGTACTAACTAAAACTAATTATAAATCTAATCACTCAATAATAAAACTTTATCTAACACCAAATTATACTAACTAACCTTTACTAACTAACCAAAATATTAATACTAAAACAAATAACTAACTATAATAATCCTAACTTCTAACTTACTAATCCTACCAACTAACCACATCCTAACACCTAACTCCCTTTAACTCACTCTACCCCTAACTCCCAAGCTAAGGTGGATTTCTAAGAAAGTCACCCACATGGGCATGTGATCCCAAACTAAATTCCATGCTACCCAAAGATGTCAGCCTTGGTCTCCTTGTCAATTCACATGGAAAGGCAACCAACATAAGAGTCTAATCCAATTCCAGTGGGTGCTAAAATATCCCCCCCCCCCCAAACTCAAGTCAATCCACACATTAAATCAGGTCTTCCATGGCATGGAAAGAAGGGAAGAATAGTAACACTAGAGGTGGAGGTGGTGTTAAATTTCAAATTGCCTTTACTTATGTTGACTTAACAAACCATGTAACCAACCCCTATGCTTGTGCTCTTTCTTGCAGGGCGGGGTGATGTGTATTCATGGCAGGGGTATTAAAGACTTGCAATGGATGATTAGTGAGTGACATTAGCATAGGTGACCTCAAGGACAAGGGGGGTGTAGTTATGTTTAAAGTTAGAGAATAAATTTTAGTGGGTGGTGGGTTGAGATAAGGTAGGAATAGGATAATTCAAGTGATTTATTTATTTTTATTGCATTGTAAGTTTTGAAGACTATTATTTGAAATGTCCAAGGATTTCTTAAATGAGAATCCTTTTTGGAATATTTCTAGTTCAAAGGAGAACTTAAACTTTTACATACAAAACGCAAAGAGTAATTTTCTATAAAAGATAGATTATTTTTTTCTTAAGGAACATTTTCTTACCAAGTATTGAGTTTTTTTTTTCATAAGAAATTTGTTTACACGGCAAAGGGGATTTTTTTTCTAGAATAATTTATAGCATAGACTTTTATGTTATATTTATGTATTCAAATAGGAATTTTCTTTTCTTTTCAATAGTTACTAGAATGCAATTGAAATACCAACCTTATAAATTGAATTTCCTCTAAACCATGTTCATAAATAAATTTCATAACTTATGTAACATCATTGCATCTAATTACCATTAATCATATGCATAAAAATTTGAATTATACTGAATGCCATATGAAAGGAAATTTCACATTTTTTTAGGCCACTTCTTATTCATTTTATTCAAACACCTGATTCAAGGACTCCATTGAGAAAGAACCGGGAAGAAAACCAATATCATAGTCATTTTAGAAATAAGGTTAACAATAAAATTTCACATCAGGATCATTATCCCTAGGAGAAGTCTGCCAAACATTTGAATTGAAAACACCAAAACTCTAAATTTCTATTTGACTCCATATCAAGATTGCCACTATAAAATTTGAAAATTACATCAAGGTAACCATAGAAAACCAAAACTAACTAGTAGACAATTAGATTCAACACAAGGACACATACAACCAAATACTTCCATCCCAGGTTTGTACAAAAGGTTCATTATCAAACCAGACTAGGGAGAAGGTGGATTTTTCCAAAGTAGGAGAAGTCAATCACAACACCAAAATGGATGCCCCATGCCCCTTCTGAAGCTAATAATCACAAGAACTTCCATTCTTTCACTTCTTAATTCTCAAAATACAAAATGGTTTGTATTGATGAGTAGGTTTCTATATCACCCTCTTCCTCTCCTCGTCATGAGGAGAAACTCTACATTGACCTAGAATCCAAATGAGGCCCTCCTCCCATACATGGCCACTTCTACCCTATCTGAGGGTGAGTAATGCCAACAGAACCCTTACAGTCCCTCATAAAATAGAATACAAAAAATGAAAAGAAATAATTAAGAAACTGATAACAATCCCATCCCATACATGTTTTATCATACATATGAATACACACACATGTAGAAGGCCTACTTAAGCAAATGAATTACACAACATGAAGAACAAGAACTTGAAGGATTCCTACCTTCACAAATGGTTATGGAAAACTATAATTTTGAGAAGAGTTCTTCCTTCTTCCTCCTTCAATCTAGGCTTTACTCTCTCTAAATGTAGAGATTGGGTAAACACTCTTCAATCCTCAAATTTGCAACTAAATAGGCTCCTAACTCACCCACCTAAAAATTGTAATGACTCCAAACTTGACTAAGGCCTTTTAGGGTCTTCCAACATGATCCTATCATTAAGGAAACCTTTATGGTGGAATATAAATTTGGAAAACTCATGGTGAAGTTTAATTTTCGTACTAAAGGAAAAATGGGATATTTAGGTGGTGATAAAAGTCAACAAAAGGGTCTAGAGGGGTGGAAAATGCCCCCAACCCATATGCATACCCCCTAGGCACTTGGTTTTTATTAATTTTGGTCTTTAGGACCATTTAGGACCTATTAATTGGTTTGAAATATTTGGACTTTCTAAAAACCCTAGGAATGCAAACTTACCACTAAACCCTAATTAGGGTAATTAATGTAGGTTACCAACTAATTAGTCTTAGGTTACTAACCTAGTCCATCTCAAATTATCAGGTTACTTGGCTAACCCTAATTATCATGTTGATACACATATACAAATTACAAGTGTCAAGTGACACTATAAGATTCACTTTTACAAAACATTGAACATTTTACAATTACCATATGATACACATATTCAAATTATGATACAAATAAAATAAAAAACAATGGGGTATGCATCTTTCATTAGACTCAACCTTGGGTTTCACAAACTATACATAGGGTCAATTTCTAATTCTCTGTTAGATTTCTCGGCTAATAATCCCTACACACTCAATTCACACATCAATAGTTCAAGAAAAATCACATGTATATAGTTAAAACTCATTTGGATAATCGCATTAATCAAAACATCAATCTTTCATATAAATAACTATTATCTCATTTTTTCTCATATATTTAACTATTAAAAATTGCATAATTAAGGTATTAATCATATTTATAATCCTGCATTCATTTATTGTGCTACATCATAAATATGCATACTCATAAAACATTAAATAACATGATTAAGCATCTTAAAGTAAGCACCGTACAACATAAAATAACATAATAATGTCTAGTCCGTCAGACAATGTCTCAGTGTATCAAGTCATAATGTATCAAAATAAAAATGTATTAGATGTGCTATGATGGATTGGGGCAAGGGCTCACAACTTTTCTATAGAATTGATAATCCCAACAACAACCAATGTCTTTAAACCTAAATCCTATTTTAAAATGAAAATTATGTGGTTAGGGACAATCACTTCATGGGAATTCTAAGAAAATTGTGGGAGGAGACCCCATATGTGGATGGTTCAAGAATATTTTAATTGCTAATAAATTAGTTTATATGACAACTAAAATGAAGAAGTGGAATATCACAAGTTTTAGGAACATCTTTGGGGAGAAAAGGGACATATAATAACAACTAAATTAGTGGAATGAACACATTATAAGTAAAAAAATTGACAACAAAAAAATATATGAGGCCCAAAAAGAACTAAAAATCAAATTGTAATAAGTTCTACTAAGGGAGAAGATCTAAGGGAGAATATCTATTGGAGATAGAGATCTCAAGAGTTGTGGATAAAAGAAGGTGACAAGAATACAAACTTTTTTTTGCACATTAGCTAAGGTTAGGAGAAATAGAAATGAAATTTTGTAGATTAAAGATGCTTTAGAAATTTTGATTAAGGAGAAAAGAGAACTTTGGAATTAGACTTTTTTTTTTTTAATACTTGTTAAATATAATTGAACTTAACCTTGAAAACTCAAAAGTGTCAGACTATATCTTGCATCTTTTTTCATATCATAAATACCTAAGGCTAATGATACACTTCATGTTGGATGAAGTTGGGAGATCAATTTTTTCTGTGGTTGTTGATAAGGATCCAGGCCCCTTACGGCTTCACTCTACTATTCTTCTAGAAATATTGGGAGTTTATTAGTAAGGATATCTATAATGTAGTAGAGGAGTTTATAGAACATGTTGAATATATCTAATACCACGATTATAACTCTGATCTAAAAGTGTTCTTGGACAAGTACATTTGTGGACTTCATGCAAATATAATTATACAATGTACCTTATACAAGATATGAGGAATTTAAGAATGGTGTAGTTAGAGTTTTTGTGGTGGGGTTGAAACTATTTTGGAAGCCCTACTCTTTCTTCTATCTCTAGCAGTGATTGTTGTTTTCATTGTTGTGAGTTTTTCTTGTCTATGGTGTCCATTGCAATGGTCTTTTGTGGCTTTCATCTCTCCTTGGCATGGATTTTTCCTTTGCCTCTCAAGGTCTGCCTTAGCCTTATTCTTTGTTTTTTTATTCTTAGTTGTTGTTTTTTATCTTTTCATTATCATTTATCTTGTTATGTTCCTATGTTTGATGCTCTACCTTTGGATTTGGAGTGTCTTTCTTTGGGGTTACACCTCTTCAATTTTTTCCATATTGTTTTTTCATTCTTGTCACTCTTATTTTACTTGTATTTATATGGGTTGTGGTTGATGTGGCTTGTGTTATAGAGTTGTGGGTGGAATCTGTTGGGGCTCTTTTGTTTATATTTGGGTGTGCCTTATTCTTGGTGCCGTTGGAGGTCTTCTAGTGTGATTTTTTTTTATGTTTCCTTTTGGGTTTGGTGGTGGTTCAGTAGCTCTTTCTTTTTATAGGGTTTGGCCATGTTGTATTTTTTCTCAATGGTTTGATGCCATGTTCTTTGGTGTATTTTTGGGTAGAGTTTTGGTATTTGTGGTCTCGTGCTTTTTTCCCCTCATTTTCTATTTCTTCTAAGTGTCTATGTTTTTTTGTGTGGGATTTGTCACTGTCTACCCCTTTCTTGGATTTTTTAATATTTTATTTTTTGTTAGCCTTTTGAGTGGTAGTTGATAGTTTTAAAGGACCCTGCTCATTTATTTATTAGTTATGGTTACATATTTTCCTATATTTGGTAATCTAGGGGTCCATTTCTTTCCATTTTCTTCTAGTTCAGTTCCTTATACAAGGAAGTTCTAATTGTTTCAGGTTTTAGCTTTTTCTTGTTCCTATAGAGGTGGTTATGACCCTCATTGATGTGGAATCTATTTATATGATAGATTTCAAGTGGTGGAAATTTCATTCTTTGAAACCTTCTTTTCCTAGTTCACTTGAGGTTATGAAAGATACTTTGGAGTTGGATTCTAGCTCAAGAGAGGATGTGTATTGGAGGTTTTTTGGGGTTACTCTTTTTTTTCTATCACTCGATCCAAACCTAAAAATTTTAAGAATCCCTCTTTCATCTTCTGCCCTTCCTATTTTTTGTATTGAGGTGGTATCCTTTCATATTGAGATGGACATGAGTCTTTTTGGGGATTTATGGATGGATTTAGGGGAGGGAGAGTTCTCTCTTTGCAATAGATTATTGCTTGAGGGACCTTTGTCAAGACCCTTTTTGTATGTTAAGGGATCCTTTTAAAACCCTTAGATGGTTTAGGTGTCATATTTAATCCCAAGAGTTCTTAAATGGTCTCTTCATGGTTTATTCTCTAGAGGTTAATTCATCTAGTTATGAGAGACATTCAAACACCAATTAAGGTTTGGGAAGCCTCCAAAAATCACTAATTCTCACCTAGTTTTTTAGTGTATATTTTTCAAAGGATGGTTATTTTGGTTTGGGGAACCTTCCAAAATTCCATAGTTTTATATAGTAGTGTCATTACTAATCTTGTTATTTTTCTTGACTTAAGGTTGGTGGATCATTTTAAAATGATGGTTTTGGATCTCATGGAAAAACCCATGTTTGAGTGAGATTTATGATGTGTAACTATTTGAGGTTGGTTTTTAAGGTTTTGATGAGCATGTCCAAACCAAATACAAGGTTATTAGTGTGTGATACATCTCATGGCTTGTAATCTTATTCAGGTTGTTTGGTTTAGGGATACTTTTAAAACCCTCATAGTGTAGTTTTTACTTCTTATGCTATTTTTTAAGCTTTTTGTTTCACTTTTGGTTAGCTACTTATGTGTATTATTAATTCTTTTGTTGCTATTAGGGTTCTAGAGTCCCCTCAAAATCCATTTGTACAAGGCTTATCATTCCTCCTAAACTTGGTTTCCTCTAATAAAAGGCAATAAGAAATGGTTAAAAGAGAATATAGACAATGATGACATATAATAATAAGTAAGCATATTCAAAACTAAAATAGTAAAGAACATCAAGGAAAAAAAGAAAAGACATTTCCTAATGACTATAAACTTGAAACGACATGAATCAGTTAGAATTTAAGGAATAATGTAAATCATGAGAATGTAAAATAGTAAGGACATCAAAAATTATGAAGGAAATGAACTCAATGGAAAACTTAGAAAGAACATTTTTACAAGACTATAAAATTGTAAAATGTAAGAATTTAATCTGTAAGGATGTAGTCAAAACATGATGTGATGTAAAACATTAAGGGTTTAGAGTACTCAAAAGGTTATGCACATGAATGAAACAAAAGTTTGAACACTTCCTTAAGACTGTAAAATAACAAAAAGAATTTTCAAAATGCTTGATAGTAAGGATACAAAATAATAATGGCTCAATATAGTAATACAAGTACAAAGATATATAATAGTAAGGGATTACAAAAAAGTGAATAGAATGTACAAAATGAAGCAAAAGAAAGAACATATCCACATGATTGTAAGATAAGAAGAAATGATATAAAAAATAAAGATTCTCAAATAAAAGGACATCAAACAAAAAATAATATATATGCAAAATAGAAATTATGTTTGGTAATAAGACAAAATTAAAGAAATGAAAAAAGGGTATGAGGATAGGACATTAAGTTTTTAGAAAACTAACAAGGATATGAGCATCAAGAGAGAGAAAAAGATCATTTAATTACATGATAGCATAAGGATGGAAAATTATGTGTTTAAAAGAATGAGACGATTATGAACATCAAGAAAATAAAAGAAAAAACATTTATTTAAGAGCATAAAGAAATAGGAAAGGGTAAAAAATAACAAGTGTTTTAAAAATATAGTAGGATACAAATATCAAGGAAACAAAAGAAATAACATTTACTTAAGCCACTAAAGAAGTTGATGTGGTTTAAATGCCAAGAAATCTTGTGTCTTCTTCCTCCTCTTTGGTTGTTGCATCGTATAATATATATTAAATTGACAAAGTTAATTTGACTTTTCCAGTTACATTTTATTTGATTGCTCTTCCATGGAAAATGATATTCTTACATTTGTTTTTGCTATATGCATGTGGTTATGCATTAAAATGATAGTAATCTCGTGCTTGAACTCAAAAGATGGAACAAAAGAAATAACACTTGGTAATATAGTATTCTAAAGTTAGTTTATGACTTGGGTGGTGAGCCTAGGATGACTTGTATGTTTTGGCTTGTGTAAATACTAGTTTTTCAAGAAGACAGTCTAATAATGGGCAGTAATTGAATGTGTTGGTGATATGAATAGGTGTTGATTGATAAGTCTCACTTGTTTATATAGATATATATGTATATGTATACATCCAATTTTAATTTTTACTTTTTTAATCTTTATTTTATCCAGAGGTGTCCTCGCAACTGAGCCTAATGCCAAGAAGCGCCCCCTAGGGATGCACCTACTCATCCATAGAACCAACACATCATTAATGTAGGTCACCATATTCGAACACAAGACCATACAAAACTACACACAACTCCTCTAGTGACCAAGCAAACATGAAGGTAGATCATGAATACAACCAAATTTATATAGTTTTTTATATTTAATTTCTCAAATTTAAATTGAATGATTAGGTGCACACTTGTAGGCCAAATGCCTCAATATTATGAAATATATTAAATCCCACAAATATAGAAATCTAATAAAGTTGTCATAGTCAGCAAAATTAAAATGAAAGATGAGAATAGATATGATTGTAAATTTGAATGAATTTACTTGACCATACGATGGAAAAAACTAGTGATAAAGGAAGAAATGATGAATAATGTCAAAATCAAAAAATTGGGGTCTAGGAAGCCTCAAAAATCTTCTTCAATATTTGTGTATTATTTTTAAAATGTCAACTCGAAGAAATATTATGGAATGTCAATAAGTGGCCCAAAAAGTGCACTTGCTTTTCCTTTAGGCTTTGAATATTATTTTGTGCATTTTTCTATTATATGTTTATCATTGAAAAGTAATAGTGGGCCTCGAAAGGTCCCTGGTAGCATGCTTGATCATTAACAATAATTTTTGACAGCCTTCCACAAATTTGCAAACATAGAAATTTCTCGTTGTTTGTTGTTTCTTTGTAGATGAGTTTTTAGTATTTATTTTTTCCATGCTTAACGTTAGTGGTAGTTGGTTGTTACAAGTATGGAATAGTCATCTAAAATAATTGAAACCTCCTATAGTTGTTGCCATGAATATATATATATACAGTCACTAATACTTTTTGACTCATTTTTTGATGAAAATTAGTCAAATTTTTAACTCATGCTGGTCAAATTTTTGACAAATTATTTTATCTCTATTTTTGTTGTAAAAACTTTGACTGGAATTTTTGCTTTGGTCAAAATTTCAAACAAATTTTCAATTATCTCTATATGTTATAGCAATAAGCCTCCTTTGTTGCTCACCAAAAATACTCATCACCATGACTTATAGCAATATCTCCTCCTTTTTGATAGAAGAGTTTTCTATATTACATAGCAATATCTCATACTTTTCGATAACCAAAAACACTTATCACAATGACTTATAGCAATATCTCCCCCTTTTAGATAGAAAAGTTTTTCTATATTCTTTAGCAATATCTCCTCCTTTCGATCACCAAAAATAATCATCACCATGAATTATAGCAATATCTCCTTTTCAATAGAAGAGTTCACTATATTCTATAGAAATATCGCCTCCTTTTCGATCACTAAAAATGCTCATTTCCATGACTTATACTGATATCTCCTCCATTTTAATCATTGAAAACACTTATTTCCATGACTGATAGAGATATCTCCTTCTTTTTTATAGAAGAGTTCGCTATATTCTATAGCGATATCTCCTCCTTTTCGATCACCAAAAACACTCATTGCCATGACTTATAGTGATATATCCTCCTTTTTTATCACCAAAAACACTCATCACTATGAATTATAGTGATATCTCCTCCTTTTTGATAGAAGAGTTCACTATAATCTATAGCAATATCTCCTCCTTTTAGATCACCAAAAACACTCATCACCATGACTTATATAGTGATACAACACCTCTATCACTCATCGTTGTAATGATTATATTTGTTTTCCTTTTTCAAATGATTGCTATATGTTATAGTGATAAGCCTCCTTTATCACTCATCGCTATATTATTTTTTCAGTTTCTTCGCATAGCAATAAAAGGGATCACTATATGTTATAGCGATATAATTTCCTCATCGCTCATTGTTATCTCAAGATTAGGCCTTCTCCATATAGTGATACAAGAGTTTGTTATATTCTATAGTAATATCTCCTCCTTTTTTATCACCAAAAACACTCATCACCATGACTTATAGTGATATCTCCTCCTTTTTTATCACCAAAAATACTCATCACCATGACTTATAGCGATATCTCCTCTTTTTTTGATAGAAGAGTTTGCTATATTATATAGCGATATCTCCTCCTTTTTTATCACTAAAAACACTCATCACCATGACTTATATAGTGATACAACATCTCTATCACTCATCATTGTAATGATTTTTTTTTTCTATTTGTCGATGATTGCTACATGTTATAGTGATAAGCTTTATTTATCACTCATTGCTATATTGTTTTTGCATTTTCTCTACATAGCAATAAAAGAGATCACTATATGTTACAATGATATACTTTCCTCATTTCTCATTGTTATGTCAAGATTAGGCCTTCTCTGTATAGTGATAGAAGAGTTCGTTATATTCTATAGCGATATCTCCTCCTTTTCGATCATTGAAATCACTCATCGCCATGACTTATATAGTGATACAACATCTCTATCACTCATCATTGTAATGATTATATTTTTTTTCCATTTTCTGATGATCACTATAGGTTATAGTGATAAGCCTCCTTTATCACTCATCGCTATATTATTTTTTGTAGTTTCTTCATATAGCAATAAAAGGGATCGCTATATCTTATAGCGATACACTTTTCTCATTGCTCATTGTTATGTCAAGATTAGGCCTTCTCTGTATAGTGATAGAATATTTTTCTATATTCTATAGTGATATCTCCTTTTCAATCACTAAAAACACTCATCGCCATGACTTATAGTGATATCTCCTCCTTTTCGATAGAAAATTTTTCTATATTCTATAGATATATCCTCCTTTTCGATCACTGAAAACACTCATCACCATGACTTTTATAGTGATACAACATCTCTATCACCCATCATTGTAATGATTACATTTTTTTTCCATTTGCTGATGATCACTATATGTTATAGTGATAAGCCTCTTTTATCACTCATCGCTATATTGTTTTTGCAGTTTCTTTGCATATCAATAAAAGGGATCGCTATATGTTATAGTGATATACTTTCCTCATGGCTCATTTTTATGTCAAGATTAGGCTTCTCTATATAGTAATAGAAGAGTTTTCTATATTTCATAGCAATATCTCCTCCTTTTTTATGGCTGAAAACACTCATCGCCATGACTTATATAGTGATACAACATCTCTATCACTCATTGTTGTAATGATTATATTTGTTTTCCATTTTTTGATGATTGCTATATGCTATAGTGATAAGCCTCCTTTATCACTCATCACTATATTGTTTTTGTAGTTTCTTCGTATAGCAATAAAAGGGATTGCTATATGTTATAGCGATATACTTTCCTCATTGTTCATTGTTATGTCAAGATTAGGCCTTCTCTATATAGTGATAAAAGAGTTTTCTATATTCAATAGCAATAACTCCTCTATGTCGATCACTAAAAATACTCATCACCATGACTTATAGAGATGCAACATCTCTATCTCTCATAGTTGTTATAATTATATTTACTTTCCATTTTTCGATGATCACTATATGATACAGTGGTAAGCCTCCTTCATCACTCATCACTATATTATTTTTGTATTTTCTTCGCATAGCAATAAAAGAGATCACTATATGTCATAGCGATATACTTTCCTCATTGCTCATCACTATGTTAAGATTATGCCTTCTCCATATAGTAATAGAAGAGTTCGTTATATTCTATCTAGCAATATCTCCTCATTTTTTATTATCAAAAACACTCATTTCCATGACTTATAGCAATACAACATCTCTATCGCTCATCATTGTAATGATTTTTTTTTTTTCATTTGTTGATGATTTCTATATGTTATAGCGATAAGCCTCCATTATCGCTCATCACTATATTGCTTTTGTAGTTTCTTCACATAGCAATAACAAGGATCTCTATATGTCATAGCGATATAATTCCCTCATCGCTCATCATTATGTCAAGATTATGCCTTCTTCATATAGCGATAGAAGAGTTCACTATACTCTATAGTGATATCTTCTCTTTTTTGATCACCAAAAACACTCATCGCCATGAGTTATAGCGATACAATATCTCTATCACTCATTGTTGTAATGATTATGTTTTTTTCCATTTGTCGAGGAGTGATATATGTTATAGCGATAAGCCTCCTTTATGGCTCATAGCTATATTTCTTTTTTAGTTTCTTCACATAATGATAAAAGGTATCATGATATTTTTGCATAGCGATATACTTTCCTCATCGCTTATGCTATGTCAAGATTAGGCCTTCCCCATATAGTGATAGAAGAGTTCATGTATCCTATAGTGATACCTCCTCCTTTTCTATCACCAAAAACACTCATCACCATGACTTATACCGATACAATGTATCTCTATTGCTCATCATTGTAATGATTATATTTGTTTTCCATTTGCCGATGATCACCATATGTTATAGCAATAAGCCTCCTTTGTTGCTCATTGCTATATTATTTTTGCAATTTCTTTGCATAGTGATAAAATGGATCACTATATGTTATAGCAATATATTTTCCTCATCGCTCATGGTTATGTCAAGATTAGGCCTTCTCCATATAGCAATAAAAGAGTTCTCTATATTATATAGGAATATAGTACCCAAAATCTCTTTTGGCCATACTGCGATTGCTATAGTTATGCATCCCAACTCATGAAGCCTAATCAATGTAACTACATGGTATATGAAACATCAAATGAAGAAACAAAATTTCTATCAATTGAGGTTTCCGATGCACCTGTGTGAAATAAATCTCAATAATGGTTAAATGAAATGTTGAATGATGGATTCCAATGCTTATTCGATGGTTCGAGTGAGGCGAGGTGTCAAAGAAATATACAAAGAAGTTAAGGTAGGGTTTGGATGAAATTTTTATGCATATAAATGTATCGAATTACATAACAAAAATATGGATGAAACTATTATGAATTTTCAATATTATGACTTGTTAATAATATCGAAATATGGATGAAACTATAATGTGGTTTCGACCAACATGTTTTGTTTTAAAAAATTACTAAAAGATAAATATCCAAAGAAATCACTACCAATAGAATGTTCAGTGATTAGTTTGGATATTTATCTTCAGGTCTTTGGTGGTTCTACCACCACCTTGAGATGAGATTTCAAAGACCTATGTTGATGGCACTACAAGTGGCTATAGATGGATGAAGTTCCCATCTATCAGGGTGTCTCATTCCCTACATCTAGACAATGGAGAGGGAGAAAATATATGTTGGGCTCATAGTATGTTGGGCCACCTATACCATGAGTAGACATGTGAGTTAACCTTATCCTATTGATTCTTAGCTCCCTCACAACCACATATGTTCATAAAAATCAAGACAAAGGAACAAGGAACTATTTTTCCTTTAGGTCCTTGTTTCAGGAACTTAGTAGTTTGTGCCATGTGTATATTAACATTTCACATCACCCTTTGATCCATCATCAAGAAGATAACTAGTTTGAACTGAAACATTAATGCAAAAAAATATATACAATTTTATCTACACTTTCTATGAATACCATTGATACATATTTAGAATTAAGATTGGGCATTGAATGAGTAGAATATGTCAAAGGTGAACCAAAACAAACATGATTGAATCCACACACAAAATAGTGAGTACCCACCACACTTGATATCATATTCCTAAAATGATTGAAGCTCCTACGACACAAGGCCTCCACTAAATGATTAAGCACCAAGATCAAGATGGGCCAATGTGTTTGTATAATCACATATAGCTTCTAAGAAAAAAAAAATTTAGTGTTAGCAAAAGTGCTAATTGATTCATTTTTTACATCATATATTTTAGATGATGAGTCACCATTTTGTTCTAGACAATTTTCCAATGAGCTCACACTGAATAAAACCCAATAAGGCTTTCATAGTGCAAAGACCACAAATAGAATTTTATTAAACAACATTCCTCACAACCATAGAAACTAACACCTCTGATGACAAAAATGATTGAATCCGCACACAAAACAGAGGGTACCCATGACACTTAATATCATATTTTATTAAAAATATTCCTTACGACTATAAGAATTTAATCTATTATTTATGCTCACATGCAGACAAAATGCAATCCATTAGGTGAGACTTTGAAGTTAATGCTTTCTTTTTTTACGTGTTTTCTAGGTATCATCATCACTTAAGATGGTTTCTTTTCCCTGTAACTTTTTTGATTTCTTCTTATCTAGAGATTTAATCCATAACTTTAAATGAGCAAAACTAAATGTAAAACTTAAACATAAATTTCATCACCAAATCTTTTGGGATAAAGGCAACTAGAATCTTATTATTGCAACCAACCAAAATGTATACCTTCATCATTTACAATAGCCCCATTCTCCTTTCCCATTGATACTTCACCACAATTAATAATTTTTATTGGAACTGTAGGCCTTCCTTGATCTACAGTACTTAAGTAATCAATTTTTTTCAAGACGTCCATTCCCTCTATGACTTTTCCAAAAACAATGTGCTTGTTGTAGACAATTAGAAAATGGTTACTTAGTAGATAGTAAGGAGATGATAAAGATGGGGAGAGGCAAGAGAACTACATTGTTCAACCAGATATTAGCCTCACCCCATCAGTAGCATATATACCAATTGAACTGCACTGTAGAGAATAGCCTACAAAATATTATGAAGATTTGTAGGTCAATTGTTAAAAATCAAAAAGGTGTCTGATGTTAACACACAACTACTTCTTCCTTTAGAGGATAACAAAATTTTATCAATTTACCAAATTCACCATATATTAGAAGAAATATAAAAAATAAATAAGTTAAAAGAAAAAAACACGAAAATAGATAAAAATAGATAATCCACATAGTTCATGAACCATTGTAGATGAGTTAAAAGTAAGCTTTAGTATTCTTATGTACAAAAAATATTGTGTATAATGAACTCATATAATACCAAAATAAAAAATTGTAGGTCTTGTCGATTTTGTGCATCCTTACTATATCAACTATAAAAAAGGAAAGACTTTAGAAAGTTAATAAATATATTATGAAATCATTTACTTTATTTTAAAAAAATAAAATACATTATTGATTGACATGTTCTTTGTGGACAATTTTAAGAGTATAAAAGTAGGGATGAAGGTAGAGGGAGGGAAGAAAGAAGGTTAAAATTTTATATTGAATTAAATATTTAAGTCGAGTTCTTCCAAATTAATAGATATAAAAGACAAAAGACATTTGGAAGAACTCTTTATATAATCATTATATATTCATAACAACGTATGTGAATCACTCATCTAAATTTACAAATGCAATTTCAAATATAAAAATTCCAAAGTTTTAATTTGATTGTCTTTGATTTTTTAATGTAAAAGCTTAAATCTTAAAGTTTTTATAATCTTTGTAAATAAAATTTAATAAATTATTAATTATAAAAAATCTAATATATTTATATTAAATTATTGTTATTGAAATTTTAAAATATAAAATTGAACATATTAATATAAAATATTAAAAATAAAATAAAACTATATTGAAAAATATTAAGATTTAGATTTTATCTCTTGCATTAAAAAATATTCAATATGTTATGTCATTTCTATAATTACTATTTGATCTTAATATTTAATTAAATGTTCCATGGAAGATTTCTAGAAAATAAGATGACACAAGCTATAATTAATGCATAAGCTATAATTTTCATGATTACTATATATACCTAGTGGAGTTTGCATATAATAATGGGTCTCATAGTTTGATTGGGATGGCACCTTTTTAGGCCTTGTATGGTTGTCCTTGTCATACATCATTGAGTTGGGATAGTTTAGGGGATCGCATCATGTTAGGTCTTGAGATGCTTCGAGATATGGAGCAACAAGTAGTGTGCATCTTTGAGCATGTGTCTATAACACAGGATAGATAGAAGTATACATATGCTCACAAGATGGATAAGAATTTTTTAGTTGGAGAGAAGGTATTCTTGAGAATGTGTCTGCAAAATATCCCAATTTGTTATGAAAAGTGTTCAAAGCTAGCACCTCAATTTTTGGGCTTGTTTGAGATTCTTAAGAGGATAGGTCTAGTTTCCTACCATCTTAAATTGTTGCCCAATGTAGCTCAAGTACATCATGTTTTTCATGTTTTTTTTCTTAGACAGTATATTCTTGATGTGATACATATTCTTGATTGGAATGTGTTACAAGTAGAGGATGAGCAGCTAGTTTTGGAGCCTGTGGGCATTCTCAAAAAATGGGATTTGACCCTCAAGGGTCGAACCATAGAGCAAGGGTCCAACAAGACCCTACTAATGAGTCATGAACCATATGGGAGGATGCATCTATATTACAGGATTTATATCCCTAGTTGTTTATAGGCTTCCAAGAGTAAGTATAATTATAGGGGGGTGTAGTTCCTACCCCTAGTTTTGCCTTTTGTTACATTGAATCATTCTTATAGGATAGTTTCATGCTTATTTGATTTATTTTAGTGGTACTTAGTTACCTAGTTGGTAGATATTATTCTCATTATTTGATCATATATTTGATGAGCTACTTAGTACTTGGATATTTCACATGTTATCATTGATCATAGTTTTTTTTTTCATGATGATGTTTTATATGGATGATTTACATATGGTTTTTTGGCTACTTACCCCATACTTGAATGTATATGTTGTGCATGTACCATATGTTTTAATTTATGATTGATGTTTCTAATTTGGTTGAGGGAGGGAGTCGTAGTCACCTTCTAGTCAAGATATACACAATGTAACACTCATGTCATTGTATGTTTAGTTTAGATATATGCATATGTACATGTTTAGCTTTTATGCAGGTTGCAGGTATCGGGCATCAGTTTTCATAAATTTCCAAGATGATTGTGTCTTCTCACATTATCTCAATGGTAAAAGAAGGGAGATAGTTCTCAAGTCCAAATCCTAAACCCAGGACCATTTTCTCCTAAGATAAAGGACAAGTATCTAATTTCTCTACCCTTCTAAATTTAGCAAGGTTATATGAATTCAAGAGATTTAACCTTGAGTTTGATTGCATACTTTGTTTTTTAGTCAAGTTTTTTCAAATTGGAGTATGTGGTATATTTTGTATTAAAAGTATAATCTTAGAAATTAAAAGCAATTAAAATTGCTAGGGCTAAATTTAGCATAATTATATTTATTTAATTTAACAATAATAAATTTAGAAGTTGCATTCAACGGACTTTAACTATTATTATTAGTTAAAATAATTTTTTAAAATTCTAAAATATCTTGCTAATTAAAGAAAAGTGAGAATAATATAATAGAATATCATTCTAATTAAAAGGCAATAAGTGTGTATCAAATAATTATATAAAATAATAAAAGATTATTAATTGAGAGGCCTTTACATGTTAACGAAACTAAAACCATATGTAGGGTTATAGCCTTTATTAAGATATTGGAGCTCATTTCTCCACACACTCGTTTGGAGGAGCAACTTTGGAATTGAAAGATGAGAATTTTCCAAAGGCTTTGGAAAATGTGAATTTTGCAAGCACAAAGGAATTACTAGATTGATAGCATCAGATTGAGGTAGGGCTTGCAAAAACCATTGTAGAAAACTATTTGAGATCCATGTATTCTTTGTGCATACAAAGATTGAGATTTATTGTTGAAAACCAATGGGTTATACTTCTAGAACAAATGGAATTCTTGTATAGATTTTATTAAATGAAAAATGGTTGAAAATTGAAACCCTTGTATTGAAAAATCATAGATCTTCGTTATTAAATGTCTATGAGAAAATGAGATCAAAATTCATATTGGAAAAGTTAGAATTCAAGAAACAAATTCATAGCTAGGGTTTGAAAAATGAGAAAAAAGATCATTATTGAATAAATTTAATTGGTTAAATATATACCTCAATTAGATTTATTATTGAAATTTTCCATATATATATATATATATATATATATATATATATATATATATATATATATATATATATATATATATATATATATATATATGTATGTATGTATGTATGTATGTATGTATGTATGTATGTATGTATGTATGTATGTATGTATGTATGTATGTATGTATGTATGTATGTATGTATGTATGTATGTATGTATGTATGTATGTATGTATGTATGTATGTATGCATGCATGCATGCATGCATGCATGCATGCATGTATGTATGTATGTATATGTCAATTAATTATTTTACCAGTAAAATATTTTAAACTAGATTTTTTTTTTTTATTGGAGATGTTTTATTTTATAAAGAATTTTTTTATTTTTATTTTTGGAGGGTGGTCGACCATGATCCCCCCCCTCCCATACTCTTTATTGCACAAGGCAACAAAGTTGTTGTGGTAGCAGAGTTGCCACAAACAACTTAACTAGCATAGTAGCTATGACTGTTATGGGTAGTCTCTACTGCTACACACATTTGAAGGACCCAAAGAGTATTAAAAAGTAAATTTAAATTTAATTCTAAGGCAAGAGCCTACAACATAATGATAAATTGTGAGCATCTTATATTAGAGTTCTTGGGTTCAAGTCTCCTCCAACTTAACTAATAGTAATAATAATTAATCACAACAAATAAAGATAATTAACCATGGCTTCAGCCTATTACCAATAAAAAAATTAAAATTTAATTTTTTTATATTTTAATTAAAAGTTTTTAAAAATATTAAATTTAGTTTCCATTTAATAAAATTTAAATTGATTAAATTTTGATTATTATTTAAGATTATTACATTTAAATTTTAAATATTTAGAATTTATGAATTTATTAAATAGGTTTTGTAAAAGAATTTTTATTACTGAAGAGAATTATTAACATTAGGGATTTTATTTTAAATAACTATGAAATGGGGATTTTCTCTATAACTATACTGAACATAGTGAATCATCAATCGAGAAACTCTTGCAAATAAAAACTCTAACTTTTGTTCAAATCAACTCCATGAAATTTTACTAAAATAGATTTATTATTGAAAATTTTCAAATATATACATATATAATTATCACGGTAATAAAATATTATTATGTCAATTAATTATTTTACTAGTAAAATCTTTTAAACTAGTTTTTTCATTTTTATTGGGGAGGATTTATTTTATAAAGAAATATTTTTTTTTAAATTGTTGGAAGGTGGTCAGCCATGACCCACACACCACCCCCCTGCCCAACCCTATACTCTTTACTATACAAGACAATGAAGTTGTTGTGGTAGCAAAGTTGCCACAAACAACATAACTAGCATAGCAACTATGACTGTTGTGGGTAGCATCATCTATTGCGCACATTTGAAGGCCCCACGGGGTATTAAAAAAAATTATTTATTTATTTATAAATTTTTAAGTTATAAAAACAAAAATATTTATACTATTTAAATTTAAATTTAATTCAACGCAAGAGCCTACAACACAATGATAAATTGTGAGCATCTTATCTGAGAGGTATTGGGTTAGAGTCTACTCTAGCTTAACTAATAGTAATAATAATTAATCACAATAAATAATGATAATCAACCATGGCTTCAACCTATTACCAATATATATATATATATATATATATAATTTATTTATTTATATAATTAAATTTTAATTTTATTAAATTTTATTAAATTTTAATTAAAATTTTTAAATAGTATTAAATTTGGTTGTCATTCAATTAAATTTAAATTTTAAATATTTAGAATTTATAAATTTATTAAATAAGTTTTGTAAAAGAATTTAGTATTGAAGAAAGTTATTAAAATTAGGGATTTTATTTTATATAACTATGAAATGGGGATTTTCTCTATAACTAAGTTGAATGTAGTGAATCATCAACTGGGAAACTCTTGTAAATAAAAACTCCAAATTTTATTCCAATCAACTTCATGAAATTTTACTAAAACCTACATGGTTGAAAACTATGTGTGTGTTAATATATCTTTTGTGGTGTCATATTTTATCTAGTGACAGATTTTTGGAAACATTATAATTGGTAAAATTAGGAATGTATACCACAGGTGGGGTTTTGAGTTTTGTTTTCCACTGACTTGTGTCAGGAATGACTATGTATGTGTTTCAATGATGAGATCTAGTTCCTCTATATAAAACTCATGTGTTGTCATTTTCTTGATGTAACCTTTCAGTTTTTGATCTATGATTTATTTGTGATTTTTAGTTTTAGATTAAGGTAAAAATAGGTTTTGAAGGGTACCCGAACCCCTTAACAGAAAAGAAAAAGATAAACTAGTAAGCACAACCAAGTTTTACAAGGACCTGAAACCTACAGTTTAAAAGTTACAAAATTAGGTTTTACCGAGACCTAAAACCACAAAATAAGACCATAAAACGAAGCCAAGTTTTACAAGGACCTAAAACCTAGTTTTTAAAAAAAGTAAACAAAAACCAAAAACCTTCTAAATAAAGACTAGTTACTGAGACCACCACCAGAATAGAGACTAGCAACCAGAGACACCACTAGTTGCTATTGTAGCTCTTTGATCATTTTCACCACCTCTTTTCCCACTTCCACAATGCTTTGGATGGTATCAGTAGTAGATCCCCTAGTTACCTCAGTCACCTTCTTTCTTGAGCTTTTTCATGTTCTTTTACTTGGACCACTAGGAGACATGATTTCTTCATTATTTCTCTTCCCTAAGCTTGCAGCAGCTACACAATTGCTGGAAGTAACCTACTCCATCTTATTGCCACTCTCTTTGATGAAAAGATGAAGTTTGTGTTCATATTCCTTTAATTTATCTAGTATATTACTAGCCTAAACTTCCATCTGAATGATCTCTGCACGGTCAGCTTCTTGGTCCTAATGTATCTTTCCCACTTTTCTTTTCAAATTCATCAACTCATTATACATTCAGGAGTTGGCTTGAAGAGAGGAATCAGCCTTAACCTTAGTAGTATGTAGGAAAGAAATCATAGTCCCTACCAATAGATTCATCCTTCTCCTTCCCCATTTCTTCCTTACCAGTAGACTCATCCTTCTCTTTCCTTGTATCTTTCTCTACATTCATAGCATCCTTGCCAGTGAGGTCCTCCTTTTCCTTTGCCATTTCTTCTTTTTCATCCCTCAATCCCTGGGTATGCTCACTTTGATTTATTTCCTCTTCTCCAACATTATCTAACCCTATTTTTTTATCATTGCTATCATCAACTTCATCCTTACTAGCCTCACCCTTACTGCTAGGGTAACCCTCCAAGTTTGAACTAAAATCTGTCATGCCCAAAAACACCAACAAGTTATGTTTTAATATTTAAAAGTGATAATAGGATTAAATGTAATAAACAAGTATTCAAATAAATTCACTTAACTTCCTCATGCACATATATAATTATAAAATTTAAACACAACTCGAATGCAAATCTTCTTAACATATTTTAAACTTAAAATTGCATAGCTAAGTATATATATCAACATATTATCTGATTAATCTAATTTAAATGAATGTGATTACCAATCATAAAAAAAATATACAATAAGGTAACACCATCACATCTGATTTTTAAATTACATATGCAAAACTGAAAACAAAGCTATAAGACTCAATGCAGGCATATTTACTCAATCTCATTTTTCTATTAAATTACCTAGTTCAAAGGCTCCACCGGGAAAGAACCAGTAAGAAAACCTGGCTTCGTTGCCACTTCAACAGAAGTTTAAAATACATTTCTACATAGGATTCTAATCTCGAATGTAATTGAATTTCAACAATCAATATGCATTTCCATCATGGCCCTTAACAAGGGTTCCATATCAATTTCTGCAACACATTTCTAAGAATAGTGGAGAGAACAAAATCTGATCAGGTATCAACAAGCATGACTAAGAGAAAAATCAAACATGCATATTTATACAAGGTTTTCATAATAGGATTCACAATTAATCAAAACTAGGGAAAGGTGGATTCTTCCAACAGGAGAAGTCAGGCACAACACCAAAATAGATGCCCAATCGGGGCTATAAACCAAGAACTTTTGTTCTTCCATTTTAACATACCAAACTCATAAAAGGTTTGTGCTGACAGGTAGGAGCCCATAACACCCTACCCTCTCTCCCTCTTCTCATCCTGAGAAGAGACTCTACACTAGTTGGAGTCCAACTAAAAGACCTTTCCCAAAATTGGTCACTTCTTCCCTATCCAAGGGTGAGTAATACCAAAACACCCATACAAGAAAACTCCAAAATTCAACATAAACATGAAAGGAAAACATTCAAAAAACATGGTTTTCAAATCTTCCCAACATACCCAACATACATACAAGCATTCAAACAACAACAAGGTAGCATAGCATGAAACAAGCATGAAAATCTGAACAAGGGAGATGAAGAACTCCTACCTTCACAAAGAGGTAATGGCAATGAACAAATTTGAATAGAGTTTTTCCCTTCCTTGCTTCAATCTTCCAAGACTCCTCTCTAAATGTAGAGATTGGATAACAACCTCTACTACTCCAAGAAGGACCTTTAAATAAGCCTCAAACTCAACCACCAAAAAGAGCAATAACTACTCCCACTCACCTACCAATCTAGAAGGTCCTAACTCAACTCATACTATGGTTAACCACTAAGTGGAGGTGAGGTGATGCAACTCATGGTAGCCATAGTCAATTTTCGCACAAAGGCAAAAAGAGACTTTTTGAGTGATCTCAAAAGTCAATAAAAGGGGCTTAGGGGTTGGAAAAGACCCCCAATCCATACCCATACCCCTTGGGTATAATTATTTCATGTTTTAAAGACTTAGGAATAGGTTTGGAACCAAACAAAAGCTAGGAATTAATTAGGACCAAATAACAACTCTAAAATGTAGATTAAGCACTAATCCATATTAGGGATGACTAAACTCGATTAAGAATCAAATTAGCAAAAAGACACTAACTTAAAATGACTTAGGTCCAAAGGTTGCACAGCTAACCCTAACAAGCACACTGAAGATCACAAACAATTCATGAGTGTCAAGCGACACTAAAAAAAAACATAGTTACGAACATTAACATTTACTGATCACAGAAAGACACATTCACACATCTCACAATAAAATACTTGAATTATGAACAACAAGGTTTCCACAATGAGCACATAGGGATCAGTTATGTTCCTCCGTCAAGTTTCTCGCCTAAAATATCTACACACTCATTGCACACATCAGTAGTCTCCTAAAATCACATGTACATATGTATATACGTATCAAAAATTCACATAAATTGAAACATACATCAATCAGGGTTTCTTTCATCCTACTTATATCCTTAATCATAAAGATTCCAAAATCAATGTGTTAATCCTACATTTTACTTAATTCATCAACATAGATATACATAAAACCTTAAATGATGAATATCAAATATCTGAAAGTAACATCACACAACATGAAATAATAAAATATGTCCAAGCATCAGATAATGTCTCGACATCTCGAGTCGTGAGTATCCAAATAATAGTAATGTATCACTACGCTACGATGGATCAGGGCGAACTCAAAACATAATACTTCAATTACTTAACTATTTAATTCATTTCTACTCACATTTAATCATCAGTAATTACATAATCAATATGACATATAACTTATTCATTAATTCAAATTAAATACAAGAATAATCATTGTTAGGCATACATATACCTAAACATCATAACATCACCAATAGTGAGTATTGAACTATCTAAATGCATAGAATCCTAATCATTGAGGTAACAAAATCAATAACATCATCATTAAGTGAAACACCTTGTATTATTGTTAGTGCAAATTAATGTTTAAATAGTCGAGACAACATAGTCGTTCTCTAATCTTTAAGTATTAAAGCATGGATGTATCTGTTGTTCTCAATTTTCATTAGGACATCTAAAAACCTATAACATTACTCCATATCCATTCAAATCTCCTAAAACACATTTGACAGAGAAATTCATATTTAATAAGTACATGGGAGGAGGGACCTTACAAAATATCCCACATCCATATTCTCCTCCTCCTCCATACTCTTTTCCACATTATTATCTGAATTCTTAGACTCAGTAATCTCCTTCACATTTTTCTGAGGAGTTTCTTGCTTCAGATTCCTCCTTCTCCCACTAACCCCTTCCTCATCCTTACTATTCCTAAAGTAGGTTTCACTAACAAAGCCCTTATTTTTCTTAGAGGGAGGGGAAGACACAATAGCCTTGTTCTTACAGTAATTCTCAATTGGTAGGATTAACCCTTCATGTAAAATTAGATGGGACTCTTTTTTCCTATGAACTTGTAGACTTTGGAGCAAAGAAAATCTCAAATAAAAAGGAAAAGAGATCATATCCTTACATCAAAAATGATTAAGGAACACAAAGTGAAATTTATGAACATGTTTAGCCCTACCATCTAAAATAAAATACTCATGGATGCAACAGAGAACATCTTACCAGATAACCTTAATTTGACCCAACTCAAAAAAGTCACCATTCTTCTCCAAATTCTTTTCCTCCTCATCCATTTTCAAAAATTTCTTAAACACAACATTTGAAATTGTTTCCTTACTAAATTTTATGCCCTCCTTAGGCAAGCCTGTCACCTTTGCAATGAAATCTTTAGACAAATGCACCGTCACCTGTGCATAGAAACCCTATCCTTGATCCAATTTTTGAAGAATGCCTCTATGACATGTGATTTATAGCCATGAAGGAACTCCAAATAAGTGGTGACATTACCCTTCTAAAAAATCTACCAAAAAAAGGCTTTGGCCTTCCATGCTTTACACTTCTTAGGTTCCTATTTTCTTGGTTCCCCACCCATTTCTAAAGACTTTATTTCACTGTGAAATGCAAAAGTTGAGTAGACAGGTAGACATAAAGTATTAAGCAAAGCTAAGGTATTCATTTTAACAACTAAGGTGCTCATAAAAACACATACATGCCAAGCCAAGATAATAATCACATTTGTGTACTTTCTCGGGAAAATAACACTGGCTTTCGTAACCCCACTTCCATACATCATTAAATTTCTAATCTTAGCAAATATTTCCCTCTATTGTGTGAGTTCTATCATAATTAATAAGAGCTTTCAAATCCACACTCCTACTTAAGTCATCATGTCATGTCATCTTACACTCCCATTGGATAGCCTGGTTAGCGATCCAGTTAGCCTAAACATTATCTTCATGGAAAGAATGAGATATAAGGATTTTCTCAAATTTATCCATTAAAGATTTAGTTTCCATTACACTAGCTTTGATAGACCAAGTGATTGAACTTTTACCATTAAGAATATTCACAATGTTTAAGGAATCTCCTTCCATCCAAAGGTACTAGAAACCAGTTTCCACTGCTAACCTCATCATATATAAAGCTGCAGTAGCCTCAAATTTATGGCTATTAGAAATACCAATAGGTATAGCAATTACATCTATTATATTACTTGTGTGATCTCTCAAAATTCCTCCACAACCTGCTTTGCCTGGGTTTCTCTTAGCTACACCATCGAAATTCCCTTTAATCCATCCCATAGGAGGAGACTTCCATCTAGCATTCATTCTTAGATCTTCTATCTTCACATTAGAGCCTTTGGAAAACATTCGATTGTCAATTTGAAAATCTTTATTACACTTTCTCTGGGACTTGAAATTTTCATTTATTGCCCTAACAATGTTTTGGCCAAGCACCCACTCTGGCATTTCTTTATTTTTGAAGATTTTTTTTTTTTCTTTCTTTCTGAAGATTTTCTTATTTCTTTCTTTCTAGATACCCCACCAGAGACGGGGAAGAGTAATTTTTAATAGGAAATTAACATTAGTATCCTTAGATGGGTAGATCTAGCTCTTAAAACAATGTTCTATAATATTTTGATGAACCCAAGTAATATTCCAGAAGTTGAGAATAGAGCTCCAAACTTGTTGACTATAAGTATAGTTTAAAAACAAGTGATCTTTATCTTCAAAACCTTCTTTACATAAACTGCACCTATTAACCACATGAATGCCTCTCTTTTGCAAATTGTCCTAAGTAAGAATTTTATTCTAAAGCTAGACACAATAAAAGATTTTTTTTTTTGGTATAAGACCTTTTATCCAAGCTTTTTTCCATAAAGTGTTGTTACCTTTCTCCTTAGATTTGAAAATAGAGGAAACTTTGAAATGGCCACTAGCATCAGCACTCCATATCATCTTATCCTCCTCAAGGGGATACAAAGAAAAGGCATTCAACATAATCTAGATATTATGAAAAGCCAAGTTAAAATCAACAAGGTTAACCCAATTATTATTATGCCAGTAATGTCCCACAAGAGTCTCATACAATTGTTTGCATTTGTCAATGTGGGTCCTATCCTCAAATTCCTCAATCAGGGGATGATCCATTATCCAAATATCTTCCTAGAACCTAACCTTCTGCACATTTCCAACTTTCCATGAATATCCTTTTCTTAAGGTGTTCTTAGTTATGTGCATAGCCCCCCAAATAGCAAAAGGGGAAAGAACATCAAGAGATGACAAAAAATTAGTTAATGAAGGAGCATTAAAAAGATACTTATGTTTCCATATGATACTCCATTCCTTATCATCATGATAAACTATCCATCCCTGTTTGGCTAAAAGAGCTCTATTCATACTTTGCATTGACCTAATTCCCAATCCACCTTCCCTAATAGGGTTACAAATTTGATCCCAAGCTATCAGATTCATTCTCTTCCTTTTCTTAGTTCCAGATTAGAGAAAATTTCTTTTGATTTTATCAATAGTATCTGCAAATTTTTCTGGAATTCTAAAAAGAAGCAAAGCATAAGTGGGGATGCTTTGGAGACAAGCTTTAAGGAGGGTAATTTTATCAACCTAACTCAAAAGGTTACCCTTCCAACCTACCAATTTCTTATTGAACTTCTTAATGAGATCTTTCCAAAAAGAATCTAGAACTTTAGGTCCCAAAGGGAGACCCAAGTAAATACAAGGAAAATATCCTATTGTACGCCCTAGAATTTTAACAATTTTGTTCTATCTTAGAGCAGGGGTATTAATAAAAAAATAAAGAGCTCTTATTCCAGTTTATCAACTGACCTGAAGCAAAAAAGTACAAACTAAGGGCTTTCTTGAGATTTTTGGCTTCCTTGACTTCAACTTTTCCCATGAAAATAGTGTCATCAATAAATTGACCATGAGAACAAGTAAGAGGTTGAGAAGAAGGTTACAAACCTTTAATATCCCCTTGCAAAACTAGTTTCCCAATAAATCTCCCCAAACAATCAGCCATAATAGTAAAAAGAATAGGGGATAAAGGGTCTCCCTGTCTCAAACCCCTAGAGGGACTAAAGAATTTAGTAGAGCACCCATTCACCAGAACAACAATAGAAGTAGTAGAAATCAACTGAGAAATAGCCCTCAAAATCCTATGATTAAAGCCAAAAGCTAATAAAATCTTAACAAGAAAAGCCCATTCTACTCTATCATAGGCTTTCACAATATCAACTTTCATGATAAAACCCTAATTGTTAGAATAAGATAAAGAATGAATATTCTCATGAGCAGCAATAACAGAGTTTACAATTCACCTACCTAGGACAAAACCATTTTACTGAACATCAATAAGAGACAGAAGCACCAAAAGAAACCTAGATGTGAAGACTTGTGAGATAATCTTATAAATTGAGTTACATAAACTAATAGGCTTGAATTGGTCTGGAGAATCAGCCCCAATCTTTTTAGGAATAAGGCATAGGAATGTGGAATTGAACTCCTTAAGTATTCTTTTAGCCCCAAAGAATTCTTTAACAACATCACATACATCTCTTCCAACTAGTTTCCATGCCTTCAGGAAAAATAACATGGGAAAACCATCTAGTACCAGAGACTTATCCCCTTCTAAGGAGTAGAAGATAGCTTTTAAAATTTCTTCTTCCTTAGGAATAGCACCTAACAATTTATTTTGTTCCTCAATAATTAGAGAAGCAATCTCCTTTAAAATTTTAGCTTGATAAGTCGAATGAATGATAGAGTCAGATGTCATCACAAAAGAAAAAAAGGAGACCATCTCTTTCAAAAAATCCCTTTCCTCAGTAATCTTCAAATTACCCTTCTTAAGATATGTTATACAAGTTTTAGCTCTATGCTTCAGAGTAGAAAGATGAAAAAACCTAGTATTCTTATCTCCTTCATTCAGCTTGACTGATCTGGATATTTGCCTCCAATAAATTTCCACTTTAGTAAAAATGTCATGATACTCTACCAATTTTTAATTCTCTTCTCTAACAAGGTCAAGAGTGTAACCTTCCTTTTGTATCTTGTCCTAAATATTTTTCAGCTCTTCCTTAATACTTGCTTTACTCTCAAAGATATTACCAAAACATCTTTTATTCCAGATTTTAACCTCCTTTTTAACATTTCTTAATTTTGAAGCTACTCTAAAAAGAGCAGTTCCTTCAACATCTATGTTCCACCATTCAGCCAATTTACTCTAAAATTGTGGGTGTTGCATCCACATTTTTTCAAACCTAAAAGGAAAAAAAAATTGATATTAACCTTTTCAGTAGAAAAAATCAAAGGGAAATTATCTAACCCAATTTTTTGTAATACCTCTAGAATTTACATACAAAATGTTTAGTCTAATCGGGAGATAAAAGAGCTCTATCAAATCGAGCCTAAATACAATCATCACCTAGCCTCTTATTACTCTAAGTAAACTCAATTCCATGAAAATCCCACTCCATTAAACCCTCCTTATTAATGAAATCCATAAGATCCAATCTCTCATCCAGTTGGCTCACATTACCTCCCTTTTTTTCATGGTCATAAAGAGGAACATTAAAACTCCCCATGAAGATCCATCTACCAAAGTAGTCTTTACTCTTTATATGAGAAAGAGTTTCCCATACCTTTTTGCAAGAGTTCTTCATATTTGGTGCATACATATTAACAATATACCATACATTATTTTATTCAATGCTAGTAATTTTAGCCACCATGAAATGTTTACTAGCATTTAAAATAGTTCCTGAGTAGTGGGATTTCTTCCATAACATCAAAGTTCCCCCTGAAGCTCCTTCTGAACTACTTTCTTTTAAACAATAATCTTTAAAAGACTTAATTTGTTTAGCTCTCTCCTTCTCCATCTTTGTTTCTTGTAGCAAATGAAAATTTGGCTTATGCTCCCTAACATAATTCCTAACGTCAAGTTTATGACTACTATTCAATCCCCTAATATTCCAAGTAATTATTTTCATGTTTGTTTTTTAAGGGTGGAATCTAGAATAGTTTCTTGTCTTCCATCAGCAATATTCTACAAACTTTCCATTTCCTTAGTTTTCCTAGAAGGTTTCCTTCCAGGTTTCTTCAGAGTTCCAATATTTGGTTTCACCTTGACTTGCTGCT
This sequence comes from Cupressus sempervirens, assembly GCA_028749045.1. NCBI lineage: Eukaryota > Viridiplantae > Streptophyta > Pinopsida > Cupressales > Cupressaceae > Cupressus > Cupressus sempervirens. Next base: position 326,644,889 of record CM053789.1, read on the forward strand.
CCAATTTCCTACTACAAGTCTCTACTCCTTTAGGAACTGTATTACTTTTATTTTCCATCTTTTTCCTTTGACTCAGTTTATGTTTCAAATCCTTATCTTCCAAATTCTTCTCCTCAAATTCAAATCATTCCTAAAGGGAACAATTTCTTTGCACAAGGGTGTCTCAAGAGCTCGGGACTAACATTATGATTTTCAATAAACTAGATATTTTGGGATTCTTCCAACACCATTGATTTTCTTCTATCGAACAAAATTTCACCCTCCTCTAATTCCTCCATTTCAACTAGATCTTCCTAATTTTTATCATTCTTCTGATAAATAACTAATTGCTTTGTCATGTCCACCATATTCTCTATATTTTGCTCAGGTGAGACAGAGTCTAACATCACCCCAAACTCCTAATTTTCATTGCTCAAATTTTTCATCAAGGCAAAATTTGGCATTATACCAACTTCCTGAAGTTTCAGATTCAAATTATCCTTCACACCCTTTGCATGAGTAACTTTAGGTTTCCAAACTTTTTTCTATGTTTTTAATTCTTTCCTTTTATCTTCCTTATCAGTCTTAGGATTTTTCTTGCCTTTCTTAGGACAATTTTTCAACCTATGACCCTATTTTTTATAGGAAAAATAGGTATTTGGGAGATCTTCATATATAACTTCCTATATTCTTTTCCCAAATTTTGAAATTAGTTCCACTTTTTTAGGGAGGTGATTCAAGTTTAACACTTTCACATATAGTCTTACACTCTAATGTTTAGATTTCCAAGTCATTGCATGATCCACTACAATTATTTCCCCAAAGGAACCAGCTATTCCCTTAAAGATATCTTCATACCAAAATTTCAAAGGAAGATTAAGACATCTAACCCAGATCAGAGTAGTTAAGAAGAAGGCATCAGATAAATCCATATTTGGCTCCCATTTTTTAATGGTGAGAGTAATTTTACCTATAGGAATCATGGTGAATAGCTGGTGAAGTATTTTTTATTTTTAGCTGCTCCTATAGGAATCATGTGATTATCATGATTTAATAAGATCTACTTTTATGAGTTTAGGGTAGGTTATCTATGTGTATGTTAGGAAGTGGCTTGCAACAAGGGTTGAATCCCTAAAGAGGCTACCAGGATAACTCATTGTAAGTATTTTAATAAGTGATAATAATTTCATTAAAAGTCAATTAAAAAGAGTAAGTGTATTACCTTTCTCATGCCTCAAGTACTAGTACAAGCTAGGATGGGAGTAGAGAGGATGCTTGGTGGTGACCTTACCTTGTTAGTATTCCTTGTCTATAAGAAATGATATTGAAGCCACATAGGGTTACTAGGGGATCAGAGTCTATAGAGACTTCCAGGATAACCTTAGAGTTGGCTCATGTGATGATGTTTTCCCATATACATGTTAGGTTTCTTATGTGGTCTTTGTTTGCCTCTATGATTATATGTTCATTTGTGTACTTGGTACCTTTGAGATAGAATACTATCATGACTTCTTGATCTAGATTCTTGTTATGAAATTTGGATTGTTATCCATTTAGGACTTGACATTATCTCCTCAACATGGTAGGAGTAGATCATTTAGGTTCCACTAGGTTGGGTAGTAGTGATTCTCATACCATTGAGATCTAACAATTGGACATGGATGTTGGATGTACCTTGTGTGGTTGTTCTATTCTTCATATCTTATGGTTATGTTCTTTGGTCATATTCTAACATTTTGTATTTTGAATATTTGAGATACTATGGGATGCTATATCTTATCATGATGTATATTCTTTTGACATTTCATTCACTGCAACATCTGTAGAGGATGAGTATGCATTTTGGCTATGCCATGTGACATCTTATGTACCTTTTATAGTTTTCATGTTATTCTATACATGTGGTTATTTTATGATATGGAATTTTTTTAATTTATCAAAACTAAACTTAATGAAACTTATTTATGTGATTCAATGTTAGGGAACCCTTGACAAATGATATTGCTATTGTATTTCTTATGTATGTATGTGATGTGTACTAAAGTTATGTCTTCCACTTTATTATTTCTTGATTATTTTAATCTTTCAAAAGAAATTTATTTAACAAACTTAGTAACACTATATTTTAATTTCTCTTGGGTCTCCTAGTAGGGCGGTGGATCCCAAGCTACCCCTTACATACCAATAAGGCTCAAATTTAAAGTAGGAGTCAATATGTATATGGAGATATTCAAAATATGTGCAAGATAAAGCTACAATAAATAGAAATATAAAAATACCACCCATAATAAAATACAACCTATGCAAACAAGAAATGATTATTGAATCAAAATATTTAAAGAGGGAACGCCTATAATTAAGTGCATAGATTAATTACAATTGAGAGAAAGGACTTAAACGCATAAAAGAATGAACGTGCACTAAAATGAGCATGACACTTGGTACTAGACAAACTAAATGATGTTTACAATTTATAATAGTACAAGGAGATACACAATTAGTTAAAAATAATTTTAGAATTTTTTAAAAGGGTATGCAAAAAATTAGAGGAACCTTTAAATAGATAAATAAAGAATAAAATGGTAGGTATGGCAAAAAAAAAAAGTTTAACAAAGAAGTATAATATATAATAATTTATCTCTATATTGCATAACTACATATGAGTGGGATTATATGCAAGAGTATGTGATATATATGCTAATCTAATTTCTTGAACATACCTAAACAAAGTATAACCATGCAAAAGATTGAATAAGTATAAGATTGGTGAAGTCCTTAAAGGCTTATAATTGAAATTACAAAAAGTGGTACAATAATTGTTGGTATCTCTAACCTCTGTTGCCTATTAGTATCAATCTTATAGTCATTTACAAGGCAAAGTCAGATGGTCATCACTACAACATAGCTACTCTATATAGGCCAAGTCATGTACATAAGATAGTATGTACTCAATAATTGTATAGAAGCCTAGTAAAGTATGATCACAGAGTTATTTTCTATATGGACTGAGCTCATTCAACGATCGAGCATGTCATCAACAACTAAGTGAAATTCCAAGTATACAATTATTGAGTAATATAGTATGTGTCAAGCACAGTATATGTCGAGCATCAAGAAGTTAATAAGGGTCGAGTGATAACAATATCAAACACTAGCAATAGTAGAGACTAAGCAATACAAAGTCTACATAAAAGTCAGGAATGGAACATATTTGTAGGCAAAATGATTATCAAGCTAACTCAGAAGGTTTATTTAAGTTTTGATGATGTTTTTATAGAATATTTAATACTTGTTGAGGTTGGTATAGAACACTTACATGGCATGGATCACATATCCCCATATGTATGTAAAATAATTGGGATGAAGAGGAAAAACATGGAAATGTCTAAAAGACTCTTCGTGGAATCTTTATATAGTGATTATCTTAACCTAGATCATGTGTGTGTTAGAGTTGAGAAAGTCATGGCATGCATGCATGTGAAGATCATAGAGAAGAAGATCAAAAATCATTCAAGGGTTGTGTTATCATTAAACAAAAAAAGTGACTTATTCATAAGCTGTGAAAGTGGAAGGGAAAGACAAGAGTATCATATCAGAGGAGAGGATCAGTTAGAAAGCAGAAGACTCAAAATTAGCTTGTAGAGAAAATTGAGAGTCCGATATCAAGTCAATTTTAACAAACTCAAATCATGGTAAATCTCTTAATAGAGTGGTCTTCACAAATCTTTGTAAATCTCATAACAGATTCCTTACTTACTTGTAAGTATCAAATCCTCTAACAAGGTGAAACCTAATAGTTTCTTAGGTCTTTAATAGGATAGACTCCTCATAGAGTAGATCATATATTATGGTCAAACATTGTAACCTTAACTGGTTAACTTTATAACTGTAGTAGTGAGGATTTGTGGGTGTCGTGCCCACCCCATTTTTACCTTCACCTTGGAGGGTTTCTAGGTAACAAATATTGTGTTATATGTTATTACATTCATGCATGTGATTGAATTGATTTACATGTTACAACAAGTTTGCATTTATTGTGTTACATGCATAAGTTATTATTCGATGTGGATGAATTTTTGAAAAGGTATAAAGTCTTATAAATTTGATTTACCCACCCCTCACCCCCACCCCAACCCCCCAATACCTAGTTTACTCCTCCATCAATCAACAATTGGTCTCAAAGCACTGGTTCTCTAAAGGAAGCTTAAAGGCTTGGAGATTAGGTCTTGGAAGATGAGGCTTTCAAACTAGACAAGACTATTGACAATCAGGTGATCAATATCCTTTTCCTCAGTAATCCTCAAATTACCCTTCTTAAGATATGATATACAAGTTTTAGCTCTATGCTTTAGAGTAGAAAGGTGAAAAAACCTGGTATTCTTATCTCCTTCATTCAGCCATACCAATCTGGATCTTTTCCTCCAATAAATTTCCTCTTTAGTAACAATGCCATGATACTCTACCAATTTTTCATTCTCTTCTCTAATAAGGTCAAGAGTGCAACCTTCCTTTTGTATCTTGTCCTAAATATTTTTCAGCTCTTCCTTAATACTTGCTTTACTCTCAAAGGTTTTAATAAAACATCTTTTATTCCAGATTTTAGTCTCCTTTTTAACATTTCTTAATTTTGAAGCCACTCTAAAAATAGCAGTTCTTTTAACATCTATGTTCCACCATTCAGCTAATTTACTCTCAAATTGTGGGTGTTGCATCCACATTTTTTCAAACCTAAAAGGAAATTTTTTTTTGATATTAACCTTTTTAGTAGAAAAAATCAAAGGGAAATCATCCAACCCAATTTTTTGTAATGCCTCCAATTTACATACAAAATCTTTAGTCCAATTGCGAGAAATAAGAGCTCTATCCAATCAAGCCTGAATACAATCATCACCTAGCCTCTTATTACTCTAGGTAAACTCAATTCCATGAAGATCCAGGTCCATTAAGCCCTCCTTATTAATGAAATCCATAAGATCTAGTCTCCCATCCAACTAGCTCACATTATCTCCCTTTTTTTCATGGTCATAAAGAGGAACATTAAAATACCCCATGAAGATCCATCTACCGAAGTAGTCTTTACTCTTTATATGAGAAAGAGTTTCCCATACCTTTTCCTAGAATTCTTCATATTTGGTGCATACATATTAAAAATATACCATACATTATTCTGGTCAATGCTAGAAATTTTAGCCACCGTGAAATGTTTACTAGCATTTAAAACAGTTCCTGAGTAAAGGGATTTCTTCCATAACATCAGAGTTCCTCCTGAAGCTCCTTTTGAACTACTTGTTTTTAAAAAATGATCTTTAAAAGACTTAATTTATTCAGCTTTCTCCTTCTCCATCTTTGTTTCTTGTAGCAAAAGAAAATTTGGCGTATGCTCCCTAACATAATTCCTAACAATGTCAAGTTTATAACTACTATTCAATCCCCTAATATTACAAGTAATTATTTTCATGTTTTTTTTTTAGGGGTAAAATCTAGAATAGTTGCATGTCTTCCATTAGCAATATTTTGTAAACTTTCCATTTCCCTAGTTTTCCTAGAAGATTTCCTTCCAGGTTTCTCTGAAGTTCCAACATTTGGTTTCACCTTGACTTTTTGCTCCAGTTTACTACTATGAATCTCTACTACTTTAGGAACTATATTACTTTTCTTTTCCATCTTTTTCATTTGACTCAGTTTATGTTTCAAATCCTTACCTTCCAAATTCTTCTCCTCAAATTCAAAATCATTCCTAAAGGGAACAATTTCTTTCCACAAGGGTGTCTCAAGAGGCTTAGGAATAACATTCTAATTTTTAATAAACTAGATATTCTGGAATTTTTTTAGCACCATTGATTTGCTTCTATCCAATAGAATTTCACCTTCCTCTAATTCCTCCATCTCAACTAGATCTTCCTAATTTTTATCATTCTTTTGATAAATATCTAATTGCTTCATCATGTCCACCATATTCTCTATATTTTGCTCAAGTGAGGCAGAGTCTAACATCACCCCAAACTCCTAATTTTCACTGCTCAAATTTTTTGTCAAGGAAAAATTTGGCATTATATCAGCTTCCTAAAGTTTTGGATTCAAGTTATCCTTCACACCCTTTGCATGAATAACTTTAGGTTTCCAAACTTTCTTATGGGTTTTTATTTCTTTCTTTTTATCTTCTTATCAGTCTTAGGATTGTTCTTGCCTTTGTTAGGAAAAAATTTCAACCTATGACCCTATTTTTTATAGGGAAAATAGGTATTTGGGAGATCTTCATATATAATTTCCTATATTCTTTTCCCAAGTTTTGAAATTATTTCCACCTTTTCAGAGAGGTGATTCAAGTTGGCTACTTTCACATATAATCTTGCACTCTGAAGTTTAGATTTCGAAGTCATTGCATGATCCACTGCAATTAGTTCCCCAAAGGAACCAACTATTCCCTTAAAGATATCTTCATGCCAAAATTCCAAAGGAAGGCTAGGAAGTCTAACCCAAATTGGAGTAGTTAAGAAGAAGGCATCAGATAAATCCATACTTGGCTCCCATTTTTTAATGGCGAGAGTACTTTTTCCTATAGGAATCATAGTGAATAGTTGGTGAAGTATTTGTGATTTTTAGTTGCTCCTATCGAAATCATGTGATTATCATGATTTTGTAAGATCTACTTTTATGAGTTTAGGGTAGGTTATCTATGTGTATTTTGGGAAGTGGCTTGCAACAAGGGCTGAAACCCTAAAGAGGCTACCAGGATAACTAATTGTAAGTATTTTAAAAGGTGATAATAATTTCATTAAAATTCAATTAAAAAGAGTAAGTGTATTACCTTTCCCATGCCTCAAGTGCTAGTACAAGCTAGGATTGGAGTAGAGAGGATGCTTGGTGGCGACCTTACCTTGTTAGTATTCCTTGTCTATAAGAAATGATACTAAAGCCACATAGGGTCACTAGGGGATCAGAGTCTATAGAGACTTCCAAGATAACCTTAGAGTTGTCTCATGTGATGATGTTTTCCCATATACATGTTAGGTTTCTTATGTGATCTTTGTTTGCCTCTAGGATTATATGTTCATTTGTGTACTTGCTATCTTTGAGATAGAATACTATCATGACTCCTTGATCTAGATTCTTCTTATGGAATTTGGATTGTTATCCATTTATGAATTGACATTATCTCCCCAACATGATGGGAGTATACCATTTAGGTTCCATAAGGTTGGGTGGTAGTGATTCTCATACCATTGAGATCTAACAATTGGACATGGATGTTGGATGTACCTTGTGCGGTTGTTCTATTCTTCCTATCTTATGGTTATGTTCTATGGTCATATTCTAACATTTTGTACTTTTAATATTTGAGATCCAATGGGATGCTATATCTTATGATGATGTATATTCTTTTGACATTTCATACCCTGCAACATGTGTAGAGGATGAGTATGCATTTTGGCTATGCCATGTAACATCTTGTGTACCTTTAATAGTTTTCATGTTATTATGTAGATGTGGTTATTTTATGATATAGAATTTGTTTATTTATCAAACTTAAACTTAATAAAACTTATCTGTGTAATTCAATGTTAAGGAACCCTTGAGAGACAATGTTGCTATTGTATTTCTTATGTATGTATGTGATGTGTACTAAAATTATTTCTTCCACTTTATTATTTCTTGATTGTTTTAATCTTTCAAAAGAAATTTATTTAACAAACTTAGTAACACTATAGTTTAATTTCTCTTGGGTGCCCTAGTAGGGTGGTGGATTCCAAGCTACCCCTTACATACCAATAAGGCTCAAATTTAAAGTAAGAGTCAATATGTATATGGAGATATTCAAAATATGTGCAAGATAAAGCTACAATAAATAGAAATATAAAAATACCACCCATAATAATATACAACCTATGCAAACAAGAAATGATTATTGAATCAAAATATTTAAAGAGGGAACACCTATAATTAAGTGCATAGATTAATTACAATTGAGAGAAAGGACTTAAATGCATAAAAGAATGAATGCGAACTAAAATGAGCATGACATAAGTTTGGCACTAGACACACTAAGTGATGTTTACAATTTACAATAGTACAAGGAGATACACAATTAGTTAAAAATAATTTTAGAATTTTTGTAAAAGGGTATGCAAAAGATTAGAGGAACGTTTAAATAGATAAATAAAGAATAAAATGGTAGGTATGCCAAAAAAAAAATGTTTAACAAAGAAGTATAATATATAATAATTTATCTCTATATTGCATAACTACGTATGAGTGGGATTATATGCAAGAGTATGTGATATATATGCTAATCTAATTTCTTGAACATACCTAAACAAAGTATAACCATGCAAAAGATTGAATAAGTATAAGATTGGTGAAGTCCTTAAAGGCTTATAATTGAAATTACAAAAAGTGGTACTATAATTGTTGGTATCTCTAACCTCTGTTATCTATTAGTATCAATCCTATAGTTATTTACAAGGCAGAGTCAGATGGTCATCACTACAACATAGCTACTCTATATAGGCCAAGTCATGTACATAAGATAGTATGTACTTAGTAATTGTATAGAAGCCTAGTAAAGTATGGTCAAAGAGCTATTTTCTATATGGACCGAGCTCATTTAGCAACTATGCAATTCATCAACAACTGAGTGAAATTCCAAGTATACAATTACCATGTAATATAGTATGTGTTGAGCATAGTATATGTCGAGTATCAAGAAGTTAATAAGGGTTGAGCAACAACAATATCAAGTACTAGCAATAGTAGAGACCGAGCAATACAGAATCTGCATAAAAGTCAAGAATGGAACACATTTGTAGGAAAAATAATTATTAGGCTGACTTGGAAGGTTTATTTAAGTTTTGATGAGGTTTTTATAGAATATTTAATACTTGTTGGGGTTGGTATAGAATATTTACATGGCATGGATCATATATCCCCATATGTATGATAAATGATCAAGATTAAGAGGCAAAACATGGGAACGTCTAGAAAACTCTTCATGGAATCTTTATATAGTGATTATCTTAACCTAGATTAGACAAGACTATTAAAAATTAGGTGATCAACATCCAACTCACACTATAGAAACTAGAGCAGGCAAGAAAAGATCTAAAATATTCTCCAAAAAGAAGAAAGGAAATTGCCATCCAGATAAAGCAATTCCCATATGAAGAAGTTGAAACTAAAGGACTATTTGACCCAATCAATCTCAATGACAAAGCATCTATTGAACTACTTGAAAAGGAAAAACTCCTCAATGAAGAGATAAGGGCACTAAAAAGAGAACATGAAATCCAATTAGTGAAACTATGTGAAGTGACTGGAAAAAGAAAGAAAATTGAAGAAGATAGAACTATGGAAAAAGTTGACAAGAGGGTAATGGCTACCAAACTAAAAGAAAGAATATCATATGTGCAAAAGTTTAAAAATACACAAGTAGATCTGATAAATCAACTAATGACTACAAATTAGATACTAAATCACAAAGATGTGGATATTACCAACCTAAAATATCACAATGAGATACTAAAGAATGAACTGAAGAATGAGAAGGAATCTATGGAGCAATACAAAAAGCCAAAGCAAGCAATGAAGTAAATTGAAGAACTTATGAAATCATCAAGTTGTTCTAATGAGTCAGGACATTCATGCACTCAGAAAGTAGAATCATCCAAGAATGGAGATATAAGAAATACTAAGCCAAAAGACAAGCCAACTTGCTATCACTGTGGAAAAATTGGTCATAGTACAAATATCTGTCAAAGCAAACATGGTATGCAAAATTGTAAACCTAAAATTGGTAACAATTTTTACTATAAGAAACATGGACATCAAATACATGAGTGTAGATCAAATTTGAGAAATGCATCTACTGCACCTAGATTTTAAGGATACTACTACAACTACTAGAAATATGGGCATAGAGCATTTGAATAAAGATTAGAGATAAAACCTTACTAGCCAAATTAGAGAAAGAAGAATTATGCACCTAATAGTGCATGTTCTCACAAGCTTGGACATCTAAGAAAGAATTGCAGGACTCAAGTACATTCTGAAAATTAGACAAAGGACAAAGGAAAAGGCAAAGTTGATATTGAGCAAGTGAGGAATGAAATGAACCAGAAATGGAAAATGAAATTAGAAGATGGAAATAGTGGAACTAATAGAGATGAAGTCACTCAATCATATGGAGAAGGTGATCATGTAATCTTTAACAAAGAAAAAGAGGTATGTACAAAACTGTATTCCTAAATGATATATCATACAACAATTCCTTGCATAATTGCATGCCAAAAGTTCATACCTACATATACAATATGTAAGAGAACAAAGTTTGTGAAAGGTTGTTGAGTATCAATATAATGTTTGTGTTGACTGAGGATTGCAACATAGACTGAGAATTCTAATAGAGACTGAAGACTATGGAAGAGATTGAGCTATTGTGCTAGTTGGATTCCACTCAACAATGTATGCAACATTAATGGAAAACCTAATCGATCAAAAGATTAGGTATATAACATATTTAAAAAACATTATTACTTAACTTGCATCTAGATTTTCGAAGAGCTCAAAGTGATTAAGTGGTAAAGAGAGTTCAAGCAACTACCAGAGATTTCAAGAGGGAAATTGATTAAAAGGCTAAATGAGAGTGTGATCGAGTGATGAGTATCTAGAGAAGGAAATTCATCTAACCCTAGTTATGATCATGGAAACTTCATTGACCACTAGAATGAGCCAAAATTTTAGTAAAGTTTAATTGGTGAAGAGTGACACCTTTCCTCCACCTAAATTTCATGTTGTTCCAAAAATTGCTATTAAAGGAGACTCAATGGGTGTGTTATCCTCAATACCACCTAAAGTCATCATGATTCACAATGTAAAAAGTTGTTACATGTGCAAGATTGGAGAAGTGTGGAGACTATGAGATTAGAGAAGATTATGAGAAGCTATGTAATGAAGGAACCTTGAAGGATGAGTTTAAAATTGTTGAGAGGGAAGGGTTAACTCGAGCCCTAGAATTTCTAAGAAATTTTAGAATCGAGTGGATCAAATTTTTTCTAAGAAAAATTCATGATATGAAGTAATATCTACATAATGGACCAGTAGAAATCACGAAGATCGTGATGCATAGGGTTATTGGCTATCCAACCCTACATAGGAAAAAGGCCATGCAATGCTTGAGCTGAGGAGAAGTTGAGGCTAATATAGGAGCCAAGTGGAATGAACATGGTTTGTTCACTACAAGAATTTTTTATCCACTTATAAAAAATTTAGTGAGAGTCATTCCTCACAAATTATATCAATCTAGCAAATTGAAAAGTGTACTGAGTATGGTTATGGGCCAAGTGTGGAAGATTGTGATGAAAGATCATGAGTGTGATCTTAGCAAGCTACAAATGTTACAATTGGAAAAAAAACTATTATCAATGAGGCAAATAATTCAATGTGTAAGTTTAGTTCCCTAATTATTTGCACACTCTTTTATATTTAGAAGTGTTTTCCTAGCATAGGAAATGTTGTATGGAAACAAGACAAACCTATAACAAGGAAAATCAATGAGTTTATTACTCAATTGAGAGATAATTTTGATAATACAATGAATACATATTTTAAGAATGAAAAGGAGAATGAGAATTCTAGAGAATTGGTCACAAAATACTATAGTGACATTTATTTTATTGTTGATATGGATAACACATTTGTGGAAGCAGTAAAGCCAAGGAAGGCATGATTACAAAGTTTTGGATATGAAGTAGAGAGTGATGATGTTAGTGCAGGCATTGATGCATTATTGAAAGAAGAGATAGATGTTGAGTCAGAACCATTTTGAAGATATGAAGAAGAAAAGGAAAGGATAATAGTGAACATAAAGATAGCTTCCAAGGAAAAGAAAAGAAAGAAGATGATTGAAGACCTAGAAACTAAATTAGGCACCCTAGGAAAGGGAAAATAACCATTGTAATTAACTCAAGTTCTTAGGGAAGACAAAGAATAAGATAGTGGTAATGAGGAAGAAGCAAACAAGGGAAAATCCCTAGTTATTTTCATGTCGCTAAGCAAGAAGGCTCAAAGTTCAAAGAAGAAGGAAACAACACCTCCACCATCAACTAAGGCAAGGACTAGGGCAACTGCTATTGTTGAGTAATCTATTAAGTTGAAAGTAGTAGAGACTATTGAGTCAAGTGAACCTCAAACTAGGAGAAGGAGATTGGTCAAAGGACCACCTATTAGAAAAATCAAGACTATTAAAGAGGTATATAAAAGCATAAGAAGATCTATAGATTTTTCTAGTTTGAAACATGTTAGATATGATACACTAGATAATGATGATAAAATGAAGTTGAGGAAACTATGGTAGAAATTATTGTAAATCAAAAGCTAGCTCCTAGTGCAATAGAGAAGAAGATAAAAAAGTATCTATATGTTAGATTAGAGAGGAAAGCACACTGAAGTAATAGAAAGTCAGATAAGAATTGACACACTAGTCAGAGTTATGCCTAATCTATCTCAAGAACAAAATGGAAAATTTTTGAAACAACATAGGAGCATGTTTGTTCCTAAATACATAATGTTCTTAATATTAAAAAATAAAGAGGAAGTTGTATGGCAACAGAGTGGATTGTTGTGGAAAATAATTTTTGGGATTACAATAAAGAAGGTAAAACCTATGAATATTGATGATGAACACAGTAGTGGAGAAAGCTCATGTGTGCCAAGTCCATAAGGCAGCATGTATCCTATACATGCTAACACCCTTAACACTCCAAAAGTTGAGTAGACAAGGCTTACAAATGAAGGAGAAGATTGTAAAGATAAAGAACCTGATAAGAATTATAATACTATTTTAGCACCTCAAATTGAGGAAAATAAAGAATTAAATAAGGCTAAACCAAGTGCTATTTTTTTGTTTAGAGTACAGATGCACAAGAAAGATCGAGTGGCGATAACACCTCACCTACTCCTAAGGTAATTTCGAGAAATAGTACCCCTTCATTAGAAAGGAAGAGAAAAGAAATAAAGGATATTTTACCAGATAGTGAAGTTAGTCTAGATGAACATATTGAGATGTCACATTTGATCTAGAAAATCTCATCTTGCAACAAAATGTTTTGCTACAAGAAATTTTGCAAAATAACAAAGAGGTGAGAAGAGCTTAGGAGAGAGCTAAAGCAACAACAGATACTACAAGATTTATGACTTTTTTTTGTTGATGCTTTTGACATACAGAATGTAGATGAAGAGACATCTATTATTGATCAACTTGCACATTTAATTGATCAAGTGAGCGCTGAAAATTTTGAATCAAATGAAAAGTTAATGGATTGATTAGGAAGAAGAATTGAGACCAAGGTTATGGACAAATTTTTCATAACTATAGCTAAGAAGAAGGTGATATTACAGGAATGAGTATAGGTAATGATGGATATTATACAAAGTACAATAGGTGTACACAATTTTTTCAGATGTGCCAATACTTACAGATAATATTCAGGCATAGGTAGATATGACTTGGGCTGAGATGAAGGCATCCAGTAGTGTTATCTCAAAGTCAATGGGATCTAATATAGATCACAACAATAATCTACTGAAGGCTCAAGGTACTATGGTTGAGAATCAAGCATGTGATAGCACCATGAAATTTAAATTGATATCAATTTAGGAAATGTTAATACCTTATTTGGAGGTCATGCAGAAAGAACTATAAATAGCCCAGGATCTTATCATAGAAGATCACAACTTATCAATGGCTAAGATTTTGATTGATTTAGCTACAAGACTACAACTATAGAATCAAATTTTGAAAGCAGTAAGAACCACATGGAATCATGTATTGGCCATGATTACCAGATTTCACAAGGAATTCATTGAAACATATGGATTACTTCAACTCTTTCAACCCTAGCAAAAGTTACATCAAGTGTTCAAAAATAAGGGGGAAATGTATACAAGGGAGAAATGTATATAGGAGTATCATGTATAGGTAATGAATAAAGTTTGTCATAGATTTTTGTATTTATTTTTCACAAGTCATAAGACTTAGGGGGAGAGCTCATTTTGGGAAAGCTAAACTTTTGTATTGATATACAAAGTGTAAATATGACAAGGTGTTTTTTCCACTAATGTCAAAGGGGGAGATTGTTTGTATCTCTAACCTCTATTGTCTATTAGTGTCAATCACTTAATCATTTACAAGGCAGAGTCAAAGGGTCATTACTACAACTAAGCTACTCTATATAGGCTAACTCATGTACATAAGATAGTGTGTATCCAGTAATTATATAGAAGTTGAGTAAAGTATGGTCACGGAGCTATTTTCTATATGGACTGAACTCATTCAATGACCAAGCAAGTCATCAACAACCGAGTGAAATTCTAAGTATACAAGTACTGAGTAATATAGTATTTTTTGAGCATAGTATATGTTGAGCATTAGGAAATTAATAAAGGTCAAGAAATAGCAATGTTGAGCACCAATAATAGTACAGATCAAGCAATACAAAGTCTACATAAATGTTAGGAATGGAATAGTCTTAGGAAAAATTATTATTAGGCTAACTTGGAAGGTTTATTTATGTTTTGATGAGGTTGTTATAGAATATTTAATACTTATTGAGGTTGTTACAGAAAATTTTCAGGGCATGGATTACATATCCCCATGTGTATGATGAATGATCAGGATGAAGAGGCAAAAGAATGAAACATCTAGAAGACTCTTCATGGAATCTTTATATAGTGACGATCTTAACCTAGATCATGAGTGTGTGAGAGTTGATAAAGTGATTGTATGTATGCATGTGAAGATCAGAGAGAAGAAGATCATAAGTCATTCAAGGGTTTTTTTACAATCTAAGAGAGCAAGTAACTTATAAGTACTGAAAGTGGAAGGGAAAGACAAGAGTATCAAATCAAAGGAGATGATCAATCAGAAAGGAGAATACTCAAAATCAACTTATAGAGAAAATTGAGAGTCAAGTTTTGGGTCATTTTTAACAAACTTGAATCATGATAAAAATTTTAACAAAGTGGTCTTAACAAATCTTTGTAAATCTCCTAACAGAGTCCTTACTTATTTGTAAGTGTCAATTCCTCTAACAAGGTGAAACCTAATAGTTTCTTAGGTTTTTAGCAAGATAGATTCCTCACAGAGTAGATCACATATTTTGGTCAAACATTATAACCTTAACTCATTAACTTTATTATTGCACTGGTGAAGATTTGTGGGTGTCATCCTCTCCCTAGTTTTACCTTAACCTTGGAGGATTTATGGGTAACAAATATTATGTTATGTGTTATTACTTTCATGTATGTGATTGAATTGATTTACATGTTACAGTAAGTTTATATTTATTGTATTACATGCATAAGTTATTATTTTTTGTGGATGAATCTTTGAAAAAGTATAAAGTGTTATAGATCTGATTCACCACCCCTCCCCCTCAATATCTAGTTTACTCCTCCATCAATCAACAAAAATAAGAATGGAGGTTAGTGATCTTAATCAAACTAAGAATATTTATTACATATATTGTAATAGAGAAGGTTATATTTGAATGAATGCCCCAAGGATAAAGTGGGGAAGATAATAGGTGTAGTAAAATTAGTAAGACCTAACTCTCTACATTGTGTAATTTTCCAAGAATGGGGCATTCACCATATAGAAGATCATATAAATAAAAACCTATAGTATAGAATGGATTAAACCATGAGAATTGATAAATTATATATTTTCATAATCATAATCATAACTATTGTGTTGACAAGAAGAGTAGTTTTAGATGCTAGATACTAGCCAGAAGGATAGCCAAAATTCTTGTACTATGTTGAACAATAAATTATGAGGATATTAAGATAATAAGTAGAGGAAGAGGACATAAAATTTGAATAATAAATCATGAAAACTTATTTGAAAATGAAAAAATGAGACATTGTGGCATAGATAGTGTTATGGGTTTAGGAGATCACTTAGATATATAAGGTGGATTGTCTTCATATAAAAAGAGTATTATAAAATTTTATCATAACCTAATGATAAATTATATATTTTCATATATTATGTTGTAATATATCTTGTATTCAAAAGATCTCTTGTGGTGTATGTCATCTATCTCTACATTCTAGTGTTTATAAATTATCATTTGTGTTTATCTTACCAAGTGTTACTAGAGCTATATTTGGAAAAATTTAAGGATGAAATCCTAATCTCTAATGATTCACCTATATGTTATGATAGCTAAGATTTCTTTGTAATACTTTTTATTGCAATTTATCTATAGTATAAATTAAATATGTTGATCATCGCTATTGAATGAGTTATTCTAATGTCATGTTTTCATAATTTTCTTTTTGGATAATAAATCATAGAAAAGTGTAGTTTTTTTTTTACATTTATATAAATCATATGAAATATATTTGGGCTCCATTAATCTTAGATTGGTTTTGACATATGAGTGTCTATACACTTGAGTCATTTACAAGTTAGAACTTAGTTCATGTCAAACAAGTAATGCATACCAAGCATAACATGTCAAATAGTGCATGCTAAGTGAGATGGTATGTTATGAGTAAACGGTTAGTGCCAAGTCACTCAAGTGTCAAGTAGACAAATGATGCCAAGTGATTCAAATGTTGAGTAACCAATGGATGTTGAGTCATTCATATGCCAAGTTACAACATTGAAGTTGTAGTTGATACCGAGCATTAGAGACTTCAAGTGCTGAGTAATATAGTTTTGACATAGTTGTTTGTAATGGCACAAACTACTATGTAAACTATTTTGAAGCTGACTTGAGGATTATTTTGTGATCCTAGATGATAAGAACAAATCTTAATTGAGAATCTCTATTCAGAACATATACCCAGTTAAGTGGTAATTTGGGTGAATCATTATCGTTGATTCATACCTAACTCTAAGTTACCTAGGTCTTCTTAAGGAGAACAAACCCTAAAAAATTTAAGGAATGTGGAAGGAGTGAAGAGAGAAGCATTCATGGTGGCTAAGGAGTTGTGAATTGAGATACATTGCAGAATTAATTAGAAGAGAATAGAGAAAAGAGGTTAGAAGATGGAAGAGATACATTTGATCAAAGGAGGATCAAGAATATATGCAAAGAGGTGATCTGTTATCTAGCAGCAGAGTGCTAACCATGGGATCATTGCTAAGACATTCTAACAGGTGAATTAGTTAAATCTCTTGACATACTCGTCTTAACAGGCTGTTGTAAATCCTTTAATAAAGTGATTACTTCATTGTAAGTTAAAGTCCTTTTATCAGGTGCACTTCTAATTGGGTGTTGAAATATTTTAACAAGGTAAGATCTAAAAATCTTTTAAGCCTTTAATAGGGTAGACCTTTCATAGGGTAGATCATGTTTCATGATCAAACATTGTAACCTTCATTGGATACACTTTATTACTACAATAGTGGAGATTTGTGGACGTCATCCCTATCCCAATTTTACCTTCTCATTGGAGGGTTTCTAGGTAACCAAATATATTATGTCATACATGTGTTGGATGTTTATTTTCTTTCATACTATGGATGAATATGTTTAGCTAGATATTCTAGTTTACATGCACAATTATGAGATGGATGTGTGGTGAATGAATTTATGGTTGAAGTTTTGAAGGAATAATTCACCTCCCCCCAAACCACCCTCCCGTGCCCCACCCCCCCCCCCCCCCCCCCCCCCCCCACCCGCTTCAAAGTTTAATTTTCTCATATTGTATTTCCAACAATTGGTATCAGAGCATAGTTCTCTGGAAAGGAAAGCTTTGCAGATTTGAGGAAAGATCTTGGAGATGGAAGCCTACAAGTTGGGAAAGACTATTGAGAACCAAAAGATTGAAATCCAACTTGCCTTACATCAGCTGAATGAAGTAAGAGATGACCTAAATTGATCATTGAAGATAAGGAAAGAGATAGCTATTAAAGAGAATGATACACATTACCAAGAGATTGACATTACCAAATTATTTGCAGATGCAAACATATGTGAATTTGATGCAATAGTTACAAATCTGATGGAAAAGAATGGGACCCTACTTGAAGAGGTTAGAAATCTTACAGTAGTAAATTTGAACTCAATTTTTGACAAATTTTGGTTAAAATTTTAACCAACTTGCACATTGGTCAAAATTTAGACCAATACATTTGTCAAAAAAAATTAATTTTTGCTAGCTTTGATTTGTCATTGTTGGTCTAAATTTCCACCAATGTTTGTTTGAAATCGTTTTAAAATTGGTGGAAATTTTGACCAATTCTTGGTAGAAAACTATCAAGAATTGGTCAAATTTTCCACCCATGTTTGGTAAAAATCATTTTATAATTGGTGGAAATTTTGATCAAGTCTTGGTAGAAAACTATCAAGAATTGGTTGAAATTTCCACCAATGTTTGGTCAAAAAAAAAATTATAATTGGCAAAAATTTTGACCAATTCTTGGTAGAAAACTATCAAGAACTGGTCAAAATTGTAGAAGTTGATGAAAGCCAACTTCATAGCTCACTAAGATTTTCTGCATGCAAATAACCTATTGAAGGGAAACCTAAGAAGGAAGAGGTGGAGCTTGGAAAAACTAAATGGACTGAGAGAGAAGATATTGCAAACAAAGAAAAATGTATTTCTATACAATATGCCTTGAAAATGAGTTGAGAAATACAATGAGAGGGCCCGAATATAAATGCCTCAAGGAAGCTTGTAGAATAAGCTAGAAAGTGCCAGAAGATAAGTGTGACAACTAACCATACATCCACAAAAGGTGGGATATCCTTGATCAAGGTAAGAGGATAAGTATGACAAGATAGGAACAAACTCCTATGTTGTCAACAACTCATCAACAACTCCTAGATGAAAACTAAAGTATAAATGCATTTAACCAAAGTAAACTTAAGTAAAAGAATAAATAATTATTTACTCTAACACCCACCCTTAAGTGAAACTTAGGGGAATTCCTTAAGCTTACAAAAACTAAGATGAAATGCAGAATGGGTCCTAGCAACAAGGCCATGTTAGGTACTCATGTACAACACAAAGAAATGCAACCTCTGAAAATGGGGAAAGAGGGAAAATCTCATGGGAAAAGCCCTCCCCCAAAAAGATGTAAGTACAAACATGCTAAAAAAATGAAGGAAGGAAGAAAGGAAGGTCCCAACAAGACCCCCAAGGAAACTTCCATTGGAAATGTTTCAAGAGACTTTCTCAAAACCATAAGTACAACTAGTCCCTCCATGAGAGATAGAAAAGACACCAAAGCCCCCCAGAATAATGGAGCCCCTGGAGAAAGAATCGAACCAATGAAACTCCAATGTGGAGTAAAAAAGGGAAAAAAACAAGGGAACCCCTGAATGAGAGGGAAAACTAGAAGGCCTAGCTGATGCTCAAAGGCGAAAATATGAGGATCCTAAAAGGGAATCCCCAATGTAGGTGTGATGATATTGTCATGAATGTCCACTATAGAATCTGCAACAAGTGCACTTGGGGCCTCGATGGAATGGAGCTGGAGGATCAGGAAAAGTAGAAGAAGAATCCTACTGAAGAGAAAAGACCTCAACTAGATGTGGTGTGGTAGTAAAAATTGGGATCTCAGGAACAATACAAAGGTTCAAGTGTCCTACCTACACCACATGATGCTCCTGCAAAAGAGAATTAGTGTGCTCTAACAACAGAGATGGTGGACCAAAGTGTGAGATGGTGTAGAGACAAGTGGAAGGATCAACTGCCCCTATAGCAATAAGACCTCTTGTTGCACAATCCTGAATGAAGACTAAATCAATAGTGAACTC
Organism: Cupressus sempervirens; assembly: GCA_028749045.1. Taxonomy (NCBI): domain Eukaryota; kingdom Viridiplantae; phylum Streptophyta; class Pinopsida; order Cupressales; family Cupressaceae; genus Cupressus; species Cupressus sempervirens. The sequence goes on from CM053789.1 coordinate 326,664,640, forward strand.
AATTGTCTTCCTTGATCCACTACATGTAATCTGAGAAATCAAGAGAAGGTTTGTAGACAGAGATGAAACATACAATACATCATTGAATATACCATCCTTGATGCGAACTGAACCTTTCTTACAGACTAGTAGGGTAGTGTTATTCCCCATGAGAATATGAGGAATGGGAGAAGCCTCAATAATGGAGAAGATGCCTTGAGAAGATGTCATATGGTGAGAAGCACCTAAATCTAGTATCTAAGGGACCTGTGAAGGGGATGCAATGGAATCCCATAATGCATGACACTTTCCAAGATCTTCTATAGATGTCGAAGAGGTGGAAGAGGCCTGAAAAGAAGACCCTTATGAGGTAGAAGAGGATGGAGAGGAAATAGTGCCCTTCTAAAGGAGAGCTTACAAAATGGCAATCTATTTCTCATAGCCATCAAATCTCTTCTTAAAATAATGTGACTCATCATGAGATCCTTTCTAACAATAGGAATAGGTAGGAGTCTCAGTCTTCTTTTTCTCTTTCTTCTTAGAAGAAGAGGATGTATTAGTAGTGTGCTAAGAGGAGGAATCAAATATCTATTTTGGCTTCTGTTCCTGTGTATCCTTGGCAAGCAATACTTGTGACTATGAACCTATAAGTGAACCCATCTGAGTGATCTTGGACTATTCCCATGTCAACCAATCACAAAATGTCTCAAAAGAAGGCATCTGATGTCTAGTCCCAAGGCATCCATAGTGGAGTAGAAAGTGGAAGAAAAAATCTGATATTGTCCTTGCAACTTTGGGAGTATCAAAAAGATTCACTCATCAGTTGTTTTGTTTTTCCCACATCCCTACAAAACTACATGCAGAGATTTGAACTTCACCAAGAAGTCTTCAATGGTGGGGAAGTCGGTAGGTGTCAAAGAAGTCAATTTTGCATCAATTTGTAGTGCCTAGAACTCATTCACTATGCCAAACAATTTGTGAAACTTGGTCCAAATATCCCGAGGAATGGTCAAACCATCCAAGTGAAATAGGAGACTATCTGAGATGTTCAGTGGAATCAATCCCATGGCTTCATCCATTTTTTTTCTATGCTAAAGAACCTCAAAAGGGCACTGCAAAATAGGTTGGTTCTCATCCAAACATGACCATAGACCTCGTGACATGAGAAGCTTAGTCATTTTTGCTTTCCAGGTGTGATAGTTGTGTGGCGTTAGCTGGGTCACAGAAGGATCTGACATTGAGAGAAGAAGATGGAAGAAGAAGGGTCTATTCTAAAGTAAATTATAGAAAAGAAAATGCTCCCCCCCACAATGTATAAAGATATCCCTCAAATACCAAAGAAACAACTATAGAAAGCATAAAAACTAAGAAAAAAACTTGGATTCTAGATGTAAAGAGGGAGGAAACCGAAGCCTCTACTTCAACACCAAAAATAGGAGCTCAATATTACTCCAAACTAATTCCAAATCTGGAAAGTAGACAATAAATCATGTACTTTTAGAAAAATAGCATTGAAATATGTCTCCATATGAGCTCGAATGAAGCCTTTGAAGGTGCATAAAATAGGACTTTTGAATTCCAAAAAAATTGAGGAATAGAGATGTCAAACTTCCTACACCAATGTGTAGATCATGAAATTCTACCCCAAAACAAAAAAAAAAATTGCTCAAAAAAATGAGTACATATGAGGGAGATATCGTTGTTTTGAAATCACCTCTGTACTTATTTTTCTAAATCACCGTCATCACACCTCCAAAAAATAAAGAAAAAAGCCCAAAAAATGTCAAGTCTATTATGTCAAACCTTCTTTCTCCTTTTTCTTAAAAAACTAAAAAAATGCTCTTCCTCTTGATTGAAGAAAAAATCACAAACAAACTAGGGTTTGTGTCTCCAAATCTCGGCTTCAAAAATCCTTCGAACCAAGAAGTAGTAGGGAGTCTCTAATACCATGTAGAATTTGATGAAATCCAACTTCATAGCTTGCCAAGATCACCCGTATGCAAATAATATGTCGAAGGGAAACCAAAGAAGGAAGAGGTGAAGCTTGGAAAAACTAAATGGACTAAGAGAGAAGATATTGCAAACAAAGAAAAATGTATTGCTATACAATATGCCTTGAAAATGAGTTGAGAAATACAATGAGAGAGCCCAAATGTAAAGGCCTAAAGGAAACTTGTAGAACAAGTTGGAAAGTGCTAGAAGATAAGTGTGACAACTAAGCATACGTCCACAAAAGGTGGGATATCCTTGATCAAGGTTTGAGGATAAGTATGACTAGATAGGAACAAACTCCCATGTTGTCAACAACTCATCAACAACTTCCAGATGAAAACTAAAGTCTAAATGCATTTAACCTAAGTAAACTTAAGTAAAATAATAAATAATTATTTACTCTAACAAAAAATTTCACCAATGTTTGGTTAAAATTTTTTTTATGTTGTATCAAGCAATTGTTTCTTATCCAAGCCATTTAACTTGAAACCTTTTAAATCTCTACAAAGATAAGGTTGGAGCAAGAGAATTTTTCTTCTCGAGAAGAAAAATTCTCTTGCTCCAACCTTATCTTTGCAGAGATTTAAAAAGTTGCAAATCAAATGGCTTGGATAATAAATAATTGCTTGATACAGCATGGAACAAAGAAGAACATAAACATATAGCATGGATATGTATTCTTTGATATGAAAGCATCCAAGAATGTAAGCAAAAGTAGAACTATTGAAGTGTAACATGCCTCATTATGCACTCTTGATATTGCCAAAGCTGACAAAAAAAATTTCAACCATGAATAATGATAGATATATTATATAATCAAAGTAATGACTAAAAACAAGCAAATGATTAAGCTAGAGCATTGTTACTTTGAAAGAAAGAGTTTATCCATTGATAGAACTAATACTTAGTGTTATCAGATTTTAACAATTCTGTATTTATTTTTTTGGACCAACTTTTTAGATCACTACATGATGCAGAAGTCAAGAAGAAGAAAAGTAACCCTTATAACTAACATTTAGAATCAACATATGGCATTGAACACTTCTAAGATGGGATGAATGATTGACCTTTATAAATTCATACTAAATGCTTGAATGGCATACTCCATAAATGCCACTCCAACGAACATGTAGATCTAGCATAGATGCCAAATATTTGGTTTTCAGGAACTCCACTTTGTACATTAACAGAGAGAGCATGAATCTAGTTTCACTTGCTTCAGACTAAATCATTCTTCTACAAAGATAGATTTACTTCTATGTCAACTAGATAGTCCTCTAAACATATATATATATATATATATATATATATATATATATATATATATATATATATATATAGATATATATATAAATCTTGGCAAGTATGCTATTCTAGACAAATTGTGCTCATCATGCAACAATAAGAGGACCTTTTACATTAAAAAATTGAGCTTAATATGAAATAAAATGGCACAAAATGCCCTTTATACAACAACAATACCCCATATGAGTTGCAGTTATGTGGCTTCATGACTAGAAATCTAATTGTTGTTTGGAATAAATTTTGAATCTTATTCTTTTGAGTAATCATATATACCTTTGAAGGCCAAGCTTTTGACATGTGCTTTCTGAAGAAGATTTTCAAGCCTCAAATAGTCTTCATTCCCAAAAAAAGAACATAATCTACAGGAAGTCATTCTCTATACATGCATTATTTGAATGATGCTTCAATCTATTCAAGAGTTTGCCCCCAAGTTTCTGGCACAAAAAATGCAACAAATATGACATTGCTGACACATATAGCTACAAATATCCAAAAGGAACCTGCATTGACAAAAACATCATTATTAGTTAATATATTAACCAATGGAACATGTAAATTGGAGCAGCTACTAATATTACAGTGTTATTTTTCTTGGTTGGACCTCTTGTGTGTTAATGAAGTTATCTGGAAAAGCCAATGTGAATATGAACAAACACTCAATTTAAGCACCAAATTTATATCCCCATGGTGAATGTGAGAGAAGAGTTTCTTCTCTTTACCACTTTTTTTAACATTATCAAATTATAAACTAGGATTTCTAGCAAAATGAGCTAGGAACTAAGTTGTCTAATAGTGATAAAAGTTAATACATTAAACCAAATGATTCATTTTAGACATTCTATTGGACTCTATGCCATAGAAGGGTATACCTGGGAAAGAAAAACCTAATTAGCTTTTGCCTATAAATTATATAGGTGCTTTTACCACCAATATGGAGAATGATGGATCCTATCTACCTACAATTGTAGAGATCTTGGTTTAGAAATCAAAATAAATATAAAATTCCACAAATTGAGCTCTTTAGCTAAAATTTCATAAATAACTTCAGTCTGGATAATCTAAGGCTAACAAATTGGTAAAAAATATGCAAAAAGGACTATGACTTGAAGCACTCCATTCAAGAAGGAAATTGATCAACAAAGTGACTACCCAAGCACTAAACTAGCTTATGAGATCTGCCACCCTCCCTGTAGTGCCTCTTACATGAGTAGGAAGAATCTACAAAGGAATAAACTGTCATTAATATTTTGCAAGTAAAAAAATCTAGTATCCATGTTGATAGAAGGGCATATATGATTGTTTTGTTTAGAAAACAAGTAGAAAAGAACTAAACAATGAGTTTTTTTTAGTCAATAGATTGTCTTTCAAAGAAATAAACACAAATTAACTCTAAATGCCCAGATAGGAAGATTGAATCAGCACTAACAGTTGGATAGGTTATCATTGGATTGATAAGCTTCCTCTAAATTTTATCGAGTACAGCTCCCCATACATGGTTTACAATGAATTAAATATGGATGCTTTTAACTAGAAAGAACATAAGGTTTACAAACATCTATACATCAACACATAATAGATGTGAAAACTAAGTAACTAAAAAGAAAGAACAGCAAAGGACACAAAGTTCATTTGCTCAGATGTTGCATTACAAAGTAAACGAACACAAAGAAAGTATCTTCGATCCTCTTGAGGAAATGGGGAATAAAATTTTTTAAAGATCTCTTCAAAAGATAACATAATAAAAAAAAATAGTGACATTGAAATGTATTTTAGAGAAAATTGAAAACAACACAAAGGTCATGATCAATGGAAGGAAACTACCCCAAAATCAAAGTTTTGACATGTAGTTATCCTTCAATCTCCCTTCTCTAAAATGCAAAAGACAATAGAGATCCTCTTACACATTTACAGCCAAAGTCACTATCTAAAAGAAAACTGAAACTCTTTCCTTGGATTACATAAAAACAAGTCAAAATTTACTCCTATCTCTAACACACAGTTCAGAAATAAATTTTGCCCTCTCTTTTTCACAAGAAATGTAACAAATCTGGAAAACTTCCCTTCCCTGCCATAGCACACAGTCTGTAGTCACCAAAAGAAAATGTGGAACCCTTTTGGAATAAGAAAATCTTTAATAAATAGATCCCCTCTATTTTAGTTTCCTAGCAGTTTAAATAACTAATTCTTGGGAATTCAATATTTACCTTTCTGAAAAGATTTATAAAAGTTACTCAAACTTTTCATAAACATCCACATGATGTTTATAATTTTGGAAGTGAACATTAATATTAAATTCATATCCTTAGTTTCGTGAGAAATGTTGAAGCCTTTTCTCATTATGATGAGGAAACTGAGCACAAGGATTATAAGAAGGTCATCTCTATTCATCCAACCAATGGGCTCTATGACATTATGTCATGCATTTTACCTCTAACTATTATCTCTTATAGTTGAGATTCTTCAATGTTTTATTTTGTCAATCTTCCCAAATTTGCAATCTTCCTGCATACTTTTCTTTTGTCAATCTTGTCAAACATCTTGTCAAATATTGTCCCTATAGAGTCTTAGGTTATTTCCTTATGCATATCAGGTTTGGTCATTACAACCTGCATGTAGGAATACTCATTGTGATTTAGAACATGCTAGACAATAATATGTCTAAGATATAATCAATGATACCTAATAAACTAGAGAAGCAAGAAAAGCTTGGACTGCACCATGGGGCCTTGTTATCTCCATTCATAGATTTACTCATGAGGATGTTTCAGGTTAACAATGCATACAAAAATATTGAATGTGCTCTTTGATGATGCAAGTTGATATTATTTCAATGAATTTGTCTTCCATCTTTGTGTCACATGGTGTCCACAGTCTATAGTCGCTTATTGAAACCTCAGATCAATGGCTTCATATGATGTGCCTGTGTGTGGCCACCAAGCAAGGCTCAAACACATAAAATGTGTGACCCATTCAAGCTTATGTTCCCATCTTTGGAGAATTAGCTAGGCTCATACATTCCTTCAAAGAGTTCACATGTATCCATTGTGCATATATCCAAAACCATCGGCCATTGTATAAGGGAAACCCAATATAATGAGTTGAAATGGAAATGTTTAGGCTCGGACATAGCTTCTCATTTTCCTTATTATTACACATGAATTCTCCTTCAATAAATTTTCACCCAATATCCATTTGAGTGTGGCCTCAGACATGGATATTAGCCACCTTCTAATTGAATACCATGAGCTTTTAGTCAAAGGTTCATATATATTGTCCATGTCTTCAACAAGTGAGGATTAGTGAGACTTGATCCCTGTCCTTCTATCTCTCATGACTACTAGTGAATTTGATGCCACTAATACTGAATTCATTACACTTATATGGTCTTGTGTGGCCTTCTCAAGATTTTTTTACCTATTAACACATGGAACTCGACCCTTGTCCATTCATTATTATATATGTAAGACTTGCACCATGATTAAGCTTGGTGTATTTATACAAATGATTGCGTGATCAAGTGTTGAACATCTGTCAGATGGATCATGTGCCTTTGCATTATATCTGTATTTGTGTCTCAATAGTATTAACTACAACCATCTTAACAGCATCTACTAAACCCTCATGAACCATTTTGAGATAAGTGGAGTTTATGAGGAGGTGACTTCAACTTGTAGAGTCATGCACTAGAACCATCCCCATTATCAAATGAGCATCTTTGTTATGCAATGAAGTATTTGTCCTTAAGATTTCATCCCATATCATATTTCACAAACCTATTCAATCTAAATTACCTCATTCCTAGTGGCCTTAATGCTGAAAACTTGCTTCAAAATCATTGTGATCATTATGAGGGCCTCACCATCATTGATATTATAAGGGCGAGGGGTACTATAAAAGGAAACTCTTTTGCACCTAAAGGAGCTTAATGCACTAAAAAATGAACTAACTCTCCTTTGTCATGCTAAGTATGGTAGATCTTGACCAAATATCTTGATGCACCCACATCTCAGTTACAATAGACCAAGCTTCAAAGATGAACAAATCCTTCAATCCCTTCTAGTTTAATTGAATCCCAATTTAAATTGGGCATATGAGTCTTCTCTAAGCTACTTTGAGACACTAAATGTCTGAAACACACTTTAGAACTTTTGAAGGATCACATTATAAGCTTTGAATCTCTGAATCTACAAATTAGATCAATAGTTATTGAGTCTTCAAATCATCAAATTTGAACTCAAACTAGAACTTGCACTTCGACTTTGACAACCAATGAACCTACAAGATGAATTGCTTTGAACCACCTTGAATTGCTTTGAACCTTAGTTTGAAGTAGTTTGACACTCTATAATAAAATTTAAATACTGGGTCCATATTGGGTACCAACAATTTTATAATTGATTATTCTTTTTAAAGGTCAGTCGTTAACACTATAAAAATATTCCATTTCATGAATAATATAGATTTACTCTTAAACCAATCACCATGAATTGAAAATAATAAAAGAGAGCTTGTGAGCTTTAAAATACATATTTCACCTTTATAACCATTTTATTTATTAACATAATGAGCTTCATGTTCTACTAAAATATGTGATGACCTAGAATCTATCATAAAAAACAATCCAAGCATATCTTTGTACAAGTTAACGACACCAACCTCTCCTAGGACTATCCATGGGACTTGCCCAATTCCAAGAGAGTATGAAATGATATACACCTACAACAACAAAAAAACATTTTAGTAAAGATAGACAGATTCTGAATCCTTCTCTCAAAATGTGAGGGCAAAAATTTATATGATTGAACCAAGCCAAAACGAGACTATTATGTTACCTTTTATGTAAACAGGCATAGATGTTTTACTTTTAATACCTAATGTAAATTCACATGGGTTTTCAAAATGACATATTGCTAATGAAGAAAGAGACAATCTAAGAATCATTTGCAATGTAATGCACCAATCAAAAAGATTTTTAGTTTACAGTTATTTATCATGCTGTATTGGAGATATGAACCTAAGTACTTGAACAATATGGTTTTTATGTAGATAAGTCCTCCATTTGAACAATCTTTATAGGGTACAATTTATTTCTAAAATAGATGCGAGAAAAGATGCAGCTCAAATTTATGATATCATAAGAGAGAGAAATTGGAGTTCTACAAACATGCACCAACCCTACTTGCTAGAACAAGATAAAGCAGGGTATGATAAATGTGGAAATAAAAGATGTCATGCCTTTTGAATTCGATGGTTCAAAATTTCAAATCTGAGCAAAGCATGTGCCTCAGCCCTCAACATATAGATAATATTAATGTGTTTGATGTAGATAAGAGAAATCATTAGGATATATGGTTTGTTAAAGACTAAATATATAACAACAAAAATGGTGAAATCACAAAGATAAGATAAATGAAGTCATTGCAAAATTATTTATCTCAGCTTGCTCTAATGACTAGTTGAAAATTAATATAGAATATAAAAATATATATTCAAAAGATGAGAACAGGCTTTCATGTAAGGGGATAAGGAGTTTCAAATTTGTATGAGACGTAGGTCAATACATGCACAAAAAATGTAGAAATTTAAACTATCAGATTTCCACAATCCATTTGAATTTGATATATAATTTCTCAATTAGATTGTGTAGTATTTTTTGCATGATATTTTGGATCACACTACATGATCCATATTTGAAAACCAAACATGATTGAAAACCAAAAATCATATTTGCAGAACCCCTCTAATTAGTTCAAAATATTTTATCATGTGAATCTGGTTATACTTTCCAAAATTCGTAGAGATTTTTATTTTACTATAGTTGGTGAGTTGTATATACATAATTGTAAAGACTGATTTTGTCAAAAATGAATTAAAAACCACTTTAAGTTTCTTCCATAAACCAATAAATTTGTTGGGTTAAGAATATTATGTCATAACACGAGACTAACAAGAACAATAATATGTTATGAAATCATCACATAGATCTGCAAGATCTAAACCTAACTCATGCATTAAGACATCTTACCAATAAACCAAAGACAGCAAGAAGCCCAACATACATATTCATGTCACAAGAAATGTCATCACTAGCAATGTCCTAAAAAGTTCACCACTAGCTAAATTATTGTTACATACAACTTGCAACCAATACTAAGAAAGCACATCATTACATGAGATGCAATAACCATAAAACACTAGAGTACCATGTAAAGTAGGAAGCTTAGAAATTTTACAAAAAAATTTAATGGCTATGTTTAATTTGGTAAGTAGTATGTTTTTGTAAGTTCATGTAATGTAGAACAGTAGACAACTAAACAAGAACGGAAGTAAAATCAAGTTTGATTCATTTTCCTAGATGGAGATGAAAGAGTCCAAAAAGTTGTGGAGACTCTGGAAAAAGTTGATGATTGCAAATAAAAATAAAATAAGTCAGATATTGATGAAATTCATGTGCATTCTTCCAATTAATGATAGGAAATTAATTACAAAGTGAGACTGACATAAAACCTGCATACAGATGAAAGAAATGCATTTAGATTAATTATTTTCAAAATAACATAAACATTATTAGCGATGCCTATCTTTATCTCCTTCTTCACATTGGTCTCTCCGACTTAGGGTGCCAAACGGTTGCTTGGTCTCCCTATTTCTAGACAGACCAGGTTCGTGAGGCCTCCTAGGGGTTACACACAGAAGCAGCCCTCTGTTGGAAATTTGTTCAATGCTCCCCTCAGGATTTGTGAGAAGGGCTTAACTGCCTCCTATGTACTATAAGTTGAGTGGTTGTATCAAGCATTGACATATCAGTCTTTTCATGCAATGACAACCCCATTCTAACAAGTGGTATTAGAGCTTGGTCACAGGTTTGAATCCTCATATCCTCTAGTAATGTTGAGGGAGAGATTGTTGGAAATTTGTTCAACGCTCCCCTCAATATTCATGACAAGGACTTAACCACCTCTTGTGTACTATAAGTTGAGTAGTTGTATCGGGCATAGATAGATCAATCTTTTGGTGCAACGAAAACCCCACTCTAACACCCTCCACTTCCAACAATTTTTAGAGATGGCCTGGGGCATCCTCTCACCCCAAACTATATACTTTAGTTCTAGACTTCTTATCAATGGTGAGAAGCAATTAGCTTGTTGCTAGCTTATGCTCCCATTCTTTTGTTTGGGTCTTCTTTTTCTCTTTCCCTAAACATTGTATCATGTTCCCGCTATTGGTTGGTCTTTTGTTATAGGTTTGCAATCCCTTAAACCCTCTTGGTTGTCTCTTGTTAGACATTAATAATTATCTTATCTTATCTTAGTGCTAATGATCTTAAAATAAAGATTCCAATGTTTGCAGAGCCAACTACTGCCTACAATAACTAAGGATCATAGGCTATAGTCACAATATGCATGTAGTTGTGCAGCCTTGACAACATCTTCCTTGTGGCCAAGGCTTCACCTCACCAATAGTAAGGGTGAATGTCAAGAAGGTGGGAAAATGTCTACTCTCCAGCAGGGCAGATAAGATAAAAAGTGATGAAGACAATTCAATCACTCATAGTTTTCAACAGATTCCTTCATATGCACATGTTTGAATTTCTTAATAGGAATGTTCCTCTTCAGCATTCTCAAATCTAATCTCCTAGTTTCACTATCATTCCTAAAATAAGATGTCCTCCTACTTGGATGTGAATGGATAAATGGGATGATTAGTTGTAGAAGAACAATAAATGCTCTCTCTCTCTCTCTCTCTCTCTCTCTCTCTCTCTCTCTCTCTCTCTCTCTCTCTCTCTCTCTCTCTCTCTCTCTCTATATATATATATATATATATATATATATATATATATATATATATATTGTACATTCCAGATATAGGGTCAATGGATTTGTACATGCAACAAATTTTGTGAAGATAATTTGTGAGTTTCCCATCATATGAGTTTCTTTCGTTACTCCAGTATTATGAGTGTTATGATATTTGGTTTAGATAATAGTTCACTATAGGAAACAAGAAGGGCACACTTATTCCAAGCTATGGATAGTTTGAGGTGGACTGCAATCATATTAGCCAGATTCTGGCACATGTAGTTAAATGTGTTTATCGCAGTCAAGTTTATTATAGCTAATAGATCCACTTCATTTACCTGCAGCATCTATTGTCTAACTCCTAATTTTTTGAAGTTATAGAATATAATTTATTTTCATATGCATATCATTTATGTTCTTGTTTGCAAAATTTGAGTTCTTTCCCACTATACCTAGCTTTAAGATTTAAATCACTAAAAGTCCATTGCCATGCATACAGCCCCAAAACCATGCTAAGGAGATATCATTTGGTTGACACCTAAATGAAGTGCATCATGACCTAGTAATTCACTTCATAGTGCATAAACATATCCATTGAGTTGTGTGCAAGCCTTAGTTGCACTAGGTTTTGCAGAATTAATAGTAGTTGTCCAGATTATTTCTTCTGAAGAGCATGCTATAATAAAAGTGTATGACAACTTGTTTTTGGGTCTTGCATGGCAAGCCCACAACTAGGGTTTTTAATGCCCATGGCTAGGGCTTTTGGAGCTATTTTACATAGTTATAATCTAGGTTTGCAAACCACAAATGACCAGGGAGAAGTTATAGATATTTTTTCAAAATTTGTTAAGATTTTTTTTCTAGATCCAGGAATTTTTTGCAAAGAAAAAGAGAGAAAATTTAGTGGCATCTATTAGCTACAAATTTGAGGATGGGTTGGAAGGTGCATTAAAAATTTTTATCTTGGAAAGTCAAGGTGACTTTGATGTTGAAAGAGAATGAGCTCTGAGATGTCAAAAATGATGAGGTACAACCACCTACATAAACATTGCGGCTATTAACAAGACCTAAAACAAAAGAGCTAAAGGCCAAGAAGATGATCATGGTTGTAGTAAATGATCATGATTCTTCATTAATCTAAAAGGAACACATTCAAGGATATGTTTTATGTTCTAGTTAATCTTTACCAAAGTGAGAACATCAATAGAAATATGATATTGCAAAACAAACACAAACACAAACCCATGGAGACAACTAAATCAAATATAGCTACCAATTACTTGATGGTCACACAACTTTCTGACCAACTTGTAGCAGGTGGGGAGATGATTCCAAAAGAAAAGCTAAATAACATGGCATTGAATGATTTCTCATCTTTATAGTAAGCATTTGTACAAGATATTTATGTCGAGAGAATCTTGCCTCTTACAAAAGACTGTGGGATGAATCTATTTAGGAGGAAATTTGTATGGAGTCATAAGGTAGAAATGTTGATACTAATTTATATCTCTTTGGGAAAATGAAGAAAACAAAGGAAAAGCATCCAAAAGGGGGAAGGAAAAAGATAATGATTCATATCCTCATATCTACGATAGGACTTGAGTAAATTAAGTGCTTCATTTGTCATAATTTTATACATTATGCAATAAAATGTCCAAACAAGGCCAAAACTTAAAGAACAAACTTTGATGTTTGTGAAAATAGAGACATTACAGATGTAATTATTTTCTAATGTCATATTAATTACTTCTGTTTGATTATTTCAAAATAATAAAACAACTTGTTTTTCAAAATCTTTATATTAAATTGATCTTTTATTGCAGTATGTCCTATTTTGACACCCTTTCACCCATTATGATATTAAAGTTGCCTTGGACTTTGCATAAAGGATTTTGAGCTAAATTAGAGGAAATGAAACATCCTCCAAGATTTTGAACTGAGGTATAATTGCCATAAAATCTCCCTTTGTTGATTTCTCTTAGTTTCCTTCAATGGACAATATGAATTGCAAATTTCAAATGCAATCAAAGCCCAAGTATGCCCTTCAACTAAAAGTTGAGTACATTGTTATGTTTACTGTCCATACTTGTTGATTAGGTTATCATCTAGTGATCATTTACCAAGTTATCAGTTGTTTTCTCTATAGCGAAAATTGGCGATCCAGTTTAACGAGTCAGCAAAAATCACCCATACTTCCTCAGATCGTTAAATTGCCAAAATCGCCCGAATCACAGTGATTCTCATTACTATGTTTTATAGTAACTTGATTCTTTTAAAAGGTTTCTTCTAATGTTGATTGGGTTATGCCCTCTTAAAGGGTTATACCAAGTTTGATGCTTATATCATCATATTGACTTGGATTTTTCCTCAGAACAAGTGGCATTTCAAAGCTTGTTCACTATATCTATAATATTAATTTGGTTATAATTGAAGCTTGTTGCCTCCATGCAGATTGTCAATACAAGTCTCTATCCTCTAACTGGCTTATCATGCCAAGATTGTTGCCTCTATTTATTTCTTAGGAGATAGAGAGTTGTTTCCTATGATTGATATGATGATTAGTAACAAACATCAAAGAGCTTGTTGATGTCCATGTCATCTTTTGCATTTTCCATGGAACTCACTAACTATGAGCTGCAACTCCGCCTATAAGGATCTATTAGAATTGCATTTGGATGCTCAATTTTTGGGAAAAAATCTATTGTTTCCATGTTTGTATGCAAGTACAAAGATTGTATTGTAGAAAGATAAGTTTTGGGGCTTTACCAATTACTATCTTTCTCTTTTATATCTTCTCACTACAATCTACCAATATAAAAAATTAGCATTCATAAAAGAGTTATAATAGAAAGAAACAAATATACAAGCAAGAAGACAGAAATGAAACAATTTTTCATGAAGGTTTTCTGGATTGTTTCTGTCCTAATAAAACTAAGAACATAAAGTAAAATAGTGTAGTCAAGGCAATCTATGCTCCACATTAGATATAAGATTGAAGTATGCTATATTGCATAACATTCAATGTTCAATTTTTTTCTTACAAGAGAAAAATGCAAAAAGAATGTCACATCTTAAGCATACAACATGTGTGGTAGATAGCTATTGATATTTGATACAATTGAATTTCAAAATACAAGAGGAGGAAGATAGAGAATAATTACTTTGAGGTAGAAGGACAATCCAACAAGAGAACTGCTAAAAGCCATTCCACTGGTTGAGACCTGCTTACATAACTCATCCCAACTTCAATCAAATATTCTCCAAAGTCCAAACAGCATATCATTTCATTATTTGACAAAATAAATAGCAGTGGAATATAATTTGTAATGTATGCAGTGACATATGACATATAAAGTATGCTCCCACGAGATCATCCCTACCATTAAAAGAATGTGTCTTCCAGCTCTTTCAACTAGCCCAGCTATCACCATAGTCATCAAAACCTATCAAAACAAGAAAACTATTTTTGAGGTGTAAAAATTGCAAACATGCAGAATAAATCTGATTATATCTAGTCAAACAAAATGCTACTTCCTTTTCAAGTGTAGATAGTCACTTTATAGATGCTCCTTGATAGCTCCACTGAAAGCATCTTGTATTATTCTATCTGGTATACAAGATTAGGGAAACACTACCTTTTAAAACACAACTGACATGAACTAGAGTCAAGCTGCTACCATAGCTTATGTAAGAGATACGTCATCCAAGCCATGAAACCATTTATAAATTCATAGCAGTTGTAGAGTTTTACTGTGTGCAATCTAGCAGGAAGATTATCATATTCATGGCAAAAAGAATGAAAAAGGCCACTTTCCATTTGAACTCTCCTTGTTCATTATATCAAAATTGAGGCTTTCCAAATAGCAGCTAGCTCTTCTTCTCAAATTTGAATTCAAGCATTTCCCTAAGAATACTGCCTCTGGGCCACAAACATTAAGGATGTTGTTTGATTGGCATAATATTCTATTCTCTTGAGTAATAAAGAATACATTTTTCATAGATTAAAAAAACAAATAAAAACTTTCAAGCGAAGGAAAGCCCCATGTTTTCATAGTGCAACAGATCATGTTGTTATAGTAAATGAAAGCTATTTTATTTAATAGATACATCAACATGGTATTTCAACTTTTACTTTCCTATATGATTCTGTTGCATATTGAAGTTAACCAATACTGTCATTTGGATAATTTTCAAGGCAGAGCCTAGCAATTATAGGATGTGGAAAGTACAAAGTAGATTGCAATTTGAACCCCATATAAGCTTGACAAGTCTAAAGAACACAGATGAGATGATTATTAAAAATTCCCTAAACAAAACCATTTAGTAGTGGCTTCTAGAGGAACTCAATAGATAGAGCTTGTATAAAAATTTCTAATTCGACATCAAGAAGTAAATAGAGTACTATCTAACAATTTCTTTGATTTAATCTGCTAGGATATAGAATACTAACCATATCCAGAAAGTATCAAAAATTCTCTCAACAAGGCATGCAGGGCATCACAATGTACAGGGTACAATCATTTTTAAATTGATAAATCATGGGGAAAGTATATTGATATTGAAAAAGATAACCATGCATCCTCTTCCACAGATTGGTAATTTTTTGGACCAACCTCAGCAGGCTAAGTATCTCTGAAATCTCGATTCAAACTAGCATTTTGGCTTCTGAATGAATATAAATCATCATTTTACCTTTTCTCAATTCTGTAATGTTGTGTGAAAGCTCTTTACCTTCGTGTTGAATGGATGTTCTATTATTTCTTATGTGAATGGCTAACCCGTGCAATACATTGAAGTTTTGAGCTCCATCATACAATTGAGATATTTCTGAAATACCCAGATTTTGCATTTAAGCCTAAAACTCCAATATGACGATTTTGTTGATAGTAAATCTAAACTTATGATTTACTGCCTAACACAGACATTGTGATATACAATAGAATTTGAAGTAACAGCTCATCCTGCTATTATATCTTCCATAAAACAAATGTCTCCTCCTATATTCAATGTTCAAAAATACAAGCACATATCCAACTCTGTTTCTCTTCCATTGATCTACATTCTCATCAAATGAACTCAATTTAGTAGTAGAAATTGTTCCCTCTATTTTTAATACCATTTTTTCCTTTATTGAATTTCAAGAATAAGCATATATAGATAGGTATTAATTAGCCTACCTGCAACAATCCCAAACCAAATGATGTGGCATTCAATGAGGATATGCCTGCCATAAATAAACCAGAAATTGAGATGCTACCTTGCAAGATAAAAGATGCAAACTGAAAATTGAAATTGATGAGTAGCAACAAAAGGACAACTGCCATGGTAGTGTCTATTTAAATGAGTGAACTGTGAGATTTTTTTTTAAAATAATTTTTTCAAAACTATAATCTATATGGCTTTGTTTATTTCTAGCAAAGGGGGTTAAGAACATTGATAATACAATGAGATTCTTACCAACTTCTCAAAAAATCTTACCAGCATATAACATCATTGCATTGATTTCTGATAGTTGTTGGAAAAGTAGCAAGCCTATCAAGCTGATAAGATGCCAAAGATGTCACTGTACTTTGCTACTGAAAAATGATAGGAGGATGGAGAAATGTGATTACCAATCCGTGATTCTTCCTCAAACCCTAGTCATTCCACATATAAGGAAATTCATATAAATAACATCTCCAAACATCCTGAAACCACTCCACTGTTATTCGTGAGTTTCCATTCCTTGCTTTTCTAATCAGTGGTTTACAATAACAAGAAATGATATTTTCAATGTTGCACATATATATTTTATTTCAAAGCTTAGGCCTAACAATCTTGCATCGATTATGATCGCACATGGAATTAAAATCTCACCAGGTTGTAACCTTCAAATAGAAAATCGTGCAGATTTGGCTTGTCTGAAGAAGATCAATTGCATGATAAACTTTGTGCCAGAATTTGCAAGAACATGGTCTTCCTCCAGCGATCGATCACTGCCCCTATATTACCCATGAAGCCCCCATCCCTAGCAATCTCCCGAAAGAATCAAGAATTATTATCCATAACCATGGTTGTTTCAAGAATTATTATCTTGTGCACTACATTGCTTGTATTGAGCCTCTATGCATTTGCACATGATGGGTCGGGTCTCATTTCATGCCTTGAACAAAAGGGCATCACAAACCTGACTGCTTCTAATTCCTCCTCTGTGTATGATTCTCTCTTGCACTTTTCTCTGCAAAACCTGACGTTTACTGAACCAGGAGTCTGCAAGCCATAAGACAACAAACCTGTAAATTTCCATGATACCTTGCGTGGGAATGATATAACATACCACGTGAATATACAAGATTAAATTTTGAAATACTTTTCGACCAATACTAAGGAAAACTTTATGACCAATACTAAGGAAAAATTTTGACCAATACTTTATGACCCTAGTTGGTCAAAATTTTGATCAACTCAAGAAAACTTAGGATATTTTTGACCAATATGGGATGGAAATCCAAAAATAAAAGAAATCATACTTTTGGTCAAAAATGTTGGTAGAAAAACAAGTGCAAATGTACTAGTGTTAAAATAAAACAAGAAGTCCAATCAGTATTGCTATGTGAGGTGATCGAACGGAAAAAGAAAGATGAAGAAGGCAAAGTCATGATTGAGGATGACAAAAGGATACTGACCAACAAACTAGAAGAGAAGACATTAGAGGTGAATAGGATTTCTCACATGCAATTGGAAACATTGAATCAAATGATGATTGTCAATCATGAATTGAATGGAAAATATATTAAAACTGCAACACTAAAGTTGCAGAATGAACAACTAAGAAATGATTTGAAAAGAGAAAATTAATTTATTGAAAGTTTCAACAGAACTAGTGAAGCCATCAAGTATTTTGAGCAATTGATGAGATCTACTACTAGATTGGATTACACCAGTACTGAAGAAGGAGAATCATCTAAAAGTGGTGAACAAAGGAATGTCAATGGTAAGAACTCCAAGCCTACTTTTCATAATTGTGAAAACTTAGGACATACTACTAATGTTTGCAGAAGCAAGACTACAAATCAGAATCCTAAGTAGAAGTTCATGGATCACTGCCACAAGTGCAACAAGCAAGGACATTAGGCACATGAATGCAAAACCCAAGACCATAAGCACATAAATATTTGAAGGATACTGCTATAATTTTTAGAAGTATGGACATAGAGCATATGAGTGCAGATCCAAGCCCAAGTGGTCATCAAACAAGAAGACAAAGGTAAAACACAATGGCAACTCATAGAATTGGGATTATAATAATAGGTATAGTTGTCACTACTATCAAAAATATGGACATGTTCTTAAGAACTACATAAGAACACATTTCAAAAGTGATTACAGTAGATGCTTAAGTCAGACTACATGTTTTAGTTGCTTAAAGATTGGTCACATAAGCAGACATTGTCCAACAAAGTCAAAGGCACCAAGCAATGAGTTCGACAAAGGAAAAGGAAAGATAGATGTTGAAGAAGTCAAAGTGCAAATGAACAAGACATAGACGAAGAAGAAAGATGCTAACACATTAATTTTAGATGGGATCACTTCATCCAATGGATCAGGTGATCAAACCATCCCCAACTAGGCAATTATGAGGTATGTGTGGGACTGATATTTAAATGATATATCATGCATCGGTTCCAAGGATTTAGTTCTAAAAAGATTATATATGCATGAATAAAGATGCAAAGTATTGTTTAGAACCTAGTAGAAATCTTTAAGTTTTGTCAGTTTTATGTTGTTGCCATGCATGAAAAGTTTCTCCTAAGCTGCCAAGTAAAATCTAGTTGATGGTGAGTTATAGTAAGTGATAGTGTTGGCCAATCTCATAGTGGTTTCTGAGAGTGAAGGAAATTATATGGAAGCCGAGTGAGTCATAATTGCTATCATAGCCAAGCTTAGAGTTGTGTAAGCACTAAGCATTAATTACAAAGTTTTCAGGGCTATATGGTTAATTTTGTATTCATTTGCAATTATTTGAGATTGATAAGAGCACAAAGAGCTTAAGGAGAATTGGAGAGATCATTCCAAGCATTTGTAAACTAAATTCAACCAATGTTTGACACCATTCATCATATTTTTGAAGATATTTATCATGTTCCAAGCTATGCTATTTGAATTTGTGCAAACCCTATGCATCAAATATGGTGTCTAGTTTTTCTACTTCTAAGGTTAAAGAGGGAAAGGAATTTTTGAATGTTCAATTAATTTGCAATGAGATCAAACAAACAAAATTTAAAGAAATTCCTAACATTGCATACAAACAAGACCCATCTGGTATGTTATCCATGATACCACCACAAGTTTTAATGATTCAAGATGTAAGATGTTACACATGTAAGGTGGGTAGCATAGGTGACATGGAGATAAGAGATGTTTATTGAAAATTATGTGAGAATGGGTGTATTGAAAGAAGAATTCAAGGTTGTAGAGAGAAAAGAGTTGACTCGTGCCCTAAATTTTCCAAATGTGTTCAAAACAAAATGGATTAAGATTTTTCTTAGTAGAATTCATGATAATTCTATATGGTTGGAGGATGGCCCTATAAAAATCACCAAGAGGATTGTATAGAGGGTAATAGGGTACCCAACCCTAGATAGACCTAAGACCATGAGAAGTGATGCAAAAGAGATTATTGAGAAAAACACAAGGGCGGTGTAGAATATGAGAGGAATGACAGATGACAACATTACAAATGCCTTAATTGCTTTTGCAATAAGGATAATTGGATATAAATTCTTTCAATCTAGAAAATTGAAGAGTGTACCTTCCATTGTTGTTAACATAGGCTACAAGATATTCAAGAAGGATCATTCTTATGACCTTGCCGAGTTGTAATTATAATAGTTATCAAAAAACTTGGGAGCCATAAAGAAAACCAAGAGTCCACAGTGAAAGTTTGGTTCAATACTTATATGTATATTTTTCTATGTACAAAACACATTCCCTTCTTTTGGTAAAGTTGCATGGAAGAACAATAGATCTATTTTAGTATAGATAGGAGAATACATTGAGCAACTTGGAGAAAACTTTGAGTCTATAATGACTAGCTACTTTGAAGATTTTAAGAAGTCAATAAAACAAAGACATAGCATTCAAGTGTCACTAGTTAAGAAGCACTTTAGTGATGTTTTCTTTCTAGTTGATAGTAATTTCACATATGTACAGGCTACAATTCAAAGGGTGAGATGGTTGAATCCTCTAGGTTATGAGATAAATGTGGATGAGGCATCTATAATAATTACTACTTTATTGGATAAAGAAGTAGATAAAGAAGCTACAACTTTTGGTAATTATGATGTAGCCAAGTCAAAGATAACCATGGATTTGAATATAGCCTTTGTAATAAGGAAAAAGAAAAAAATTGTTAAGAAACTCAAAGAAAAATTTGGTGAAGGGATAGAAGAAGAAGAAGAAGAAGAAGAAAATGATGATGATGATGATGATGAAGGTGAAGATGCACCTACCCAAGCACCACTAGCCATTACTCAAGGTCAAGGAGAATACCAAGGTGAAGAAGAAGCCTAGCTTGATGAAGGTGTAAAGGGAGAAGATGCCAATGAAGCACCTGTAGCAAAAGAAAAGAAGAAAAGAAAAGTTAAAGCTCCAGTAGTTAGCAAATCAAAGAAGGTTGTAAAACCTGCACAACCTAAGCCTGTAGCACTTGCCACCAAGGCTAGCACAAGGGCTACTACTAAGAAGGTTCAAAAAATGAAAAAGTCATAAGGGAAGAGAATCAAGACAGCTACACATGAAGATGAGTTTGAGAAGAGACAAAGGAGAAAGTACATTTCTCCAGTTGAGTCAGATGAAGAGAGGATAGAATCTGATGACAACAACCAATTTAAAATGGTAAGTCATAGTCCTTATGATTTGGACAACTTGTGTGAAAATATAAAGAATAATGCTAACTTATCTAGATTCACATGTGTTGAGTTTGACAAACATGGAAAGTTTGAGATGAACCAAGTGGAAGAGTCAATATATGTCATGATGGAAACATTCAAGAAGACTCCAACTGAGCTTGCCAACTCTATACCTAAAAGCTTATATGAAAGAGTTGAACAAAAATAGAAATATAGTCTCACAATAGAAAGGCAAATTAGAGAGACTTCACTTGATCAAGTGATGCCAGAATTGGATAAGGCCACAATGTCAAAGGCCATTAACAAATATAAAGGGGGATTTTCTCCTAAATATATAGCATTTAATATTTTGCAAAAGGACATTAAGGGTGTTGTTTAGAAGTCCACTCAGCTATGGAAGTCAATAAATGGACTAACAACACCTAAGGTAATTGAGAAAACACATGTTGAGGTAGGTGAAGAAAAAATTGAACAAGAAGTAACTAAGGTTACTAAAGATGAAACTAAGAAAGATGCACATGTGGAAGGTACTAAGAAAAATGCAGATACACAAGCAATAATTGAAGATGAGCAGCAAATAGAACAAAGTATACCAGATATACAAATGTCGAGTGCCAGTTCACATGTGATAGATGCCAACACATATACAATAAAGATCAAGGATGTTTTTGATATTGTATCTCATAACATCAATCCACTAACAAAGGAGGACATGAAGAAGATATTGTTAGACACCATCACCAAGGCACAATTATGTAGTCATCCTATATTGGTGAGTATAGATGAACTTGAGAAGGTAGAATAGACATTTGCAGAGGAAGGAAAACAAGCCATAACTCGAACTCCTCAATTTATTGTGGTACAACCTACAATGCCTATTGTAGTGTACCAAAGGAAAGAGACAAAAATGGAAAATATCAGCTCAATGGTGCAAAATGTATTAGTACATGAAGTTGCTACAGAAGCATAGGAAGGGACACAAGATCAAATAGGTTAGGAAGATACTTTTATACCTACAGCACAAACTCAAGGTGCAATTGAGATTGAAAAGCAAGAAAAGAATAGGATTGAAGAGTCAATCTTGACTACCAAGCCTAAGGAGTGATTATTAATACAAACGCTAGTTACTTTGCTAGAAATTGCTACTCCTCCAAGTCAGGCTCTTCACAAGCCAAGTGCAGATGCTACACCACTGCAGTCATCAAGGCCTAGTCCTAGCATATCCAAGGTAGATGAAGTTATATCATATGGTGATGCCAACTTAGATGACGTGATTGTGTTGCCAAATTTTGATCTTCTAACAATCACTATTGAACATATGAGCATACTTCAGGATGCTCTTGCGAGGAAAAATCACCAAGAACTACTCAGTAGGGAGCATAGGTAGAAGCAAGCATTGCAAGATATCAAAGAAATATTTATTGATGCATTTAGCCTACCTACACTTGCAAAAGACAAGCCTATCATGAAGTAATTAGTGAATATAGTAGAGCAGGTAAATGATACAAACACGAATTCAAATGTTAAAGTACTTGAATGGTCTGAGGGGAAATTTCAAAACCAAGTCAATGAAAAGATATCAAGTGTCATAGCACTTCACCAGGTTGAGTTAGCAACCAAGATTGATAGTGTAAAAAAATTTTTAGAGAATATTTTCTCACTTTACACCATGTTGTGTGATACAACTTTGTTCATACAAGAAGTACAGCATCATATTGCAAATCTAGGGGGAGATATGAAGATGATAGGTACTACTCTATCCAATTCTCCAGCTCATAGTCAAAAGAACTTTAGGAATTTGATGAATTCCCAACGTTAGTTGGCAGCCCTACATGCTCAAGATGCAAATATTCAAGCTACACTGATAAGCATCCAATCCATGATGACCCCATGCATGGAAATATTACATAAGGAACTAGCCTTTATAGAAACAATGATGATGAAAGATCCCCATTTTTTTACACATAAAGGCTTAGTTCACCTTGCTGTTGAGTTAGCCATCCAAATCAAATCATTGGAGGTAGCTTTTGATAATTGGGATATAGCTTTGAAGATCATTCTTGAGGTCCATAAATCATTCTTGGACAAACACACTATATGTGTATAACCCTTTGACATCAGTGTCAAAAAGGGGCAATAATAAGTTTTTGGGTTGGGAATAATAAGTTTTTGAGAGAGACAATGACTCCGAGGAAAGAATGAATATAGCTTTGGGGGAGACCAAACAAAGGGGGAGTCAAAGCCAGAAATAGAGTACAGTACAATTTAGCATATGCATATTTACTTAGCAAGAGTATAGGTTCAAATTTAGAACAACACAATCATCTCAAGGAGAGTTATAAGATTTTGTGGTATGATTGTTAAGTCAAGTTTTGCAAAATTTTGCAATTTTGAAATTTTTGTACAATATGTCAAATAGAGATAGTGAGTATCTGAGTTATGCTTATAAGTCAAGATCATTCATGCATGACCAAGTGGTTTTGTCACTAAATTCAAAGGAAGAGATTGTTAATCTCAGATAGGTTTTGACATATGAGTGTCTATACACTTAAGTCATTTACAAGTTAGAACTCAGTTCATGCAGAACAAGTAATGCATGTCAAGCATAACATGTTAGATAGTGCATGTCAAGTGAGATACTTAGTATGTGTCAAGTAAATAGTTAGTGTTGAATCACTCAAGTGCCAAGCAAACAGATGATGTCGAGTGATTTAGATGTCTAGTAACCAATGGATGTTGAGTCATTCAAATGTCAAGTTACAAAATTGAAGTTGCAATTGATGCCAAGCATCAGGGACTTCAAGTGCCAAGTAATACAATTTTGACATATTTGTTTGTAATGGCACAAACTACTATGTAAACCATTTTGGAGCCAACTTGAGAATTATTTTGTGATCCTAGATGATAAGAATGAATCTTAATTGAGAATCCCTATGCAAAACATGCAACCAATCAGAAAAAAAAGGGAAGGATTAAGTGACAATATGGGTGAGTCATTGTCATTGATTCATACCTAACCCTAAGTCACCTAGGTCTTCTTAAGGAGGACAAACCCTAAATATTTTAAAGAACATAGGAGTGAAGAGAGAAGTTTGCATGTGCAAACAGAGCATTCATGGTGGCTAAGGAGTTGTGAATTGAGATATATTACAGAATCAGTTAGAAAGAGCAGAGAAAAGATGTTAGAGAATAGAAGAGATACATTTGATCAAAGGAGGATCAAGAATATATGCAAAGAGGTGATTTGTTATCTAGCACTAGAGTGCTAACCACAAGATCGTTGTTGAGACATTCTAATAGGTGAATCAATTAAATCTCTTAACAGAGTAGTCTTAACAAGTTGTTGTAAATCCTTTAACAGGGTGCTTACTTCATTGTAAGTTAAAGTCCTTTTATCAGGCACACTTCTAATAGAGTGTTGAAATCTTTTAACAAGGTAAGATCTAACAATCTTTTAAGCCTTTAATAGGGAAGATCTTTCACAAGGTAGATCATGTTTTATGATCAAACATTGTAACCCCCTTCATTGGATACAGTTTATTACTATACTAGTGGAGATTTGTGGGTGTCATCCCCACCCAAATTTTACTTTCTCATTGGAGGGTTAATGGGTAACTAAATATCTTGTGTCATACATGTGTTGAATGTTATTTGCTTTCATACTATGGATGAATATGTTTAGCTAGCTATTTCAGTTTACATGCACAATTATGAGATGGATGTGTGGTGAATGAATTTATGGTTAAAGTTTTGAAGGAATAATTCGCTTCCCCCCCGCCCCCCGCTCTCAGAGTTTTTTTTTCCCATATTGTAATTCGAATAAGCTCTTCACTTATATTCTTAGATTTGAAGCCACCAACATTAGGAATAGATAAATTTGAAGTTAGTTTAATAAAATAGATAGAAATTTGATCTATTGAAATAAAAAATTTAAGGAAGCTTGTACTTTTAATGTCATTGGAGATTATTGCAATGGTGGAACTATTTAACTAAATAGCTCAGGCACAAAACAATATTATGAAAATAAATTATTATTATTATAAACTTAAAAAATTAGTATTTTAGAAAATAAATTATGGTTAGATGTAATATCCTAGTAGGAGACGGTCCTTTACTATGTTGTCTTTCTTTTCATCTATTATTTTATGCAGAGGAATGTATACTTTTCAACTTTGAGTTTTAATTGTGGAAGCCTTAAATTACTTTTCTAGTAATACTTGTTGTTGGTTTTGACCTAATGGGATGTGATTAGCTTCTAATATTTTGAGAGGTTTAGGTATCTCATAAATGTTATCTTTGTCAAACTTAACTATAGGTGCAATTAGATCTAAATTACTAGCTTGTTGTTTTGCATATCTTGTTTTTCCAAAGAAGTGCTTTTGTCTATTTATGTGTTCTTACATCTCCATTTTGTTGTTTATAGTTTTGTGATACGACTATGTAACACCTTGCCAAGGGATCCAAAAGAATTAACTTAAAGTTTTACTAAGTTTTCCAAACATTTTTTTTTTAGAAAGAATAAGATACACAATCAAACATAAAGTAGTGAAAGCAATAACATACAATCATACATAAGCAAACATAACAGATTACATTCCTTAAGGATCCCCAAGATGTTGAATCGCATTTAAATTTAAATAATACTAAGTCTAATAAATACCACATCCACATGAAAGAATAATTATAAGTCCAATTCCATTTAAATAATATACATTGAATGTCACTTGGCAATAAAATTTGGAATACTCAATCATCAGGGTATGAAAGGCTAACAAAATATACATTTATAAAAATAGATTACATCATCCTTTTCGGATCTGTGAAACAAAGTACAATACAATAAGTGAAACCTATGTACATAAAAGTGGGTCACACTTCTATAGACCCTTATATCTAAGGTACTCTATGAATTAGAGAACTTAGATGGCAGCCTATAGCTTCCTATCCATGACATGTGGGTTATGCAAATATGGCTCTCAAATGAACCAAACATGCAAATACATCACAAGGTACACCATGAAATGGAAGATTCAAAAATGAAATGCAAGTAAACTATAAATGATATGCAAGATATAAACAAGAATGATAGATTTAAAAAAGCCCTATTTAGACTAGGTGTGTTAAGATATATGTAATGAATTAAAACTAAGTGAATCTAAGCTAAAAGAACAAGACAAGAAGATCGAAGTTCTCCACAAGCAATGAGGTCTTCAATCTTGCAGCATAACGATAGCAAAAGAGTGGATGTAAGAATGAGATAATAAGATAGAAGTTCTACACAAGCATAAGGGTCTTCAAATCCTGCAACATTATATTAGTCAAAATTAGATGATCTTAAGAGAGGAAGAGCATCCTTTTTAAAGAAAAATGGATGGTTGAGATCAAATTTAAGGGACTCATGATCAAGGGTGGAGATTCATTCCAAGATGAGTGGATGGGTCCATTTTTTATTATTTAATGCAAAATGGAGGAACATTTTTGAATTTTAAAATGAGCACTTTGAATATTAAAATATTAAAGTGAGCATTTTGAATATTACAATGAACATTTTGATTTAAAAATAGATTATGGATCCATTTTGAATAAAATATTAATTTCCAACCATTATGAACAAAATATTAATTTCCACCCATTCTGAATAAAATATTAATTTCCATTCATCATGAATAAATATTAATTTCCATTCCTCATGAATAAAATATTAATTTCTATCCATAATGAATAAAAGATTAATTTCTATCCATAATGAAAAGATTAATTTCCTTAAACCCATTATGAATAAAATACTAATTTCTATAAATCCAATATGAATAAAATATTCATAATGGAATTAAGGTCCCATTTTGAATATAAAATTCATTTTTGGAGATAAATGTCAATTTTC
Organism: Cupressus sempervirens; assembly: GCA_028749045.1. Lineage (NCBI taxonomy): Eukaryota > Viridiplantae > Streptophyta > Pinopsida > Cupressales > Cupressaceae > Cupressus > Cupressus sempervirens. The sequence goes on from CM053789.1 coordinate 326,691,489, forward strand.
AATTTATTTGAAATTAATATTCATGTGTATTTATCAAATGGGTTGTAATAATTGATTTGAATTAACTGATTTTATTCAATTTAATTCTCATCATGATGAAAAATTCTCCATTTAGGATTCTAACCAATTTGAGTGATTACAAAACGATCCATCATAAAGATGTAACTATACATCATAAAGATACAACCATCCATCATAATACACAAAGATAGAATGAAAGGAAATGCAGACAAGGAACTCTAGCCATGGAAACAATGATTGGATCTCAATGGTAAGAGTAAAAAGCACGACCACTCGACCACGTGGTAACCCAAAAAGGCTCACTCCCACCGTGCTAAGGAGAGAGTCTCAAGTCCCAAATGGGATATCAATCCAAATACCAAAAGTAATCTCTAAGTCCAGGAAACCCTAAAAGTAGTCTAACTCAAAGGTTCTAAGATAAATCGACATCTAGACCTAGAGGCAAACACAAACATGTAGGAAACCTACTATGTAAGTGGGTAAGTGTCATCACATGAATCAATGCTAGAGTTACCCTAGTAGTCTAACTTGACCTCGGCCCCCTAGTGACTCTATGTGGCACTAGTATCCTCTGGTACTGACAAGGGATACTAACGATGCATGGTCACAACCAAGTGTTCTCTCTACTACCATCCTAGTCTGTACTAGCACTCAAGGCATGGGCGAGAACATACAAAGACTCTTATTAGGTTCATTTTACTCTCATTTAGTGTAGTATTTTCACTTATTAAACAACTTACAATGGGTTACCTAACAGCCACTTAAGGCCCCAACCTCCATTGCAAGCCACTTCCCGACATTACATATAGATAACCTACCCTAGGCTCATAAAATCACAAATCAAATAATCATAAATTTCACCTCAGTCCTATACAAGTGACTAGAAAGCATCAAAAAATAAATCACAATACCCATCAGTTCTCTACAAGCACTAGAAAGTATCCCAAAAATACTGATCAAAAACTCAAAATGGTTAAGTCAAGTAGGTCATAACTTTCATCCCATTATCCCATAATAACACTGAAAACAATAACCAACAATATAAACAATCTCATCAAAGAGCATACCAACACATTACCATGGTTGAGTTTAAAAGATCAAGATTAGTTCAGCATTATACCACAATCACAGAACTCTCAAGCCTCTAGTAGATGTCCTAAAACTGGTCAACACTCTAGTCAACCCAAACCCAAAACATAGACAACATACAAATAACATAGTAGTTTCATAGTTTAGTTTGATTTTGAAAACACATGATTGAGTTAATAGTAAGGTTTCAGTTTTCTTTCAATGTATGTTTTAGCTAGATAAAACTCGCAGTTTACCCTTACAAATTAACCCATTCCTATATTTGAATAAAATGTTCAATTACCCTAAATCAATTATTCCAAATGATCTAAGGGTAATTATTTATTAAATTATTAAAATAATAATTATTGATTTTTAAATAAAATAATCTCAATTTTATAAAAATCAATATCATTAATAATAATTTCAATAAAATAAATTTTTAAAGAAATGCATTAGATGATATTTATTATTAATCAAACTTTAATAAAAAACTAAATTTAATTTAATTAATTAATAATTATAAATATTTTTAAATGCATTAATTATTTATTAAATTATTAAATATTAATAAATAATAATTTCATTTAATTAAAATTTAATAAAATAATAAATAAATAAATAAAATTTTACTTAAAAAAAAAGAATCGCCTTTGAAATTGGGGTCTGTTGTCCATGACAGCCCCACTACCGTGATAGCAGAAACCCTACTATTCACAACAAGGCCTTTCATGACAGCAAGTATTGTTGTACATGGCAGGGTCTATTGTGACAGCAGATACTGTTGTACACAACAGGTCTGCCATGACAGTAGGTACTGCTGAACATGATAGTGACCTGTCATGCGACAGCCTCTACCATGGTGGGAGGTGGGGGTTTAATGGCCTTGCCTCCCCACCAATATATTTTTTAATATTTTTTTTTTTTTAATTTTGTTTTATATAAATTTTATATAAATTTTTTAAAATAAAATAAAACCCTCCTCTATTTTAATTTATTTTATTTTATTTTCATTTTTTTTTATAGTAGTTCTAACAATTCACTGATAGAGCAAATATGGCCAATCAGTCAAATTTTCAATTTGAAATATCTTTTTTTCCAATTCTAAACCCTTCCTAGTTTAAATTTGAATTTGTAAAATAGCGAACAAGGATTCTAAGATATTTCAATATCTACGTATACAGAAGAAACAACATGCATACTAGAAATTCACAATATTGAAATACTCATTACAAAGAATTTCAGATAAACATTTCACAATCACGAAGAAGATAGGAAAAAGAAGAAATAATGTAATTAACTATGCGAATCAAAACACAAAAATCTACCTGGATTCTGATGCTAAAAATCGCACACCCCCAAAAAAATTGTGAGAGAAATTTCTTCTCTCGAAACCTTCTCTTCAAAATTTCCTTCTCCCAAAATTTGCAGTCCCTCAAAAATGAACCTTCAATTGTTGATAAGGAGTTCTCTCCTAAATTTGAGGCACTAATTGTGCAATCATCCGAGAGGACTCCTTGCTTACCAGTCTTTAACTCTTTATTATCTTTCCCTTATGTTTTCATGCACGTCTATGGAAATATAAAATATCTTTTTTTTAATTTCACTTGACTTCTCTTTTTAATTAATTTATTAAATTTTAATCTCATGCACACTTTATGCAATTTTAAAACTCTTTGATAAATTCATATCTTTTCCATGCTTTAATTTACTTTCAAAACGTTAATTGATAAAATATTTATTAACTTAAGTAATAATAATATTTAGCATTTATTTAAAAATAGAATCCTAAATATATTATTATTAAATTAAATAAATATTATTATGTTCTAAAATTAGACTTATAATTTTATCTTTAAATTTAATTCATTTTATTTAATTAATTTCTAAATTAATTAAATATAATTAAATATCATAATAATTTTATATTAAATTTAATCATTAATTTAATCATTTAATATGACTTAATTAATAGAAAAATCACTAAAGACTCATAGGATGAAATATGAAAACCCATCATAGAAAAACACATGCAAGATCAAACTAAAGGGTTATAATCACAAACTTATGTCATACGATGCATTCGGAAGGTAATCAACTCAAATACTTCTCCTAACTTTTTAGGACAAAATGGTTTAAAGGTTAGGATTTGGACTTAAGATTTTATTTCCCCTCTCTTACCATTGAGATAATGTGATAGGGTACACTCATCCTGGCAATTCAAGGAAGTTGATACCCGTAACCTACAATATGCATAAAATCCATGCATGTATAAACACATATCTACTAAGCTAAACAAGAAATGGCAGGAAGTGGTGCATCATGTAGATCCTGACTAGCAGGTGACTATGGCTCCCTTCCTTAACCATATCAAAATGCCACACATTAAGAAAATATACGCGCACACCATACACATACAATATGGGGTAAGTATCCATCAAAAAACACATATGATAATCCATCTAACTAATCATCATCAATAACTGAAATTACTGTAATAATCATCATACTGAATAATAAAATCAACTGAATATGAAACAATATATGACAATCTCAAAAATAATGCTACTAATCATCAAGCATAAAATTGACCTAAAAGATTTCGGCAATGATAGCAAAAAGTAAACTATGAGTCTATGATGGGTTTTCGTATTTCATCATAAAATCAACTGAATATGAAACAATATATGACAATCTCAAAAATAATGCTACTAATCATCAAGCATAAAATTGACCTAAAAGATTTCGTCAATGATAGCAAAAAGTAAACTAGGGGCAAGCACTACAAATTGTCTTCTTGTATTCCTTCTCGATTTTGTTTTTTGTTAGCCATTGTCTTCCTTGGAAGTCGAGTTTAGGTTTCTTTGCGATGTGATGATCTTCCTATCTCTTGCTTCATGTAATTTGGCAATGGTGTTGAAGGTGTCTACTTTCTAATTTTCGTTTGATAATACTATGAATCTATTGTTGATTGCACTACAGAGGTGTGTCTATCGTCCTTTTAGGTTTTCTTCTTTGTGACAAGAAGGGATCTGAATAGATGTTTTTGCCCTACTAGAGCACAAACTTTTCATTGTAGTCTCCTTATCAAATTCCTGTATTTTGTTTGCATGAATTTTTTTTTGCCAAAATCTACTTTCTTTTACACATTTTGCATATTTTGGAGGTTTTCTTCTTCGTTATTTCCTACCAGTGCCCATTTGAATAGAGGTACTCACTATTTGTAATTTTTCTAATTTAATTGTATAATCCAAGGCTTTGGTCGTTTATTGATGAAAATAAATAATAATAATTTAATTTTAATTTTAATTTTTTTCATAATACTTTAGATATTAAAATTCTAAAATTCAGTTTATAATTTTTAAATATTTTATTTTTTAAATTATATAATATTAAAAATAAATAAAAAATAGTAGATATATTTTGATCATTTAAAATAGTTTCTAATTATAATATAAATGTAGTGTTGGCTATTAATATTTTTTCATTTTAGTTAATTTCAAAACTTATTAAAATATATTTTATTATTTCATATATCTATCAAAAATATTGCCTTATAATAAGGGTATACTTTTTAGAAATCCGCCCTTATAAGACCCCAAACGTAGAAGTGATTACAATAGTATTACCTATGACAAATACAATAATATCTTTTACTCTATTTTTTTTTTAAATTAAATATCAATAAAAGGCCTAGGCCAACAGTTTTAATTAAGTAGTCAAAGTTTGTATATGATTCCTCCATTCAGCTAGGGAATTTAACCATTTACAAAGTACATAAATAGTTTTAGGGACATTCCCTATTAATATAGTTATGGGATTCAAGATTGCATTCTTCATTTGATCATGACTTGTATACATGCTCTTTAAAGATTTCCCATTATTATGACTTCCCTTTTATACTATATTTTTCCTTGGATCTGACTGTCTTTGTAATTTAACCTTTTACATAATTATGTTAATAATTAATTAGGTGAGAACACTATTGAATTATAAAATATAATGCTTAGTAAAGTATCAAGAACATATAGTATTTAGGTTTTAAAAATGGTTTTAGTCTTTATTGAAATCATTATTAAACATCTTAGGATGAAAATCTTTCAAAATTCATTAAGTATTTATTTTTAGATATCATGTCAATGTTATGATTTACTAGTTTTGTCATTAATCTTCTTCTAATTCCAAAGCATCCAGTTCCAAAATTAACATGAAAGTAAAGACATGCATGAAAAAGATATCACAAGATTTTGGTCACCCAAAAACCCTCCAAAATGAGAAGGTAAAATTGGGGTGGGGATGACACCCACAACTTATCACTGCAGCAATATGTAACTGGTTAAGGTTACAAAGTTTGACCATCAATAATGGTCTGCCCTGTGAAAGGCCTACCCTATTAAAGGCTTTTCACCCCATTAAAAGTGACATGTTTAAAGGATTTCCAAACATTCACTTGGAATGTCACCTTGTTAAAGGATTTATCACCTTGTTTAAGGTTCTTTAAAATAGTTGTTAAGCCAACCTATCTTCATAGGATTTTCATTCTCCAAATACAATGGTAAGAAAGTATAGTAGAATGTGTTGATCTGATGACTTACAATCTTCAATTTTTTATTCCAAATCCTTGTTCTATTCTATTTGATTTGATCCTTCCTAATCTAATAACTCTATGTTCGCAGTGTTGATGCTCTTTTATGAGCAACTTGATTTTGTTTTGCTGCTCTTCCTCTAAGTCTTCTCACCCCTTCAAAAACTTTGCTAGCATTCTCTTATGCATTCCACATAATCTCTTACTCTTTCTCTCGACTCAAACTCAATTGAATTATGGGGTATCGACCTCCTTATAAAGGCTTCGAGACTTAGGGTTAGGTATGAATCTATGATCGATATTCATCCATCTTTTCCTGCTCAAATATTTACACTTTTCCTATTGGTTGCATGCTTTCTCCATTTTTCTAATTGGCTGCATGTTGATTACATAGAGAATGTAATAGATTCTATCTTATCTTTTTAGATCCTTCGAGATTCATCTTGAGTTGGCTCAAAAATGGTTTACATCTGAGTTTATGAAGGCACAAACTCATATGTTGATTCTGTGTTACTTGGCACTTACTAATTAGTGATGCTTAGCACATATAGGATTTATGTTTCACTCGACTCCTATAGTAACTCTATCTCGCTTGGCATCTATACTTTGCTCATCTTCTATAGTGATTTGGCATCACTTGTCACTCAGTACTTGAAACTTGCTTGGCACCTAAAGTTCACTCAGCACCTGTTGAATTTTTGGCTCAGCACATACTGTAGCTCGACATTTATATTATACTCAGCATCATTTTAGAAATTTTCTTAAGTGTGTTGACACTCAATTGTCAAAACCAATCTGAGACCAACAATCTTCCCCTTTGACATGAGTGTCAAAAACACTTAACTAAGCATTATGAATCTGATCCCTATGAGTACAATATATATCTTGTTCAGCGTATGTACAAAACTTCAAAAACTTGTTCAAAATTTTTTAGAAGACTATATACCTCAAAACTTGAAACTCTCCCTGAGTTGATGTGCCATTTCTGTATCCAAAATCCCTTATGCAGGATTTGTCTCATGTTGATTATTCTAATACTCTTTATCTTTGCCTTGTCATTTTTCTCTGATTTTGTTTCTGTCTGCTCTATTTTTACTCCCCCTTTCACACATCTTCCCTTGCATTTTTTGTATCCTTTTGGCTTTATCTCCTTATTTCTCCTCAAAATTCAAAATTTTATTATCTCCCCCTTTGGATATCTCCCCCTTTGGGTATCTTCCCCTTTGGGTCTCATTTATTAAATCTCCCCCTTTTTGACACTTATGTCAAAGGGTTCTCATGAATTAATTGAATATTTAGCCAAAAAAGATTTATTTACATCCATAATGATCTTTAGAGCAGCATCCCAATTGTCAAATGCAATTTCCAGTGTTTTAAGTTGGATGGTTGTCTCTACTGCAAGGTGTACTAGGCCTTCCAATGTAGAAAGATTGGGATCTTTCTTCAAGACATTTTTTGCATAGGCCATCTCTTTGTGCAAAACTTCCATGTGAGGGGTTATTGTAGAATATATCTGTATAAACTTGGCCTTGGTGTTATCCTCATGTGTTGTGAGTACAACTAATTCCTTTTGTGTGTGAAGCGTTGTAACAAAATGCTTCTCACTTTGAGCTGGATCCTTTGGTAGCTACATGCTAGATACTTTAAGGTTCTTATCCAATCTCAATATCCTCTGGCTTGTTTCTTATGTGAAGTGTGAAGAATCACACAATTTGGAGTATAGTGAGAATATATTCTCAAGTACAGTTTTTACCTTCTCAGCCTTCTTTGTCAGCTCCACTTGCGACAGTGCTATCTCACCAAATATTTTCTCATTTACCTTCATTTGGAATTTCTTTTCAGACCATTCAAGCAATCTGGCATTGGTTTCTAGGTCTTCATTCTGTACCTGGTCCACTATGTTTGATAATTGCTCCATTATGGGCTTTGTCTCATCAGGTACTTGCAAGCTGAAAACATCTAAAAAGATTTCCTTAATTTTCATCAATGCTTGCCTGTGCTTATACTCATTCCTGAGTATCTCTTGCTTCTTCTTCTTCTCTAGTGCCTCTTGCACTTCATTTATCTACTCTATGTTCATATTTTCATATTCATAGCTTGGTATGACTATCTCCTTGTCAAGTGCAGGGTCTTCGTGGTGAAGTACCTTTGTTGCCTTGGTAGAACTCGAGCCTAGTGCTGATATTTGCAATGGTACTACATCAGTGCTCAGTTGTTGTGTTGTTCCAATGGGAGTCCTTGTAGTAGGCAAATTAACCAATGTTTGTATTGCCTCTTGTTCTTTCTCCTTAGGGGTCTTCTCCTCTTCTTTTTCCTCTTTAGTTCTACCTTGATCAATTATAGTGATCTGAGGAGGTTCACCTTGACTTTGTGTTGTAGGATCAGAGGTATCCTTCTATCCTATTTTCTCCTTTGCTTTCTCCTTGGTAGTTGAAGTCACTATGACTATGGAATCAACCTTAGCAGATGCATCTTGTGTTGCTTGCTCTTGTGGTTGTCCATTTTTAGTTATTGAAGTATGTGAAGGTGGTTCTTGTGGATTCACCTTTTCTTATGTCATCTCAACTACTACCTTTTGTAGTTCCTTAACATTCACCAAGACTGGATTAGTGCACAATTGTGCTTGTAGTGTGGTCTAGTGAAGAATCTTTCTAAGATCCTCTGCAGTCAGTGGGTTGATGTTCTAACCAGATGTGTCAGGAACATCCTTCACAAGTATTGTCTTTGTAGGTGTAGGTGTTGCATGTAAAGGACTAGGTGGTGGTAGTTGTGTGTCTTGCACACTCTATTCTTGTTGTTGTTCTTCAGTTGCTACCATATCACCCTTTTTTGTTTCCTTCTCCACTATATCTTCTTTTTCTTTTTCTTCTTCTTCCTCCTTTTAATTTTCTTCTTCTTCCTCATCATTATTCCTTCCCTCAAAGGAGTCTTCTTGTCCTTCCTTAACTGTCTAGAGGCCATAAATTACTTTCCACATGAGAGTGGACTTCTTCACAACATCTTTGATTTTATTTTGCAAAATGTTGAAGGCTTTGTATTTGGGTGCAAATTTGCTTCCATGTTTCTTACTTGCCTTAACTTTTTGACCTTTTGTATGTTCAAGCATCACATGAGCCAATGTTGACTATCTTATTTCTTTCTCCATATTTAGGCAATAATGTCATTTATTCTCTATAGTGGAGTATAGCTCCTTAGGAAAAGTATTATCCAGTTCAAGTGGAGTATTCTTGAATTTGGCCATCATAGTATAGACTGATTCTTCTACTATGTTTTGGTCCTCTCTACTTAACTTATTGAAGTCAATATTTTTTAATCCAGACAAGTTTGCATTATCTCTAATTTTGTCACAAATGTTTTCCAAATCTGATTTAGTGGTGTGACTTACCACTCTGAACTGACTGGTGTCCTCTGATTCAGACCTCTCCTCATTTGATTCTAGAGGTGCCACATATTTTCTCCTCTTTTTCTCTGCTAACCTTCCCCACTCTATGGCTTTCTTCTTTTCTTGTTCTTTGGCTACCTCTATTGTAGCTCTTGTACTTGGCTTTGTAGTCTTCTTCTTTCCTTAAGGCTATGTAGCAGGCTACTTTTGTGCTTTTCTCTTTTTGGGCTCTACCTTAGGTGCTTCCTCTTCTTGCTCAACACCTTCTTGGGTTAATGCTAGTGGCCTTTGCCCCTATTCGTCTTCTTCTACTTCTTCATCTTCCTCTTTTGCCTCTGTTGTACCTTCTCCAAATTTTGCTTTGAGCTTCTTCACTAATTTATCCTTTTTCTTTAGTGTAGAAGCAATCTTTAGTTCCATATCTACTTTGGACCTCACTACATCATATGTGCCAAAATGTGGGGCACTCTTATCTAATTCCTCTACTAACAATGTTGTTATTTCTATAGATCCTTCATCAATATTTATCTCATATCCAAGAGGTCTAAGTCATCTTACCCTTGGTATGGCTGCTTGAATGTAAGTATAGTCAATGTCAACAAGAAAGCAAATGTCATTTGTGTGTTGCTCCACAAGTGAGACTAGAATTCTAAGTCTTTGTTTCATTAATTTCTTAAAATCTTCAAAATAACTAGTCATGAGTGTCTCAAAAATTGCCCCCATTTGTTCAATGTATTCATTCACCTGGGCTACTATGAACCTTTTTTGTTTTCCAGATAACCTTTCCAAAAGAAGGAAATTCATTATGTACATAGAAGAATATACATATCAAAATTGCTCCAAATTTACATTGGGCTCCCTTCGTTCTCCTTATAGCTCCTAAATTCTCATTTATCTATTGTAGTTGCAATTCTGCTAGATCATAGGTATGATCATTTTTAACAAGTTTATAGCCAACGTCTACTGCAATACATGGAACACTATTGAGTATGCTAGATTGGTAGAATTTGTGGGAAATGACTCTAACAGCAAAATCAACAAGAGGATCCTTAATAGTATATGTGGTCATGCCTCTCTTGTTTCATTTGGCTCCAGTATTCTTTTCAATGGCTTTGTTGGAGTCACTCCTTAGGGTCTTGGGCCAATCTAGGGTTGGATACCTTGTTACTCTATGAACAATCCTTTTTGATATTTTGACTAGCCCATCTTCTAACCACAAACTGCCATCATGAATCCTACTCAACACAATTCTGATCCATTTGGTCTCAAAGATAGTAGGGTACTTTAGGGCACGAGTTAAGCCCTTCCTCTCAATAATTTGATATTCTTCCTTCAAGACTCCATTTTCACACAATCTATCATATGGTTCCCTAATTTCCATGTCTCCTATAGCACCAATTTTATAGTTGTAGCATCTCCTAACATCTTGCACCATTACTACCTTAGGAGGAATTACGAATAGGGCTCCGGTTGGGTTGTTCTTATAGGCAACTTCAGGGATAGGTTTGAAATCAGGTTGTTTAACTTCATTTGACACGAACTGAACTTCAAACAACTCTTTATCCTAAGGTTTCTTAGAACTGGAGGCCATTTCTTTGAACTAGGGTTTAAACACGAAGAAATTTTGAAAATGTGTAGCTCAGCACTAGTATAAATACCTTGAAATCAATGAAAATGTGTTGAATCTTTGTAGAAATCTACTCAAATGCTTCAAACTCTACTTGGAAATCATTATGCATTCGTCTTCATGTTTTCTCTTTACTCATGATGGTTAAAAATGATTCAAAATGCGATCATATATCCTTGTTTCATAGCATTTAATGCTTAGTGCATTTACGATTGTCCACTCGTCTCCTTAAGCATTTATGCTTTTCTTGGCTTCCATTGTCTTCCCAAACACTAGGCATATACTGGAGTTTCTCTTACTCAACTTCAATACAAATTTTCCTTCACTTGGCATCCACTACTAACTCAGCTGGAACTAACCACTCGGCTTCTACTGACTTTGACAGACAACTAGGCATGTACTAAATCTTTGCTTGGCATCTGAAGGTAACTCGGCAACACTTGTGAAAACTTGAAATTTTAACTTTGCATCTCTATTCATGCTAATCTTTCCTTTTCATTGATTGCTTGTCTTGGAACTGATGTATGATAAAGAATTAAATATTAGTTCCACATACCTTCTTTTTCTTAGATGAAGTGTGACCACTTGACCCTTTAGGTGAAGTGATCTCTCCATTGGATGTGTTGCTTCCATCTTTCTTCTTCCATGTTTATTCATTTCTCCTTTAATGTGTTCAACATATACCTTTCCTTTTCCTTTGTTGAACTCTAAGTTGGGTGCTTTTGACCTTGTTGGATAATTCTTGCTGATATGTCTAGTCTTCAAACAACTGAAGCATGTAGTTTGGCTTAGCCATCTACTGTAGTTCCCTTTGAAATGTGTTCTTATGTAGTTTTTAGGAATGTGTCCATACTTTTGACAGTATTGACAGTTGTGCCTAGTGTTGTAGTGCCAATTGTAGTGATGTCCATGATTATCTGATCTTGATGATTGATTAGGTGTACAAATAAGATTTGATCTGCACTCAAAAGCTCTATGTCCATACTTCCTACAATTGTAGCAGTGACCTTCAGATCTTGGTGTTTTGATAGTTCTAGTCCTATAGTCATGTGCTTGATGTCCTTGCTTGTTGCACTTATGACAGTGGTCTATATTCTTAGATTTGTCATGCTGATGGGCGTTCTTGCTCCTGCACACATTAGAGGTATGTTCCTTTTTACCACAAAAATGACAAGTAGGTTTAGTGTTCTTACCTTTGTCACTTCTTTCTTTTGTAGTCTTGGATGACTCTCCTTTTTCAGTGCTAGTGTATCCTAGTCCTGAAGTATCATTGCTGGCTCTTGATGATTTCAGTAGCTATTTAAAATACTTTATGGCTTCATTAAGTTTGTTGAAGCTCTCTGCAATCTCCTTCTCTCTTCTCAAGTCATTTTATAGTTGTTCATTTTGCATCTTCAATGTGGAGATCTCAATGTCCTTGACATTCAGCTCATGGTGTGCATTCATCATCTGACTTAGGGTGTCTAACTACATGTTGGAAATTCTTGCAAGCTCAATTGACTTTTCTTCAAAACTATTAACAAGGTTTCTCTTGTCTTCTTCTATCATAGGCTTATCTTCAATAGCTCTTTTCTTTTGTTCAGTCACTTCACAAAGCATCATGGCTTGAGACTCTTGTTCAATCTTGAGAGTTATGATCTCTTCTACTTGTGCTCTATTCTTTTCCATCAAGCCTGCTATTGTTGCATCAAACTCCTTGGAATCTCCATTTGTAAACACTTTTTAGGTGTCAATCTCCTTGTACTGTGTATCATTATCAGTTATGGCAATCTCTCTTCTTCTCTTTAAGGATTTCCTCAATTCTTCCCTAGCTTCTTCCAAAGAATGTAGAATGAGTTGTATCTCAATCACCTAATTTTCTATGATCTTCCCAAGTTTGTAGACTTCCATTTCCAGATCTTTTCTCCAAGCTATAAGGCTTCTCCTTGTGAGATCCAAGCTCTGATACAAATTGTTGGAATTTACAAATGGGAAGATTCACTTCTAAGAGGGGGGGGGGGGTTGTGAATTAGAAGTTCCAAACTTTAACCTCTAAAACTTTTAAGCTGATATCAATCACATGCATCTAACACATCTAATTAACATGAAAGTAAAGAAATGCATGAAAAAGATAACACAAGATTTTGGTCACCTAGAAACCCTCCAAAATGAGAAGGTAAAACTAGGGTGGGGATGACACTCACAACTTATCAGTGTAACAATATGTAACTGGTTAAGGTTACAAAGTTTGACCATCAACAATAGTCTACCCTGTGAAAGGCCTGACCTGTTAAAGGCTTTTCACCTTGTTAAAAGTGACCTATTTAAAGGATTTTCAAACATTCACTTGGAATTTCACCATGTTAAAGGATTTATTACCTTGTTTAAGGTTCTAAAAAATAGTTGTTAAGCCAACCTATCTTCATAAGATTTTCATTCTCCTAATACAATGGTAAGAAAGTATAGTAGAATGTGTTGATCTGATGACTTACAATCTTCAATTGTTGATTCCAAATCCTTGTTCTGTTCTATCTGATCTGATCCTTCCCGATCTAATAACTCTCTATTCGTAGTGCTGATGCTCGATTTTGATCAACTTGATTCTGCTATGCTACTCTTCCTCTAAGTCTTCTCACCCCTTCAAAAATTTTGCTAGCATTCTCTTATGCATTCCACATGATCTCTTACTCTTCCTCTCAACTCACACTCAACTGAATTATGGGGTATCAACCTCCTTATAAAGGCTTCAAGACTTAGGGTTAGGTATGAAACTACGATTGATATTCATCCATCTTTTCTTGCTCAAATCTTTACACTTTTCTTATTGGTTGCATGCTTTCTCCATTTTTCTGATTAGTTTCATGTTGATTACATAGGGAATGTAATAGATTTGATCTTTTTTTTTAGATCCTTCGAGATTCATCTTGAGTCGGCTCAAAAAAAATTTACATCTGAGTCTGTGAAGGCACAAACTCATATGTTGATTCTGTATTACTCGATACTTACTGATTACTGATGCTCAGAACATATAGGATTTATGTCTCGCTCGGCTCCTATAGTAACTCTATCTTGCTTGGCATCTATACTTTTCTCGGATTCTATAGTGATTCGACATCACTTGTCACTCGGCACTTGAAACTTGCTCGACACCTATTGAATTTATTGCTCGGCACATACTGTAGCTTGGCATCTATATTATGCTTGGCATCATCTTAGAAATTTTCTTAAGTATGTTAACACTCAATTGTCAAAACCAATCTAAGACCAACATAAAGTATTATCCAGAGTTAGTTTTGAAAATAGATCAAATTTGAGATTAGAATTTAGTCTATAAGTTTTAACTATTTTATCCATCAGAACATGGTTATTCGAGAATTTATAACTATTATCAACATCGACCCTAAATTCACCTTGGGTGGAGGCTAAGGATTTAGCTTGATCCTTTAATGGATTAGTTTTAATTAAATTGTTATTAAAATTACAAATTGGTCTAAGATGTGAGTCAGGGCATGGCACTACAATCTTTTGAATGTAAGTATCTATAATTTTGTAATTGTTAATATTTCCTATGTTCCCCTTAATAGACACAAATCCATTATTTTGAGTTTTTGGAGGAGATAGTCCATCTAGCATCACCTTTGCTCTATATTTAGAACCTTTCTCTATAAATTTTATTTCTTCCTTAGGATTTTGGAAGGTCTTATCTCGTTTTAGTTCATTATTTTCCCCTTCCTCAATATCATCATTCCTAGTTTCATTTTTGCTAGATAACGCTAGTGGACTTTTATATATTAGAGTAGAAACTGGACCTATAAAATTTGCATCAGAAACATCAAACTTTGGAATCTCCTTCAAATCAAAAATAGTAGGGATAATCATACAATGTTCAAAAGGAGAAGAAATAGGGGATTGAGGGGTGGGAGTAGGAGACAAAGAAGGGTGAGATTGGGGAAGTGGATGATCCCTCACTTCTAATTCTAGATCTTTAGTTTGTTCTGATTTGGAATTAGAGTTATCAAAGTAAAAATTGATAAGAGTTTTTTTAGCTGAAATCAATTAGAACAGATTTTTTAGCCTCCTTAGGGAAGGAGCTTGTATCTATCAAGAATCTTTCTGTAGGTTTTTTTTAAAATGAACTCGCCATTGTCCATAAATTTTACATTAGAATCAGGTCTAGAAACTGCCCTTATAGGTTTTACTGGACTACTTTCAAAGAAATCCTTAATCAATTTATTATCTTTAAAGATGATTTTGGAGTCAATACCATTACAAAATCTAGGATAAAGATAATAAAATGAATTATTAGAAATAATCTTCAAGGATTTGAGTCTGTGCAATAATAGAATTTTGATTAAAATCTTTAAGTTATTGGATGCTAAAAAAGATTGCTAAACCTTTGTAAGAACCAATTACATCTCCTAACTTAAAGATGATTTTACTATACAATAATTCAATAGGAAAAATCGAAATTTCTACCAATGTGTATATTTTTAAGGTACCAAACTTAGAGAAATCAGAGTTTAGAAACCAGTCAAATAATTTGACTGAAACTCATTTACAACGAATAGAGAAATCAAATAAAAAAATCATGTTTAACTGCTTATTACAATAATCCAAAAAGAAAAAGAAAAATGTTATCAAAGATCGTAATACTTACCTAGCCTTCCATTTTCTACTCAAACCATTTGGGGAAATTGAATTTTGAAATAAAATTGCCTTGACAAAACTCGTACATGTTGCAATCCTTGCAATGTTACCAAAGGTTGTTAGAGTATGAGTTTCTCTCCTAAACGCAATCATATTTGCCTTCTTATTATTTGTCTTCGCTCCTAAATGTGTTTCATTCACAAATTTATTTTTAATTATGGTAGCTCTAGACAGTGTGCAGCATTACGTGTAAAAACATAAGGAGATCTTTGGGACTGAAACGTAAGGGTCCATCCCAATAGTTGGGTGAAGAAAATTATAATCAGACCGAAGAAAGTTCTTGATGTCATGTTTCGTTACGAACGGCTTAAACATCACACACTAAGACTTGAACCTTCAAGTTCGCATTCTGCAATTTTGCTAGCTTACCATATTTTTTCCAATTTTAACTTTTTTAATTTTATTTTACGTTAATTAAAATTTAATTTATTTATATACACTTTATTTTAAAAACAGTTTCATTATCAACTTTTTATTTTAAAAGATAGAGGATAAAAACAATTATAGCATAAAAGCTTGCATAATATTATTAGGTGTTATTAAAAATGAAGAGAATTATATTAATAAACATAAATATTTTCTATCATAATTTATTTATAAAATAAATAATAATGATCATTTTAATTTTGTTAAAAATTATTATTTATATTTAAAATTAAGTCAACCAAGTTATTTATGTTGGTATAATATCTAAAATTTAATAGCATGAAACTAGATGACTTGTATATGAATATTTATTATGTATCAAATCTATTTAAAATTGAATAAATTTTATATTGTAACATAAATGAACTAGTAATTTATCTATTACAAAAGTTTCATATCTTAATTAGAAAATACATTTATATGGTTGATTTTGGTGTCACAAGAATTTGAATATTTTAATTAAAATACTCCCTAATAAGAAGACAAATAATATGTATAAATTAAAAATTAAAATTTGAACACAAATAAATCCTCAAAATATGCATTAGTTAAACTATAAAATAATATTTGAATATAAATAAAGTTACAATTAAGAGTGCCTTATTTTAGTTTTGACTCACAATAAGATTAATGTTGTGTCTACCTTTCATCAAGACATTCAAAGAGACTCAAATACTAAAAGGAAAACCTAATCTAAGTTGTAGGAGGGAAACTATAGGGCATCATGACTAAGGAGTGGGCATATGGAGACACAGGCAATAATGCTTGGTCTATGCTATGAATATTATATTTTAATTTACTTTTTTGTATGTACAAGCATATAGAGTGAAAATTATTACCAACAATCATATTCTTCTCCATTTTGTTATTTGTTTTCCTCAATGTATAAGGGGCATATGGACTGGAAAATATCACCAGCAATCGTAATCTACTTCTAAATGTAATGTGGTTTCTTACTATTGAAAAATATAAATGTGCATAATTTGTGAATTTTTTTCATGGATTTTATTCAATACTACATTTTATTTTTTATAGGATGGACTAATAAATACACACTAGTTGGACAATGAATATATAGCACCTATTGCTACTATGACTACGAAGAGAAATCATAATAGCCTGATGATTGAGATCAGATCTGCCTTCAATGATGTCAAGTTTAATGACATCAAGAACTAGATTAATGTTAAACAAATATGGGATAAATTGGCACTTATTCATGGATGAGATCCAAATGTGTTGAGATAAGATAAGAAAACTTATTAATGTCCAATAGGAGACCACAAATGGTTCTAAGGGACTGATAATACAAATAGGGGCCAAAAGGTAGTTAGACCACCAAATGACGTCCGAGTACAATAAAACAAAATGAAAACAAACAGAACAAGAAAAAAAAAAAGAGGAATAACAATAAAAGGGGGGTTACAAAACTACAAAACTAGTGGTTTGTAACTGTGGAAAAGCAGCCCAAAACAGAAGGGTAGCTAGTAGTGTGCAAATAAATCTCAGCCCAATGCTAGGTAGAGGAGGTACATTGCTGTAGGTGGTGCAAGTGGTCTCTATGTGGTCTCCTCAACCTAGTGTGAGTATCCGTCGATAGGCTCTGAGGCTACTTGGTTCCCCTAGGAGATAAGATAAGATAAATTTATTAATGTCTAGACAACAATAGACCAACGAGGGTCTAAGGGACTAGAAATAGTACAAAGGCAAATGCCAGCAGTGGGAGCACCAAACAGTGCCCACAGAAAGAGCGTGAAAGAAAAACAACAAAATAACCAATAAAAAGAAATAACAATAGCTAAGAACTTCTCACAAGTGAGAAGTAGTCCAAAATGGAAAGGTGGACATTAGGACAATCAGATACTCTAGAAGGTCACCTCTAAGGTCTACTAGAGGGACATTGTTGAGTGTAATCTCTATGGGGTCTCACAGATTTGGTGTGAACCAAGATAGTGTAGAGAGGTCACTTTGATCCTCAGGCAGGAACTATAGGACTAAAGAAAGAGGTGATGAGCTACATAGGGGTTGAAGTCAAGCAAAGCTAGAGCTGTATAATGTGCTCGCAAAGCTGCATGGTCTCCTAAAGGTATAGTGCAAGACAGTGCTAGTCAATATATCCGAAGAATGAGGGAAGGGACTGACACTCTCTGAACAAACAGTAGAATCTATAAGAATTTGGTATAGCTATGATACCATGAAGAATTTTCCTTAGGGAAAAATGATGCCAAGATCAAGAAGCTCAAAAACAAAGCACAATATGGACCAAATGATGTGTGATCATAATAACAATATAAGAATGAATTAATGTACACTAGAAGTGCCTGAATACAAAGGCCTCTAGAATGACTAGAAGTTAGTGAAATGATAAGCCTCACAACTAAGCACATGTCCACCAAGAGTGGATTATCCTCCATTAAGCATAGGAGTTTGTGTGAAGATGAGAGGATAAGCTTACATAGGTGTGTCACGTAAAAAGATGTTGTAGACACCATGTGCTTAATTAGAGTGCAAATAATTGTGTTCTCTACATGACAACTCAGTTGATTATGCAAAATCTTGTGTTGCAAACACCATGTGCTAAAACGAGTTGCTAACTCTTGTGTTGTCAACATGACAACTCATATGAGTACGCATACTCCTAGGTGTCTAACTAATAAATAATAAAATAATAAATTTAACCTAAGTAAACTTAAGTAAAGTGTAAATAGTAATTAATTATTTACAATAACACCTCCCTTAAGTACAACTTAGGGGAATGCACTTAAGCTCACAAAAGCTATGATGAAAATGCATAATGAGTCTCGGCTACTACGCCATGTTAGGTACCCATGTACAAATGCAAAGCTCTACAATGCAATGCAATGCAATCTCTCTGAAAATGGAGAAAGAGGGAAAACCTCATGGGAAAAACCCTCCCCCAAAAAGAGAGATAAGTACAATAAAGAAGAGAAGAGTCATGTGACCCCCCCACTGAAATCTTGCACCCCCAAGAGATCTTGCAAATGAAGATACTTGACCTCAGTGAAGGGCTTGGTGAAGATGTCGACAATTCGCTACTCTGTAGGACAATATTGCAATGCAATGACCTGCTGATGAATTAGCTCTCTAATATAGTGCATATGAACCTCAATGTGTTTTGTTCATTGATGTTGCACTGCATGTTTTGAGATTTCAATGGCACTCTAATTATCACAATGTATAACTATAGGTCTAGGTAGATCAAAACCAAACTCCTTCAGAATATTTTGTAAACAAATAGCCTCTGTAGTTGTAGTCATAGCTCCTCGATACTTAGCCTCGGTTGATGAAAGAGCAATAGTATTTTATTTTTTACTCTTCCAACAAATGGGGCCTGAACCAAGATGAAACATGTATCCTAAAGTACACTTGCAAGAATCAAAAATTTTTGCATAGTTTGAGTCTGTATAACCCACTAACTATAGTCTAGTACCAGTTACATAACATATCCCACATGTATGTGTACCCTAGATATAACATAGAATGTGTTTGGCTACTTTCCAGTGAAGTTCATGTGGCTCTTGCATGAAGCGATAAATCATGCCAACTGCAAAGGATATGTCAAGGTGTGTATGTGTTAAGTAGATGAGACTTCCAACTATCTATACAAAGTAGCATCAACAAGTGGAGTGGAACACTTCACTTCTAACTTAACACCTGAAAGAAATGGAGTAGATGCAGCCTTGCAGTTACTCATGTGAAATCAAGCAAGTAGATCAAGAGTATAC
The DNA here is from genome assembly GCA_028749045.1 of Cupressus sempervirens. Taxonomy (NCBI): domain Eukaryota; kingdom Viridiplantae; phylum Streptophyta; class Pinopsida; order Cupressales; family Cupressaceae; genus Cupressus; species Cupressus sempervirens. The sequence continues at coordinate 326,711,030 of CM053789.1, forward strand.
TTGGGTTGTGATAATGTGATCCTTGATGAATACTGATGTATCTCAATACCAAGGAAATAATGAAGTAGACCCAAGTCTATCATCGAAAACATGTCCTGTGAAGGAGCCTTAACACTGTCAATGATGGATGTTGTACTCCTAATGATCAAGTCATCAACATAAAGCACAAGTAACAAATGTGAATCATCCCTTTGAAGAATGTAGATATTCGGATCAGAATGACATCTGGTGAACCTTATTAAGAGAAGGAAAGAATCCATCTTGGCATACCAAGCTCTAGGAGCTTTTTTTAGTCCATAGATAGACTTTTTCAACTTGCAAACCAAGGTAGAATCCTAAATGAACCCCTGTGGCTACTCCATGTAAATCTCCTCATGAAGATCACCATTCAAGAATGCACACTTCACATCCATCTGATGAACAACCCATTTCTGAGTTGCTGTTATAGCTAGTGTCAAACAAATGGAGTTCATTTCTGCAACTGGTACAAAGGTTTCAATGTAATCAATGCGTAGTACCTAAGAGAAACCTTTTGCAACAAGTCTAGCCTTATGTTTATCAACACTTCCATCTACTACAAACTTGTTCTGATAGATCCACTTACACCAAACCAATTTTCTTCCCTTAGGAAGAGAGAATAATTCCCATGTATCATTTTCCATAAGAGAATTATATTCTTCCTCCATTTCTTTATCCCATTTCGAAATACCTGAAGCTTCTTTGAATGATTGTCGATCAGAAGCAACTGCAATATAAGCATGAGGGACTGAGTTGTGTTGTGATCTTGTCCTCCTAATATCTGAAGGATTCCCTGCCAATGGTCCTACTACACCCAATGTCAGCTAAGCCCATTTAGGTCTAGTGGAAGAAGATGTAGAAGGTATATCCTCAACCTTTGATGGCTAATGCCTTTGTTTGGGTCGTGGACAAACATCTTCCAAGTCACTGTCATCACTGTGACTCTCTTCGATGGAGGAAGAAGGAGGAGTTGAAGAAGTAAAGCTTGGACAACTTTCTTCAAAGTGTACACTCCTCTCATAAAAAATGTCATGTGTCTCTAGATCCATCAATTTGTGGAATTTATGAGAGTCTGCATAACCAAAAAAGATGCAAGGTTTGCTTTGAGGTTCCAATGCCTTGCATTTCTATGGAGGTATTTGTGCCTATGCTAGACAACCAAAGACTCTAAAGTGCTTTAGAGAAGGTTTCCTACTAGTCCAAGCCTCAAAAGGAGTTACACCATCCAAAGCTTTATGAGGACTCCTATTCTAAATGTAGTTAGCACAATTCATTACTTCAGCCCAAAAGACTTGATCAAGAGACTTATGTAATAGCATGCAAGTGGTCATCTCCTTAAGGGTTCTATTTTTCCTTTTGGCAACACCATTCAACTATGGAGTGTATGGGATTGAATGTTGAAGGTCAATTCCCTCTTGAGTACAACATTATATAAGTCTTCAGTTCACATACTCCCCTCCATTATCTGTTCGAAGGACTTTGATGGCTTTCTCTGACTGCTTTTCTACTTGAGCCTTGAAGCTGAGAAATCTATCAAACACTTCACTCTTATGAGCCATGAAGAATACCCAAGTATAGCGAGAGTAGTCATCAATGAAGGTGAGTGCAAAGCAAGACTTGCCAAATGATGGCACTAGAAATGAGCCCGCCACATCACTATGAACTAGTTCAGGAACACATTGTGCTCTCCAAGACTTCTCCTTGTCAAACATTTTTTTTGGATGCTTCCCAAGTGTGCATCCTAAACAAACACCATTTGAAAATTAGACTTGAGGTAGACCATGAACCATGTTCTTGCTCGTAAGCTATTGAAGATACCTATAGTTGAGATGTCCAAACCTCTCGTGCAACAGTTTTCTTGTTATATTTGAATGCATTAACAAATCTTGTGCATTAGATTTAGGCACAAAGGAAGAGAAAGTGTAAAGCCTTGAATCATGATTGGCTTCACCTATTGCAATCATAGAATCATCCTTGATGCATTTTACTACAATTGAATCTGGAAGAAAGTCAACCTTATTTCCACCTCCATAGTGAGTGATTTGGTAGACTGAAAGAAGTTTGGAGGTAAGATTAGGAACATAGACAACATCCTTGAATGCTCCATTTTCCATCTCAACTTCACATTTTCCTTCAACTTCCACTTTAGTATCATCTCCTACAAAGATGTGAGGTACCTCTAAAGGTGTCATGGAAGAAAAATCTCTTTTTGAAGCACCCATGTGATGTGTGGCACCTAAGTCAATAATCCATTCTCCTTGACTAATAGTGTTTGTGAGTAAAGCTTTCCCTTTGCTCTTAGAATCTAAAGATGAAGACCCTTTCTCCTTATAAGCATTAGGCAATGGAACATTGTGTTTCTTCATGATGTTTTTCAACTCACCAATCTGCTTGTGATAACATTGATGTTTGTCATAACCACTCTTTTTACAATAGGCACACTTCTTTTCTTGATTAGTGTCCCCCTTTTTGTTGATATTAGGAGAATACTTGCCTTGTTGTTGATTTGATGTTGGTCTTATCTTTTCTATATCCACTTGTTTATCATCTTTCAACTTCTTCTTTTTTGCCTTCCCTTTTTTTGAACTTTGACTAGCTAAATTCTTAGAATTCTCATTGTTAACCACCAATGCCTTAGAGTTTGAAGACTTGAGAATCCCCATTGTTACTAGCTTAGCTTATTCATCCTCTAACAACTTAGCATAGTCATCAAAAGTGATTCTCTTATAGGAAGCCCCTAAGATAGTCTTTGTGGTGTTGAAAGAAGAGACAATTGTGGAGTATTCAGATGGCAGCTTATTATGAATGAGATAAATCAACCTGTCATCCCTAATGGGACTACCACAATCATCAAGTTTTATTCTCAACTCATTCACTTTAATGATAAATTTTTGGATAGAATCAAAGCTCTTAGGATCTAGGTAAACAAGATCATCTTCAATCTTGTAGACATCCTCCTCAGTCAATTTTCCATATATATTTTTAAGGGAATCCCAAGTTTCTTTGGATGTATTATATTTTAGGATCTGATACAGGATCTTTTCATCAACCCCTAACCTAAGGAGTCCTAGGGCTTTCCTATCTATTATTTCCCAAGCCTTGATATCACTTTGAGATACTTGATCACATTTTAGTTTAGGAAAACAACCATCTGCATATTGAGAAACTTCTTCATTCATCAATTCACACCATTTTTTGATTGACCATGTGGCATAGTTATGTGGTGTTAATTTTGGAATCTTAAGATTTCCCATAATGCAAGGAAATAAAGATAAGAGCAAGAAAAGAGAAACACAAAACCAAGAGACACACCCCCCCTTTCACTCAATCAAAAAAAATCCCCCAAATGAATGATTTTGGCACTCTATACTCAGTGCATTTACAATAGCCACTTGCCAATTTAGGCCTACGTGGACTTCTAATTTTGCTATTTACAACCTCCTATTGGAGTTCAAATCTGGTACAAAGCAATGTAGCTCAAATATACAACAATTTTGAAATTTGATCAAAGCAATACAATGCAAAAAAAGACCTATTTTTGAAAATGGTGTTTCAATCCACACAAGCCTATAATCTGATTGCAGATCTAGAAAGTAGACAAAAAAATATTACTTTCAAAAAAAATAGAACCTGAAAATATGTCTAGATGAGCCTATACAGAGCATTTGAAGTTGCAAAATGCAAGATTGGATAGGTACAATCACCAAAAATTAATTTTTCTGACAAATCCGTGCACCAAAACTAAAAAATAATAGCACCACCAAAAAATTTAGGAAATTTTAGCCAAAATAAAAAAATTGCACCTGATTTGGAGTCTAGATGTCTGAGATATGGCCTCACGAAGTCGGTCTATTAAATCAAAACTGCATACGGAGAGGAGTCTACTCAGTAAAACACTATGTTAAATTTGACTTCCAAAAGGTCGTCGTGGCAGTGCAATTTGGCCTGCTGGTGACAATCAAATGGTCGTCAAATTTAAGACCGTGAAAAGGTGACATCAATGAAAAAAGGGTCTGCGTGGTTGACGTGGCAATCTGTACAGTATGGAATTGTACAAATAGGGTGATGTGTCATTGCATAGGGTGACTAGGTGTACGAAGGTGTTGACATGTACTCTTGGCTGTGCACCTGATGTGGCAAGATTACAAGCATGGCAGATGTGATGGCAACTGATGTGTCCCTGTCGTGTTGTTGATGTGGCACAGTCGTGACATGGTCAACTATCTACAGATGTAGTAGGAGCTGAGAATGCCACGTGGCAGTGATGACGTGTCACGGGTCAGTGGAAAAGTCTTTCTAGCAATCTGTGATCACCAGCGGGAGCAGATCAACTGACAGGAGGTGATGTTGACGACGGCCGCAATGGCAGAGAGGGTCAGCTTTTATCACCAGCAAGAGGGAATGATGTCAATGGTGGTGTGGGATTAATCCCACATGCATTGTGGTGTTGGGTTTCGGGGTGTTGAAAAGTGGGAGTCACTAGATAGCAAGGTGGCTTAAAGGCTACTAGAACTATGATCTGCCAAACGTTATGAAGCCTATCACAATTTGTGTGTGCCAATTACCATGTGTAATCCCTTGGTTGAAGTGTGATCGTCGTGGTTAGTTGGTATATGTTAGATTATGTAAGTCATCAGTTGTAGTGGAGTATGCCATATTATGATGGAATATTCTACAAGCATCAAGATTTGACCACGTGTCTCCTACCAAAAAAAAATTTCTCTATAGGCCTAATAGGCCAAAAAATTTGAAAACAAAAATTGATCTAAAAAATTTAGATATGAAATCCAAAAAAATTTGCAGAGACACAAAAGTAATAAATATAGATATGAAAATTAAATGAATAGATCTGAAATGATCATACCAATTCCACAAATCAGGTCTTTGGGTGCCAGTTTGCAAAAAAAAATTCTTCAATTTTGACTATGGCCTTGAGTAGGTGAATTTATAGTAAAAACTCATTGAATCGATGCTCAAGACATAATGGTGAGGTCCTCTTTGGCTCTAGACGCTCCCAATAGCTACAGATACTCTGGATCTGAATCGGGGTCCTCCAAGAGGTGAAGCGAAAATGGTCTCCAATGGCTATGAAATGATGCTCCTATGCCTCTGATACCATGTAAGAATTTGGTATAGCTATGATACCATGAAGTATTTGTCTTAGGGAAAAATAACTTCAAGATAAAGAAGCTCAAAAACAAAGCACAATATGGACGAAACGATGTATGATCCTAATAACAATATGAGAATGAATTAATGTACTAGTACACTAGAAGTGCCTAAATATAAAGGCTGCTAGAATGACTAGGAGTTAGCAAAATGATAAGCCTCACAACTAAGAACATGTCCACTAAGAGTGGATTATCCTCCATTGAGCACAGGAGTTTGTGCGATGATGAAAGGACAAGCTTACATAGGTATGTCATATAAAAAGATGTTGTAGACACCATGTGCTTATTTAGAGTGTGAACAACTATGTTGTCTACATGACAACTCAATTTATTATGCAAACTCTTGTGTTGTAGACACCATGTGCTAAAACGAGTTGCTAACTCTTGTGTTATCAACATGACAACTCATATGAGTACGCATACTCCTATGTGTCTAACTAATAAATAATAAAATAATGAATTTAACCTGAGTAAACTTAAGTAAAGTATAAATAGTAATTAATTATTTACACTAACAGAATCTCCCTCGGATCTCATAGTAAATGGGACAATGAAAAATAAAGTGATACTCGGCCTTGACCTCCCTAAGGTGACAAAGCCGATAGATCATGTCCTCCCTACCAATTCGGTGATCAGTTTGAATACGTAGCCGATGAGATCCCACCCTATAAGATCTCAAGGAGATAAGAAGAGCATGAGTCCAACAATGAGTGAGGTACCAGGGACATAAGATGATCTCATCTTGGATATCAAGAAGGTGTTGAGTATAGAAGGCCATGTGCAGACGAAGCCCACCTAGGGAAATCTTCTAGGTCATGATAACGTACTATCTATAGATGTCAATTCTAACATGCTCATTCAACTCCTGCTGAGGTGGAAGAAGATGGGCTAGAACATACAGAAAAAATTGGAAGGGAGGAAGACGATCCAAGCTAATACCAATCAAGCCTAAGAAAGCAAAGAATTGGGTGTACCAACAACGAGACCTGTGACCAAAGTTTGAACCTGCAATCTCCATAGAAGAATAGTAAGACAAGTAGGAATACCTATGATGGTTGTCGGAGGAATAGGCAAAGCTCTGGATCTAGTGAAGAAGCCAAATAAAATCAAAAATGGTCCCCAATCTAAAAGGGTGAGCACCAAATTCAGCCATTACAATGTTGTGTGGTGTGAACTAGTGACTTCTGATAATGCACCGAAGGAAAAGAGTTTGGACTCTCTCAACAGAGGCCCAATCAGACTCCAAGAGGGAGGAGCCCCAAATAGTAGAGCCATAGAGGACAGTCGGCTTGACCAGGGAGTCAAGAAGATGCATTAGTCATGGCTTCCTAGAAGTGGCGTCGAAAGCACTTTCGCTCAAGAATAGCTAGGGACCTGAGTCCCTTGTTGACTCTAGGCTTCATGGCTAGTCTCAAGCTGAATCGAGGTCTAGAAAGCTTAACCCCCAAGTAAGTATATGAAGATGAAATCTCGATCTTGATACCCTAGAAGCAAAAGTGGAGATGAGATGTCCTCAAACAATTGAAGACCATAACCAAGTCTTGCCCAAATTTACAACTAGCTCATGTGAGTCATAGAAAGAGGCAAGGCCATCAAGGAGTCGTTGAAGACCATCGGGAGAAGATGCTAGGAGAATCACATTATTAGAAAATAGGAGAATAGAGATCAATACCTAGTGTAAATAATGACCATTTCCACGAAGCGAGCAGTTAGGAAGAAATGCTTCAAGCTCAGCGATGTAGATGCCAAAAAGAGTGGGGAAGAGAGGACAACCCTATTTCACCCTGATAGTGTTCTAGATAGGATTAGATAAGCCTTATGGGGTCCTGAATTTACACTCGACACACTAATATAACCTCATAATAGCTATAAGAAGAATCTTTGAGATCTTGATATCCCTAAGATGCTAAAAGAGAGCCACTCGAGGAACAAAGTCGAAGGCTTTGCAGAAGTCAACAAAGCAACAATAAACTTTTTTCGAGCGATGATGAACCTCCTCAATGATGGCCCATAAAGTCAAAATGTGATCAGTGATTTGAAAAAGAGAGAGGTAACCAACGTGAAGAAGGAAGTCATAAGTGGATGGGAGAGATGTAAACCTAGGGGCAAACAACTCCCAAAGGGTGAAATCCCAAAGATGGAGAGCCTCTTACAAAAAAAGAGCAAGGCATCGCTAGTCATCATACCTAAAAAAGGAGGACATGGACCTGCACTCTCTAAATAAGCAATGAAACCTCCCTCTAATATCATAGTAAATGGTACAATAGAATATAAATTGTATCTCATTCTCGACCACATCCATGTCACAACACTAACAAATCCTCTCAACTCTATTGGTCTAATGATCTACTTGAATATGAAGCCAGTGAGAACCCACTCTGAAAGAGCCCACCTAGATATGTAGGGCATGGGGCCATCGATGAGAAGAGTAGTAGGGACAAAAAATGATACCGACTTGGATGTCAATAAAATGCTCCGCATAGAAGACCATATGAGGATGGAGACCCACCGGTGCATTGACCCAAGTCACTTGGACATACCTCCTATAGATGTCCATCTTGGTAATCTCATTCAACCCTAATCGAGGGGGAAGCAGATGAGTATTCAATGAATACTAAAAAGGGGGAAGGTGATCAATATCAATACCAACAATGTTGAGGATCCTAAAAACTTGAGCATACCAGCAATGAGCATGACCAGTCAGATCCAAGGCAACAATCAAAGATGAAGAACAATAGGCTAGGTTAGAATAACAGTATCTTCCATCAACATAGTCTATCAACGTAATTAAACTAGATCAAATGTTGTGCAGAGTCTAAAGGGATGAGGATCGAACTCAGCTAAGATAATATTGGTAGGAGTAGTCAACAGACAATGGATGAGGCATTGCAGAAGAAGAATCTGAACTCTCTCCACCAAAGCCCAGTCGGTGGTCAAGAAGGAGGGACCCTAGATGATGGAACCATAAAGGACAATAGGTCTAACCAAGGACTCTATAGATAGACATCTTAGATGTAGTATCCTAGAAATGGTGTCTAAAGCACTATCATTCAAGCAAGGCTAGTGAACCCAACAGGCATGTATGATGACATGAGAATAAAAGAAGGGGAGAATGTTGCACAGTATGTGAATTGAATCAAAGAAGTTGTGAGTGCAATAAGAGCTGCTAGACATATTATCAATGATAGTGAAATTGTAAGTAAATTTCTTATAACTCTTTCACCTATCTATGCTATAAAAGAGTTATGCCTGGAAATGTTTTGACACTTGATGGTTTAGTTGGTTGGTTGACTGCATTTGAATTGAGCAATTTTGATAACAATATGTTTACACTTGGAAATGCTTTTAAGTCTTCACTAACCATTAGTAATTCAAAGAAAGACAAGAAAATTAAAGATGAGAGCGAGTTTGAATCTGAAGATGATTTGGATGAAATTGAAGCACTTCTTGCAAGAAGTTTAACAAGAGGTAAAAGTAAATTCAAAGGTAAACTTTCTTGTTGTTCTAACTGCAATGAAGTTGGTCATTTTACAACTAAATATCCTAACCAAAGAAAGAGTGAAAAAAATGACAAGAAATATCACAAGTACATGAAGAATAGGGACTATAAAGACAAAGGAAAGAAATCATGCTACATCGTTGAAGAGGAGCACACTCAGTTTGGTACTGATAAGAAGGAAGTAGTTGAGATGTTTACGTTACTATCAAGAAAGATCCTAATGGAGAAAGGTATGAGAGTGAAACTTCCCTTATTTCACATGTTAGAAAGAATGATACCTGTATCATCTATAATGGATGCTCACATGACATGTCTGGAGACATAAGTAAGTTTGAAAAATTTGAAGAAATTGATGATGGTGGAATAGTTAAGTTAGGAAATGATATTCCATTTCCAACAATAGGTAGATGATCATTAATTTTGAATGATAAAATCAGATGTGATGATGCATACTAGGTACAAGGACTAAAGTATAATCTTTTGAGTGTTACTTAGTTGAACAATTCAAGTCACAAGCTGGAGTTTTAGAACAGAAAAGTTAAAATCTTTGATGATTAAGGAAACATGATTGTAATTGAGATGCAAACAAAAGGTAATCTATTTCATCTTGATCCTACTATTGAGACATGCTTGTTTGCTAAAGTTGAGGATGTATGGTTATGGCATAAAAAATTATGTCATGTAAATTTTGAAAACATTGTAAAGGTTAGTAGAAAGAAAAGAGTTAGAGGCTTACTGAATTTCCAAAAACCTGAGAATGTTATGTGCAAAAAAAATGAGAAAGTCAAGATTTTGAAGCTAGACACACATTTCTAATGATATTCTGGAACTAGTGCATACTAATCTATGTGGACCAATGGGTATGGAAATTTATTATGGTGACAAATAGTTCATATATTTTTTCGATGAATATTCTAGAATGATGACTGTCATGTTCATGAAATTTAAAATAACATGCTTTCGATACGTTCAAATGGTATAAGTCTAGAGTTGAGAAAGAAACTCGTACATCATTGTAATATTTAATATATGATAGAGGTGGTGAGTTTATATCTAATAAGTTCACTACTTTTTGTGTTAAGCATGGTATTAAGAGGCAACTATCTATGTTGAGGACACCACAACAAAATAGAATTGTTGAGAGAAGAAATAGATCAATAGTAGATTGTGAAAGGACATTATCAATCGAGAAAGATGGTGTACAAATGTTCTAGAGAGAATTGATTAGCACTTTTGTTTATACTCTCAACCAAGTTCAATTGAATAAAGGAACAAGCAAGACACCCTATGAACTCTGGTATGAGCATACACATAATGTAAGGTATTTCAAGATATTTGGAAGTAGGTGTTATATTCATAAGGATACAAGGAATTATAAATTTGACTCTAAAGAAGATCAAGGTATACTCCTTGGCTATTCATCTAAGTTCAAATATTATAAATGTTTTAACAAAACTACTAACATAGTGATTGAAAGTGTGAATGTAAGGATTGATGAGCTTGTAGAAAAGAACATTGTGGAAAGAAAAAAGGAACCTAAAGATTATAGCAAAAAGGTTTTGTATGTCTATGAAGATGTACATGATACACTACCCGAGTTAGAGAAAAGAGCTATTGAGTTACAACATGCCTCACCCAAGTTACAGATAGTACAACTTGAGCAACAAGTTTAACCTCAATTGGGTGAGAAGAATGTTGAGAATCAAATATCAAAACATGTATTGACAAAGTATGTGAGAAAGAATCATTTACCTGAACAAATCATTGGAGATAGAAGTGTTGGAGTGTTGTCAAGAAGTTAAGAGATAGTGCATGTTTGATAGCTGAATTTGAACCAAGAACAATTTAGGTTGTACTTGATAATGAAGATTGGAACAATTCAGGTTGTACTTCATAATGAAGATTGGATAAATGTTACAAATGAAGAAATTGATCAAATAGAGAAGCACAACACATGGGCATTAGTATTGAGACATGAAGATAAGAACATGATAGGAACAAAGTGGATTTTCAAAAATAAGATAAATGAAAACGAAAAAGTGGTGAGAAATGAAGCAAGACTAGTTTGCAAAGGTTATCCATGAGAAGAATGAATTGACTATGGTGAGTCTTTTGCACTTGTAGTGCAAGAATGGAAGGTGCAAGAACATTGTTGGCCTACGCTACTTAAAAGAGGTTTAAATTATATCAAATCGATGTCAAATTTGCTTTTTTTAATGGAATACTTGAAGAATTCTATATTGAACAATCAAAAGGATTCATTACACACAATCAGAGGAATATGGTTTTCAAATTAAACAAGGCATTGTATGGACTTAAGAAAGCACCAAGAGCATGCTATGAAAGGTTTCACACTTTATTTTTTAATTTAAAATAAAAATACATTGTTTAACAAATTAGCAACTTCTATGTATGATGCTTCTAGAAAAAATAGCAAATTAAGGAAAAATATAGCTAGCAATAGGTATTTATGTTATTTTTTTCTTAAACGAAGAAAACATTAATTTCAATATATTTAGGTCAAGCAAGAATAATCAAAATAATTTATGTTCGAATTATAGTTAATAATCACTATATAACTCAATAAATTATACAATGTTCAACCAAATTGAACAAAACCAATTGGATTTTTTAAATATCTATGTTACAAACCTAATGTCGAAAGAATTAGAATTGAAATTTAAAAAATTATGATAATCAAAATGAATGTCACTCCTTAAAACTTTTGATATTTTAGACAACCCACTTTTCAAATGATAGAGGAAAATTGGATATAAATCAATATTAAAATTTCAGAAATATGTTTATTTAGAAACTAGAAACAAAATGTTAAACTCACTAGTTTACATCATCTTCAAATTCTGCAATAATAGATGTCCAAAGGCGAAGTTGTTTTCAGGATGTTTGTCTCAGTTTTAAAGTTGGGAAAAAAAATGAGACACATTATTGTGAGTTTCTTCATCAATAATATTTTAATCAAGACAAATATTAAATGTCAAATCTATTTTAGACAGCATAAAAATTATTTGCTAAGGAAAATCTATGTTAGACAGCATAAGAATGATTTGCTAAAAAGTATGGATTCGAATAAGGAGATACATATCTATTTATATGTATACAAATTTCTTTTATGAACAATAATAAGGAAAAATTGTTCCAACAATCAAGCGATTAGAAACATACAATGATGTTAGATTCACTTACCAATGACAATAAAGGATTCCATTATTATATAACTCAACAAATCAATATAGCAATTATATAAAAGTATCGTTGGAATATAACATTGACAAGGTTAATTCCAATATTTGATGTTACAACAAAATGTGGCTATTAATATGATTGGATTGTCTTTGAAGATAAATAGTATTGTCTATAGTCAAAATCAGAAAATAAAAATGATTTGAGTAATCCACAATAATATAGAAGTCAATGATTAAAGAGCTTACAACACAATGGTAAATTGAGTTTCTTATCAAAGAGGTATTCGGTTCGACTCTACTCAAGTTTAATAATTAATAATAATAATAATAATAAATCAAAATACATAATAATAATTAATTGATCTTGACTTTGATCTCTTACCGATCAAAAAATAATAATAATAATATAGAAGTCAATGATTAAAAATAGATCAACAACAATATCATATGCGATGTTTAATGATAGAAAATGTCAGTTTTACGAAGACCATGTTTGTCTAATTTGGACTGGAAAATCCAAGGGAATCTCACAAAGCGCATTACACCCCAATGTGCTTGGATGCGCCTTCCACACACATCCATTGGGAGTTGTAACATTCTCTTAGTTTCCCACACATCTACCTTCACATCCACCTTTGAATGCATTCGCATACACGTCCAAGCGTTGGGCAAGAGGATCTGATTACTGAGACTTGTCCCTATACATTTACGACAATCACCGACACTTATTTATTTAGCTCACAAAACAACATTTATCCTCGCATTTCGACAACAAAACGTATTACTTCACTATCAAGAGGTGGGGTAATGGGGGCCTCGGTGATCCACTTGTCCTCCCATTAACCATTATATATCTACACACTTTTGGCCATGTTGATGCGACATGATATGAATAACCTAAATGAAATATTAAAATTATATTAAATCTTAATAACAATTAAATTGCATACCTTGAATAATATTCATAATTCAATACATACTTGGATTCCTCATAGCTCAAGCTTGTGAGTTTGAAAAAGTTGACCTTTCAATGAGCATTAGTCATCTACAATTTGGTCTATTAAAAAACGTGAGCTTGTTTATTTGAATTTAATTCTAGTTGTATATCCCAACACACACACATTCCAAAGTAATGTCAATAAATGTCTCCTTTGTTAATCACATTGTATTGAATCAAATAAACAAGAGATTTGGTTGAGCTTTGCGTAAGTGCGTGCACATTTTTGCAAATGTTTGTTTGGGAGATGGAGGATATAAGTGACCATGTTTGGATTTGGTAAATAACATTTATACAATTGGGAACTTTTGTTTTATTATCTAAATTATGATAAATTTGATAAATTAAAAATAAAGCCAACCAATAGAGTTTGAAAGCTTAGACACAAAATTTGTCTTTTGTTTTATTATCCAAATTATGATAAATTTGATAAATTAAAAATAAAGCCAACCAATAAAGGTTGAAAGCTCAAACACAAAATTTGTAAGGAAATACGAGCTAAGAAAAATTTCTAATACTGTCATGTAACAATTCTTAAAACTCATTTTTGTTATTGATTTCTACACAATACATAAAAGAAAGAAACTAACTTTATCAAACAATGAACAATTCTTAACACAATCTTTAAAAAATTCAAATTATCTCAACTGAAATCTCAACTTTTTCATTGTAAAGAAGAAAGAAAATCTATAAATTGTATAATATTAATTTGAAGTATTAATATATATTAATTATAATTGTAATTTATGATTAATACATTATAATCTATGATTAATATATCATATAGAATTCTAAAATAAATATGATTTTAATAATATAGTTTTAATTGGGGTCTAATTGAAGGCCACAAATCTATGTTACAAGTACAAAAGACAAATTTCTATAAAAATTAATATATCTATATATTGTACCCTAACATGTAGAGGCTTGATTGGCATATGTTAATAAATTACTCCTCCCTATTCTTCTACTAACATCCTACCAAATACATTAAATAAATCTTCACCCACAATTATTTTTCTATTCAATTTTTACTTAATTTCATTCAAAAATTCTCACCCACCTATCACAAAAATCAAGGTATTTTCTAGTGGTTAATATTTGCCAATTGACTAATTTTATAAAAATTTGACTAATAATTTAGTTCTTAAAAATATTTAAAATCACCGCATTTTTATAAAATTTAGTTCTTAAAATATTTCAATAATGTAAGATGCAAATTAAATAATAGTGTAAGAATTTGGTATAGCTCTAATACCATATAAGAATTTGTCTTAGGGCAAAATTCACCCGAGACCAACGAACTCAAGCACAAGCACAACAGTAGACCAAAAGAGTATGATCAGAATAACAATATCCAAAATTGATTTATTTCCATTCAATGTTCTGTCATCTCCATACACACTAAGAGTGCTTGAATATAAAGGCCTCTAGAATGCTTCTAAAATGCCTAGGAGTCAGCACACTGATAAGTCTTACAACAGGCACATGTCCACTAGGAGTGGATTATCCTCCATTATGCACAAAAGTAAATGCGATGATGAGAGGATATGTCTACAAAGTTGTAACACGCAAAATTATGTTGTAGACACCATGTGCTAAAATAAAAGTGTGAATAACTATGTTATCAACATGACAACTCAATTAATTATGCAAACTTCAATGTTGTAGACACAATGTGTTGAATTAGAGTTGCTTACTCCAATGTGGTCAACATGACAACTCATAAGAGTATGCAAACTCCTAAGTGTCTCACCTAAGAAATAATAAAATAATACATTTAACCTAAATAAACTTAAGTATAAATAATAAATACTCATTTACACCAACAAATAGAAATTTATTTTTTTAATAATATAAGTTACATCAATATTTTTATATCTTTTTGTCAATTGCTTAAAGTTTACCTTGACAATAATCAAAAATCTGGAAGAAAAATATTTTGTAAATAACTAGGACACAGAATTTGAGATTTATTTCGATTCCAAAAACTAACGAGGTGTGGACTAATAATTCTCTAGATCAATTATAATAAATAACAATTTCCTACTACAATTCCTTGTTTACAATAGTATAAATACATATACTGATTTCGCAAGACATCTTCCTTATACACAAGTAAATAGTTAAAATAATGAGGCTGGGACTAATAATTATCTACATCAATTAAAATAAATAACAATTTCTTACTAGAATTCCTTGTTTACAACAATATAAATACATATATTAATTACACAAGACATCCTCCTCATACACATCCTCCTTATACAAAGGTAAATAGTTACAATTAATAGCTTCATTTTAAACAAAATCTTAAACCAATCAACTCATAAATGCAATGAATTATTACCATGGAATCAATTTAATATGTTCAACCATTGTTTATTATTATTGAATACCAAATATTTAAATTTGATCAATCCCTCCCATTGTTATGGTGAAAGAAACCACATGGCATAGTCTTTTGCTTCCAAATTGTTATCGGAACAAGTCGCATAATAGACACAAAAATTGTCATCTTGGTTTTTATTTTTTAAACTCATCAAATTACTAATTTAATATCACGAATATCTAGCTATGAAACAATACGAGGTTGATAGAACCTACAAACCTTAACAATCACGTGCATGGTAAAGTCACAAGGTATAAAAGGTTATGATAGTAGGGTCACCCCCACATCCAAAGATATTTTATCAAGGAAATATCGCAACAACGAACAACATACGGTCCACTTTATGCCAAGAATATATATTTCTTAAATATAACTTGGCCAACTTATTATTATTATTATTAACGGTGGATTCCACCAACACACAATTCAACCATCCAATTAAACGTGGATATTACATTATGTTTACAATACGATAAATCTTGAGGAACAATCTGAATGATGTAGCATATTTGTCAATTGAGGAACAATCTGAATGATATAGCATACTTCAAAGCAGCTTAATTCTAAATAAACATCTTGTCGTTTATGGAAAATGCAGGACCATAACTCAATTGAAGACAACTATCACCCTAGGAGAGTTCAAATCAAAGCAATACATAAATAGAAGAAATGTTCCCTTTTCTGTCCTCCAAGGGGGCGTCTCACTAGACAAAGTAGGTTTGTTTTCACACCCAACCTTCCTTTACCTTAACAAATATGATAACTATTGAGGATAGATCTACATGACAAATTTAAAAATAAATAATAATAAAGCTACATAAATAAATCGTGCCATATGAGAAAAGCAGCACGTATACTAAATGGAGCTAACTATCCTGAAACCAATAAATAGGTTGCCATTTCTCTGTATGGACTCCTTGTCGAAACAAATCTTACAAGCTGATTGTTTTCTATTTTGACCACTTCTGCCAAGCATGCAACTTTTTATAAAACTTGTGGATTTCTAACCACTTACAAATTATGGCATCCGAATGCTCTATAAACACATTACCCTTAATACAACCAACAAATGTTGGAATCCCATCCTATAATTTCAGAGTCCATAGAAGAACTTGCCAAATTTAAATATTGGTTTCTTCTAGAGTTGCATTGGAAATGTCAGATATATGTGGGTAGCATGCCTTCTCATCAAGCTGATTCTGCGCCCATATCAGCATTTTTAATAAGCTGGGAAGCTTTGGATCTACAAGAAAAGTAAGCTTCATCAAATCAATGTATAAACAGAATCACCCGTTACAACAAAAACCAAGCCCATGACACTTCCTGAACCAAAGATAGACAGTGGTCTCAAATTATATTCACATTATGTCACTGTCATGTATTAATCAACGATTGAATAAATTAGGACAAAAAATAAAAACCAATATTGTGCATCAAACTGCATTTTGAACATTAAATTGTCAAAAGAAACGGCTCAGAAAAGACCTTTTTCATGACTTTGGCTTGTAAGAATTGCTGCATTAACCTCACTCGCAGTCTTCAGACGCTGAGATATGTCAAGCAGCTCAGAGAGAGGGCAATTAGATGCATCTTCAAAAGCTAGCAAGGCGACTGTACGTTCCAGCTCCTCTAAAAATGCATGCTGCAAATATAACCAGATATTCAGCAAACTTCTGCCAAAAAACAGTATTTTTGGAGGAAAAAAACATATTTTAAGATGCTTGTGATAGAAAGTTTATAAAAAATAATCAAACCTTCAAAATATCATATACTAAAAATATATCAAAAGTAATTGAGCACGTATAAAGAAAAACCTAAAAATCAGATACTCAAAACATCAGAATCAATCAAGCATTTATAAATAGCACATGATATATGCAGTTGACAATCTTAGAAGCACCACAGGTAGCCAATATATATTCATTGGAAATTGTGTCTTTTTTGCAGGTATCAACTTAAAGAAAATTCAGCATTTAAAACTGAAGACTATGAACAACCGTTCTTGGTGCAATTTGAATTCTAAGCATTTTTTTAATAAAATAATTTGTTGGAGTAGATAGCTGATTCACAACCTCACATGACAATGTGGAATGGGGGTTTAAATGCTCTCCATCTTTATCTTTATCTACAATAATCTCACTACTTGTTTCTCATTGGTTGGTCCAGAAACTAATAGTTTCTTCATTGACAAATCAATGGATCATCCACATGAAGTCTGCCAACTCTTGAAGATGCTACAACAAAAAACTCACTTGGATTACTCAAACAATAATCTGCTGATATTTGATTACCAGCCTACCCCAAAGTCAATAAGAAAATTTATCATTTAAAACTGAGACAATAAACAACCGATCTTGATGCAGTTTGAATTTAAAGTATACTTACTAATGAAATTAAAGTTTTGAGCAGATGGCTGATACACAACCTCACATGAGAATGAGAAAAGGAGGCTTGGGTAACCTGCCTCTATTCAGTGGAAGTAAATGGACAAATCTAATGCACTCTTAGTCTCTACAGGCATCTCACTGTGTGTTTCTCATTGGTCAGGCCAGAGAACGGTAGCTTCTCTATTAAAAACTCAGGATGTCATCCCTATCAAGGAAGGCTGCCAACTCTTCAAGCTGCTATATCAAATTATTCCCTTGGATTATCAAAGAATAACCAACTGAATTTTTTTACCAGAATGTCAAAAAGTCCATAATTAAACCCTCTTTCCCTTTTCCACAAAAACAAATTATAGTTCAAAAAAGATTGTCCCCATTCTATCTTTCTTCTCAGAAGAAAGGAATGAACCCTTCCACAAAAGCAAATGATAGTTTAAAATAGACTGTCCCCACACATATCTTTCTTAGAAGAGATGGATGAATGCTTGTTTCTAAAATAATTGGGCCATCAGTGGGTTCATGTGATCCCATCCAAATACCAAAACTTAACAAACCTGGGTAAACAATCCCTGGAAGTCCCTAGCATCTATCAACACTGTCATAATGCAAAATGACTATTCTATGGCCCTTTGTCAAGATTTGAGAAGTAGACAAGCTTCCATGGCTTCCAAGAAGCCATAGGCTCCATAATTTCTAAAGTAATTGGGCCATCAGTGGGTTCATGTGATCCCTTCCAAATACCAAAACTTTACAAGCCTGGGTAAACAAACCCTGGAAGTCCCTATGATCTATCAACACTGTCATAATGCAAAATGACTATTCTATGGCCCTTTGTCAAGATTTGAGAAGTAGACAAGCTTCCATGGCTTCCAAGAAGCCATAGGCTCCAGCATTCATGTCCAGACTGGTGTGGTTGGAGTGAGACCTGCACTGTTGCTCAATTAATGCTAGAGAGCAAAATCATTGGAAGTTTTAAACAAATAGGAGATAATATCAGTAAGTTTACAGCATCCTCTAAGATTACAGCTTGGCATTTTTAAAAAATTAGGATATAATGTATACACCCATGATATTTTTTATTTTTTATTTTTTTCTGATGTAGAAAATTGACACCAAAAAACTTACCAAAACAAATAAATGATTTTAATAACTGACCTGCATTGTTTCATTCATTCATAGCAAATACAAAACTATGGAAAAGCAACATTAACATCACCTAAAACTGTATTGTGTTTACCGTACAGGGTAAACGGATACTTATCGCATTAAGGTATTAGAATGTAACACAGAACAGGATACTTTTATTCATATAAGCAGTATGCCATTCCAATTACAGCAATTACAATGATAATGATCTCCAATAGTCCATTTGGACGATGTACATATACTTTCCCAAAGAGGTGACTCAATTGTCACGCGCCCTTTTGGATACAACTCTACCCGTTGGCTACTATATGGATTTTACCGATATCATCCCCCAAAAAAAGTAAAGTGCTCTCCGGACAACAAAATCAAAAACATAAACACTAATTACATCAAGATTTAGACAACTAGGAAGAGGGATGTGTCCTTGGTGTGGTAGACGTTCGTGCTCTAAGCTCGTCCAGCTCTACTCATAGCTCATGCACTTGTCCAGTCCATACCTTCAAATCTACTTCAGCCTCCATCTAAATCTCCAAAACTGTTTGCATCATCCCAGCAATCTCTCCAAGTTTCATCTCCTCTGCTGCCACCTACTGTATCCAACTCTGTTGGGCCAAAAATTTTGTCATCTCGGATTGCCAAGCCACTCTCTGACTCCCGAGCAGCCTTCTCTGCAGCTAGTTCTACCTTCATCACTGCTAAGCTGGTAGCTGACTCCTCCTGAGCCCTCTCAGTCACTGCCTGGTCTACCTGGCTCCTCCGAAGGGCATAATAAGCATCACTATTTATCCGAACTATCTCCTAAGTCAGAGCCTCTATGCGGCTCTCCCCAACTAGCGCTCTCGTGTTGGCCCAATCCTCGCGCATCTTTGAAGTCTCCTCAAAGCCACCGTGCTCCTCAAAGCAAACTGAAAAGGGAGTTGGGCACCCTACTCTCATGAGGGATATGACGTGCTCTAGCTCCTTTACCACTAAATCCAAGGCATGTGTTTGTGCAGAGGCCATCGCTCAGCGAGCCCAAGTCGCCATATCAACAATAAATGCCTCCGCACCTCCTCCCATCAATGTATCTGGCCCCACTACAAGTTGCTCGGTGCCCATAGCCATCTTCACTGCCTCTACCATCTGCTCAGCAGTGCTCTCCATGGATAAGTGTGGTATCCCATCGATCTATGTCGAGTGACTCTCCTCCACCTACGTGTCTACAGGATCTCCTTCTGGGGCTACTTCCCATACAAGTGTGAGAATGCCTGTTGCCCATGCTACTGGTGTGTAGTTAATCCTCGTACTCAAGTACGTGCTCAACCTCTGAGATTTACTTTCTTTGTTCGGCTCCTCCACTAGCGTTGCTAACAACGTTGCATCCACCGTAACCACTGCAACCGAACCTACCACATCCAAGTGAACACCAAGAGTCCTCAAAGCCTCACTCGTTTCTATCTCCATCACTCCTTCCTGAGTGTCTATCTCATCATCGGGTACAAGAACCTCAACCCCTACCTCTGGTACAACTGGCAAAACTTCTCGAACAAGCTCCATCGTTACCTCCGGAGCAGCTATTGCCATTGGTGACGGATGTGACTCTGTCCCCCCTACAACTACGGCTCTGGAATGAGTAGTGTCTCTGTAGCTAGATGCACTGCAACGGTAGCCGAAATCATCATCATTGGCTCTGGAATATGCGTGCCATGTGTACCCACTAGAACCAAGTGTGTCGATGCCAAAAGTGTAGGCCACGACAATAGTAATAGTTTCACACTTCCACCTTGTCATCTTGTTTGTCCTCCCTGTCGGTCTCACTCTTGTCAGAAGAAGTCTCCTACCGACCACTATCAATATCTCCTCCATCCGGTCTTGGTTGATTTTGTCCGACGTGGTCTTATTACCAAGTGTGTCAAGGTGTCTCCACTACATGATTGGGGGTTCGCCTAGCGCAAGTGGCCCAGGCTTGGCCTCCAGCCTATCATGGGGAATCATTTGCGTCGTTGCCTCCAAGAATAGCCCAATTGCATAGTGCGGCATTTAGAATGTCATATGTTGTAGTGTCATAAATTCATACATCCTTTCTACCAACAGTGCAGCCCAACCATACTCTTCCCTATATGATCTCGTTCATCATCACAACTTGCGGGAATGAAATGACTGAAGCACAGTTGGATCCTATGAGGCGACTTTTTACTAAGTCCACAAGACAACGTTAGTGCCCTTCCTAAACATTGGACTTCTTCAATCCTCTACCCTTCGACATGTCCATGAGGACTTTTTTCTCTGTTTGTATCAAATCCTCGCATACCAACTGTACCAGTTGTGCCTTCAACTCTCAACTCAATTTTTTCGATTTGTTGTCAGTTTTCCTTCCACCTTGTGCATGAGCAAGTATTCTTAATACCCATGTGAAATCTAGTGCTTTAAATGATATTACAAAGTCGCATCCAAGATAGCGAACGAACTGGTTCGAGAAAACCCATTGTACATCTTTATCATTGTATGTTGGAACCCTTTGTAGTCTCGAATGCAAAATAAAAGCATCTGTATTGCCCATTCAACCTGTGCCTTCTGAATGTTGGTTTTCACTAGAGGGTTATCAGGTGTCTCCTGCCACCATTTCTTGGATTTTGCTCCATTCAAACCTTCAAACAAGACATCTTGTGCTATAAGACAATCGGTTGCAACTGGTTATGTTGTTTGCTTGTCTTTCTTTTTACTTGCTCCTGTGCTTGTGCCTCCTGCAACACGCACTCCTGACGGCAAGGTTTTCACGTTTCTATTCATGGTTGCAGTCTTTGTTATATCTTCCTCCAACTTCTTTTTCCAAGCCCTCTTTCTAACTGACAGCATAACTGTCACTTCCCTTGTCTTTTTGTGTGCAGAAGACAAAAACAATTAGGTCAATTGCAATCTTCCCTGAAGGCAATGATGGTACTATAGCTATTGACAAATTCACATTCGCTACTTTTGTTGTGGCCGTACAGATGCAATGCTTCTCTCCTCTTGAGACTGTAGGGCTGCACTTCTTCCCTTCTATCAAGACCATTTCGTACGGTGCAATAAACTCTTTCCTACCTTTCCCACAATCCATACAATGAACGACTACTATAGCTTCCTCTTGTCCATACGATGATGGTATTTTTAAATCAATGATCTCTTGCTCTTTGGTGTATTTTGTCTCTAATCAAGCCTTCACTAACCGTACTACAATCTGCTCTCTGTTGAATCCTAATACATTTGTTTTCAGTCGTATGACACCACTCATTGTCTCTCTCAAATCGTACGGCAATCTCCTTGTGTTGTGCTTAGCCATACGGTGTACGACATTGATTTTTGCCTTCTTCCCTCTACCATACGGTGTGCGTCAAGATCCTTTGTGCTACGGTGATCATCTATCATACGGTGTGCATCAAGATCCTCTGTATGCTACGATGGTTGTCTCGACACAGGGAGTCCACTGTTGTCCGCACACTAATGTTCCTTTCCACAAGTAGGTCTTACGGCTTTTTATAACAGTAGGGAGCTCAATCAAGCTTACTGTATGGCACAAATTACACTTTATGTTTTTCCCACGTCTTTCCAAAGTGATAGTACAGGGTGCTCCTTTGTCCATACGGTAACAGCATCAACTCCTCATATTATTTGATCGCAATGTAAAAGCTTTTCCCATACGGTAATGCTTATTGCCTCTTTGTGTTGGTTGTACGGTCGTACAGTGCTTTTCCTTTTCCCATGCATTTGCCACCTGCTTTCCTTCGTTGCTCGACTGCTTGTGCTTTCTCTTAAGGTCAAACGGTTTCCTAAGGTCATATAGTGCATTCCCAAGGCCGTACGATTAGACCCTCTCCCGTCAGATGGTCGTGCGGTACATATTTTAGTAGTTATATTGAAACCGTACATTAGGTTAGCCGTACGGTATCTATACTTTGCTTTTTCCTGTCTTTCATCTTTCCCTTTATTATCATTAGATATGTACAATCATTATTATTATCTACTATTTATCACTATTATGTTTTTTATACTACTTCTGAGTTGCTTGTCCATGGAGGCACGTTATTTCTTTCATGATAGACTTCCAGCTTCGACCCATTCACTGCATCAGTCACTTCCTTCCCATCGAGTGTCCATAGTTTTATTGCACCATTATCACCAACTTCGTGAATTTTATATGGCCCGACCCATTTTCTCTTAAATTTCCCTAGTTTGATCTCGATACACCCATTATACTTCAACACTAGTTGGTTCGATTGAAACTTGTTCAAGTGTTTGTCATGCCATGCCTTACGCCTGTACTGTGTAACCTCAATGGCCCATTGTGCCTGCAGTCGTCATTCGTCGAGTTTATTTAAATTATATAGTCCTTCCTTCAGACTTTCCATATCTCATAGTTTGTTTTCAATGGTGATTCTTAAACTTGGAACCATGAATTCCGTCGGCACCATAGCCTCCTATCCATCCATCAACTGAAACGGAGTGTCCCGTGGTTACCTTATATGAAGTACGGTATGCCCATAACGCCAATGGTAGCTTTTCAACCCAATCCTCTCCTTCGACTACACAAGATTTATATATTACTCTAAGATTTTATTTGTAGCTTATGCTTGCTCATTGGCTCTTGGATAGTACAGGTTCAATAGGGAATGGCATATCTTGAACTCTTTGGTGAGTAGTCGTTAGATGACGTGATTGACGAAATGTCCCCCACGATCGGTTGTCAATTGTAGCGAGATTTTGTACCTTGTGATGATTTGCTCATAAATGAATTTCGTCATGCTTACTGTAGAGTTGTCAGGTAGGGCCCGCGCTTCTATCCACTTGGTAAGGTACTTTGTCACTACCACAATGTACCTACATCTCCTAGTTTTACTTACCTTGTGAGGTCCGACAAAGTCCAACCCCCATTGTTCAAATAATTCTTGTGCATGTGAAGGGTTCAAAGGCATGAAATCCCTCTTCAGTGGTATCCCAACCCTCTAACATGTATTGCATGCAACAACCCACTACCTAGCGTCATTGTGTATGGTTAGCCACCATGGCCCTACCAGAAGTATCATCTGCACAATTGTATCCAGCCCCATGTGTCCTACTGGTCTTTCATATGCTTCCTTCAACACCTTTGGTATTTCCTCTTCTAGAACACACTGTCTTAAAATCTAGTTGGTTCCCATCTTATACAGCGACCCATTGATCAACTGAAACGTTCGACTCCTCAACACTAGTTTCCTCCTCTCATTCGGCGACATTTCCCCAAGAAATTGTCCCATCGAAAGATATTCCCTGATACTTGTGTACAAGGACGGTTGTATGACAATTTGGAATAGTTGTGCATCAGGAAAATCACCGTTGACTCTCTAGTGGTTCTCCTAATTTGATCCTTGACAAATAGTTCGCACTTACATGGGTTTTTCCAGGTCGTACCACAATTTTGAATGTGAACTCTTGTAACAATAGTAGCCATCTGCTTATCCATCCTTGGATGATCAGCTTATTCATGAGATATAACAATGCTTGATGATCTACATAAAATACGAATGGAGTTTCCAGTAGACAATGTCTAATTTTTTGTACAGCGTACACCATCCCGAGTGCCTCACACTCTATTGTACTATAATTCTTTTCTACTTTCACTAGTAATCTACTCACAAAGTACACCGGATGATCCAATCCGTGATCACTTGTCTGTGCCAACGTTGCTCTAATTGCGTAATTCGATGCGTCGACATGAACATGAAACTCTTTATCCCAGTTCGAATAAGCCAAAATAGGCATTGTAGCTAATCTTGTTTTCAATCCTTCAAATGTTTCATTCTTCTCTATATCCCATTTGTAAGGTTCTCCCTTGCAGGTTAGTTTGTCAAGCCAGTAGGATATTTTCACAAAGCCCTTAATGAACCTTCAGCAGTATCCTATGTGTCCCAGGAACGATTTTACCTCCGTCACATCCGTTGAAGGTGGCATTTCCAAGATTACCTGTACTTTGTCAAGATCCATCTTTAATCCTGCTTTGTATACTATGTGCCCTAATAGCTTCCCTTGTGGTACCATGAATCTGCATTTCTTCGGATTCAATGCTTGTCTTGCTCCTCTGCATCTTTCCATGCATTCTCTAAGTGTGGTCATATGCTTTGTCCTACACACCAAAAATTGACCAACCGTCCAAAAATGCCTTGAAATTCCCAACTAACATCTTATCAAATATGTGCAAGATAATTCTCTAAAATGTTGCCGAAGCATTACATAGTCTGAATGGCATCCTATTGTAGGCACATACTCCATCTTCAACTATGAAGGTTGTTTTAAGCCTACCTTCTTCCGCGACGAATATTTGGTTGTATCCAGAGAATCCATCCATAAATGAATAGATTTTGTGCTCCACAACTTCTTCCAAAATACTTTCAATGAATGGTATTGAGAACAGATCCTTGATCGTTACTACATTCAAGCATCAAAACACCACACATATCCTTATCTGAGTGGTCCTTTTTCAAAGATATCACAATCGGTGATACCCACTCACTTGTTTGCACCCTAAACATAATGCCTACTTCGAGCATTTGATTGATCTCATCTGTAACCCATGCAGCATAGTTTTTGTTCATTCGATACGACTGCTTCCGTACGAGTACTGCTCCTATCAGTGGTATACGATGGACGCATAATTCTGGTGATGCCCCTTTCAAATCCTTATATATCCATGCAAACACATCCTTATATTCCATAAATATTTTAAATGCTTTCGCTTTCAAGACTGGATTCCAGTCACCTCCCACAAATATATTCTTCGGGTTAGCTTTGTCCCTTAAGTTCATTCTCTTTACTATAGGTTCTTCGTATTTAATAGGTTTGTCTTCACTAAATATATGCACAAGTGTTTCATCTATCTGTGCTTCTCCTTCCTTCGCTTCTCTATACTCCTTCAAAAATGCATTCTCTTTCTTTCCATCCTCAACCCCTAACATGTTACAGCTCGAAAAGAGCTCGCACTCCTCCATCTACCAATCAAGTAGGTCGTTCATCGAGTCCAGATCATCATTGTTAGACCCTCCTTCCAATCTCAGTACTCCTTCAGATTCCATTCATTTCTTCCCCTCGTCATCTCCTTCACCTTTGCCTTTGGAATCTAACGATGCGGCCTCCTCTCGTACCATCTATGAATGTAGGTCGATTACAAATCTCCAGCCTCCACCTCCCATGAACAAAGTATTTTGTTTCCAATCATGTTTCACCTTTGCCTATACCAGCCAGCCCCCTCCAAGGGTGGCCTCGTACCCTTTTCTTTTTAATGGTATAGCCACGAAATCCAATAAGAATGGTTGTGTCCCAATGGTTAAAGGTTGCGCCATTAGGGTCCCTAAAGGCTTGATCACCTGTTGATCGGCAGTGAGTAGTTGAAATGTAGGTGGCCACAATGTAGGTTGCCCCAACTTCTTCCATGTATCTTCTGGTAATACATTCACTCCTGATCAAAGTAACGAGACTCGCCACGAGTCGAGCAAGTCTCCCCTCAGTGAGTCAAGGATGGCTCGCCTAACTCACATGACTCGCGAATCAAGGCGTGACTCGCGAGTCACGATAGTTGTGACACTGCTGTGGCAGTCAACATCTTGCAAAGTTAAAACAATAAAATTTTCTTGTTTTTTTAATATTTTTTTTTGGTTCCCTTTTATCCTTAAGACCCTAAAAGGTCTTTCATAATTCTAGAGAGAGAGAGCAGAAATAAAGTGTCGTCGTTTTGCAACCAGTTGAAAGGAAGAGGAGAAAAGTTTGCATTTGTGATATTGGAGCAACTATAAACTTGCACTTAGATCATCAAAAGAGTTTATAGGAGCTCTTTTCAACACTTTTCAACTCATTTCAAAGAAGTAAGAGTTGATTTTTTGAATTTTGATGATTTTTTTCTCTATGGTTATGGGTTTTTTGTATGAATTTTTTTGGCATGTTTATGGGTTTTGTTTTACTTTAGATCTTCATAAAATACAATGCTTAAATGGTAATATTTGGTCTAAAATGTCTTATGGCAGCAACCTTGACATTTTTCCTTACTCATAATGGCTCCTCCAACTAAAAAACCCAAGTTCTCTAAAGGCAATAAAAAAGATGAGTGCCAGAAGTACACCATAGACTTCCCAAGTAGAGGTAGAACTCAAACAAAATGCCTATTTTGTAAGGTCATTAATAGTGGGGGAATAAATAGATTGAAATACCATATCGCTGGCATACATGATCATGATGCTGAGCCTTGTAAAATCGCAACTCCTGAGGCTCAATGATTTTGTTATGTTGCCTTAGAAAAATACAAACAAGAAAAGGAATTAAAATAAAAACAATTACCAAAATTGGCTCAGATTGGTTCCATTTTCCTTACACACTCATTTAGAACTGCTTCTGTATCTTGTTTTACAGCCCTAGGTTCAATAGGTTGTGTTGGAGAAGGTGCTTCCCTTACCCCTATCATCTTAGTGCTTTTGCTAGTGGTACTTCTTCTACATCTATTCTTTGCACTACTAGTGGCATTGCCCCTGCTAGTACTACTAGCGTTACCTTTCATCCTAGAGTCAGAAAATCTAGGTTGGACAATTTTTTTGTACCACATTCCACTCCTAGTGCACAACCCTCACTTGAGAGCTTGGTCTCGAATAAGGAGATCCATGAAGCTGGAAGATGAGCAACTTGAAAGTTTTGGTATTCTGCAACATTTCATTTATAGCAACCAAGTACTTCAACTTCATTTATAAATTATATTTGATTGTTTTAACTTTTACATTTAAGTTTTAAATTCAATTTTTAAAATCAAATTTTATATTTTTTACTTGATGTTGAAATATGTTAATTAATATGTTTTTATAAATGTAATAAGACTCCTTATTGGCAGGGGATGATTGATGCGGTTTCCACCTGTGGTGCGGGGTTTAAAGCCCCCACTGAAGATGAGTTGAGTGACCCGCTCTTACTAGAAATGGTTGAGATAAAACTTGACTTGGAGGACCATAGAAAGATTTTGAGCCAAAGGGGGTGTACCATTATGATGGATGGATGGACAAATAGGAGGAATATGACTCTCCTAAATTTTCTTGTTTCTAGCAGAGGTAACTCATCATCCTCTACTTCTCGAAGTCTAGAATTTAATTTATTATTGAATAACTAAAATTTTGTTTTATTAACTATTCAATGATAATTGTTTTGTTTAATTTTCACTTTCAAGATCCACCATGTTTTTGAAGTCTTAAATTTTTATATAATAATTTATCTCATACATATTTTTGTTTTATTTTCATTGTGCAACTTTGTAAAGTTTCATCATTCACTAAATTGTTTTTATGTTTAATTATTTTGTAGATCACTGAGCCCCTTGTAGCCCTCCTACGAGTTGCTAATGGGGAGAAGCCCGCTATGGGCTACATATATGAGGGCATGGATAGGGCCAAGGATGCTATTAAGGCCAAATATGTAGGAGTTGAGGACAACTATGCCCCTATTTGGGACATAATTGATAGGAGATGGCAAAATCAGCTTCATAAGCCCATCCATGCAGCAGCCTATTACCTCAATCTGGCATACCATTTCCATGAAGATTTCAAGGCAGATGAGGAGGTTCTTAGTGGCCTCTACACTATGATATTGAAGATGGCCACTAATGCCATAGATATATTGCTTGAGATTGATGCCTATAATAATGCAATAGGACCCATTTTTTAAAGTCAAATTTGTAAAGGTCTTTCCAAATTGCAGCCAGGTAAAAATTGCAGCTTAAGCCTTATGCAATCTAGTTTCTAAATTTTTAGCTTTAAAGTTCAAATTTTGGCATGAGACTAATATTTTTTTCTTTTCCTTTTTTCAAATTTAGATAGATGGTGGCAAATGTTTGGGCCTTCAACCAAAAACCTTCAACAAATCGCCATCCGCATAATGAGCCAACCAAGTAGCACTTCTAGAGGTGAGCGCAACTGGAGCATATTCGAGCACATCCACTCGAACAGGCGTAACAGGTTATTTGTGGAGAAAATGAATAAGCTAGTCTGTGCATTACAACTTGCGCATTAGGACCAAGGAGATTTTGGATAGTGACACCTCCCCGATTACTCTAGAGGAAGTTGATCCAGAGTCTAAGTGGATCACTGAGGCTAGTGATCCTGTCTTTGATGATGACGACCTAGAGTGGGTTGAAGAGGTAGATAGAGAGGCTGAAGTCGTGGCTATGGCAGCAAAGGACCAGAGAGCTACAGTTGTTCCTAGTGGCACCTCACAAGCACTGGCAGAGACTACAATTGATCCTAGAGGCACCTCACAAGCTAATGCTATGGCTAATCAATTATCCAGGACCTACCTTAGACGCCTTATTAAGAGGCATTTTATAGATTATACTAAGGCTGAGGTTGAGGATGAGGATGAGGATGACGATGACGACTAGGAGTCATAGCTATACTCGTGTTTTAACTTTTTGTTTAACATATGATTGGAGCATTTGATGATGAATATCTGTGTTTGATTTCATGGATTTCATGTAAACTTTGATGGGTTTCAAGGACTTATCATTTTATATATCTATGTTTTATATTTCCTTCAACTACTATTTAGTATTTACTTTTAGCAATTTACCTTTGTACTTATGTAATCAATGTATGTTTAAGTATGTGATCAAATTACCTTCTATTTCATGATGTTATCGTGTCTTTAAGCTTTATTGAATAATGGGAGCATGGAATGATGGGTGAATGGAATGTTATTTAAATGCTAAAAAATCCCAAATTTTCAAGGGTATTGTCACTTTGCCAAGTCACTGCCAAATCCAAGCCAAGTCACGAGTCAAGTTACCCTTACCAAGTCCAAGTCGGGTCCGAGTCACGTTACTTTGCTCCTGATCCTCCATCTACAATTGTGTCTATGAGGATGGTTCCTAAGATACCCATTTCTACCACTGCAGGATGTCTTCTCATAGTGAGTGTTAGTAGCATTGGGTTTGTCGTAGTCGTTCCGCTGCCATCTTTTCCTGTCTCTTCCATCACTTTCGAGAGTGGTGTCGTGTTCAGTATAGCAATCCGTAGCTGAGGCATTGTAAGAAGGTCATTCAGTTTCATAGGAACTTCCATTTGCATTACCTATCGTATAGTATTTTGTTCTGTCAGGTTCCTCTTTGAGGTGCCGACAGTGTCTTTTGTTTGTGATTTTTCGACTTCCATTTGTTTTTCTAATTCAGCTCGCGCTTGTTGCAATCTTTTCTTATCCTCTTTGCATCTGGGTACATTGCATTCTTTGCTTGCTCACGAGTGATAGCTAATGTCTCCTTGTTACCCTTGTCGAGTCCAAGCCAAGTCCGAGTCACATTACTTTGGTTCAGATTGCACAGATTGTGAATCGGTCTATGCTTAATAATATTGGTTATGTTTATGATCTCCATCGGTTTGTTAAGACATTGATTATGAAATGGTGTCAAGGATTAAACATGTAGACAAAGACATGTCTATCCATTGACATGTCTCTAAAGCATTATATATATATATAATCCAAGAGAGATCAAATGTAGACAAGTACAATAATTTTCAAGTCCAAATCTATAAGTACTCGTTCTATCTCTCTTATAATCAGAAATTTGTGATAAATATTTTGAGAATCAAAGTATTATTAAAATCAGAATTATTCAAATTTGTGAAATAACATTGCATTATTATTATGGTCATAACCTACAAAAGAACATTAAGTCGGTAAGAGCACTACTCGATATAGAAAAAGTAAAGATAAGATAATAATATTAATGTCCACAAAAAACCAACAAGGTTTATGGGACTAAGCATACAAACAGAAGAACCAGCCAAAGCAGAAGCACCAAATGGTGATTGAGAAGAAACAAAAGCAAGAAATAAAACAAGAAAGAAGACAAGGTAAGGACTAAGGGTCCTTCCTTGTCACAAAGAAGTGAGTAATAGAGGGGTAAACCCGTGAACGATCCATAGAGAACCATTGTAGGACTATTGCTGCCTGGAGAGATTGGTGTAGTGTCTAACCGATCTGGAATAAGAAGTACTAGAAGGCCTTTTCAAACCCTGTGGAGGAGACAAGGGAGAGAAAAAGGCAATAATGAGTTGGTCTGAAGTACGCCCCTGAGGTATAAAAGACTGCAGGGTAATCTCTCGAAGATGGGTGGCCTCCTGAAGATAAAGTGCAAGACACCGCTGATCAATATAGCTGAAGAACATCGAAAGAGAAGAACAGTCTTTGAAAAGGCAATAAAATCTCCCTCTAATCTCATAGTAAAGAGGACATCGAAAAATGACGTGGATCTCAGTCTTGAACTTTGCCAAAGTACACAACTGACATATCCGATCAGCCCAATCCATATGATGATTGGTCCAAGCCCTAAGGCGGTGAGAACCAACTCTGAAAGAGCCTAAAGAAAACCGTAAGGCATGATTCCAGCACCAATAGTGATAAGCAAGGCGAACAATAATACCATCCTGAATCTCAAGAAAATGCTCAACAGAGAAGGCCATCCTAAGTCGCAAGCCCTCATGAGGGATTACTCCAAGTAGTGGAAATGTATTTTCTGTAAATATCTTGTCTGACATGCTCGTTCAAGTCTTGACGTGAGTAGAGAAGATGAGCAAGAGCATCAAGTGAAAAACTGGTAAGGAGGAAGACGATCTATCTCAATACCAATCGAACTTAGTTGGCCTGGGCATACCAACAACGAGACCTAGAAGAAGTGTCAGATCTGATAATCTCAACAGAAGAACAGTATGCCAGATGAGAGTATCTGTGCCAATCAACACCCGACTCCATAAAACCATGAAGCCGATGAAGAAACCAAATCAAGTCAAAAATGGCGGCAAGTTTGAAAGGACGAGATCCAAACTCAGCTAAGACAATGCTGTGAGGGGTGAGTCTATGACATCTTATGATACGACGCAACATCACCGTCTGAGCCCTCTCTATAGAAGCCCAATTAGAAGCAATAAGAGAAGGCCCCCAAACCACCAAGTCATAAAGAACTGTTGGACGAACCAAGGAATCCAAAAGGGACAACTTGGACGAAATATCCTAGAAATGATGCCTGAAGCACTATCTCTCCAGCAAAGCCAGGGAACCCATGCCCTTACTAACTCTAGACTGAATAGTTGGTCTCAAGCTAAAGTGCGGCCCCGAGAGTTTCACACCAAGATACATATAAGAGGAAGTAATCTCAACCTCTTGATCCTGAAAGAAGAAATGAAGATGAGAGGTCTTTAAATAGTTAAAGACCATAACCCGAGTCTTAAACAAATTGACCACAAGCTATCACTAATCACAAAAAGAAGCCAAACCATTAAGGAATCTCTACAAGCTCTCGCGAGAAGAGGCCAAGAGAACCACATCATCAGCAAAAAGGAGAATGGAGATCAAAACCTGATGCAAATAGCACCCATCGACCAGTTGAGAGTTCACAAGGAAATCCTCCAACTCATCAATGTACAAACCAAACAGAATAGCTATATTCTAATCTACAATAATTCTAATCAACATTAACAAAGTCAAACAATCCAAGTACAAATTGAAGGCAAGATGAAGATCTAAGTTTGGAAGTGCAAGAGAAAATTTCCGGAGGATGAAGAAAGTTCGAGAAAATGAAGCAATTTGGGAGTAAACAACCATCAATATGGAAGGATTGATAATGTTGACTCTTGAGTATCAAGAGATACATTCATTCCCAAATATTGATCAATTCTACATGATAAGGATGTTGAGGTGACACCTAGTTGTCTTCCCCAATAAGAAAATTCAAGTTGCGAACACATTCAATCATATAATGCCAAGTGTACAATTTTCTCATTGGCTCTCAAAAGCATTTTAATTTTCTTATTGGCCCACAAAGTGGTTCCTTCTATAATTGATTGGAAGGGTCGCAACCCTAACTAGAGCTGGTTCGAAAGTAAACTCCACCAAGATAACTGGGGGGGGGCGGGGGGAAGGCGAGGGTGAATCAGTTGTCCAATTAAAACAACTATCAATATCCTTATTAATTCCAAAACATGGAGACAATAGATGCACCAACCATAGAAAGATAATCATACACAATAACACCAAATCTGTTAACTAGGGAACCCTTGATCAGAGGGAAAACCTTGGTGGGGATGGTACCCACAAGATGATGCAAAGTTCCTTATGAAACGATGGACCCTATTAGGAGTCAATGAAATACAATCAATAAATATGAGTCCCTATTAAGAGACTTTGAATCCTTGCTAGGAGATTCCAACCCTGTTGGGAGTTGAAGAGAAGACAGAAGCACCCATTGCCCAAACAGCTTCACTGCTATCCCCACCAAATAATACAAGTGTACATCAACAATTGTCCAACAGCAACCTCTTTGCCAAATACAATTCCTTGTAAGCTCACCATGCCTCAACTACACGAATCACTTCTCTAACCCAATAGATATTAGCATGTAAGTCCGCACAATATATAACATAGATATGACAACATATCACACTCTACCTCAAGGAAATGACCTTTCCTTTATACCAAGTCCTAGAATAAGTTATTGAATCAACCTTGAGGCTTTCCCAATTTACAATAATAATATAGGACCAACTTAAGATATTGCATTACATATTATATTACAATATCACAATTACAAGTAATTTGTCAGCTAACAGTCTTCATAACTTTCTACTCATTGATAATCTATATGTGTGACTAACCACAGCATCTTCAACATGTCTTCAACCTCTGTCCAAGTTCGCTCAACCAGATTCCATCTCTATTAGGAGATACAATCCAAACAACAGTACCTAGTTTCTAGAAATGTTGTATAAAAGTTGTCTTCACCAAATCCATCATAACTCTGTCCAATCTTCATATTTTTGTACACGCTCTTAACTGCAGCATCTAGACATACTCTAGAACATAATCTCACATGTATATAAGCCAATATTCACTCATCGAACTGCATGAAGCCAAACTTTGTTTGTTGTTATGTCAATCTTCACAAAATAACTAGTATGTTGACATCAATGACAAATGTTTTCATGAATACAGCACAACCTCTAAAACATGTCTCCAACAATGTCAGGATACTCCGCCATAGGAATACCATCAGCATTCATACTAACAATGTCCCCCTTTGGCATTGATGGCAACATAGATTAATAAAAAACATCTAAGTTCCACCAATACCAAACGTCTCTATTGCATCTGCTCCCCATTCATGTTGTCCATGAATATCAACTGTATTATAACCATCATGCACAAGGAAGGTGTTAATCTCCCTCATACATCAGCAAATCCTCTTCATCAATCAAATCCTCTTCGTCAATCAAGATGAATCTCTCAAGAAGATTTCTTCCTCAAAGGATAAGCTCCTTTGAATCTTCTTCACATTGACATCAATCAATATACAAAGATATATGTGCTACTCTCCCCGAACATACATATCAAAAGATATTTCACGTATTACTCTCCCTCATAAGATATCTCCAAACATTCATATCAAGGATGTTTTTCATGTGTTATTCTCTCCCCCATTGACATTGATGACAAAGGTATCATTATGTCAATTTTCTAGGTATGATCTGCAATAAGCTCAAGTGTCCAATGACACTGATAAATACCAGTTACCAAGAGTCCTTTATGACTCAGCTCAAACACAGATACTCCCCCATAGAGGAAGCATCAAGCATCCAGTCCAGATAAAAGAAACAATGCATATTGTTACCAGTAGACTGATGCAATCTCTATATCAAATACTCAAAAGTAGGCTGGGGCATGACCCCAAACATACCTCTCAAGTGCTCAAATGTGTCCTTTGCAAAAGGTTTTGTAAATATGTCTACTATCTGCTCCTTTGTGCTAACATACTCCAATCTCATCTCTTTCTTTGCAACATTCTCTCTCAAAAAGTGATACTTATTAGATATATGCTTTGTCTTTGAATGTAATATTGGATTATTTGACATACTCACTGTACTTGTGTTATCACAATGTATAATAAGTTGATAACAAACTCTGTAAACTCAATTCCAATGTCTTTCAGCATTTGCTTCATCCAAATAATCTAATTACAATTGTTTGTTGTTGCTACATATTTTGCTTCTACAATACTTTGTGAAATACA
Source organism: Cupressus sempervirens (assembly GCA_028749045.1). NCBI lineage: Eukaryota > Viridiplantae > Streptophyta > Pinopsida > Cupressales > Cupressaceae > Cupressus > Cupressus sempervirens. Next base: position 326,745,909 of record CM053789.1, read on the forward strand.
ATCTTGTTTCTTGCTTAGCCGGAAAATCAATCTTCCTCCTAAGAAAAACGCTCCACCACTAATACTTTTTCTGTCATCTACACTTCCTATCCAATCCACATCAATGTATGCACATAAAGTAAAATCATTTGATCTATCATACTATAATCCATAATCAGGTGTCCCCCTCAAATATCTAAAAATTCCTTTTACTGTTACATAATGTGTCTCTTTAAGATTTGCCAAAACTTTTCCCACAATCCCAATTGCATTAGCTATATCAGGTCTAGCATGTGTCAAATATGGCAATCCACAAATCATACAGCTGCACTTTTTCTGCTCAACAGTAGGAAATTCATCTTTACTAGACAATTTATGTCTAGTTATCATAGGTGTTCCAACAATTTTACAACTTTACAGACCATATCTCTTCAATAAGTCCTCAAGATACTTAGCTTGTGATATGAAAATACTATCTTTGTTCTGTACAATCTACAATCCCAAGAAATATTTCATTTCATACTCATTTCAAATTCCTTCTTTATTTCTTCTTAAAATACCTTACTTGTTTCATCATTATCTCCAAAAATAATGTCATACAGAAATACTACAACAATTAGTAAGCAGTTATCATCTTTCCTCAGATACAAGTTACTATCAGCATTACCTTTCACAAATCCCATATTTGTCAAGTGTCTGTCCAATCTTACATACTAGGCTCTAGGTGCTTGTTTCAATCCATGCAGTGCCTTCTTCAATCTACAAACCATATCATCTTCCTCTGTCAAGGCAAAACCATTAGGCTAGTCAATGTATACCTCTTCTTCAAGTTCTCCATTTAGAAAAGCTGATTTGGCATCCTTTTGATAAACTTTAAAGTTCTTGTTAGCTGCATATGCCAAAAATATTATTACTGCCTCTAATCTATCAATAGGTGCAAAAGTTTCTTCAAAGTCAATTCCTTCTTGCCATGAATAACCTTTACATACCAATCTCACTTTGTTTCTTACAACTTCACCTTGTTCATTCATGGTGGATATATATGATCATTTTAGAATATTGCATGGTTCTTTGCATCTCTCCTTATCTTAGGATTTCATTTCATGTTGTTTAGAAGTAATTAAGTTGAATGAATGAAATTGTTGATGTTTACTTGCTTACCCAATTTCTGTTAAAGGGTGAAGGATCGTTGCAAATGTAATAGCACTTTCTGTGTAGGGCATGTGTTTTTCAAATGCAGATCCAAGTGTATATAAATACAAGTAGAAGAAGCATGTCTCTATGTTTGATCAATTTTGGTTATTGTAAGTTATTTGTCATCAGACATTATTAACAACTATATGTGAGTGTGTGTGTCTCTAAATGACGATTAATCAAATGCAATAATGTTTAAACAATAACAATAGGGTATCAACAATCTGAGTGAAGCTACAACATCAACACTCCCTCTTAGCCATGGAGGATAAACACATGACCATATATTACATCAATGTAATATAAGAATCTTTGATAAAAAGATATTCAACATTTTGATATCACAAGTATTGACCTCCAGAATATCAATTTGCATAACATATCAAAAATGTACATAAGGTATGTGCATACACTTTTCTCATAATGCTTACCATATGAACAGCCATGGTCTGTTTAAGGAACTTAATCCACCATGCAAGTTATCTTCTATAGTGATCTGCTTAGACATCATAAGATGCCCATCACAATAGAAGGCCATGGTCTATTTAAGAAACTTAATCCACCATGCAAATGCTCTTCTATTGTAATCTTTTTAGATATCATAAGATGTCCATCAAAACAGAAGGCCATGGTCTATTTAAGGAACTTAATCCACCAAGCAAGTTTGCAATCTATTATGATCTATTTCTAACATTATAAAATGTCTATCGCAATAGAAGGTTAAGTTATTGAAAGATCATCATCTTTCAATAACTTCTACAGATACAAGTGATGATCATTTGGGAGTCGTCACTTCCTCATTATGTACACAGGGGGTTGACCCATTAAAGTCATATAGTGACAAATAAAAACTTCCAAACTCCCTCTGAATATCAATCCTCTAAGCTCCTCACCCAAAGTTGCATTTGAAGAAGTGTTCGACTCCCTCTAAACTTGATATCAATCTCCCTCTTCCTTGAGGTGCGGGTGTAATGTCCCCTCTTCTGGACTATGTTTGGATGTTGTAATCTGCAACAATGCGTTAGTACGATACAGAAAAGAATATGGATTAAACATGTTAGGATTATTGAGCTAATTAAACATTAAAGTAAATACTACCCCTGCTCACCCCTCCTAATCCCTTGGAAGAGATTCTTCTCAAATCACCTAACCCTCTAGTGAGAATTATATCTTGACTAGGTAGTCATCATATGAAGAGTGTCTTCCTCAACCCTCAATTTTGGGATCTCTAATTTATAATACTACTTTGTAGAGATCCCACCTCCAACCAAGCCTCCTATCTTTGACATATGCATATGTTTAACCACTACAATATATATTGTCCCTAAGAGATTTTTCTTCACATCTCTTCTCTGGATTCAAATCTGAATTTAACATTCAAATTGTGAATGCCCTCTACGCAAAGTCCTCCCTTTGGAGAGACTTAACATTCCTAATGAATGGTCTCTATCCGTGCTCTATTGGACCTTTTATAAAGTTATGAATTCCCTTATAGATGGACTTACTTTACACTCAACGTTTTCAATTTCAATGGTTATGTATCTTATACCTTAATCTTCTATGAATCTATAACCATCTTCTGTGCAACTCCCTATCAAATGTTAACTAGAATCCACTTGGTTACTATGGTCCTTCCTTGCTTACTTCATCAAAGGCTCTGTTTAATATGTTGTCTTTTGTTGTGTACACAGTGATATTTCTGCTTCCTAATTCATTACCCAAGCCTATTGTTCCCACTACTATAGTTCAATAATATTAGCCTGAGTTCACACCATATGTATTGGAGGAGTCCCTTCGATTTGCTACTGTGTCTTGATTCATTCTTCGACTACTAGGCTCTGACGGCTTCCTACCTTCTTCTGCCTCAATAGTTACCTTTGTTTATAATAAGTATGTGTTTGTTGTTGTGCTTCAATCCTTTCTGTTGGTGATTGGATGGCGTTGATTGGCTTTGCGTTTATGAGTTTGTCATTCTTTTTCAAATGTCTGAACATTGTCCATCAACCTTCCCTTTTCCTTATTTGATCGTTCGATATATATATTATATATGATATCACAACTTCGCTTGACTAGTCGTGCCTTTTGCTTGTCGATTGAAATCGGGAATATACTTTTGTAATATTTACCCTTGACAATGGAAATACTTTATTTATCACTTGAGGAATTAATTATTTGTTTATTATAATGCTATTATACATTTATTATGATTACATTATGCATAACCTATTATGATTCCATTATGTATAACCTTTAAATATTATGTTTATATTTCATTTATGTGAAATACTATAAAGGTAAGATCATATTATATTTCAAATATATTTATTTAATTTGGAAATTACATATCCATAACTAGGAGCTTATTTTTTGGGGTTATCACAGCAGGACCCTATCAACGCCTCTTCACTCTAATTAGATTATCACGGGACCCTTAAGAGTAAATGCTCATTGTTTAATTTGATTGTGCTAACATACTGGAGCCGGTTTCCAAGGTGTGTATCTTATCAACGCATACGCCAGTAGTGAACTCCCATGTGGATCACTTTGACCAAGGAATATATTTAAGTGCACTTCCCCTTTAATTGTTCTCAAACTACCAAGTTAGCAATTGGAATACTTGTTCCTTACTTTGCATGTAATATATTGTTAGATAAGCAATTTTGGGGGTGGATGTCTTTGAGAGACGTGCCTAATTGTCAATATTTGTTTCCTAATTTGCTATTGACTTTATATCTCTCACTTTGTCTTTATTGCAGTAGGTTCTTTATTTGCATCGAGTCCTCGCCTTAAGATGTTTTACAGTTCTTGATGTGTCATTGTTATGCTAATTGATGACTTTGGTTCGCAATTGATATCTGCCAGTCTGGTTTCACAGATGTTATCCATGGAGTATGAATATCAAAATCAGTGCATTCATATCTTGACAATCTTAGAGTATTCGAATGACACCAAATCACGTTGACCTAAGAAACGTTGCCTTATCAACTAGTCTATAGGCAATTGAAGTGTTGACAAGTCAACTCACAAACTTCTGTGACAAAGATCACATATTTCTTTGCAAGTTGATGGACTCATTATATATTGTTGAGGCTGAGTGGTCCCTCTATCCTTATGGATAGTATGGAAGCTACAAAATTATGAATTTGGATATTACATATCCACGAGTTTCCCATACTATGACCATTCAACTTTGGCGAAAATACTTTTCCCTAAACTCTTGTATTCTCACTAAGCAAAGTTTGATTAAAGCATTCAATTGTGCCAATTGTACTCCTTCGTTGGTTGCCTCAATGACACTTGTGAGTCAATTGTTGGAGACTCTCTTGGTTCATTATTTATGATCTAACAACAAACTATATCACTGCTATTCTTTTATTTTCTTACCTTTGCAGTTTGGCTCTGATACCATGTTAAAGACCTAAGGGTTGCTGCAAATGTAATAGCACTATTTGTATGGGGTGTGTGTTTTTCAAATGCGTATATAAATAGGAGTAGAAGAGACATGTCTCTACGTTTAATCAATATTGGTTATTGTAAGTTAATTGTCATTACACATTATTAACAACTCTCTGTGTGTGTGTGTTCGCTGCAAATGTAATAGCACTGTCTATGTAAGGTGTGTGTTTATCAAATGCAGATCCAAGTGTATATAAATAGGAGTAGAAGAGACGTGTCTCTACATTTAATCAATATTGGTTATTGTAAGTTAATTGTCATTAGACATTATTAACAACTGTGTGTGTGTGTGTCTAAATGACAATTAATCAAATGCAATAATGTTCAAACAATAACCATAGGGGATCAAGTCTAGATCAAATCAATCTGAGTGAAGCTACAACATCAACAATTTAAACTAGGTCATTAGCCTCTTGCTGATTGTAAATGTATCTTGTGTGGTAAGCTACTCATTTCAATGTTCTTAACTTCAATTGATATTTGATCTTTAGTTAACATCTATTTGATGGGATTAAACTAGAAATATTGATTTGAAAATCCTTCAAGTTAAGTCAAAGGATATGTCAAATTTCATCCATGAGATTTGAATTTCAGCGAATTTTTTCACTTTCTTAACTCCTTTTGAATTTTATGATATTTATTATAATATTGTTATTTAATATATTATTATTTTATTTTAAAATGGCATTGAGCTATTTAGTTATGTTAATAAACTATTTTGACAATTTTGTGGATATATTACTAATATTTAAAAATTCATAAATATATATAACTTAAATTTAATGTCCATATTTTCCCCCGAATTTTTACCCTTGCTGAATTTCATTCGAATTTAATGATCGATGAACTCGAATTTGAATTTGAACCTTGTGACTTAGCCTTTAAGTATACCACAGAAGCTTACACTAGGACGTTGAAGTCGCTGACAAGATTGAATCTAGTAATAGTCCAAGTTCATCAATACTTACATTCATAGTTAGGACTAAAAGTAGAAGTTAAGTTCAAGTCAAAGGTTCAAGAATTGGAAGTCAAAAATTACATTTTCATTGCACATTGTAGAGCCAAATCTATAGGGCATTTAATACCCATTGAGTGAACCAGCAAATCACATCATTTCACTAATATACACAATAGAAGGAATCTTCAAGTCATTTCATGATCTTTCTTCGCAAGCTTAGCATAAGAAGGGACCTTGCTCGAGACGATTGAGTATCTAAGTGTTTCACTTTAATCAAGAAGTATCAAGAAATATTTCCTCAATCACCAAAAAGTGATCAAGTCTACAAGATAAGGATGTTGAGGCGCCCACTTGTCTTCTACTAATCAGAAAATTCTAGTGACAAGCACATTCAATCATATTATGCCAAGTGTACACTTTTCTCATTGGCTCTCAAAAGCACTGTAATTTTCTTATTGGCTTCTCTAATTACAGTTTGTAGGAATAAATCTTAGCCCCTGATCTTGAATTGATCTTGGTCCTTCATTGTAACTGAACAACTATAAGAGGCCAAGGCCTTCTCATTTATAAGGGGTTTAAAAATTTAAAATTTGGATTCATTAGAGAGAAGAAGTTAGTAGTAGAAGTAGAGTGGGATGGATTTGTTAGAGAAAAAGTTAGTAGTAGAAGTGGATTAGGAGAGAAGACTTGTTGAAAGTGTTTCCATAATGCTATCAAAGTAATTGATGAATCATTATTAGTCTTCATGGTGGATAACTTAATGTTGATTTAAAGTGTTGCATGGTTTCTTCAATTCCTCACTTAGATTAGATTTCATTTCATGTTAAGTAGAAGTAGAAGCATGTGAATGGAAGATATTGTTGAATGGTCACTAATAGTGGAGCGAGTGTTCATACCGTTGGTACTTGCTAATTGTACCCTAAATTGCAAGTTTTTTACTTCTATTTAAAATGATCCTTTCCATTGTGCCTTTATGGGGTATTTTGATGAATATTAGCAATATGAAAATCATTCCTACATCCATAGAAGATTACACTCGCCTACGCCTACTTGACACAACAAAACTGAATTGGTAAGAGGCTCACACCACCATCAACGTTGTCTTACATTCTTAGAGTTAAAATTTCTAAACCCTTTCCTTGTAGTCTATTTGGTAGTAAGCGTTTGAAGTTGTTGAAGTACTTGATATCCATCGAATGAACAACATAAGTCCCTTTTTGATAAACAACATATCAAATCATAAAACTGAGCAAAAGTCCACATTAAGAAGGAACCTTGAGGTTGTCCCATTCGATCACACAATCTGTATATATTGTTCAGCATATGAGCATCCTTGTTCAATAGAGAGTTGGAGATTTGGTGTTTCATCCTGGAATAGTGAGTATTCAATTCTGTATGTTGTAGCAGAACAAAACTCACATCAACAAGTAGGTTCAAGACACATTGCCTGATATCAATAATGCGTTTAAGTTTTTACAAACTAACTCAAGCAATCACATTGATATTTTATGTCTACACCACTTCCCTTTACTAAGGTGATATTGTTCCAGAAATCTGCTTGAGTTATAATGCTGACTCAAGTAAATTGCACTACACTTCTATTGGAAAATATGTTTACGATGGGAAAGATTCTAATTTCTTTAATCCCTTGAGATACAAAGAATAAGGCTGTTAACAAAATTAATAAAATGCCAATGGAAAATTGTCCTGAAAATGTTCCTGCTGAAGCAATGCATTATTACACTGTTGACCTTTGTAAGGTCAATTAACTTAGAGCAATTAAAAGTAAACATGCGAAAGGAAAAAGTAAATTAATGACTTACAGATGAGAGAGACACATAACTAATGCATCAAAAAGAGCTCTAGCACAAACAAGATCAATCTTGAAAAAGATGAAAAAAAATTACAAATAATTACGTTTTCTTCTCCCCTTGGGGCTAGTTCCTCCTGTGCAAACTCAAGAGCCTCTTCTAGTTTTCCACTGCGTATAAGTTCTATCAACCTTTGCTGTTGTAGATGGAAAAAAAGTTGAGGATTTGTGTCCAAAATCTGCACCAAAAGCAACACTCTTTTAATATAAAAACACCGTTTTGAAATCATTAAACCTGTGTCTTCAAGATTACATATTATCATTCTAAATAAATGATGCAAAATGTCCAAATAGTAAGGAACAAGAAAAAATGTAATTTCTAAGGGAAAGCACTGGAGGACTTTGTTGTATTCTAGGTGCAGGTCTGGGGTCCTCAGTAGAAACAATCCCCATTTACCTCTGTCCTCTAAAGAAATGATGACCGTGAACAGCAGTTAAAAATTTTAAAGTAAAATTTAATGATAATTTAATTAGATACAAATCACATGCAGATAGGACTTTTGCTTATAAAGCGCACATTAAAACCAGGTGCTCATCACAGAAAAAAGAGATGTTATATACAACTAATCCATAGCCAATAATTTACAATTCAAACACCAACAGTCATATTGTCCTGCCCCTGCCACACTAGGCATATTTACAATTCAAGTGGTCAACCTTATAAATAAGTCTATGCAAAAAATGGATAAATAATAGCTGTTCAATGTCAGGGGCTTACCCAATTATCTCTATTGTTTTCTTCATGGTGAACCCCTTTACCTATGACATCTTTTAACTGTGGCAGCATTTTACCTTGTTTCAACCCCTAGGCATTTAGGGTTTTATGTTTGGTTTTAAGGAAGATGTTTAGGCGGACCAATCAAATTATGAGATCCAAAAAGTGGAAAAATATTTTTTAAAGCATATAAATTTTTAAAAACCATAGGATTCCCTAAAAGCATGCCCTGTGGTCATTCAGTCTTGGGTTCAACCACGTACACTGAAGGGTGTAGTTGAATGAGCCCAAAATCCAGTTGCAATGTGCTATCCACATCCACCATGGACCAAGTCATGAACCTAAATTAGGAACAGACCAAATATGAATCCAAGGAAATTGGTATCTAAGACTTGGACAGATGAAAAAATAGAAAAATTGGGAGACCCTTTTGATGTGACAAAAGATGCTTTTAAAGATGGTAGGATTGGGGACGCTTGAATGTGCTAGCAAATGTAATGTTCCAATTTTATGGGAAGTTGTCTCAGAATATTTTTAATGAAGTATATGAAATAGTAATAAAAATATAAATACTAAATAGAATTATTATTCATTTTAGGCCGACTTCTCCAAATGTGGTGGTCAGTGTCTTGAACCAACTTGTATAACACAAATAGTATTAGATAGTTTAAATGTCAACCTGAGACAACATAAAGGAAGCTAGACAGTTTTTCTTGTTGGACAACATAAGGAAGTGTTGGGTATAAATTTGGGTGCAAAGTATTAAAGGGGTATAGGATGTTTTCCATAGCCTGGCATTAAATAAATGCACACCCAGGCCTGCTTAGGACCCCTGTTGGATCTCTATTCTGCTATATAAATGCTGTGTCTTATTCCTGCTCAATGATATATTTGTATCATTCGATCTACGCAATTCCTGGCATGAACCGACACATATTACGCATTAAGGATGAGGTAATAGGAGGTCAGTGCTGCAGAAGTCAAAGATATAGCCCTGGAGGTAGAGCAAATGTCATCCCAGATGGATGTGAGCTTGTTTATAATGATCACTTAGAGGTGAATCAAATCAGATTCAGAAATAAAAGTCTGCATGCCCAATAATGGTGGGCACTTCATCGTCACCCATCCATGTAAGGCAATGGCAAAGTGCAGAAATGATTAAGATCACTCGTCTCTCTCCTTCCCCAAGGAAGATTGTAGTTGGTGTCAATGTCATAAAAGCAGAATTTATTCAAACCTGGTTGAGTACTGACTAAAGCAACTAATTTTATGATTTCAGAATTGTTAGTATATGTTTTCAAAGCCTGTAGCAGTGTGTAGAGGTGCATTTTTTCATAGAAGATTGAACTTGTAATTAAAGAAACTCAAAGACCTTCAGAACATTGCTTGAAACTGTTGAATGTCATCCAAACTGGTTCATTAATAATCAGAGAAATTAATTCTGAGTTGCATGATTATTGCCAATTGAATGAATACTACTGTAAACCTAAGTTACCGATGCTGGTTCTGATGCTGATGCGTGTGCAGGTGCTGATGTGCAGAATTTTTTGGGGGGGGAATTTTGGATGCGTTTGTGCGCATCCATATATAAATATATATTTTTTAATATATATATGTTATGTATGCAAAGAAATGCAAGACTATACAAAAATAAACCATTCCATAGCAATTAGCATCATATTTCACCATTGATAGTTCAAATTGAAATAACAGTAATGTCTAATTAGTAAATTACTCAAGTTCAAGATTCCAATGCAATTCGAATTACAAAATCAAAACATAGTTCATGATTCAATGTTGATCAATCAAGAGTCAAGGCTCGAGATTCAAAAATCAAATTCAGTCAATCAGAATCATAAGGATTCTCAAAAAAATCCACATTCTCATCATCTCCTTCTGCTGAAACACTTGCAAGTTCATTTGAACCAAACATGGTTCCGGTTGTGCTAGATGCATGTGCCATGATGTTATCAACATCATCATCTGTCATCACAGTAAGATCCTGAAGTGTTGCATCCAAGTTTGCACATTCAGGGCCTACATCCCAAAGCTTGGTTGACCCTTCCTTGTATCCATCCTCCTTACGTGACAAAAGACGCAAGTTGGTATGTATATAAACCAAGTCCTCAGCTTTCTTTGAACCCAACCGGTTGCGATTCACTAAATGGATATAGAAGTATGTACTACAATTCTGTTTAGCAGCAAAAGAACTTGCAACCTAGATAGTGTTCATAAATTAAACATACAAATGAAAAACTAATTAAAGAATGTTAAACACTAAATTGTAGAATACAATTGTTAAACAAAAAATAAATGAAAACTTACTTGTGAGAGGATCTTAATTGCAAGAGGTTGTAGATTCTTGAATGGTTGACTATACATGTACCGCTGGTGTCATCCATACATCCATGTACCTTCACTATAGTATAGGTGGCTCACCAGGTGCCAAGGTACCCTCTGACTTCTCCTCAAGCTCTCCATGTGGGATTTGTACCCATGTTGCATCCAAAAACAGACCACTAGCATAATGTGGCATGCATAACATCCTATGCTGCAAAATCCTAAACTCAAAAATCTTGTCTACTAAAAGTGTTGCCCATTCATATAATAGGCCGTTTATGAGGCCATTCATCAAGATATCTAGGGATGGGCTATGCCCTAGGTGTAGCTCGACCCTATCAATTGACTAATCACCAATCCACAATGCATCTCCAAGACCCTTTTGTAATGAAGGACTCTTCATCCCTCACCCTTTTGACACTTTCACCATTGAGCCTATCTCTACAAGTGTGAGAGTTCATGACACCATTTTGATCTAGTATTCCTTTGCCTCCTTTGTCATGCTCTTTGCCTTCACATCAATATTTCGACCATGTCTTTGATATGTTATGTGGTTGTGAAGAAAACCTTCAAGTCACGCCCCAAATACTCAAAACATGTTTGATTGTGAGAATCTATTGGAAGTGTCAATCATCACCCTGAGGGGACCCTTGTTGCCGATGCAGAAAACTGGCATTTGAATGGCCCACTAAAATTCTGCTTTCCTCAAGCTCTACTTTATATTGTCACCACGAGTATCCTGCCACTAGCTTTTGCACCCCGATCTATTCAATCCCTCAAATAGAATTGTTTGCGGTATTACAATGTCTTTCTAAGTAGCCATTGCACCTTTGGTCTCAGTTTCTTCTTGTGTTAGAGATTGCGTCCACCTTGCCTACAACCTTTACTCCAAAGGGTAAAACCCTTGCATTTTTGTCCTTGCTCGAACTACTAGATTGTGACTGCAACTAGGCCTTCCAACTTCTTTTCCTACTAAATCCACAAATAAGTCTTTTTCTTGTCGTTGTATGCATGATGAATGAAAAAATAGTTAGGGTATGTGTGATTCCATTGTTGTCAATGTGCTTGTCAATGTGTCAACCCTTAAAAGTGCCACTTCTACAACTTCCATCAACAAGATTTGCTGCACAAATCAATCCTTTTAGTGTTGTGACCGACGATTGTTCAATTTGCAATGCTTGCGGCAAATCTTCTCATACTCTCTACCTCCTGATGATATGCACATTTTGTTGCACTCAAGTTGTTGCTTTCTTGATGGAGACATGCAAACTTTCATCCTTCGTATAACAGCAGAGTTAAATAGGTCATAGTTCCCTTCGTAATAAACACTCAAGCAATCATATTAGAACTGCCGTCTTGCATCATTACCAGTGAAGCATGAAATTGGATAGGGCATTTACTCTTGGGTTAATAATGTATGAAAACTAGTCAAGGAGAGAGGCATTATAGTAGTCTTTTGCAAGTAACGTATTTCCAGTGGAATATGTAGAAACTTCGCTACTAGCTTACCTTTGTCGAGTTTGTGCAGCAGTGCAACTTTACGAGCGAATGGCGAATAAAATTGTCTCACCCTTTGTTCTTTCATCCCATATGATAGCTTCACATCCTCCAAATTGGCACCGTACAACTTATGGCATGCGTCGATGCGATGTGCTTTGCCGACAGTGTTTGCTTGCCCAACGACATTTACTATGTCGTATGCTTTCCTCCTAATTATCAATAGAGTCTATGCTTCCCACACCACAAAAGGTGGTTCATATGACCTACAAAGTTTTCTTATTGACACTGCACGATGAATTTTTTGTGACTCTAGGATCTTTTTGCATCGATACTAAATGTTGTCAAGGTCGTTTTACTTTCCTTTGCATGCTTTTACATTATTGCTCGATGCTTGCCTTTATCTACGTCACCGTACAGCATTGGCATTTTATCTCCCTTTTTTTGGCATGGGTCGAAGGCCTAAACACGGAACTCGTCATTTATCGAATTTGGTTCTCTCTCCACGACATCCACTGCAACTGATCGTGCAGCCTCACTATACATTGGCAGTCGTCTATTTGTTTTTTCTTTTGTTTTTTAAATTGTTCCTAATCTACTTGATCAAGTGAAGCCTTCTGGCATGGGTCACTCTCCCAATTTCCTTTGTCGTTTATGGTATGGCTTCAGCTCAGACACGTTCACTAAGTCTGGAACCTCTCATCCATCCAATGTTCATAATTTGATAACTTCATTCTCATCAACTTCTGGCACCTAATATGGACCCAACCATTTTACCTTGAACTTTCCCAACTTAGTCTCGATCCTTTTGTTATATTTCAACACTAATTGCCCTAGGATGAATCAAACCTATCTAAGATGCTTATCATGCAACGGTTTGCACCTCTGCTATGCTACCTTTGTGGCCCCCTGTGCCATCATCTGATGCTCATCCAATTTGTTTTAAGTTGTGCAATCTCTCCCAAAGGCTTTCCATAACTCCCAATTTGTTTTTAATGGCTATCCTGAGGGTCAAAACCATGAACTCTGGAGGGACAACCGTTTCTTGTCCAAACATCAATTGGAATGGTGTTTGTTCGGTTGTCACTTTGTATGTTGTGTGGTATGCTTAGATTACAAATGGTAACTTCTCCACCTAGTAGGCTTACTCTACTCCGCACAATTTATATATCACTGACACCAAGATCTCATTTATAGCTTTCACTTGGTCATTGGGTAAGGGATAATATGGAGTTGATAACGAGTGAAAGATCTTGAACTCTATTGTTAGCAATCGCATGACATGGATCACAAAGTGACCTCCTCTTCATTGGTCAACTAGATGGGGATGTTATACCTTGTAATGATTTGTTCATATATGAACTTCATACTCACTGCTGAGTTGTCCGAGAAAGCCCATACCTCCACCCACTTCATTTTATCACTACCACGATATACCAGCACCTCCAAACCCGACTTGCCTCCAAACTTCCAACAAACTCCAAGCCCCAACACTCAAAAAAATTTATGCATGAGAAGGATTGAACGGCATGAAATCTCTCCTCAGTGGTTTCCCCACTCTCTAACCAGTATCACCACTTATGACCCACTCCCTGGCATCATTGTACAGGGTAGACCACCACAATCCTGCAAGGAGAACCTTCCATGTAGAGTGGAAGAGTTTATTACAAATACTCTGGCAAATTGTGTTACAAATCGAGCCAAAGATTTGGTGAATACGATTCATGGTCATTTAACAGTTCTCCCACATTTCTAAGACAATTGTAACAGTGACAATTTGTAAACAGCTAAGGTGTGAGCAGAGAAAAGAATATTCAGAACAGAATTGAGTGTAATTCATTGCAGTTGATACAGTGGAAGTGCAGAAATTTAGTGTGGAAACAGGGGTAGACTTTCAGTGCACATATTTGGTGCAATACAATTTGGAAAAGCAGATTAGAACAATGGAAAATCTGAAAAGTTATGTTTTCCCAAATGAATTTAATGACACTTTTAATTGTGAACAGTCACAGGACTTGCAGAAATAAATAGAAAATAGGGAATGGATTGTACATCATTGGACTACAATTGGGGCCTATGAAAAGTGTGGGTGGTGTTCTTACCAAGTTGGAAGAACTAAAATTATGTTTATCCAAATTGGACCAGTCTGATTGGAGGCCATTAAATTGGGTCTTACAGCTTTCCATGTTTGCCCTAGTGCAATACAGGTTAATGGAGCATCCAAGAGATGATGTGAGACTAATGGTAGTCTCTTGCCTTAGTGAGATCATCAAAATAACAGCACTGGTCACACCTTACAATGACAGGACAACTGACTGTGGACAGCCAATGTGGGCTACATGATATCAAGGGCCCTACCTTTGGTAAGTAGGTGAAGATTTTAGAACCTATGGCAAAAACCATATTTTTTATCCTCATGTTGGATTTTGGTTCTGAAAAAATGATTCTACAATTGTTTCAATGTTTCTTGAGAGATTTTAAGAAGCATCATCCACACTATGTGAGAACTTGCATAAAACCAGTCACGCCTTGATTCAAGATGACAAGGATGTTATATACAAACAGGTACAATCAGATTTGTTTGGAATTTTGGAGAGGGAAATATAAAATATCACTTACAGCTTATGAGCTCAGAGAGGAATTAATCCAGCATAAAATTGAAAGGTTACAGGATCACATGAAAGACAGTGTGCTGATATCAATGTGTATAGAGGTTGTGGGATCTTCGAATTTGAGCAAGAACCAAGTAAGGATATAGCAGTTTGTTTTACTTGCAAGCATGCTTGGTCTCTTGGTCACTTTTGTGAGAAGAACAAGGAAGAAGAGACAGCTCAAGAAGTGTGGATCAGCACTGAGGAAGCTGAGAAATCTATAGTTCAGCTTCAATATAATGAAACCCAGAAGATGGAACTAGCTATGGGTGATAGTAAGGAATATACTAGGATCTTAGTTGATGACTTGCAAAGGGTTATTTACAAGCCCTTTCATTCCAGTGGTTATCTGCAAGATATTTCCAAAGATGAAAACGAATCTCTACATAAAGATGAATCACTTGAAAATGATATAATAATAGAAAGTGAGGCCATGAATTTTGAGATGGAATAAAATTCTGAAAATAGTGCAGCAGATAACGAAATCTCCTCCAATGAAGGGGCTGCTCAAAATTAAACATGAGCTATAGGGGATGATTTGAATGATTAATTTGAAATTTTTTGTTTAGGTAAGGAATTTGGAGCATACAATTTGAAAGATAAGCTGAAAGTCTCGGACTATATGGTTCTTGCAGCCTTAGTACCTTGTGGATAGTTCAAATTGGCGAAAAGAACAAAGGGATTGTAAGTGGAATCAATAGCGCATACCTTCCTACTCTTAAAAATGAAGTAGAAAGAATGAAATCAGATTATTTGAAGTTGCTCAAAGATAGAGATATGGCCATCAAAATATGGAAAAGATAAAGAGGAGATAGATAAGCTATGTCTTCAATTGAGTATGACACACTACTCATTACACCAGGCTGATAATCAGACTTCTATGATGATCTTAATACTAGGGCCAAGGAGATCATAAAAAATGGTAGAGGGGATCCATGCCCTTGGTGAGAATGAAGGAGGCATGGTATTTCCATTTCTCCCTATCCGAATAAGACACTCTATGCTAAAGAAGACCAAAAGGGCTAACAAGAAGTTTGATTCGCGAATTCTGAATTCTACAACAGCAGTTGTATGCCTTCACAATATCATGCGATAATAGCATTTCCACACAAGGATAAGGATAAATCAGGTGATACCAGTTCTGAAATTTCATTTAGTGATGATCATTTTCTAGGTGGAAAGGATCATTTAATTGATAACATTCATGGTAAATCAGAAATTTTGGGGTTGTCATCAATGCATAATGTAAACTTCCACAATTCATTCATAGATGGGGTACAAAGTCCTTATGATACAGTAGCTATTAATCTATTGGTTGGTGGTTTTTTCTTCATCCATTCTACAATTGTTAGTGGCTACCATGTTTGGTCTATTAGTACATTTTCAGATTTGGCTTGGCTGTAATGTCCCCACGTTTTAGCTCAGGACAAGTAATACTTGCAAAATAATGGTTAGAATCACAACAATAACATAACTAACTATATTGTTCTACCCTCTAATTTACCTCAATCTTAAGGACGTCTCCAAATTGGACTTCCTAGCTCATAGCTACCTCACCGTCTTCCCGAGAGTGCACCCCTTAAGATTCTTCTTGGACGGGCATCCTCTATCCAAGGCCAATCACATATGCATATGTTGACATCATCAGAATATTCTGGCACATTGATTCTCGGCCATGGCAGATAATGGAGATCTTAATATCTCACACGCTTCGTGCTTCGAGTCTCGTTAATCTCCATGATGCTAACCCCGTGGGTTAACACAATATTATCCAATTTCTATTATTCTTCATATAGGGAACTATATTGTTTATCACAAATATATTCATTGTATTCAAATAAAGATATTCAAGTCAACAATAAATTATTAGTTGAATGGATCATGAATCCACCATAGACTTATAGCTTAAGATAATATATTTAAATGTCATTACTATTAAATGAAATGAATTATATTCTATACCTTTTGAATAGATAGACTTTGTGGCTCCCTCTTTGGACACTTGTGCTTTTGGTAGAGTGTCCGCTATTTTCAACATTAAAGTATGGGGCCTTCTACGTTGGTTAAACCTGGTATGTTATAAGCCTTAATAATGGGTTTCCCCATCACTTATGTATGCAGATTAACATTGGTCAAACCAATCTAGTAATGTCATCTGTCTTATTTCCTTAATTGCAATTAGTACGTCCACATCACCCTTATATATTGTTTTCTACCTTGTTTCTCTGTCATCTTTTTCAGTGGTACCTACGTAGACTATTTTTTGGTTTGATCATCCCATGGAGTAACATGCCTTACCTAGGGTCTCTGCACACCTGGTAGTGAGGTATGCATTTCTATTGTTTTCACATGGTGATCCGCTAAGTCCATGTTTGCCCCTTCGCATTTCTTTTCTTTTTGCGCTCGATCTGATTGTGTATGCTCTTTGATACACGACATAATTATCTCATATTCTAATTGTTCTATGTTCTGTCGTATTATTTCATTCCTTGTTCCACGTCATATTAATACGGTTATCACATGTATAATATTCGTTTGTACCCCTTTCTTTCCTACTATTTATACTCTGACTTTTAAAAGGGATCGACGTGACTTATAAGAGTCATGTCGATCTATGTCAATTCTTTAACCCATGGGTACTCATGAGAATTGTACTTTGTGATTATGAATATAAGTTGTTTATATTGACAACTATATAATGTTATTAGATATAATCAAATCATATAGTGAAATGTGTTATTATAATTAGAGATATTTCAATTACTATTATTTGATTATTTAATTAGTATCTAATAAATACCATGGAGTTATTCAATTCGTTTGCCTTTGATTATATATTTTTTTATAATTATCTTATCATTATTCAATATATTGGATGTGTATGCTCCTTAGTCATTTAATACATATTCTTACAAACATGACAATCAATTATGCATTAACAATAGATTCTTTTATCCGAGGGGATATTACATTGGCCTACAGAAGTTAGCAAGTTGCAGGCAGATTCGTGGAGACATCTCATCTTGAGGCAAATACCTCATGAGACGATTACCCTTCCAGTACAAGGGCATAGTGATAACATTGCTATCATTATATAATTTATATTGCTGACCCAGATTATAGCACCAACATTTGGCAGCCTATTGGGATGATTCTCATGAATATTGGAGGTGTGTTTGGCACCTGTTGAGTGGATCACTCATTCAGATGGTCGTTACATGAAAATGGTAGGATGATACACACCTCTTTCTACTCCCATACTTGGATGTATAGACTGGTTTGGGATCCAGGTGTTGATAGGATAGAAGTTTTTCATTTTAGGAATCAAAATGAGTGAGTTCACAGCTTGGGGGCATAGAGTTGTCATCTTCAGAGTAACACAGCACGAAGGTGAAATAGATTTTTTCAGGCTGACATGGGATCCAAGGATCTTATTGACAAATGACTTGCATTTCAACCCCATGTTTCACAATATGACAGGATTTTATTACACTTGTACAAGGTTGGGTTGTAGAGAAGCTTACAGATTTATTTGAGATCCTGGTATGTTTGCAGTTTCATGATTGCTTAAGGATAAGCAATCTTAGGGGGAAAGGATTGTAATGCCCCTTTGGGATGATTGGGAAAAATGCAAGACATTTTCAAAATTTTAAATTAGTTGTTAGGAAAGTTGAATGCAAATAATTTAGAAGTGTCATTTTAATATTATCAAGGTAAAATGGTAGCAAAAGAGGAAGAAGACAAAAGACAAGAGCGGAGAAATTGAAGGGTCACATCTTGAGCATTAAAATGAAGCAAGCTAGTTCTTTCGGGTTATGCTTGGATGTTGATTTGGTTTTGAGTTTCTCTTCGAGAAACCCGTGAATTCAACTTTATGTTCAAAACTCGGAGATGGAAACCTTTAGGCTCTACTCGGTGAATGGACGCAAACATAATTCAACATTGGAAGTGAATTTGTGACTGAGTTCACATTCTAGTTATAGGTCCATTTCTATGTGTTTTCCAATCTGACTGTTGTTGTTTATAAGATTGAATCCTATGTTATGTTATTGTATTGATGGTTATAATGCAATAACAATTCTAAAGTTCTTTATTTGAGCTTTTAAAAGTTTTTTTACAGGTTAAATGTGAAAAAACAATTGCAACAATCTCTGTTTAAGTGACCTGAAAATATTTGTGGGAGCTTGGGGTTTCATATTGCATGTGGGTTATTAAAAAAAACTAAGTCCAAAACCTTTGTTTGCATCCTCTCTGCTTGTGCACCAAAATGAGAGCTTTGAGACAGATTATTGTCATCCATCAAAGCATGAAAGAAGGAGACCCTTGTTATATTTTATAGTTGGAATGCCCTGTTCAACATGCAAAACATTGAAGCAGAAACAAAGCACATGAACTGTAAGGAAACTCCCACAAAGCATTAAAGCCACTTCAATAAATGGGATCCTCCATCCATAATGCACACTAACAGTGAATAAAGTTATAAACATATATGAAATGTTGTGGATACAAATCCCCTAGTGCGTACGCACGCAAAATGTGAAGGAGCAAACCAGAGCATCTGAACTATTTGTCATAATGCCACAAGAGAAATGTGGATGCATACAAAATATGCAAGCAGAGACATAACACCTGACTTGTTCGGTGGAATGCTTCCAATTGCAGGATGTATACAGAAATAGAATTGTTAAAATCTCTTTAGAAAATCGTGTGCTAATGTGATTGGCAGGCAGAAAGCTAAGGTCCCAAGACATACACCAATCGAGTAGACAAGGCAGCTGAATTGTTTAAGAGAATACCTCGAAAGGATGTAATTTTTGTGGAATGCCATGGCTACAGAGTTCACGTTAAAGTGAAATTGTTTTAAAGGCTTTTGAAACGTCCAAAGGAAGAAGCTGAATGCAAGCAAATTATTTTCTGGTGTAATTGATATTCCATTGAAAATGTTAAAGCTTATGCCGTTAATGATGCTTTGACAAATGTGTGTTAACTAATAGAAATCCCTAATGAGTTAAGTTCATTAAAGAAGCTATCTTTACCCATATGTGGTCATCAATGCTGATAAGATAGATGAAATTATCTCGGGTAACCATGAAATGAAGGAGAATACCAGTTTACATCAAAATAAATTGAAGGATGGAATTGATAACGAGTGCAAGTGTGATCTGTTGAATATCAGAACATAATTGAAAAGACCTTTCTGTTAGTTTGAATGTCTTGAAATAACATACCTTTCTTGTTTTTGGATTGTGCTGTGTTCAGGTTTATTTTTATAAACTGAAAATTATGATGGGAGAATGATCGTATTCTACTTCAAGCACCGCGTTTCCTGTCGTAAATAGTTGCATCTGCAAAAGACGTAACATTTGGAGTTCACAGAATCAGTTTCATATTTTTCTGTGTACAGATTACCGTCTAAAAGAAAAATATTTTTATTACTCAACGCCCTTGGTTTGTTGCAGAGTCGTATTGAACGGTATCGAGTTGAGTTTTTGGTTGAATAGCAAGGTTGAAAGTGTTGAAAACACAACACGGCAAGTTTTTTATATATATAAAAGAGCACTAACCCCACAAATAGAGCACCTTCCAGGCAGCAACAGAATGGAATTGAATCGTTTGTCTTAAATGAAAAGAAAAGACAACAACAGTTTTTATGTTTAATATTTCCCAACTATCAGGTGCTGTCAGTGTGGTAGCCAGCCCGTTAAGAAAAAGGTATATCATGATAGCATATACTTGAAATGGCAAAATGTTGACGATTAGAAAAAGATAAAGAAAATCTACAAGTCGTCGGGGTTCTCTGTCAGGCTGAGATGTCTGGAACAGATGTCGCGAATATTAGAAAGATGTGACTTAAGATTGTTTTGTCGTCTTCTGTGCATGGACTTCATGACAACCTGATAAGGATTAACGATATAAACAAAGTTGTTTTTCTGCAACTCTATGATTGCCAGATACGTGTAGCAAGGAAAGTAAAAACATGGTGTAAAAGTCAAGCCACTGAATATCACAGAATAGCGTTGAAGAGTGGTTGCTAAGACAAACAAATATAAGGATTGAAGAAACCATTTTAATACGGACATAACAGTTTGGAAATAACTGTGGTTTTAGTTAGTGCAAACTGTCTAACTATCAAGAAACCATTGGTGACATGAGTTATAAAATAGAACATTGTGTCTCTTTCAAACAACAGGTGTGTACATTGAAAATTGTTTGAGTTGTAATAAAAGGTTTTGAAGGAGAACCGTACTTTGACTAGCAATGACTGGTAATGAAATTCTGATACCTTGCATTCATAAATTATAATATCAGAACAGATAACTCTTATACAGATACAACAGATTACTTTTCTATTGGTGTTATCAGTTTACAGTATCAAAGAGATAGTTGATCCTGCATTATTACACAGATTTGCAATATATAATTTTTCAATTTGTCAATTTAATTTGTATCACAATTTGATTTCATTGTCAGTGCTTTCAAAGTCTAATTGTCCACTGGAATTTGATATATATGTAAAGGTTGAAGCAAACTGAAAACACGATATAATCTGAGTTGAATTCGACAGTATATTCATTAGTTCCAGAATATTGAAAGTTGAGAACAAAAGGGTTGGAGCCCTGAATTGTATAATGAGTTGGTGCTCAAAGAGGGGTTGTTGCTCCTTAGGGTTGAAGCCGTTAAAGTTGTAATTGAACAGAAGGAATTGTGTGACTGGATTAGGACACTAAATCCTAGCAGTCTTTGTGTTGATGGTTTTTCCCACATTGGGTTTCCACGTTACATCGTGTGCATTGTTCATTGTGCACTATCTTCCGTTTACTTTTGCTGCTGATATTATGCTGAAATGAAACGCTTAGAAAATAGATTAGTCAGCAAATTTAAATTGGTTCAAAGATTTTTTTACACTCCTAATTCACCCACCCTCTTAGTAGTGTAATTGTGATTCTACACTTTCAAATATATGCAAATGAAGCAACCTTAAATAGCAGAATGTACAACAATTTTTAATTGCAAACTCGCAAGGTGTTGAATTCAAGCATTGTGTAACAAGCACTGAAATTACGAGCATTTTTAGCCTCGCCTTTGATTATTATTCCTTTCGATGCTAAATGCATTTGATCCCAGCTGTAATCCGAATATAACAGACTTGTTTTGCAAACTAGTTGCCATGTGGAATTTTGCATTAAAAACATTAAAATTAGGGCTAAAATATATAAAATTATTTAATATTATATTTTACATTTATATTTTATCAAGAGACTTCAAGGAAACTTCACTTTTTGGTCTAGGAGACAGGGAGACTTCAAGAGACTTCGTCATGAAGTCTCCAACCTTTTTTGAGGTCTTTGGAGACGCGAAAAGTCTCTGAGACGCATCTCAGTCTCGGAGACGCGACTTTTAGGGGGGAGACGGGTCTCCCGGTAACCATGGTAATTCCAAGAATTTATAGGATCCGTGATTAGATTGTATCATTGACATTTTGGTTGCAGCCTTGTGTGATTGTTAAGCTAAAGATTTCTCTCTCGCTAAGAGGGAGTGCTGAAGTTTAAAGCTGCAATAGAAATCTTTATATCAAGACGTTAATACTAAGTTGCACGAGTACCTCCCCCTCCCCCTCTGCACCAGGAAAAGTTCAAACAGGTTTGCAATTCTAGTCCGGTTTAGACTTGGTTCGACCAAGGTACTAATATTGCCCTGCGGGTTCGGACTGGGATCAAACCTGGGCGAACCAACACCAAAAAGTTTGAACCTATAGAAAACCGGTCACCGCAGATGGCTGGAAAGTGTTTTTTAAGGCAAAAATTAAATGTTTTTTTTGGCATCCACAACCCTAAAAGTTGTTATGAATTTATTTTGGTGGCTTCTTATTGTCATTTTATGTTTCCAAAAGGCTTATTTGGTCTTAAGGAAGAGCACATAAGTTTTTGAGCAAGCATTCAGTTGTGCCAGGAGTTTGAAGATTGATTTGTTGGTGTTCTTCAAGTGTTCGTGCATCATTCATACACATTTGCAAGCTTGCAAAGGCTGGAAAACGTAAGATCTTATTACATTTGCTATTGTTTTTGTTTTGGTTTTTTCATTTTTCCATTTCTCTTTCAATCTTCATATGTTCTTTTCCATTTTTTCAGAATTTGTCATTTTCTTGCATATAAATTATGAACATGTATCTAATTTCTTGTCATAGGGAATGGAATGGCATCTACCTCTTCATCAATAGGCAATATCGAACAAAGAATAGAACCCAACTCTGATTCTCCTCTATGGAGGTATGTAGACATTATAAAACCCCTTGCAAAAGGCGGTGCATTCCGTTGGAGATGTTGAGGTTGTGGTGTAAAAAGAAATAGTTCTTATTATTGTGTGGTAGGTCATTTATGCGGATACACTGGAAGAGGAGTCAAGAAATGCCATGGCAAAAAAAGTGCTCCTATACTAAATGAAATTGTGTTAAAATATATTGAAGAGCATGAGGCAACAAAAGAGAGAGAAGGATGCAAGCCAACAAAGCTCAGTAGAAATAAAAGTAAAAGTAAACGAGCAAAGGGAATGCAAGCCCCCCAGATGAGACCACCCCTTTTTAGCACCGCACCAAACACTGACACTGAATCTATCCTCCTTGTACACAAAAGAAAGGGCCACTAGAAATTGCTTTTCAAAATAAGAGTAGGGAAATTGCTGACATTTAAGTGGGAAGATGCCTGCATGCAAATGGGTTGTCCTTTAATGTTGTCCAGTCTCCATTTTGGAAGGACATGTTGAGGGCTGGCAATGAAGCTCCAAGTGGGTATTGTGGCCAAAGATTCCAAACATTGCAGCCCCTTGCAATCAAAGTTATATCACAAGTTTTATTTTTAAAAGAATTTGCTCACTTCATCTTCAAAAGAAGCATGACTAGAAAGTGATTTTAAGTAAGATTGAATTAATTCTTTTTTAATTGCTTACCATATGTTGTCTTCATAGGTTGCTAGTTCTTCTACATTAGAAAGAAATTGGAGCACCTATTCTTTCATCCACTTGGTGAAGCGCAATAGGTTGCAATCAAAAAAAGCC
This sequence comes from Cupressus sempervirens, assembly GCA_028749045.1. Classification (NCBI taxonomy): domain Eukaryota; kingdom Viridiplantae; phylum Streptophyta; class Pinopsida; order Cupressales; family Cupressaceae; genus Cupressus; species Cupressus sempervirens. Next base: position 326,769,620 of record CM053789.1, read on the forward strand.
GAGAACCTAGTATTTGTGCATAACAACTTGTGCCTTCTTTCGCACAAGACTCAAGAATACAAAGAAGTGGGATGTGGGTGTAGAGATTACAGACTTGGATGCTTCTACTGCCTAACTTACAATTGATGATTTTGATGACTTCGATGTCGATAACATTGTTGCTTCTATTGCTGATCACATTGGCCTTAGTGCAAGTAATACCAGAGAAGAAGAAGATGAAGATTGAAGAACTTAGAATATTAATAGATTTTCATTCCATTAGTTAAACAATGAACATGAAACTATGATACTTGAACTTGATATTTTAAATGTTTTGCATCTTTGATGTTGAAGTTGATTGAATTATGTTACTATATGATAGTATGATCACCATGATTACAAGTTCAATTGTTTATGGTGTTTTAAATTTTTTGTTGTTTAAATGTGTCTATGCTACTATGCTACATTCTAATTTCAACTCATGCTTCATAAAAAAATGTATATATAAATATATATATTTATAATTTTTACATGTTTTTGTACTAACAAACCCAAAACCCTTCCCAAAATTTTGACAAACTTCTAAACCTGTTCTCGAACTTCAAACTTGGAACCAAACCCAAACTGGCAACTTAGTGTTAATACCGTTATCGTCACCTTCAGCTGAAAAGAACACTTATGATTAAACTGTAATATTAAATATAATGACATGCGTCATTTGACATGCATCAAGGCATGAAATTTCGTAGAGTTGTATTTAAAATAAAAAGCTATAGTTTGGGAAACTCAAGAGACCTTCGGTTGTAATGTGAAGAGTCTCTCAATGAGTTATATATATTGCATCAAGCAAAAGGAAATATACACTTGATTTTCATTATTGATAAAATGATCTTTTGTTGTGTGTAGCTGGGTTTTTCCCTTCCCTCTCTAAGGGTTTTCCCTAGATATTTTTGTGTCTCTTGCATCTTTTTTGGTTATTCATTATTGTTGTTTATCTAATTTTTGGGCAAGATTCAACAACTAGGTAGTTTTTATATGAAACCTATAAGGCTATTTGTAATTTTGTGTCGAAAAGGAGACTCTTACAAAGGCGAAACTCTAGAGAATTTTGAAAAGAAACATTTTTTCTATTCACACTTTGTACCTAACTTGTGAATTTTCAAAAAGATAATGAAGAATGCATTTTGTTTGTATGCCTCAAACACTGCTAAATTGGTAATCCCTTTATGTATTGGTGGAATCCATTGGTGTTCAATTCAATGATCAATGTAATAGGTGTGATGAAATATACCCATTTTCTCGCATCTTAATTTAGATATGCTACTATAACCTATCAACTTGTATTTTGAGTTTTATTGTCCTTTCATCATCATTGCATAATCAAAACACATTTTATGCTTAAATCAACCCTTTGCAATTGTTACCAATAGTGAAATCTCAATTGATATTTGTATGTCTACTATCGAGGCATATGCTATCTATTGTCTTCTAATTATGGTTTCTCCTTCATGTACATCAAAATTAAAATACAAAAATATCCTTTAAAAACCCATTATATGAGACCCTCTCAAATGTAGAGGAAGATTTTTATTCCATAATGCTCTCTACAACTATTGGGACATTTGGCATTGCCCATTAGATGAATCACATTGAAATCTGCAATAACAAATCTATTTACCAACAACACTAAGTGCCACTACACCAGAAGCCAAAGTTGCCGAAAACTCCTGTGTCCTTCCTTGGGCGCTCATATCCCCGTATACAATTTGGAAACATATCCGATACTGCTTGGATACATGTCAAATATTGTACCCATCTCTGCCTTAAAAACTTGATTTTCCAACCATGCCAAATACTATGGGATTTGATTTTTCAAAAGATTTGACATAAATCTTCCCAATTTTGATTTCAATAAAACTTTATCAAAGCAATTTTTTAAAAAAATGGTTTAAACAAAACTTGCACCAAATGAGAAAGACAAATAAAATGTTTATCTATTTCAGCAACCAATTTTGTGGGTTATCTTCTAATGCAACTCTAGTATCTTTACATATTGTGAAGTGTTAATTAACTTATACATATTTATGTGTCAATATCACTTTTTAAGTAATGAAGATCTCTTATAATAACATTGATAAACTATGTTAAATATATGTGTATGTTTTATTTATTAATGTTGTGTCCAACCGTATCCATATTGGTGGTCTTAAAAAATGGCCGTATCCGTACCCAATACTGTATCCATATTTGTATCCTTATCCGTATCCATGCAACTTTGCCAGAAGCTTAAATTGCTAGTGAAAGCACCACTAAAGAGGATAGGGAGTTGCATGTCATGTCCCCTCCATAATAAAATCTAATAATAAATCATAAATTAATAATTGAAATATTAATAATTAATTATAATATATAATTTATTATTAATATCCTAATGAAAGAAATAGTATATAATCTATACATTATGATCTATTTAATAAATAATAATGTAATTTAACTAGATTATCAATATAATAACGTAAATGGAAGATATAATATTACAAATACTAATCATAATATCATCACAACAAACTGATTACTAATCAAGAATGTTAATCTAGAAGCGATATATTTCATTTACAAATGGGTGTGATCTTTAGTAAGGATGGACGCAATCCTTCATCCTTGAGGCCTATTAAAATAAAATGGAACTATAATACATCAAACTAGAGTACTCTGTGAGTACACATCAGCAAATGAAGGGAGAATAGAGAACATAGATGGGTGGTAGAGGGGAGGCAATCAAATATTGTACAAGACATTCTCAGGAAAGGAGAAATCAGGGACAAAGACAAGAACATCAGCCTGAGTACTCCAAGCAGAGAGGGTTAAACATACAATAAAACATTTTTTGCAGATACGCTAAGATTCCAATCTATTCAAGTTAGTAAGGAACTCAAAGCTTCAACCATTTGAAATTTCAAAATTATATCTGTTTATTGGAGCCCTTGCCGAAATTGTCAATATGACATTATATATATATATATATATATATATATATATATATATATTTCCAGCACCGAGACAACAAACACGACTCTTTCAGAGTCATTTTTTTATTCAGAATAAAATCTTCCTATTTATGTAACGTAATTGCAAACCATTTAAACTAGGAAATGGAACCAAGTACAGAAATAAATAATTCAGATTTAGAATATTATTTATATTATTGCAGCCTTCCGAGTCCTTAGGAATCCTATTGCCATTAGCAATATTGTTCATTCTCTATTGCATAGAACTAAGAAGCATATCAGTCATAGCCATCTAATCACAACTATCAGCTATCAGTTAGATCCACAACATATATTTACTGCGAAGATCATTATATATAAATATATATTATATCAAAGTGGGCAATTGTGGCAACAGTGTTAGTGATATGAGCAACCATTTTATAATAATTCAAGGTGTTTGTCTACATTTTTCGAATTAGACATAGAGGGGACATTACAGTGGTATTAGAGCATAATCCTGTCATCCTGTGAGTGAAGCCTTATGAAAACTTACGATAGGACAAACAAAACTACAATGAATGACTCAGCAAATGACGTGAGATCCTATATCGAGCTAAACAACCAAACCAACCAAACTATATTTAATCAAATGGAAAAATCAAATCAAGCACTTCTACAAGCATTGCAAGATATGGGAAATTTTATCAACAATTTGAGAGGTCAACCCAACCAAGCAAGAGATGCTAGCTCTACTCCCTCAGAAAATAATAATGTGTTTTCTAAACCGGAATACCACAACTATCATTCTTATGCAGAGCAGAGCCAGCAAGAGGAGGAGGAATAGAGCAACCAATGACTAGCACTGAAGATATCACAAGGGCATCTGCAGCTCTAGAACCTAACATTAGAGAAGCAGTATCATTCAGAGAATTTTGTGAAGATAAACGAAGGGAGACATCTAGAAGGCTTGTAAACAAAGAACTCAAACATAAAATCAACAAAATAAAAATTCTAAATTTTGATGGGTCGAAAAAGATTACACTGCACCAATGGTTAGAAAAATTAAACACAACTTTTACTTTCAATCTCATGATGGAAGAAGATGCCCTCCAATTCGCTACAGTCCATCTAGAGGGAGTAGCACATGATTGGTGGAACCATGGACGTATCTCTTTGGGACACAGGTGTAAAATCCTATGAAGAATTCTCCCAAAAGTTCATGAGCAGATTTGAGGATAAAGACATTGAATGGTATTTCCAAGAACTAACTCAACTCAGACAAACTGGAACAGCAGTAGAATTCGTTGGCAAATTTCAAGGATTATCAGTAATGATCCCAGAGCTTTCACAAAAGAGACTTACTCATATGTTTATAAAAGGATTAAAAGACTCCGCCAGGCACTCTGTAAAACTACATGAGCCTCAAAACTTGGAAAAAGCCATCAGAAAAGCAAAAATGGCAGAATGAAATGCTTTAAAAGAGAGATCTAAGAGTTTTTCACCAAAGACTGAGTATAGAAATGAAGACTTGAGAAAAGACCATAGAAAGAAAGAATGTTATTCCTGAACAGGGAAATGGAGCAGAGGACACCAATGCCCGAGCAAGGAGGCCCAAAAACAAAAAGATGACACATTGAAAAAAGGATATATTTCAAATGTAGAGGTCCTTGGGAACCTGGACATAAGTGTGAGAAGAAGAGTCAACTTCATAAAATATAAGCAACACCAGAAATAGACAAGGAAGAAACTTCAAACAAGAGTGCATAAGTTTGATCAAGAGAATCTCAACAATATCTAAGTAGAATATGGGAATACGAAAACATTGGAACTTCGAGGAAGTTCAACCATAGCCGTACCCTAATCAGGTGGTGTAAATGTTAAAACAATACATATATGTAAATATTTTCATGATTATTAATAGAAATTTAATATTTAATTTAAATCAATGGAAAGAGTGGCAATTAAGGGAGAATAGTGAGGGTACCCTATTATAGTAGCAAGCAAGACCGTTACAAGGTTATCCTACTGCACTGTCAATTAGGGAGAACTACAAGGGCACCCTATTGTTAGCACCTTCCCAAGGCTGCAATTAAGGGAGAATTGCTAAGGCACCCAATTATAGGAGCATGTTAGGGAGAACCACTACAAGGGGACCCTACTACTCTATGATTAAGGGAGAACCACTAGGGCACCCTATTGTAGAAGAGACCCAGGCTGCAATAAAGGGAGAATCACGAAGGGCACCCCATTATAGCAACAGTGAAGGGAGAACTGTAGTGAGGGCACCCTACTACGTTGTAAAAGAGGGAGAACCGCTGAGGGCACCCTGTCATAGTAGCAGTCAAGGGAGAACCGCTAAGGCACCCCATTACAAAGTAGAGAATATAACTTCAGAGGCCTGACAAATTCGCTCCTAAGGATTAAATAGAGATGGATAGTCCAAAAAAAAGGATATCTAGACAGGCCTAGGACGACGAGATTTTATCTCCCTTAAAAGATTACAAATGTATCAAAAAAGGGGATAGACATAAGATCTTGCTTGAGAAATGATAAAGTTTACCCATAAGGACTCAACAAAGGACAAAGCAACACATATCAAGGAGCATGGAAGTGGCATGATATAGATCTGTCTTATCTTTACTCCAAGTTGAATTATTTTTATTTAAATTAGGTATTACAATCTTTTCATTGATAAGTTTGTATTCATAAATTGCAGTTCTAATCTCAAATTTTATATTGTCATTTCAGGATCATTGGGTTGAAGATTTGGGAGTAAACAGCATACATGTTCAAAATTCATTGCTTGAGGACATGCAATTTTGGATGGGCGGACTGTCATGTCCCCTCCCTAATAAGATCTAATAATAAATGAATTTAATAATTGAAATATTAATAATAAATTATAATATATAATTTATTATTAATATCCTAATGAAAGAAATAGTATATAATCTATAAATTATGATCTATTTAATAATAATAAATAATAATGTAATTTATCTAGATCATCAATATAATAACGAAAACGAAAGAATATAATATTACAAATACTAACCATAATATCATCACAACAAAATGATTACTAATCCAGAATGTTAGTATAGAAGCGATATATTTCAATTACGAACCAGCGTGATCTTTAGTAAGGATAAATGAAATCCTTCATCCTTGAGGCCTATTAAAATAATATGGAAGATCTTCAGAGGGAGATCGGAGAATGTTTTTAGGGTACCGAGTTAGAGTTGCAGATTGCACAGGAGTAAGGAAATTAGACAGGAACACTTGAAACGAATCAGCCAGGGAACATCTGAAAGCAAGCCATGTCAGCTAATATACATCCACTATTAAGTTTACGAATGAAGTGATAGACACTCTGCAAAAGAAGGGGAGTTGTAGTGATCAGTATTAATCTGTAGTTATAGAAACTATAATACAACGAACTAGAGCACTCTGTGAGTACACACCAGCAGATGAAGGGAGACTAGAGAACATAGACAGCTGGTAAAGAGGAGGAAATCAAATATCGTGGAAGACATTCTCAGGAAAGGAGAAATCAGGGACAAAGATAAGAATGTCAGCCTCAGTACTCCAAGTCACGGACTGGACTGCATTTCGAGAAGAGAAGATTAAATGTAACAGAAAACATTTATTGCAGATACGACTAGATTCCAATCTATTCAAGTTAGTAAGGAACTCAAAGCTTTGACCATTTGAAATTTCAAAATTATATCTGTTTATTGGAGCCATTGCCGAACTTGTCAAACTCATTTGAAAAGGTTATATCTATATATATATATATATATATATATATATATATATATAACTTAACGTAATTGCAAACCATTTAAACTAGGAGAGGGACCCAAGTACAGAAATAAATAATTCAGATTTAGAATATTATTTATATTATTGCAGCCTTCCAACTCCTTAGGAATCCTATTGCTATAAGCGATATTGTTCAATCTCTATTGCATAGAACTAAGGAGCATATCAGTCATAGCCATCTAGTCACTCCTATCAGTTATCAGTTAGATCCACAACATATAATTACTGCGAAGCTCATCATATATAAATATAATATTATATCAAAGTGGACAGTTGTGGCAACAGTGTTAGTGATAAGAGCAAACATTTTATAATAGTTCAAGATGCTTATCTACATTTTTCGAATTAGATGTAGAGCCAACATTACATTGCATAATGTCCTCATTTTGAAATAGAATCTAATAATAAACAATGGCAATAAAATTAAAATATATGAGAATAAATATAATATTAAAATTAAACTTATAAAAGGATAAATTGGAATATAAAATAATTAAAATTTAGTTAATTTTAGTGAATGGTCAAGAGGCATGAAATAAGAAGTTGCGATTCCCTCTAACATAAAATATAAAAGAGAGATAAGATAAGATAAGATAATATTATTAATGTCCACGAAAAAACCAACACGGTTTATGGGACTAAGCATACAAAGAGAAGAGCCGGCCAAAGCAGAAGCACCAATCGGTGACAGAGAAGAAACAAAAGCAAGAGACAAACAAGAAAGAAGACAAGGTAAAGACTAAGAAGAGAACTTCATTTGAAAGGAGAGGAGGAAGAAAAGGGGGAAGGTGTGAATCAAGAAGAAATTAATGGAGAATAAAACAAAGGCAAAAGTTAGGAAGGGTTGTTCTATTCTAAAGGGTGGTAATTGCAAAAGGTTGTGAGTTTCAAAGGGAAGAAGTGATGATGGATTATGACTCTTCAAAAGGATGGTAAGTATGGAAGGTTGTGACTCTTTCAGATGGCAGCAATGATAAAGGATTGCGACTCTTTCAAAAGAGTGGTAATTATGAAAGGTTGTAATTCTCTCAAAGGGCACAAATGATGAAAGATTGTGACTCTTTCAAAGGGTGGTAATTATGAAAGGTTATGGCCATTGCCAAGGGAAAACATGATGAAGAGGTGTGACTCTACTGCCTCACATTGAAAGATATAAAGGGGAGAAGGTTCCATTTGAGGAGGACATCCAAAGGATATGAATTTTAGGAAAATATATTATTCTCAAAGGCATCAATGAAAAGTGGTGACTCAACTTGTATGAAAGGTGGTGACCCTTTCATCAACAAAGGAGAAATCAACCGGAACATTCAAGGATCACTTGTCTATCATCATTCACCAATACAACAAAATAGCACTCACTCAATCATCACTCATCAATCTATGGATTCCACATTCATTCAATCATCATTCACTAATGTATTTATCAAATTATCAAATCAAAAGACTTGGGAAATCATTCAATCACCAATCAAACGGCAATTGGAAATCAAGCAAATAGACCAACAATCAATTCTTCCATCAATTACATCAGTCTATATTAAAAATTCAAGCATCAATTAAGGAAAGACATCAAAAAGCATCAATGATCTCATATCAGCAATCACGATCAGGTCTGAAGTTGCAATTGATTCGTGGGCAATAATATTCTTGTTTATTGTTGTAAGCATCAATGAATGTTTAAATATGTATGCCTAATATATGCAGCAATATAATGTTAAACTATACAATTCCTTAGATATTAATATAGGATAATATATTTGGAGCATAACATCATATATGCTAGTTATAAGCAATAATGTGAATTTCCAAATAGCAACAATCAACCATGTCAAGGTGAGGAAGGGAATACAAGGAGGGAACAGCTATAGGCTTCCTCACTAGGTACGCCACCTCATATGGCTGGGGGAAGGCCACATGAGGCCAAGAGGGTTCGTCTTGGGCCTAGGCTAGAGGATCACTTTGGGCATCATATTGTAGTTCCCCCTCCAACTTCTACATGAGTTAATTGTTCGGATAGATTCAAGGGAATCTCAATCATAGGAGTGTGAATAAGGGTGGCATGACGGGGAGAACAGCTATAGGATTCTTCATTAGGTACACCACCTCAGAATGGATGCATGGTGGAAGTCCAAGTGAGCCAAAGAGGGATGGTATATCCACCCTTGGTCCAGTGTAAAGGATCCCTTTGGACACACTATCATGTCTCCTTATCCAAGCTCCATTATAGTTGAACCCGAATCATAAATTATATATGTTATATGATTAATCTGGTTATGAATATATATTATTTTTTTCCATAGTAGTAATAATTAATTTTGTGCCTTCAATAGTTGTCTAACATGATTTCAAGAACTCAACAAGGATCTATATTGCTTTTAATTTTAAATTGTTTAAGTTATATCTCTAACTATATTGTGTTCCTTATTTTTAATTAATTTGTTATTCTAGGGCAAAATATAGGCTAGTCTAATCCAAAAAGGGGACATTACAAGTTGGGGGCCCAAAGGCAAAAAGGTTGAGGGTCCCGTAAAACAATAGTATTCTCTGTAGTATTATTTCCAAAACTTGACACCAACAACATATGCGGAAAAATTTATTCCATAAGAGGAAATAGAAATATGTGGAACCATAGAAAACAAGCATCTCGTACGTTTATTTTCAGGGCCTAACCAACATTGCACAGGATAACAACAACTGCTGAACTCTATGACATGTTTATTACCAATACCTTTTTACCCTCAATTAATAATTAATAATATATAACCTTTTGCTATGGTTAAATTTATCATAAAGGCATGATATTCCTCTCAATTTACTTTAAGAGAATCGTCCTTAAAACTATATATTGTCAAATTAAGACTCTTTGCTTTCCCAACTTAAATGACTTACATATGAAACATGAACATACACTAACTAAAACCTTTTCCATAAGAACTCAACTATATCTTAAACCACAACTGTAATGACAGAAAGAAACTTTTTTAAAGGAAAAAAACCAACCTTGCAGCCATAAAAAAGAAACATGCCCAGGAAGTTTAAGGAACTAGGCAAATATAGTTAAAAAATAAAGAAAAAAATAACAGTTATATTGCATGTGTTGTCAAAAAAAACACATTAATAAACAGACCATATAATCTGTTTTCAATGTGCAAATTTCAATGCACACAGAATAGAATTATATAACTTTTGTCTATGGATGATTAATGGATTTACTAATTTGAGAAAGCAATTTGCTTTTGCCCAGATATCTTATAGGTGTTTGATAAAGATTCAAAACTCCATTTCCCTGTCCAGCAAGATATTCACGCAATTGCAAAAAAACATCATCTTGTGATTAATATAAAATAAGGACCAAACTATGCACTAATCTATGCATCACGTCCACATTATTTTCCAAAACAACAACTTTTTGCTCTCTATATATGTAGATCCATTCTGATACGGGATTCAGATTTATCAAACAAACAAGTCAATTTGAACATGCAAAGTAATAAAAAGGAATCTACAAAAATGTACTTTTAAAATTTCTCCGTCAAAATGCTTATGAGTGCAACCAATAAGGTGCAAATAAACACGTGACTGAAGCACTAAAAGCAAAATACACATGCTGGATTTTCTTCCAAGTAATATGCAAAAGGGAAAACAATTCAATAAACTGACCTCTGGATTCAAGTCATTGACTTTTTCAATAGCATCCTGCACATTTCCTGACTGAACTGCCCTTCGCACAGCCATTCGATCAGTTATTGTTGCAAGATCTATTTCTGCTATTTGCAGATAAGGAATACAAGATCGTTAAGGGAAATAAACTCATTATCTCATCATAACCCATTCAATATTATAATCTGTGATGTGAAATAAACTCATTTTCTAATCATAACCCAGTCAATATTATTATTCTGTGGTGTAAAATAAACTCATTTTCTCATCATAAGCCATTCAATGTCATACCTCTGTGGAGTGAAATAAACTCAATTTCTCATCATATATCTTTTTAAACCCATTCAATGTAACTCTGTGGTCAAAAACATATGATAGACTACAAAATGCTCAAAGAAAAATTAACATCCATTGAAAACTAATTAATCAAACAGTTTCAAAGCTTCCATTGGCAATAAGAGCAGTATTATTTAATAGTTTTCCTTAAGTTAAATAAACTAGTCAAAATGCGACACAACATAGTAAAAGTGGCTGACAATAATTACACATTGAAGGAACCACAAAGTAACAAAACCTATCCTTCACCAAGTAACAAACTTAGACTCACCTACCTTACTCCCATAAATCAAAATGGCAGGAAAAAAATTAATAATGACCAGTAGCGGATACGTTCTGTCCCTGACTCCATACAGAACCTCTCAGCTGCTTCAACATAGCCCTCTGTAACAAGAAAGTTCATCACCAATTTGTTCATATCTTCTTTTCTAATCTTTACACTATTTAGCTTCTTCTCCCATTCCTCCTTGGTTATTACCTCCTTAGAAGTGGACTGCACAAAAAATGTCATAAATATTTAACTGGAAACGGTAGAATTAGTTAAAATAAATGCAAGGTGAATGAAATTCAATAACCACATTTGAAACTAATAACAATCTTATCAACTAGTAAACCTTTTTTTTTTTTCTATTAAACATAAAGCAACACAAGATAGTTTACTACAGTTTCATCGAGCTAAGTATCAAAGTATTATCGAATCAGAATAAAAGCAGGTTCAACCCGGATCTGGGCCTGTTCAGATCATCAAGATCAGGCCAACAGCAAAAATATGAGAATACTAATCAAAAAGAAAAGAAGCATCATTAGTATCTACTCTTTCATACATGAAACCCATGGTAGTGGGCCATCAGCCCACTTGAGCTGCAGATCCCCTTCTCTGATAATAGTATTCAGGTTGTTCAGGAGGGCAGCCACTGGAATAGCAGGGGGCCTGGGGAATGGGCTGACAACAATTATAGGGCGCCTCCCTGCTCTGATCTCTGCAGAATTCTGAACAAGGATAGTAGCTTCCTTTGCTCCATTATTCGGCATCATTCTGTTAATTATATCGCCAGCTGTGATAACATCATCTCCATGATTGGTATCTATGGAGTTCAGTCTTGGAACAGCCCGTATAGGTGCTGGAACAGCAGGTTCAGCTTGTGCACCAGATGGATACTAAACATTGGGCTTGGAACCACTTGGAGTATCAGCAACAGGGCTTGTGTTAGCTTCAATCCTCTTCCTCCTGACAATCTGGTCCAGCATTTCTTTCAAGGTGCAATCTTCTGCTTCGCTCTCCTTCGACTGGATCTCAAATGTCAACCCTTCATTCTTTAGTATGTCAGCACATTATTTAATGTCTACAGAATTGCTTTCCTTTGACCTTGAAGCTAATAGAGACCTTCAAACAAATATGTTTAATAATGAGTCTCCGAAGAGACCCAGTAAGAACCCTATGTCTACTCTTGAATATATCCTCATTTCTAAGTACACAAATGCCAAACCAGTAGAGAAGAGAAAGTGGCCCAAAGGGTATTAAACTGTTTAGAGAGATCAGGTATAAAGCCAAATACAAAATGGAAGATATGGTGTCCAATTGAGATATCAAACAAGCTCCAGACACCCTTGGCAAAAGGACAATCAGAAAAGATATGATCTATTGACTCGGGAAGCTGACTCTGATTGAGCATGGATGGGGGTCCCTATTGGCTTTAATCATAGGGAGTCTATGTAATATCCCCTAACCGGATATTTGCTGATTTCTTTTATAAATAAAATAATCAGAACTAAAACCTTGCAGATGTATTCCAGCACAAATGAATCCAGTACAATAGCCGACAGATGTTTAACCGGCTTCTTCTTAATTATAATATTCAAACTCAGATATAGGCAAATGGAATATGATACGATGTTTAAACCAGAAGATTCTTCACAAATTAAAAACCAGTTCCCTTCAAAATAATATTCAGAATTTTCAAGCATATAGAAATGCATCACAAACTTATAATGTTAAAACTAGAAACTTCCATACAACTCCATAAATACATTATTGCATTATACAACAGCAATACAATAACCAGTACAAAACCCAATCCTAAATACAGATTTAATAGTCAGATTGGAATGCTAGAATAAAAACCTGTAAGTGCGAATGAAACACCTAAAATGACATTTCCCAAGACAATGGGTTTGTGTCCATTGTTTGCCAGCACGAGGGGCTACATCCTCAAACTAGCTGAAAGTTGAAGCTTTCTGAAAACTCTCAAAGAGAGAAAACTGAACTGAATCTAAATCAAGCCAAACCAGCAATGAGCCTCTTTCCCTTTTTAATACACAAACTAAGACTCTTTGACTCCCCTCAAGCCTTCGTCCTATTCTCTTGTGACTATTCAACTTTTCTCTGATAATTCATCTTATTCCTTCTTGACCTTTGTCCTTTTTAAAACATTAAATTGACCTTTTAATATTATGGGTCTATGTCTCAATGTCAATTTACATATTATATAAAATAAGATTTCAATATTTCTAATGTCCCAAAAGGGAACATTACAAATCCCCCCTCCTTAAAATTGCTTGTCCACAAGCAATAAGTACCAGAATCCCATATGAGTCTACAGGCAGTGCAGTAGTCCAAACTGAAAACAATTCTGGCCACACTATAAAGCCAAATGACCCTCTGCAATCCACCTCTCAACCGGATCCCTGTAAACTGATCAACACTGATCGTCACCATATTCAATCTCAAACTGAATAGGACCACAAAAAAATCCTCATCCAATCGCAGATACAATCTGCCAACACCTGGATCCCAAATTCTATTATGCTGCCTCGCTGCTATGATGAGATAAAAATATATCCAGGGTCCATGTATAATCCAGTAGAATGTGAAGACCTGACCTAAATGGATGATGTAAGAAATGAGTAGCTCAAAAGCTGAAACCACCATCCCATGGACATCAAAATTCATATTGTTGGCATAAACTTAGAGAATTCCCAAAAGCATAGGTGCTATGAATATGACAGATGCTAAGAACCTATCCACAAACCTCAAATAAATACTCCACCAAGAGTTGTTTAGAGGCTGATGAAAAAAATTCACCCAACTCTTGAATGAGGTGAAATCGGAAAAAATGTTGGGACTGATCAAATGATAAGCAACAAAAGTTGATTCATCATTCCCAAGCTGAGATCTCGGTTCACTGCTAGGATTTGAGCCAAGATCCCAAAGCCTGAAATCAAACTCTTCCTCTTCGTAGCAAATGAGAGATGATCCCTCATTTAACTTAAAAAGAGGATTGTCAGACGTCCAATCAGCAAAAACTTCAAACAAAGGGTTGTCAACAAGTGGAAGGTGTTCTGAAGTTTTGCTACTTAACCGTTTGGGGCAACCATCCAAGTCATACATTCACTAAATGCTCTCAAGTTCGTCAATGACTTCCTGGAAGAACTCTTGCCTCATTCTATTCTCATGTTCCCGAGAGTGTTCCAAGAGCTTGATTTGATTTTCTACTCCCTATAGAGAAAATCGAGTTTCACTCATTGCCTCCCGAACATACTTAAGCATCCCATTGAGATCCTCAATCTCATCCTTTTCCTTATTTGACTATGCTGCATAAATCTCAGCGACCTTAAGAATATAATCCCTGTCGGACAACAGATATAAGTAATCTGATTTCACAGTCTCGTGGGTTGTTTTGACCTTCAGTAAATTGGCCACAAGCCAATCACCTTCCCCTACCCTTGGGACCTTCCTGTAGAGCTCCTCAACCAACTCGTGGATACTGTCATACTACACCAAGGATGCCACAACCATGTCTTCACTAACGTTCAGTTGATTCTGTAAGGCATGTATTTCATTCTCTCTGCTGAAACTGTTCATTGTCTTGCAATGTCATCTTAGGTTGTTCTTCTAAATTCATGCTCAAAATATCATGAATATATGGTTCATGATACCAAGGTCCCAAACTATTATTACCTTGTGTGCAGTCTACTTCATTACTCTACTCGACCAAGCTAACTTTCAAATCGCCAACATAGAAGCTTGCACCCTGTTTAACATCTTCTTTGTGGTCACGAAACGGCTGCAAATCAATGATAGTTGCCTGATCTTCCTTTTTACGATCCTTTTTTGGTCCGCTGGAAATTCTTCATACATACCTTTGTGCTGGTCCTTTGCAACGAGACCCTGAACCACATCCAAGTACTTTCTTTTCACCACATCAATTTTATTTTGTTGCTCCAAATGAAAATCCACTTTATCACTAAATGGTAAAACATTTTGAATTCTGGTAGGAAGTTTTTGATACTCCTTGAAAATGTCGAGTATTTCTGTTCTTATATCTTATGATTTCGGCACATACAGATGTAAAGTAGAAGAACGTTCTTTCATTAGGATTAAGCCATTGTCAAGGCCCGGAGGGTTAACTTTCCCAGTTAAATCAACTTCTAGGATTGAATGGTCATTTTTTATTAAGTCTCTAGTTTCAATCTGTGCCTTGTTTGGTACCTCAAACCTCTTCCTCTTATCAGTTGAAGTTTCCAAATCTGAAATGAATTCTTTTGATGGACATCTATTGTAAGCAACTCCTTCCTCCAAATCAAGAGGTTGATCTCTCTCTCCTGTAAGCGGAGAAAAAGAACATTCAGAAATGTTTCCACTTCTTAGTTGTTGGCATTGTATTATTGGCAACAACTCAATATGTTTTTATCACAATTGTGCTCTCCATTCTCTTGCATTTTCAACCCTCTCAGCCATTTTCTCATCTGCACTTCCAGATACAAACTGTTCTTTGCTGATATCTGTCCAGTCCTATTGAAGAATATATTTCTTGAATTTGATGGTGGAGCACTTCACATTGTGATAACTTGCAAATTGGTAAATATCCCAGTACCGCCTATGATTGTTGGGGGTAACCACAAACCCGACTGCACTTGCTCCACCCTTCACGCAATTATGGAATATCCTATGGCAATTCTTACCTCACCCATGACTACCACAACTCCCTTTTGGCCTTCACCATGATTCCAATCACTGGCTCTACTTCTATAGCCATATCCAATGTTGTGCATTACCTGTATCTGTCAACAACGTTACAACAGGCCTATCATGTATGGTCTCCTCTTCTCTTCACTTTCGACCCAGTCATGAAGTCTTGTCTTACCATCCTGTCTTACGCCCTTGCCTGGAAATCACATGGCCTTCAGCTCGACTCTTCCTTAACTATCATTGTTCGCACCTTTCCTAATATGACTGTGGTAAGTACTAGGAAAGCCTGTGCTTATATTTGCTGATGTTATAGTTACCCGACTAAGTGCAAGAATGACTTTTCAATGATGTTATTACTCTATATTGGGCCATGCCCGTCTTGGCCAAGGGACCTTCAATCACCCTTATTCTTGACATGTCGATTAACTCCTAATACAATTCATGTCTAGGTGTATAGCTGGTGCAGAGAAGGTGTTAATTACAAAATTCATGCCCCAAAGTCTGTCATACAGAACTTCCGTGCTTAGTATGATCTTAAGTTGTTAATCCCTTCTGCATCCACACAATTTCATATTCACATTCTATTGGAACAAGAAAAATCTCGAATTGAATTATTTGTGATTCCAGCACATATATCAAGTTTGATATTTATTAAACGAATACTAGCTTTATCAATGGGGCTGAAAACTCCCTCAATGAATATTAAACTATCAATGTTTAATAGTTAGAAGTGTTGATATCAACACATATACCAATTTCAGCACCTGTACTTTATGAATTCTGAAATGGAAGAAGTTTTACAAAAACGGCGTTTGGAATTCCCATCACATCTATCTCAATCGTCTAATTTTGTCGTCGGTATTGTGGAGATACACCCAAACAATCTCATCTGCCTTCCCTTTGTTGTTGCTTGGAGTTCTTCCTTTCAGAGATTTTCACCTTCCTCTTTCTTCAAAGAACTTTAGTATTTAGCAAGTTGACCTTCACAACTACACTAAGAAAAGAAGCTGCCTGTGACTTGTTGACGTGAATTGATAAGGTGGTCCTCTGTTTAGTACTACAATGATGGATGTATTCCACCTTCATCCCAAATACTCCAGCATGGCTGCTGATAACTTTGTATCTTCTTCCCTGGATTCCTCCACTATAGATTCTCTGTCGTGCCTTCTAGACTTCTTGCAATTGCAATCACTTTGCTATCGTGGCCTAGGAAATGATGGGGGAAGCACATCTTCAGCTCACTATCATACCCAACTATAGTAACTGGTGAATCTCAGAACTGACTAGTTGCTATACCTTGCGTGAGTTGGCTGAGATTGACTTCCTCCTCCACAAATCCAGTCTTCAGATACCGGCGCTTTAATGCGATCTGCTCACATTTTGTGTCCAGCTCAACCTAGCTATGGAATCTCATCTAGAAGGGTATAGGAGTTTGAATCAACCATAAACAAAATTGCTCTTGCTAACACATAATCTTCTTACTTCTTATTCCAAACTCAAACGCTAACCAACCTGGACATGTGTCTTGAAGAGTAACCAATATTATCTTCTTCCTGTCGCTGCCAAAACTCTCCACACTGAAATATGAAATACACCAGTTCCGGAATCACAATTTCTGAACTGTAAGTAGGAAGAGGGTACCACTGTATTAAAAATCATAGAAACCTACTCACACTCCATAGACTTAATTCTGAGTGTAGAGTCATTGAAACAAACTTTTCTCTATACTTTGACCCATTTCCAACACACTACTAGAATATCACGTTTCTAGCCAATCCTATGAACTCTTGCTTGTGCCTATAGATTTTTTAAACCTGTTTTTAAAAAAACTCTTTGAAAACCTAAAAAGTTGTTATTGACTAGCATTCCGATTGTACCTGATAGGATGGCAGGCTCGAAGCTCTGATACCACTGTAATATCCCCTAAACGGATATTTGTTGATTTCTCTTATAAATAAAATAATCAGAACTAAAACCTTGTAGATGTATTCCAGCACAAATGAATCCAGTACAATAGCCGACAGATGTTTAACCAGATTCTTAATTATAATATTCAAACTTAGATATAGGCAAATGGAATACAATACGATGTTTAAACCAAAAAATTCTTCACAAATTAATAACCAGTTCCTTTTAGAATAATATTCAAGATTTTCAAGCATATAGAAATGCATTACAAACTTATAATGTTAAAACCAGAAACTTCCATACAACTATGTAAATACCTTATTGCATTATACAACAGCAATACAAAAACCCAATCCTAAATACAAATTTAACAGTCAGATCGGAATGCAAGAATAAGAACCTATAAGCACGAATGAAACACCTGAAATGATGTTTCCCAGGACAATGGGTTTGTGTCCACTGTCTGCCAGCATAAGGGGCTACGTCCTCAAAATAGCTGAAAGTTGAAGCTTTCTGAAAACTCTCAAAGAGAGAAAATTGAACTGAATCATAAATCAAACCTAACCAGCAATGAGCCTCTTTCCCTTTTTAATACACAAACTAAGATTCTTCGACTCCCCTCTGGCCTTCGTCCTATTCCCTTGTGACTTTTCAACTTCTCTCTGATAATTCGTCTTATTCTTGACCTTTGTCATTTTTAAAACATTAAATTGACCCTTTAATATTATGAGTCTATGTCTCAATGTCAATTTTAATATTATATAAAATAAGACTTCAATATTTCTAATGTCCCAAAAGGGAACATTACAGTCTATGTAGCAATATTTCTAATGTCCCAAAAGGGAACATTACAGTCGATGCAGCAAAACCCTCCAAATAAAGCATTGTATTTTAGGCTCTATTGAGCTATGCCACAAAGAATGGAAACATTTGACCCATAAGGATTGCTCAAGGGTGTTGTTCCACTTATCATCGAGATGCAAAAAGATAACATCTGAGTCAGAAAGGAGGCCATACACAAACTTGGCAATTCTGAATGCTAAGGGAGAGCCATCAGGCCATTTGAGAAGTGGAAGTTTGTCAATGCCAGAACCACAATCGAAAGACACTCTAGCTTGGACCTAGGCTTCTTTTAAGATGGAGTAGGTTCTTTTTTGGGTAAGGGGCAACATATATATGAGAGACAATTTCTCCCAAGGGATCAAGCCTCCATTGCTAACAAGATCACTGAACTTAGAGATTCCTTGTCTACACCGTAGTCTTGTTGAGCAACCTTGAAGTAAGGCAAGGGGTTTGTCATTTCTTTCCAAATTCCACCAAGGGGATCTCTCACCACAAAGTTTGAAGCAGTCATCGATTAGTTTAGATCCTGAAATTTGGTGCCTAATCTATTCCCACCCTTTCCAAATAACTATAAATACATCAAATCCACCTACTTTGATTTTCCATCTACCAGAAATGAGGTCGTGTATATGCATATTTTTCCATGTTTCCCTTCTTGAGGAGCACCTACTAATATTGTTCCTAATCAACACCTTCCACAGTTCTTCCCCTTGAGTTGCTTTGGCAAACCCTTTAACTGCCAATGCACACCCTTGCCACCTAAGATCTTTCAATCCCAAACCTACAATTTCTTTCCTTCCAGCACACCATTCCCATCTTACTGCATGATTCTTCTTAGAACCTCTGCCATCTGACTAGACAAAATTTCTAATGATTTGTTGGACATAATTGATCTAGGCTTGGTTAAAAAGCCAACCCGAAGAGTAATAGACAGTATAGGCTTAAAGGATCTTCAGACAGACCTAAACCCTGCCAACCACGGAGAGGTAGTTATTATTCCATATCAAAAACTTCTTCTCAATTTAATTTTTGACCCAGTTCCACATTTTATTAAGATTGGGAGAGACCGAAAAGGCTATCCGAAGATACCGGACTATGTGATTGGGAACCCCCCCCCCCCCCCCCAAGAAATACCAAATCTGCTATACCAGTTAGGAGGGATCTCTTCCCACCCCACATAATTGACTTGGATATAGATATTTTGCTACCTGATGCTTTACAAAAGATATCCAATTTGGTGATGAGGTTTTCCACATTCGCTTCAGATAGCTGAATAAGTAGGGCAATGTCATCCGCAAACTGGATATTTGAAATCTCTATTTCATTAGGTAGTAGGATTCCCTTCACTTTGGAAGAGAGATCATCATCTCTGAGGATATAATGTAAGCAATCTGCAGCCATCACAAATAGGGAAGGGGCCAAACGACAACCTTGTTGTATGGATATTGACAAGGGAAAATCTTTGGACCTAGAACCACTAATTTCAACCATTGTCGTGACATCTCTCATGAGTACAAATACCATTTTGACAAAGAATTCTGGAATCCAAGACTTTCCAACATCATCCCTATAAACTTCCACTCCACTCTATCATAGGCCTTTTCATAGTCAATTAGGAACATAGCTGAACTTTGATCTGACTGCTTGGCCCACTCCATGGCTTCCCAACAGGTGATGAGGTTTTCTAAGATGACTAATCCTCTTTCTCTCCTCCTCCATTATAGTTCCATTATCTTCATAGGTGAATAGCTATGCATAGAATTGTGCAAAGGCATTAAGAATCTCATTTTGATTTGAAAGGGTTCTACCTCCCTCCAGGATTACTTCAATCTTGTCCCTTGCCTCTTTACACTTCAACAGTAGGAAAAGTACTTGAAGCCCTTATCGCCATTCCCCAACCAGTTAATCCTAGCTCTAGTCTTAGCACCTTGAATCCTATGATTTTGTACTTTTCTTAAAGAATCCCTAGCACTCACAAGCTCATCAAGAGCTTTGGGGTTGCAGGGATCATTCTGTAGCACAACCTTTGCATCTATTAGGATCTCATGTAATGCCATCTCCAATTTCCTAGAGTCTTTGGCCTTTTTCTTTCCTATGGTTTGAAAAAGATTATTCCAACTATCAATCATGGTATTCCATCTGTTGTTGGCATCAGGGTGCTGAACAACACAAAGATTATACCACCTCACCAAAAATATTGCAGAATTAACTTCATCCTCTTCTAATAGTGAGAGATTCAGAGCAAAAAAGAGGGGCACATTAGGAAAGATTATCCTATCCTAAAGAGATGCAATCAGAAACTTGGATTGCAGGACCCACCTAGGGGTAATACACAGAAAATTGTGGTGCCCTCTCTCAAGGTTAACCGTGCTCCTATGTCAAAGGGCATTATTACTCCTGCCTCATTACACCCTATCCTAAAGAGACACAATCAAAAACCTGGATTGTAGGACCCGCCTGGTGGTAACACGCAGAAAGTTGCGATGCCCTCTCTCATAGTTGACCCCGCTCCCATGTCAAAAAAATTCTGTGCAAAACTAGACTCTCTATGTGCAGCCTTTAAGGCCCCGAGTAGGGAAACCCTTACTCAGTCCAAGGAAACTCCTTTAGACATATCGATTTCCAAACCAGACCCTCCTCACTGGGATTAGTTACTCCTAAGCCATAGCATCGTACCATGAACGCTCAACAGATAGTGCTTGAGATAATTAAAAAAGTCTCTGGACATAAATTCAGGAATAGGGATCAAATCCCCTCGGTTCTTCCTCCTCCCAAAGAAGTTGATGCCTTATTGGCTGGGAACCCTAGGCCCTCCTCTTCTTTAGATGGTCAATTAGAGAATCTAAATATGGATATTAATGGGAATTTTTATCCCCCTGACAATGTATTTACTTTAAAGGAGGGTAGTTCAGATAAAAGACTTGAAAGCAGCAAGAACACCTTTGAAGTAGAGGATAAACTTCACAATTTTGACATGGTTGTCATCCCAACTTCCACCCTGAGATCCTCAATTCATGACCCAATGAAACACACTCAACCTGCTAGATTAGCATCAGCTATCCATGTTCCTGATCCTAAGGATGGTGATAATATGGAACCTGTAGATTATGGGGATAAGGACAAGAGCCAATCCAACCAGATGGATGAAGAGATTGAAGGAGAATCCTTTATATTCAAGGCAAACAAGAAAATCAGAAAACCTAGGAGAAGTTCTCTAGGAAACAGTGAGGAAGTTAGTGTGGAAGGTAGTGCCAAGGATGATGATGAGCAGACTGGTTCCAAGAAGAGGGGTAGACCTCCAAACTCCATCGCATCTATGAAACCTAATAAGATCCAGAAGAGTAAGCTTCCTAAGTTTTTCAAAAGCATAGATGTTGTTGTGAGTTTTGAGCCCAATCCCATCTCCTAATGGCTGCCAAATTTATGTCTTGGAATGTAAGAGGATTAGAAACTCCAGATAGGAAATATGTGATTAAGAGGCTCCTGAGAGCACATGCTGATGTTGATTTTCTCTTGTTGGAAGAGATCAAAGCCTCTGGTTTTCAGTTGGATATCGCTCTTACGTGCATTTGGAGGAATGTCACGCCAATATTCACTAATCATGATAAAGGTAGGGGTGGAGCAGCTATCCTAATTGGTCCCAAATGGTCCAAACATGTTGTGGAATGGGGTGTTTCCCCTTGTAATAGGAATGTTTGGATTATCCTCAACTGTCAAGGTAAAGAGGTTGGATCATGTTCTATATATGCTCCAAATGATAGTTGTAGTAGGGCAAAACTATGGAGCTGGATGAGCCATCTAAAAGATATCCCCGGATTCTGGTTGGACATTTCAATATAGTAGAAAGGCAACAGGACAAATCAGGACATAGAGTTGAACGGAAGCAGGAGGAAAGGTTCTTTTGGAATAAACTTATAAGTAAATTTCAACTATTTGACCCCCTTGCTGGCAATAGATTTGAACATAAGGGAATCTGGTTTACATGGACTAACTTCCAAAAAGGACCCAAAAGGATTTACAGTAGGCTAGATAGATTCTATGTGAACAAAGAATTTTTCTCTTTTACCAAAGATGGTGAGGGGGAATGTGTACAAGCCATTCCATTCACCCTCTCAGACCACCACCCTATTGTAGCCTCAATTTATTTTTATTAACCAACCCAAATACAAGTAAACTTTTTACTATCTTCTCGTACAAAATATAGTAAACTCAAACAAAGCAGAAAATAACTTTCTCATTGTTAACTGAGAAGCAATAAAAAATAACTGCTAGAGGCATGAAAAAATATAGTTAAAAATCTTAAGCCTCCATGACCAAATTGTCTCTCAAAACATTCATAAAAGTAGGGACAGTCCGCACTTTATTTTCATTTTACATTTTTAAGCAATTTCAGGTTAAATGTTGTGACAGGTATTTAAAGCCAAAATCTAATGCTGTTGTTTTCCAAACAGTAGAGATATCTTGAATACATGTATCTAAAAGATGCCAATGAATATCAATATAATATTTTAACTATATCATTATAGAATTATAAATTAATATAGCTTATGTTTATTTTATTATAGCAATAGTTATATATAATTTATTAATAGTCAGTAAATAAATTCTGCATTCAAGGGGCAGGAGTTAATTATTGTGTATGAAATAAAATATGATTTTGAAAACTACCACCAGTGGGCTTTTAAAGTCTACTTTGATGAGGCTTCTAAGAAGAAAGCTAATCTGGCTAGGGAGAACCTTCTTCCAAAATTTTAAAGATTCTTTAATTCAAGCTGGTTCTTTCCATTCAACCAATAATACAAATACTGAAGTGAAATGAATGGAAGTGGTCACAAGTTTAAAAGGCATTAAAGAGTACTCAGTTAATCATCCATTTTAATAACATAAATGCATGATTAAGCATTTAAGAACAAGAAGAACACATGACCTAGTTGAAGCCCTTGCGGCAGAAAATGTTAACTAGGATCGCTTCTGCAAATGTAATAACATTTGACAAATAATAATAATATGTATAAAACATATATATTATATATAAAATATAATATATGAATATATATGTATGTATATGTATGTATATACATACATACATACATATATGTATGTATGTATGTATGTATCGACTGTTAAGGTTGTAGTTTCAGTCGGATTGATTAGCTCTGAGATGCATTATTGTTATTGGTAAATCATCATTTCTTATATATGCTTATTCATATTATATATATATATATATATATATATATATATATATATGTATGTATGTATGTATGTATGTATGTATGTATGTATGTATGTATGTATATAACATATGTATGTATGTATATAGATACATACATACATACATACATACATATATATATATATATATATAACATGAATAAGCATATATAAGAAATGATGATTTACCAATAACAATAATGCATCTCAGAGCTAATCAATCCGACTGAAACTACAACCTTAACAGTCTCTCTTAGCTAAGGAGGATTTATATAACACATTATGCTCTCAAGCATATGGAGAGATATCATCTCAATATGATATTCCTAGAATGGCATATTAGAGGACATCAACATATATCCATCACCATTCTTATATTCTCTCGATATGTCCACTAGCATCATGATCATGACATCTATCAAAAGAATATATCCTAGAAGGATATGGGTTATCTGATCTCTGGCACACTGTGGGTCAACAATTGAATATCCTCAAACAGATAACAACATGATCTTAGTGACATCAACTTAATATAGTCTCCATTATGACAAGTATCATGACCTCTGGCACAATCCGGGACATCAATTTAATGTAGTTTGTCATGATACATTTGTTATCATGATAATAGAGCAAGAACACAAGAACAACAAATGAAGTGAAGAGTTGGGCATGATCATAAAGTATCAAATAGCTTGTGATATTAGTATGTGGAGGAAATCAAACCTATGCATATATGAATGTATATGTATATACAAATATATTTATGTCTACATACATACGTATATGTATGTGTAACCCTGTGCCATATACTGATATCAAATTTATCAGATCCAACTAAAGCTATTACAAATAACACTCCCTCTTAGCAAGGAAGGATATGATCAATTTCTTAATCTCGTATTCGAGTTTGCATCAAAAAACACTTATACACAATTATACACCTTCAAGAACATAAATACTATCTAATTTCCGACACATTCTAGGACACAAACATAGTTAATCTTGATCTCATGATTTCCAGTTGAATCCAAGACTACCATGATTTACTTATTGACATGCCTTCCGGCACACTCCGAGACAACAAATTTAATGTAGTCTATCATTACAATGGATCAAGAATACAACACAACAACCCCAGTATCATGATTTCCAGATCATTCTAGGACAACAATTTAATGTAGTCGATCATGATACATTTTGTTAATATGATTACTCGCACATTCCAAGACAACAACTTAATGAAGTCTATCATGATAACATGGTCAAGCTATTGCTAAGATCGTCACCTTACAATAGTGACCTCACACATTTATCAAATGAAAGATCGTCACCTTTCATGACATAAATCACAACAAAATGATGTAGTAACTCACACGATATCACAAAGGAGAGTACATTACAAAGAATTTCACTTCAAACTTCTCCCTCATAGAGAAGAGATCATTAACAAGTGATCACACCTCAAAATTCTACCTCTAAAAAACAATCCTGGGAAGTTAGGTCCTCTAGTTACTCCCTCAGAGACTCTCTTTGCCCAAGGATGCCAAACGGACTCCCTTTGAATCTAATATCAATCTTCTAAGTTCCTGGAGATAAGTCGTTATTTCCTCATATTGTACACTAGGTTAGGCTCATCAAAGTCACACACATGTATTTTTAGACTCCCTCTAAGTATCAATCTTCTAAACTCCTATGTTGCCTTTGAAGAAGTGTCAGACTATGTCTTAATGAAAAATACTCATAATCTAAATTAACAAGAATATTCACTTCAAAAGCCTCATCGATCATCAAATGACTAATGAATTCTTGATCATTACTTCTTTCGAGCTATTGTCATAAGATTGAGTCTACACAATATTTGGTAGCATATGTAAAGTACCAAACTTCTTTTCCTGCAAGTTCATCTTCAAATACAAAGGAAAATAACTCATATAGTACATATAGAAATACAATTAGGAGAGAGACTATAATGAGTAGATATATGTAATACTTTAGAATAATGAATACTTATTTGTACATCAACATCCTTGATATTAATTTCTCCAATGAAGGTCCATATGCATCAAATTTGAAAATGCCTTTAATGGGAATGAAACATTAATTAAGGTAATTATTCACACCCCTGCCCCCCATTGTAAAATTCACACAAACTTTATTTTTCTAGAGTTTCCAATCTTTTAGGGATAGATCATTGGAATAAGTTGAGTTTTCTTCTTAAGTCTTTATCCCTTCTGGTAAAACATGAGACAAAGATTAGCAGGTGTATGGCTAGGGCTTTCCCTTTATTAGTCCCTATTTTATGTCCTCCTTTAGGTTCTAAGGCTCAATAGGATGTCGACACAACATTGCTAAACATCTTTGTTAGTGATAATTATTTTTCAAGGTCCCAACAATCTCAAAACTTCTCATGCTCACGGACTATCCCTTATAAGTCCCCATCTTAAACTTCACCATTTTCAATAAGGCTCCCAGGCTTCAAGCTAATATAGAACTGCCAATATAGATTCCTTCTAATGTTAAGAAAAAAAAAATTATTGTTCCTTAGTGAATCGCTGGTTTCATTTTCACCAAGAGACTTCAATGCGATAATATGGATACTCATAGAGCACCAAAAGTATGTGACACCCGAACAATCTTGTTACATATATCACTCAAAAGTATCACCAATGAATAAGGGAAAGAGTATCCATATCAATTGGTTTCCTTCAATTTATGAAAAGTCTAATAAAAATTCTTGCATCACAATCTTGAAATAAGAGAATTTTCATTATAGGGAAGTATGTGACACCTGAACAGTCTTGTTACATATATCACTCAAAAGTATCACCAATGAATAAGGGAAAGAGTACCCATATCAATTGGTTTCCTTCAATTTATGAAAGTCTAATAAAAATTCTTGCATCACAATCTTCAAATAAGAGAATTTTCACTGTAGGGAAAGAATGAAGATGTTCAAACCCATAGCACTACAAAAACCCATCTTTTGTTCTCTCAATATATCCACGGGTTTAAAGAAACAATCACGTGCCATTGAAAAGAGAATGGCTAATAAGTTTCCACGTAGTAATTTGAACCATGATATTGTGTTTCAAATATCTAGTATAATTTACTGAATTAATGCATTGAGCACTAATTATCATAATCGCCAAATAGAGTTGTCGTGATGGATATT
The DNA here is from genome assembly GCA_028749045.1 of Cupressus sempervirens. NCBI lineage: Eukaryota > Viridiplantae > Streptophyta > Pinopsida > Cupressales > Cupressaceae > Cupressus > Cupressus sempervirens. Next base: position 326,796,516 of record CM053789.1, read on the forward strand.
ATGAATCAACGATATCCATCAATTTAATCCACCACTGTATTCTTGTATAAAATAAGTTCGATCACTATGTATTTCCCACGGGCCTTTCCAAGATTTTGGCTTGCCTTTGATATTAATATTATAACATTCAGGACTCAGTTCCGAGGATGAGTATGAGTAGTTCTATTTCCTATTTTGCATGATGCAAGCATATAACAGTTTCCTCGAGATGCTTGAACATTTGGGGCCCATTTGACAATGATATACAAGTGGAAATGGCATATGTATATTTCTTAAAAGTTTGATTTCTCTGTTTGGATGCACAAAATCGGAATTGGAATAAGAATAATATTGGAATATGTATTCCAATTTTAGCCCAAAAATGAGCATTTGCTATTCCACATAAATAGGTGGAATAGGAATACATATTCCTATTCCAATTTTTTTTATTTTAGAAAACATAAATTTTTGAGTCCGTGAATTTCGCATCAAATTTTTGGTGAACTATACAAGAATAGGAATACGTAACCCCATTTTCTATTCGAGAATAAATATTCCAAAATAAGTATTCCTATTCCAATTTTTATATTCCTACAGCCAAACGGGCCCTTGGTTCCTCAAAACGTATCGATGTCCATGCAATTTGGTTCATTCCATATTCAATTATCTCCTTGTAAAATGATTCAGGTCATTTTTCCCTACTTGAGTTGTATCTCGTGGACATTCTTTTCTACTACATACTCCCTGCCATTACTAATTGCATCCTCTCAAACTATTTACTTGCTATTGATTAAGCTTTACTAATTGTTGTCTCCAGTTGATACTTGTTATCTTTAATGATGCCACAACGTCACTATGATCTAGTAATCATTGGTCACAATCTTTCTTAGCTAAGATGTCTTTGTATTAATCCTGGTAAATATCAATCTCTTAATCAAATGTACACTTCAGTTAACATCTTCTCCTTAACTGAATAATTGGTCACTGATGATTATGTCTTTACTATGGAAATATATTATTACTCATTGTAAATGTTTCACCGTTTGACTATTGTGTCAACCACTCATATTTTTATCCCTTTCACACGTTGTTGCATCCTCCCCATATTTTCTGGACCATTCAACACGTTACTTCTGATAACTCTTTGATGTGTTTTATTGGAAGTCTCGAAAATTCTTACTAACAATAATGTAATGACCTTTATAGGAGATGTTGACGAGGAAGTAAATACTAAGCGTTGATCACTTCCTACTCCTCTGTTATTATTCCTCATATATAGCTTTGGTATGCGATACAATAAGGTCTATTAATCTGTGTTTGTTGCTTTGAGTTTTTTTATTTTATTCCCTTCCTAAACATTAGAGATGACAGTAGTCTTTGATCATGTCAATGATGATTATAGATATTAGTATTTATATCCAACATTTTTTAATGTCACATGTACTGAAACTAACTCTTTATCACACTAGATGCATTCGTCGTCTTAGCCTCTATTCAACTCTAAATGCCCTCCTTGCTATGTCATCTCCTTCCTTCATGATTCTTGACAAGCTAGCCACACAAGCAATGGTTGACAAGGAGTTTGACTTATGTGTTTATCCTATGCGTGAGGGAGGATAGATAAGAGTGAATGGAAACATCCTTTGTAATGTAAAGTTTGAGAGAAAGAAAAAATTGTGCACATACATATTGCCAAGTCTTGAATAAGAAATGCCTACGCAATATTAATAACAAAATAATCAAACTTGGAAAATTCCAAAAATTCTATGTTCAACGCATAAACTCTATCATGCCTTCATTAATTTAATCAGCTTTTTGATATGAAAGACACCATATTTTGGGAGGTCTCAACATTCTTCAGTAAGAACTATTAGTTCGATATCATTCAAATGGGGCTCTACTTTTTGTTTTTGTTTTTTTTTAACATTTGCAGCCCTGCTTATACCATGTTGAGTAACTAGGATCACTTCTGCAAATGTAATAACATTGTCATCGTATTGGTGTGTTCCAAATGCAGATTTGAATGTCATATAAATATGAGAGGAGACATTTCTCTATGGTTTAATCATCATTTAATTAATTATAATATATTAACAAAAAATAAAAATATGTATAACAAAATATATATATATATATATATATATATATATATATATATATATATATATATATATATATAAGAAATGATGATTTACCAATAACAATAATGCATCTTAGAGCTAATCAATACGAATGTATATATATATGGCCTAAAGTGGTCTTTAGTGACACACTATGTAAGCGAAAAAGGACATGGATGCAACAAAACATCAAATGGATGAGTAAATGGAATATTCAATTCAATATGTGCCCCACAAATAATAAAAAAATAAAGGTCTTTGTCATGGAGAAATTCTACAAGAGAAATTGGGGAAGCGAGATCGGAAGGAAGAAATTATATTATATAAATGAGTTCAACCCTGCTTGTGATCAACTCCAAAAGCATACATAGGAGCCAACATTTCTTGGAGGGCTAAAATTCTTACTGCTCAGCTGAGAACCAACTCTCACACTTCGTTGTGAGACCGGACGTTGGAAGAGGCCAAAGGAGGCTTGGGAAGAGAGAATTTGCAGATTCTGCAATTCTGGGAAAGTGGAAACTGAACAGCGCTTTATTTTAGAATGTGAAGCCTACAAGAGTAGTAGAGATAAATTTGGGGACACTATATGTGACAGTTCTTGGCATAACCTATTCAACGAAGAGTACATTGAGCAATTGGGTGGACTCATCATCATCCTGCACAAGCAACGAACATTGCTACTTAAGTCTACTTGAGTTGTCTTGCTGTCCCATAGGCTATTTTAGGCCTCGTGGACGTTAGAATTTTATCTATCTATCTATCTATCTATATATATAACATGAATAAGTATATATAAGAAATGATGATTTACCAATAACAATAATGCATCTCAAAGCTAATCAATACGAATGAAGCTACAACCTTACATAAAACAATGGCAAAATATTGCTATTCTACTAGCAACTCCTTACTGGGAGGAGACACCAATCCCCTTTGGATGATTCATGGCAACCAGCCCACTAGAGACACCAATGCCCACTACTAAGCATCAACTCAACAAGAAACACCACTCTCTTTGAATAAGAGGCAACAACCTCCAAAGAGTGATCTAATCAGTACTTGATCTACCTCTTAAACCAGACCTAAACTCTTCTCCACAAATTTGCTCAAAAAATCTTTAAATTTTCTTATGATCTTCAAAAATCTTTTCTAGTAATCTGCTTGTGATCTTCTAAAAGTATATGCTCTAGGTCTGCAAGAATGCCTTTTTAATTCTGCTTGTGACCTTTGCATATCTCTGCAGATAGGTCTACAATAATCCACCTTTAAAATTGCTCATATATTCAACATAGATCTGCTCTAAATGGGAATAATATCCAATGAGTGCTTGATAAAATGCAGCCCAATATATTCTATTTATACTTGCTTTTATATCCCTTTACCCAAACCATACACCTCAAAAAAAAAGGTCAGACAAGGGCTTAAAAATATTTATTTTATTTTTGTTTGCTTCCCCAAAGTGAGCACCCATGATATAGTTTGTAGTCAGCATATAATGTCTATTGTTATGTTCGATAATTTTGGTTATATGACTACATATTAATTGTTTACATTAAGTTGTTTGTCATTCTCAGGAACTTATAAGCATTGGCTGGTTGATGGTTGTGTTCCTCTTGGCAACTGTCCAGTCCTTCAAATATATTATGTATTGGCATGGAATGTAGAATGTTGTAGTCAGATCATCTTCAACCCTTGGCTGCTAATTTTTGGTCCTCTTCTGTAATAATTTCATGTGCGAATAAAGACATTTTACTCTTGTACATGTATGCATTTGTAATGTCCCCACTAGCAAGGACAATAATACGTTCAAAACCAATGTTAGAATTTATACAATAATAAATTATATTTCACTATTATACCCTCTATCCTAACCCAACCTTAAAGACATATCCACATCAGGATCAATAACCCTCTTGATGATCCTTAGATCCCCAATTACTTCTTTGTCTTCTATAATGTGCTCCCTTTAAAGTCCTTCCTAGAAGAGACATTCTTTATCTAGGGCCCTTGACACATATGCATATGTTAACATCTATAGAATATTATGGCCTTATAACAATATTAAGATCACTCTCTTCTCAAAGGGGCTCTCTTGATCTTAAGCTATTACCATATTAAGATCACTCTCTTCCCTAAAAGGGACTCTCTTGATCTTAAACCATTAACCATTAAGATATGTGTTATCCATTTTGAATTCCATCTTTACATATACATATGCATATGCATAAATTATCCACAAGTATGACTCATGAATATAAATAATTTCATAAATATAATTAAACAAATATAATCAATAAACATATATTTCTTACCTTCCTCTTTTCTTGGTCCATGTGGCTCTACCCTTAGTCAGCCCTTCAATGATTTATTCCTAATAGAGTATCTCAACTCTATATTTTCTTTCTAAAATTCTTCTTTTTCTATTTATAAGGAAAAAGATAAAATATAATTTTTTGTTTCTTCTTTTCCAAGAGTCACAACTTTTCATCATAGAGATCCTTTGAAAAGTCACAACACTTCATAGTTATAATCCTTTCGAAAAGTCAATACGCTTCATAATTAAAATCATTTGGAAAAGTTCCAATACTTTATTATTACAACTGTTGTGAAAAGTCACAACTATTCATCATTATGACACTTTCAAAGGTTCACATCCTTTCAATATCATTGATACATTTTCAGAAAGTCACTTCCTTATTTTCTTCATATTACTTTCCTCTTCCATTTTTCCTTTTTGAATGCCTATCTTCTCTTCCTCTTTCCCTCTCTCTAAAATAAACTCTCTTCCCTTTTATATCTTAATTTCAAAGAGTCATGTCTATTTATTAAATATCTTGACTTTTCATTAGATTTAGTTAACTTATATTATTCTATGTTATATTATCTATTCACTTACTTATTTGTGTTTATTATTATTTATTATTAAATTCTCTTTAGAAAGTTAACATACTTTCTATAATATTGTCTCTTGTATTTATTTTTATTTGTTTATTTATTCATTGTAATTTTATTATTTTCTAATTATTTATAATATCATACTGAATATTATTTCATTGATAATATCAATTAAATAATTATAATTTCCCATTTGTATATTTTAGTATTAATTTTATTATTATTATTTATTTAATAACATTTTATTATCTAATTATTATTAAAATTCTATCTTAAAAAGGGGATATGACAGCATTGTAATCTGCATTTTAGTTCATGTATTGATGTGTGTATGTATGAAAATTAGATTGAATATTACTAAGTGTTTACTTAAATAATCAATGTTAATGAGATTATTTATCAATTCATAATTAATAATATTAATCAAATTAACATTCAATACTCTATTTAATACTGCTCTTTTTTTTTTATAAGTGATAATATTTTTATTGAGTTTACATATATACATTCAAAATTAGACTTGAATGCCTAAATCAGCCATTCCAGTCATAAAAAGCACCAAAATCAACCCTTCTACCCCGCTGACCATCAACACCCAACAACCCCTATCCTATGCACAGAGACAGATGAGCCCTGCTATAGGGGAAATGGGCACGCAAAGCAACACCAGTCTATGGCATGGGATTACACACTGTGTCCCCAACACTTCAACATCTCCTCCCTGGACTTGTTCTCCATAACTCCTTTCATTTCCACCTTGCTCTATTTGCATCCCAACACCGACTGCGAAACCATCCTAAGAATCTCCCCTACCTTGAGTTCCCCCATCTTGCTAGGGGTGTGCTTCCACTCCTCTTCCTTTCTTCTGCCATCCTACATTGGTCAACCTCTCTCTGCCCCCTACTGCTCCATGAAAAAAAACAATTCCATCCATGTCATCCTCACCTCGCCCACCCTCTGCATTATAGGAGTCGAGGAGCTAAAACCATAAACGGTTGGAAGCCATCAGTCGCTCCCCCAACACGCCTCCAAAGTCCCTTCGCAGTTCAAAACCCTGCCCCAATCTTTGCCATGTCCAACCAATGCTAAACACCCAGACACCATACTACCTCTATGCACAGTTCTATCATCCTCAACGCCTCATCTTTTCTTGGCACTAGAAGGAAAACCCATGCATAAAACATAGAGGAAATGCCCACATTAGTCCTTGGCCGAAAGTCTTCATTGATGAACTCCTTTCCAAATAGCCTACAGACAATACACATAAACTTCTCCTCATCAACACAAAATGCCTCAACCAGTCATCTTGGTGTTATTTCCCCTCGAAATCCCAAAGTTTTTTTCTTCTTTGGTGTCATCAGATAAAAATTTGCCTCCGTGACTATTTTTCTCACCATTTACCTTCAAACATTATTCATCAAAAAGTCTTGTGCTGTGTGGGTCGGATATAAACTCCTAAATCTAGAAAGTTCTACCTACACACCTTCTGCAACAAGGGATGATGCCATTCACATCATTTCACCATCTTTCCATAGCCAAAAAACCATCTCACCTACCCCAAGTCACCATCTCCACACACAACTCTCGCTACTCATTTTGTGTCATCTTTCGTTGTCCCACCCAATAAAACAAAAGACTGTTTCAACTAATGGATCCCTAATGAAAAAGAGATGAACTGAGATCATTAAAATCTTCCACCAACTTGAATTTATCATTCAAATTCACACCTATGTTGGTCATCCTGGCAACTATCAATTTCCCTTCACGTAAAGTATGACTAACTTGAAAATCTTTGATCCCCCCCCCAAAAGCCTTATGATGCCATTCCCATCATTTCACCATCTTTCTGCTGCCAAAAATCCATCTCACCTACCCCAAGTCACCATCTCCACACACAACTCTCACCACTCATTGTGTCATCATTTCACTGTCCCACCCAATAAAACAAAAGACCGTTTCAACTAATGGGTCCCGAATGAAAAAGAGATGCGCTGAGATCATTAAAATCTTCCACCAACTCGAATTTATCATTCAAATTAACACCTATGTTGGCCATCCTTACAACTATTGATTTCCTTTCACGCAAAGTATGACTAACTTGAAAATCTTTGAACTACACCCCCGCCCCCCCAAGAAGCCTTATAATTCTTCTAATGTGCTTGTCTAGAAACCATGTTTCTATTTTTCCTTTCACTATAACATTAATCACAATTTGAGAATCACCTTGAAGATGGATTTTCCTACATCCAATCTTCTTTGCCAAATGAAAAGTGAAAATTACCGCCAAACATTCAGCTACAGTGTTAGTCCCATCCAACAATGACTTTGCACCTAGAGTTAAAATGTGATGTGCATCTAATATAACACAACCCACTCCGCGTCTACTAGATTGCCTTTGGATGCCCCATCAAACTGCACTCTAAACCACCCTTCCCCTAACTTTCTAGCAATCTCCTCCCTTTCATGAGTCTCTTGAGAAGGATTAACCCTTGAAGGCCCTTGAACGGGCCTACAACGTCCACAGAGAAGTGGGCCTTAAGGATTTGTTGGCATCGGGCTTGTCTTCCTCAAGTTGGAGCTTTTGCTTGGTTAGCAGGCAAGGGGCACATATAAACTAGGGAAAGGTTACAATGGCTAGGATTGCGTTGGGCAGGCCCACTACCATGTAGGATTAAAGAATAGTTAGAATCATGGCCAAGTATCGAAGGTAAATCAACATTTGTAGCAATTTGGGTGGTGATCTTGTCAATGGTGGTGTGGGAGATCTCGAAGGAGAGGAATCGTAGGATTTTTCAAAAAAAGGAAGAGGGATGGGAGTGGTTTTCTTAGAGACTAGAAAGAGTCATTTCAAAACTGGTGAGCATGTTGCCTCTCAAGTCAATATTTCAAAAATCCTGCTCACCAGAAATGACTCAAGTATCCAATCAAGCTCACCCTTTATCTTTAATATTCTTAGCAAAATTTTCTCCTAAAGAGATTCTCTTCTCCATATCTCTGGTATCACTAATCACCAAAACTCTCCTAGGGTGATACCCATATACAACTTCAAAAGGGCTCCTCCCTATGCTACTATTCACAGAGTCATTGTAGGCATACTCTGCTTTCCCAATAATTAAGTCCCACACTTTCCCATGTTTCTTGGTTAAGGTTGTTAACAAATTTCCCAAAAACCTATTTGCTAGCATGAATGTTCATGGTATTCCCTTGGGGAGTATCCTAAGCATTGGAGAGCATTGACATGTTGCATTCATGATTGTGCTTGTCATTGATGTCAACATAGCAGTAATTCTGTAAAGACTAGTAGAATAGCAGACAGAGATCATACTTGTACAGACAGAGTTTTGATGTACAAGTGAAGCGCGGTTAAGGACATGTTCCACTCTATGTCCTGATGACAAGGACAAATGTGCAGAGTCTAAGTTGAAGATGTATGGAATATATACGTGATTTACAGAGAGCAGTATTGAGATAGAGTACCTAAGAAGCGGTTTCTAGTGATTGCATTATATCTTCTAGCAAAGATATAATCTGGAGATGCACGGTCAATCAATGACAGAAGACAGTTTGATGGTGACGTCAACGACTGCGCAAACCCTAGTATCGCAAGTATGAAGTTTTGTATAGACTGTGAGCCGAAAGTGCTATTGTAATTGTGAATTAATTAATTATCTTATTATAATTAACTGGGAAAGCCTCAAGGTCGACTCAAGGAATTATTTTGAAGATAGGGCATAAAGGAAAGATGTTTTCTTTGTTTGTAAAAATATAGGATGTGAATGAAGTATGCGAAGTGATCAAGAAAGTGTGAATAAAAGCAGAGTATTATGGTAAATGCAAGTAAGTGATCCATGGGATTATTGGATGCAAGGTTTGTGATTTGGTATCAAGATCAGAAGAAGCAAAGGTTGGGTTGATAGGATAGAGAAAGAGGAAGAAAGTATAATTCAATTCTATCATTCTACAACTCATTAGGTGAATTTTTTATGGTAGATGATGGTTCCTCAAACCTTTTGCATTCCACCTTTGCTCGGGTTTTAGTAGAAATGAATATTTCACTTGGGTTACGAGCAGAAATTGAAATCAAAACTTCAAAGGGTTGCTGGGTGCAACCCTTAGATCATGAAGGCATTCCATTTAGGTGCAAGAGATCTCACCAAGTAGGAAATATGGCTTCAAACTGTTCAAAAGTGAGAATCCAACGAGATGCATCTTGGTGGAAAGATAGTGAAATGCATCACTGTACTGTGGAGAAGCATGTGGAAAGGGATGAGAAACAAAAGAATTTCTCCCAGAGTGTTACCGACAAGGAAGTCTTCAGAGGCAATGTCAAAAGAGCCTCCAAAACAGACTGGCAACACTTCTATTGTAGAGGGAGGGAAGATTTTGTTGCAAACTGATCATGGTGTGGGTACAGCAGAAGAAAGGGAGAAATGTAAGCTACATAGTCTTGCTGCAGCACAAGAGACCTCACTTGAAAATGATAATATTCATCAAGAGGATATTCATACTCAGAATATGACAGACTGGCAGAAGAAAGCTGTGAGTGTTGAAGATGGATGGCAGATTGTGAAAAAGAAAAAAAGAAAAATGTGGTGTAAAAGAGCCTTTATAGATGATTCTTCGATCTCAGTCTCGGGATAGAGGAAAGTGTAGTCTCTAGCTCCTGTTTTTCAGTTGTAATGTTTCTTATTTGTTTTAGCTTTCTCCAGGATGGTAGTACCCCTATTTGTTACTACCTTTGGTTCGGGCCAAGGTTAACCCGATTTGTTTTGAACTTTATAAAAAACACTTATTACTGATCAAAAAAAAAAATAGAATGTAATGTAAAATATATCACATTGGTTTAAGTAATAAGGGTTGGGTGGTCTTCTGTTTATCGTAGACAGCTTTTGTTTTGTATCTGCTACTTACTTTTGTAATGTTTTGGGGTTATGGTTTCAGCGGCTTTGTTTGATCTCACAGTTTTGTCTGCTAGTGAGATTATAGACTATGTAATAGTTATAGCCTAGATGTCCTGACAGGGTTCAGGTTGTGGACTCATCATGTTTTTGACAAACCAAATGTACTGTTATTTCTAATATTAATATAAATTTTTATTACCGATATATATATATATATATATATATATATATATATATATATATATATATATATATATATATATATCATTTAAATATGAATCCTTCATTAGCTCAGTCAATCACTATTATTACTAACAATAAATATTCAACTATAGCATTTACATTTTATATATATATATATATATATATCAATTCTTAGATATCGATTCTCTGCTGAAATGGCCGGGTGCTGGCTCTGATGCGTCCGGATGCTTGGGTGCGTTAGGATGCTGCACGGATTCTCCAAGGAATCGCATCCTGGGACTGTGGGTTCTTGGTGGATGCGCTGCTTCCAGCAAGAATCCACAGGCCCAGAATGTGCTTCCTAGGGGAATCCGGGCCCATCTAGAAAGCACTCACGGCCAAAAGGCCTTTTAGACGTCAATTTTAGCATGTATTTAACTAATGATAATGAGAATGTGGATTTTTTTTAGAATCCTTATGATTCTGAATGACTGAATTTGATTAGTGAATTTAAGTTGAACTATCAATGGCGAAGCATCATGCTGTGGAATGGTTTATTTTTGTATATTTCTTGCATTTCTTTGCATGCATAAATTATAGTATTTATATATATGTACACACCCAAAAGCATCCAAAATCCCCCCCCAAAAAAGGTCATGCACTGGCACATCAGCATCCCACACTCGCATCAGCATTGGTAATTTAGTATCAATTTTATAACTCCATTACAGCCCCCTAACTGCCATTGTGGTTATGAATTTTGGCATTATTATTATATTGGCCAGGTTACAGTTACGGTCACCAATTCTCCCAACTAAATATTAAAACCAGAAATCTCCTAATCGCCATGCATCTAACAAAATGAAACATGGTGGTTAACAGTAACTCCATACAAAAAACAGAACTTGATGATCACTTTATCAAAATAAATGCCGCAATTGCTCCAGAGTAAAATACAATAGAAGCTTTAGATGCCAATCACCAAATCAAGTTACACATAAACCTTTTCTTTATGTCAGCGAAATTACATCTTGTACTTATAAAGGTGGCTACTTCTCAGTTCTCACAATGCATTGGATGCCTTGACAGTCTTTTACCACCTATGTTCCCAAAAACATAAAGATTAAATTGACCTTCTCATTGAGCTCACTCACTGCAATTCCATTTAACCAGAAAAATCATATAGCTTTGGCAAATGACAGCTCATAGGTCCTAACGGAAAAGAAATGCTAAGACCCAGTATTTGCCCATTCAATGCCTAAAACTAAACAGTTAGATATAGTGCACATGACAACTTGATTGCGTATCTTTGCAGCATGCTCAGAGAAATACATGATCACAAATCTCCAAAGACACAGGAAATATTCACTTTTACCAAGGTACAAAAGGATGCAAAGGAAATTTATTTTTCCTTCTTTCAGTATGGTCCCGTCACTCCCTTTGCATTGCGACCATCAAGATGAGACTCGATGACAAATCAAAGTCAATCCGCACTTGCACTTGGCATCCCAGTTGAAGTCAGCCAACTTGCACCTAGTAAGTTGAAGCTAGAGTTGAATACACTATTTTGTCAAATTTCAATACACAAAATGTTTCTGGGGATAATGGGCCTGTTTATCTCCTATGAAAGCCACATTCCATGTGGATACCCCTTGCATGATAACCATCCAGATTATATTCCCTCGCAAGACAAAGTCACTCAGGACTTGAATTTGGCTTCCCAGTCAAAGTAATTGTGGAACTGTGCTGGCAAGTTGCACCCAGGATTAGATTCGGTAATTAACCCGATTTCATTCAACACTAAACATTTATCTTGGGATTATGACCTATCGATCCCCCATGGAAGCCCCATTTCTTGTAAACACACAAAACCTTGACCAGCCCTTAGCAACATCAATCTGCCTAACCAAGAGTAGGATGTCATGACCCATCTGCCATATGAACCAATTGGATCTTAAAATCAAAAAACAAATCAGCTTCTGACTTCACCACAAATTCAAGTTTACAAAAACACCTCCGCGCAAAACACAAATAATAAAACGCATCAATCTCGATGGAAAATTGAAACAATGAAACCATTGATCCAAAACCCTAGTTTAGTAAAAACTAAAATATAGAAGAACTCGCAGACAAAATCAAAAGCGTTAATTTTACAGCTGAATTCCAAAATGTAAACAAATCTGGCTAACGGTGAAACAACCAACAGGTCAAATTAAATCCTCACACTACTATCGTTGAGCCTATTTGGCACCACTGCAATTTCAATCCAAAACAACCAAACCGATCACACAAACTGAACACTGCAAAAAATCAATGCAATTTGCTGTAAACCCTAAAACAAAAACTAATCCTCGTATCACAAGGATTTTCAAGAGTGAAGGGGATGGAAATCAAACTCGTGAGCCAGAAATTGCATACCTTACCAACGGTGTTAGACATCCCTTCTGAATTGAAGACTTCCAGTCCAATACTGAACATCCTGTTTCCATACATACGCGTAGGCACAAATGACTGCATTTTTGTAAGTAAACCAAAATACAACACCGCAACAGAGAGCAAAAGATAAACACTTCTTTAAAAAAAAAAAAGCTGTAGTAAGCAGACTCCGAAAACTACATAAGTTAGTTCAAATTTACCTCAGCTTTGCCCATCTGCCAAATGGAATTTGGGAGCAATTTTCTTCAAATATAAAACCACTCCTTACTACACTTTCCAGAAATGTACACACATTTAAATCTCTCTCCACAAAAGCCTTGTTTATTTATTTTTAATTATATTTGTTTTTGTTAAGATTTCAAGTTATATACGAGACCGTACTGGATCATTAAAAAATGTCTTCTAAGCTTTTTATTAAAGAAAAGGGCATGGGAAATCTCTTCCATTCGTTAGAAATTTAGAGGTAAATTCTGAATAGATAAAATTTACGTATCCCCCGCTTTGATATGATAGTTTGGTTTTGAATCTAAATAGGATGTTCCATTATCCATTAAGGCTTGTTTTTGCTTTGTGTTCGTTTTTCTTTAAGTGGTCGGATAGCATAGTTAAGGGCCCGTTTGTTTCGCAGAATTAGCAAAACTGGGTTTTGATTCAAAATCTGGTTTTGTCAAAATCAGGATTTGAATTTCAAAATCGGGTTTTGAAAAAAAAAATTGTCCTGTTTGGTTAACCTGGAAGATGAGTGGGAAGATGCATCTTCCGCGTTTGGTTCGTAAAATTGGAATTGGAATTTAAATTTTTTTCCTTTTTTTCATAAATTTTTTATTTTTTATTTATAAAGTTTGAACTTTTTAAAAAAATTTAAATTTTTTTCTATTTATTAATTTTATTTATTTATTAAATATTAATTTTTTATTTTATTTATGAATAAGGTTAATTTTTCCAAGTTATAAATAAAAGCTAAAAAATGTTATATTAATTTATTCTTTGACATGTTATCATACAAAAACTCCAAAAAACTAAAAAATGTTATATTGATCATACATAAACAAGTTATAAGTGAAATAGCATATTAATTTTATCTTTAATAGTTACCTTACAAAAACAAATTACAAAACATTTGCCCAATGTGATGGAACCCATAAACAAGTTTCAATAGAAGTCATATTTTAATAGTTATCCACGTACGACACATTACAAAACATTTGTCCAATGTGACAGAACCCATAAACAAGTTTCAATAGGAGTCATATTTTAGCATTTATCTACATATGATCCAATTATGGTTCAAACGAAGAAGTCAATCTCTACACAAAATCATAAATTTATGTGCATTTTCGCATATGATCCCAGCAAAGAAATCCAAACATAATACAAAGAAAGCATCGTAGAAAGATAATTTCTGCCTTCGTCATAGAAGCAACCATGGCCCTATCCACCTCTCGAGCCTTACATAACTTGCACTCAAATTCCTCCGTATGTGGTATAGTTGTAGCTGGTTCATCCTTGACTGGTGCACCCTTGACCCAGTCAAAGTATCCGCATCCATTATTCCCCTACAATATCAAATCTGCGTTAGTGCTTACAATAATATTAAACTTGACACAATATTTTTAAACAAAAATACATTAACCACCTTTTTTCTATTTGAACAACACCAAAATTGACGTCCGGGATTAGTTGAAGTGTTTGATGTCTTTAATAAGCATGGGACACCACATCGACACTTTGGCACAGTCAACATAGCCACAAACCTATTATAATTATTGCAATTTCAAATATTACATTAGATATATGAATATTATGAGGGAAGAATCAATATAATACACATACACATAATAAAGATTTAACATTTGACATATTATAGACTAACTTATAACCCAACCAAGCTATTTCAAATAGCATAAGATATGGAGATGTGAAACTTTAGTAGTGCATTATATTCATGTATATAAATCTCATACAAGAAACCATTGAAAACATATGCAACTAGATAGAGATACATCCAAAAAAAATGGACTGCACTAACAATGAAAAATAACATGCAACATAAAACATTGAATATATGTTCATCATGTTAACAAAATAATCAAAAAATAAAGCCAAATGAAAGAGATGATTAAAAAGGACAGATTGTGCACATTCATAGACAAAATAAAAGCACATGAAATACCAACTAAAATGGATATACTATCATACGAAATGAAACTCAAGTACAATCCAACCAACTATAAAATGAAAAGCACATTCATAGACGAAATAAATAACCATGTAAGAAACTGATATTGTTAAAGACAACAACACATAAAATAGGAAAACGTTGTTGTCGATGTAGTGCTGTCATGTCAAAAATAATCACGAATACTGCTATTTTGTGACAGTGAATGTAGTGCTGTCATGTCAAAAATACGATTGTTAAACCATCAAAAAAACATTTTTTGTGATAGTAAATGTAGCGCTGTCATGTCAAAAATAATCACATGAAATGTAAGAATAGTCTCAAGAGTTTTAATCCATGCTCAATCTATAGTCCCCCAAACTTCAGCTGTACATATCTCGCTCTCTCCCCTTCAGTCATTCTTAGGAATCCTTTGGCTCTTGCACTTTCAAGCAAAAAGCTATCAAAAGCTTGTAGCATGATATCTTCACTGAGATCGGGTATAACTTTGAGGGCATCATACACTTTATCATAAAGTGAATCTAAGTGTCCTTCATCCATTCTAATATTTTGAGTTTCCTTCAGACCAGCATTTAAACAATTGATAGCATCAGATATAACATCCATGGAACCAGCCATGATGGCCTTCTTTCTCTTTGCCTTCCTTGATGTTGTTGGTGACACAAATTGTTTGCCAGTTGCACTAGATTGATTAGAAGTATTCATGTCATTATCCAAATCAGTAGCATTATCCATTGTTGTATTATTCATTGCTGCATTAAAGTCCCCATCATCATCTAAATCAGCCGCCTCATCCATAAAAAGGTTCCCTTCTTCATTGTCATGCGTTGTTGCAGCTGCTGTCCCTTCAGCTATGTCATTGCCCACAATGCAAGCTAACTCATTGAAATACTGAAATGGCTGCCTCTTATAAACTTTTGCATTTTTGAAATCTTTTCGCTGCATGTTGGCATAATCAATGAATTAGTTTTTGAGTAAATACTATATAAGATAACTTATACTTTAAATCATAAGAATTTGAAATAACATATTACCTTGAGAAGCTCATCCCAGACACTTTCATCAGCATCCATACATTGAGTGGCCTCATTCCATGCAAAGCCACTTGTATTTTTTAATTCTTTCATAACTCTATAGGCAAGCTTCCATGTTTTCAGCTTATTTTTGAAGTTATCTTTTGATAGATGAAGGTTCAATTCTGCATTGAACTTCCTTTCGATAGCAGTCCACGCATCTTTTCTAAATCCACCCTCTCCTTTTCTACCAAGGTTGACTTGCTCTTGCAATAATTCCAAATATTTGTGTTCCATTTCCCGTGTCCACAATACCTTCCTTGAACAAGAAGGTACATGGGTTGAACGAATTTCTCCATCCATGCTATTGACCAAAATTACAACTTCGAATAATGAGTCAAAATTGCATTAAAAAAATTGTAATCTCAGTCATGTTTTACTTCCAAATGCACGAGTCCTAAAACAACAAAGCCGTCCATAAACCATATAAAAAGACAGTACACCAAACTTACAAGGTTTCTTGTCACAGTATGTTTGCAGCAGAACATATAAAAAGACTACTGGGAATAAGGCTCATAGCCAATGAAAAATAAGAGAGTAAATATGAATAAAATCATTTTAATACGAAATCTTTCTTACACCATAGATTAAAAAGGGAATGCACAATGTCCAAAAAAGAAAACTAATATAGACGTTGAATTATGAGAAGACTGAATTGGTTTCCTCTATCAAGTCAAATAACATATAATAAACCTGCTCTTAATAAACTTGTTCATTAGATTGCACAAATTAGAAGATGGAAGAATATAAGATCTACTGTTTTGTCATCAGTCTAAAAAGCATTGGTTGTTGCTGATTAGATGAAGATTTATGCAATCAACTTACAATGTGATTTTGAGATATCACAGAAACATGTGAACAATGCAAAGAACTTATTATGGACACTACATGTGAACATCACAATTTCAAGATATCACAGAAATCTTGTTACTTGACATCATTAAAACATGTCACTTCTAAATATCACAATTTCAAATATGGAACAACACACACACATCATTTAAATCTCTCATCATCTCTACATGTGAACAACACAATTTCAAGATATCACTGAAAGCCTTCCTATTTTGTATGTTAACATCTATAGTAGAACAACAAGACAAATACATGTAAACAACAAGGACAAATACCTATGAACAACACAATTTCAAGATATCAGAGAAAGCCTTCCTGTTTTGTATGTTAACATCTATAATAGAATAGCAGGACACTACATGTGAACAGCAGGACAAATATATGTGAACAGCAAGATGAATACATGTGAAAAAATTGAGATTACTAAGTACATGTGAACAACAGGACAAATAGAACAAGACACAAATCACTTACATGTGAATAGTTGTTGAAAAAAAAATACCATTACTGATCCATCAT
The DNA here is from genome assembly GCA_028749045.1 of Cupressus sempervirens. Classification (NCBI taxonomy): domain Eukaryota; kingdom Viridiplantae; phylum Streptophyta; class Pinopsida; order Cupressales; family Cupressaceae; genus Cupressus; species Cupressus sempervirens. The sequence goes on from CM053789.1 coordinate 326,813,656, forward strand.
CAAGACAAAAACAGTAGGACACAAGATTTAAAATAGTATTACAGAAGTTACCTTTAAAACATCACTGCATTATACAAGTTATATTTAAAACATATCAAGCCAAGAAGACCACAAAGTCATATTACAATTGACAAGAAAATAAATGGCCACCCAGTTCATGTAGCAATGTTTGATCTAAAATGTTCACTAACAAAGTGCAATGTTCATGTTTTCTTTGACAAAACTATGCATGAGGTCTATAGTCTTCCCACATTCTTCGTGCTATCTCATCTCAGAATTTTCCCCAATCATCTCTATCTCGCTGAGTCATTCCATATGTCTCAAGTATTGGTACATTTATTGCATTGCGATCAACATCCTCATCAATTTCGATTTCAAGTGGAACACCATCCTCTATTGTAATGTAGTTGTGTAGAATGCAACATGCTAAAACAATCCTAGTTTGTGTCATGATTTGATAAGATGTTGCATGCCTCAAGATAGGAAAACGCTGCTTCAAAATTCCAAATGTACGCTCAATTATATTCCTAAGTGAGGAGTGCCGGTGGTTATATAACTCCTGTGGAGTGTTTATTGGGTTTGCTCTAGAAAACTCCTTCAGATGATAACGTGTAGACCGAAAAGGGGCAAGAAATCCTGGTACATTTGGATATCCAGCATCCGCTAAATAAAATTTTCCTACAAAAATGCACAAGTTGGGTTACTTTTATAATCATTACCTCATTTATCATAAATGTGACTTTATAACCATTTACAAGATGATTTGACATACCGGGGGGAACTACTAGCGGATCTGCTCTTGAGAGAGCTGAAGCAAGAACACGACTATCTGTAGCAGACCCTTCCCAACCAGCAAGAACGTATTGAAACTTATAATCAAATGAACACACACCCAAAACATTTTGTGACAAGTGACCTTTTCTATCATGATATTTAGCTTGTATATCCACATCAACAGTAACTGGTATATGGGATCCATCAATTGCTCCAATGCAATCCTATAATAACCACTAGGATGTTCAAATGTGCAACAATATGATTAAATGTAAAACAAACAAATATGTGGCACTACGAAATTTACCTTGAAGTATGGATCAAAACGATCCTTCCCAACAATCTCTGTAGGAGTGTTAGGATTGGGGGGAACCAGATAATCAGCGTGGAGACTTAAGATACCCTTCAACACTCTATGGAAATATCGACTAACTGTCTCTCCTGAGTGACCAAAGTTGTGAGCTATCTTACGATTCCTCAAATTGTGGCCAAGGGTATGGAGTAACATTACTAGTTGTTCCTCTACCGTTATGTTTAGTGTATCTTCAATGCTTCCTTTTTGCCTTAGAATATTGGCTAGTTTAAAGAAAGCTCCTCTGCTCATACGAATTTGATCATGACAATCTGTCTCATTGGAGTGGACAATTCTCTTATAAAAAGGAATTTCATCTCTTTGGCGCTTATGCCTCTCTCTTCTACTTTCTTGTGCAGATTTTGCTATGACTACTGCAAGGTAGGCAAGAATAGCAGCAAGAACACGAATAAGCCTAGTCTTCCTAACAATGACTGCTTGGATTCGTATATCTTTAATAGGAGCCATCAATAACCTGTAAATAAGCAACAAATGATATCAGAGACACTTAAACTCCTCACAGTTTAGGAAAATTAGGATGACTTAGCTTACAGCTGCCCAAAGGGATCAACAACACCCATACAGAAACTAAGGATTAAAGAGTTATTTTATAAATTTATGTTAGTTGGACTTATGAGCCACGCGCATGGTTAAGAAAACATCTATTTTTGGGGGTTTAAAATGCAGCATTGTACTTTTTCATTAGAGACAAGGAAAAGTCTCTAAACTTGGAACCTAAATCGGTAACCAATTTGATAAGTTGTAATTGAAGATTGAAACTTCTTAGGCTCCATATACAATTACAAGTGTTCCTATCAAAGGAATCTCATTTGATGACTCAACAAAGAAAGGAGTTATCAAATATATTCCTTAATGTATCACCAATGAAAGATTAATTATCACAGAGCAATATTTAACTAATATAACAATCAAAATCCATTAAAAAAGCATCAACCACATATAAATGTCAAGTGACTATATGAACTACGGAGTAATATTAAGCTTCCCACAACAACAATAATTATTTATGGAGAAGTTAATGCTTATCAAGCCAATGAATTAATCTCTACCTGGTACCAATGTATATTTCCATGTCAGAAACTGAGATGACAACTTTGAAACCTAACATGGCAAAAACTACGTCATTGATTAATCAAAATTCCTACAATGATTGACAATGGTAAACAGGTAGAACTTGAATTAATGCATCCACCCATAAAAAAATAAAATAGTATATATTCTCAAATCCCCCACAGATTCAACAGTTCCAGATAGATACTTCTAAAGCATTTTTCATCTTTAAAAAATGGCCAATGGATATCACAGAATGGGGAGTAGAAGCCATGAGTACTCATCAAATTCTACTCAGGTTTTGGGTGCTACAGCCCTAGTCACAAGTGGGCTAACTGTGTTGTTTCTGGCAGGCTTCACTGTTGTTACCCTCCTGCTTTTGGCCCCCGTATTCGTCCTTTTAAGCCCCATTTTGATACCTCTAGGAGCCCTTCTATTTGGGATAGTTTTAGGGCTTATCTTCGCTGTCTGTTTTGGGCTGTATTTAGTTTTTGGGGCTAAATGGCTGCTACGGTATGCATCATTTATACATTGTTGAGAACAACATCTAATCAAGTTATCCCATAAATACTGTTAATAAATCTGTTTCCATATTAATAAGTATCTGTTTCCATATTAATAGCATGGATTTATTACTATTAATAACAATGTAACCATTCTTGAAAATCTGTTTGTAAAGATTTTTTATCTTTTCAAAACCTGTTTTCCAATGCAACCACTCATGTAGATTTCCTAGTATCCATGCTGAATATTGCAGAGCAATTGTTTATTAAACAAATTTTTACAAATAGAAGACTTAGTGGATTCCCTAGTATCCACACTAAATATTGCAGAGCAATTGTTTAGTACCAACAAAATGAATTTCTTAAAGTTTTAGTCAAAGATGTGCTTGAGTATGCTGTTAGAAAATAGAATGTGAAGTTGTTAACAGATTGAGACTTAGGTGTTGCTCCTGTGTGGAATTCTTCGGCTGTGTGAAATTAAAATTTGAACTCCCATTTTATATATTTAATCGTACATTCTATGATGATTCAATGAATAATCATTAATTTAAAGATTTTAGATTAATAAATGTTATTATGTTGCTATTAAAAGCTCAAGAGTCAACAAAGTGATTATTAAAAGCACCATTGTTAATGATAAATAATGATAATGAAGTGTTGAAGAGATGCGATTAGAAGTTTAAGTATAAAGAGATGCAAATAGAATAGATAACTACTTGGTTAACTTATGGAAGAGGTGGTATGATTAACTGTGAAAGGAGGTATGTCTCTTCTAATGTGTCCTATCATCTGCAGCATAAGATATAGGATGCCAATCTCATCTTTCATTCCATCATAACTGAATACATATATATTACTCTTTTTTCTCTTATCCTCTTAGATATGCTCCTTTTAGAGCCAACAGCCTGATCGGCTTACTGGTGCAATTGCAAATAGAATATATTAGCTGAGATGGCATCTAAGGGATGACACAGTCAAATTGTATATAGAGAAAGCATCCCAAATCCAACTGCTTTCTTGACCACGCCATGAAGGCCAAGAAGATCACGATTTGTTCTATTGTTTCCTATGACAACAACTTTTGTATTCTTTGGAAGCACATACAACTCTAAATCTTCCTCTACCCCATCACCACACAATGGAGAGAGGATGCACCCCTCAACCTGCATTTACCTCCAACTCAGATTATCAATACTATCAAGATTCTTCAACAGCAATCTTGCTCAAGAAGAAAAAAAAGGCCCCCTCTCCTCCCTCCCCTCCTCCCTCCTGTCAATGACAAGAATAATCTCATCTACAATACATTACGAAAGCATTTACAAAAGCCCTTCTCTTGTTCACTAACTGCTTCTATGTTCTAATCAATTACTTTCCATTGCATAATGTATTTCAAGAAGTAGATATCACAGAGTTCTATAAGCAATAATTATCAATTTTGTATTTCCATTATAAATCAGAAAGACAAGAATGTCAAAATATTTGATTTACTGTCTCATTATTGTAAACCCAAAAACAAAGACAAGAAAGTTAGAATATGTAAACCCAAAAACAAAGACAAGAAAGTCAAAATATTTGATTTACCATCTCATTATCGTATCGATATAATGTCCAACTTTTTTGGTACCATAATCACTGTAACACATTTCTCTACATTAGCCCCAATCCCCTTTAAAGACTGCTGAAATTGACATATTCAATTTCATCTCCGAAAATCACATAGGATAGAATTTTTTTACATTTATATTTATTTAATTTTGTCTCAGTGTTTCTTCTCATAATCCCCCACACACCCGAAAGAAATCCCAAATCCAAACAAAAGGAAATCATCTCACTCGTATTCGTAAACAATGAACAATCTTAGAAAGAAAAACAAACATCAGATCTACCTATGGGAAAAGATCTAATGGAGCTGCATTAGGGCCTCAAGACGAATCCCCCTCTAGTCTGATTTATAGGGTTCCAGAATCTTTGTTGAGGGAAGACACGTCTCAGCAGTTATACCATCCTCAAGTCCTATTCTTGGGTCTTTACCATTTCAAAGTTAAGGAGGGATCATCTATCTAGACAGAATCCCTGAAGTCAAAAGTGGCAAGAGATAGCTTCCATAGAGCGTCCTCTTAACTGGAAATGATATCATCCTCTGATGACAGATATTGTGAAGGATATGCTCAAGATGGAAAACCAACTACCATTTTGGGCCTTGGAAGAGATCAGACCGGATATTGAGGACTAGGTTGAGTCTGCATTGAAAACCTTATCCCATCATGACACTAAACCCTAGCATATCAGGACTTTTTGAAAATGAGAATAGCCTAATAAAAGCTGCCAACGAACTATGTTTCCACTGTGTAGTAAAACCTTACGCAAATAAATAAAATAGCCTAATAAAAATTGCCCAAATTTGTGGAAAACTACCCAGATTGTAAAGGAAGACCGAGTACTTGTAATGCTCTAGAGAACGACGAAGAATGGCGGCTGAATTTCAGGAAAGAGACTGTAAATACCGAGCAAATACCTGCAAAAAAAACAATAACACCCTTCAAATACTGGTTAAAATCAACAATGCCAAGCAAAAAATACCTGTTACAACCCTAACCAGAGCTGAACAATGGAGTCGAGAATTACCTCGTGTCACAAACAAAATGCAGTCGCTGTCACAAACAAAATGCAGTCGCAGTCACAATCCTGTTGACATGGTAAAAAAACATGGTAAGATAAAAAACCTAATAAGATAGCTGCAGCCGGTTTTCATGGACGTAAAAACAAATTTCATTTCACTTTTCATCTAATCCTAAAAAACAAAACCTCGAATTGAATTCTCAATTCCACCTATTGAGATGGAAGACTACAAACCTCATTTTGACCAAAAATTAGAATACTGGAATTCTAATTCCGTTTTCAAAATTTCGCCCCAAACACCAAGTTTGTCAAAACTAGGTTTCGCGTATGCCAATTCTAGGCTAATTCCGCGAAACAAACGGGCCCTAAAAGAGAATACACAACAATGAAATTATTTACTTTAGATTATAATTAATTTTAATTATATGTAGTTTTTAAAAATGGATTTTAAATTTTAATGACAAATAAATATAGGCATTGAGGTTGTATTACTATTAAAATTTTTAAATAAATATGAAGAATACAATAGGTTGGGTGTTGAGCTAGTTGTGGGGATGTCTACTAGATACCAAGAAAAGGAAGGGGATAGAGTTAGAAGAAGGTTATCTTATCAATAATGTTGTATGTGCATGCAAAAGTGTCTAGAGGGGCATGGTATTGTCTTATGGGGCACTATAGTGGTTAATAATGTGTTAGCATCATATACATTCTTGGTTGGATACTCCACATATTCAATAATATAAACAAATGACCACATAGTGGCTAAGTACTTGCGTATATTAGTATTAGTATTATAGTTAAACAAGGACGCAAAGCGTCTAGTTCCTGCCGAAATTGTTTTTAACTTCTTGCTACATGTGTTATGTTATTTTTATAATAAAAAAATCTGTTAGTGCATATGGTTAGGATTGAAAAAAATTATTTGATTAAATTTCTTTAAGTTTAGTTCATTTGTTGTCAACTTTAACTAACATAAGTTAATAATTGACTTATATTAAGTTTGCAATTTTATTAAACAACATACTTATTAATTTACTATAGAGTTTGTAAATAGCAAAAAGAGTGAAAAAAAATAAAATTTATAGAAACCCAATAATTTTTTGCCCATTGCAATTTGTAAGTGATATTGGGTTTTTAAAAATTTTAAAGAATATTTTCTGCATTAAGCAAAAAAGCACGTAGAAGACGTTAGAACAACACATCTTTCAGAGAATCAAATGACCAGATCCATTTCAGATGAATATTGTAGCCTTCAATATTTGTCATATTCTCATAATTATTTCAATAGTAGCATTCCTCTTTTACGAACCTAAAACAATGCATATTATTAGACAAGTGAAAAAGTAAAAAGTGTCTTGCATATTATTAGACTTTGTTTGACATCTTTTGCTCTCTCATCCTGATGATGGATCACGTAGTGTGATTCAAAATGTTGATGGTAAAAATCTCAACACGATCTAATCCAGAAACCGATTTACATAACTATGATGGATTGTGGAAATCTGATCACATTAATAGAAGAGTAAAAGCTTGTCAAAATAATCTTAACCACAACATTGTTATAAAACTTCAATTATATATAATCGAATTTTTTCTCTCTAATTAATATAATCTTTTATTTAATAAATTATTTTACAAATTGAAAAAATATTACATAAATTAAATCAATTTTTTATTTTCCCCTATTCTTTATAATTGAAATAGTAGCATTTTTTTTACTAATTAAATAAATTATTTTTAAATCATTGTAATTGAAATAATTAATTTCAAAATTTACTGATTAAAAAATAAAAATTACTATTCTACTTACATATATTTTTCAAAACAAATAAATAGTATAATAATTAATATTTTTTTATCTTTTATTTTTTAAATTAATAAAAAAAAAATTATACATACTAGACAAATCAAATGTCATCCATTCCTACAAATGATTTGATTGAAAAAAAGGAAGTATTAAAAAATCTAGGTAAAGTGATGGAGTTTGGTTAATAAAACAATCATAAATCCAACATTTAAGCATTGTATTGTTTTATTAATTAAAAATGATGGAAGTGGACAGAAGTGACTGCACCTATCATAAGTAAGCATTGTGAAAATCAAAAGTCCAAGCTATCAGCAAAGAAAGCGACAATTATTGTACTATGTCCACCATTAAACCAACATAGCATTGAATATATAATAAAGACAACTAAAATATTTACTTGTTCCTACATCAAAAAAAGTGAAAACCCTACTATTCAAAGTACGAGCCAATAAGAAAGTGACAATATTGTATATTTATATTATAGAAAATTGTGAGGAAAAACACAACATTAGAAAATAGTGTGCTAGAATTTGATACTGTTTTACCATTGGTAGATATTAATTTGCACATAACATGCACCCGAATGCTATAGTATCCTGCCATGCGGCAGGAACTAATAATAAATAAAAACTATAAATAATATGTGTTAAAGTCAAATATAAGTTATATAATTTATTTTAAAAAATTAAAATATTTTGATATTAGAAATAAATAGACTTATTGTAATATAATTCAACTGTGTATAATGTCATTTTCTTAAATATTTTATTTTTACTATTTTATTATTAAAATTATATACTACTAAATTGAACGATTATAGTTAGAAACTAAGTAAAATAATATTTAATACCAATCCTTATAATAAAATTAATAAAATTCACAAATAAAATTAAATAATAAATAATGCACCAAATTAGCTTTTTATGTTCAAAAGAATATAAAATATTTGATAAATAAATCAATAGAATATAATAAATATTTAAAAAATGCATAGTTATAGATATAATATTCTTCACATTGAAAAATACAATTTAATAAATTAATTTTAAATAAACATTCGCTATTGTATTATAATAGTTTGCATAAAAATACAATTTAATAAGTTAATTTGAAATAAACATTCAATATTGCATTATAATAGTTTGTTTTTATACTCTATAAATTGCCCAAACTTTCATAATCAACATAGCTAAAAATCTAGTTACAAAAGTACTAGTTTTTTTATATTCTAGAGTTTGGAGTAAAACTTTCATAACCAATAATAAAAATAATATTTACCAAATTTAATAATCTACACCTAAAATTCATGAATTCATGACATATAAAAATAAGACAAAGGTAATAAATAATATGTTTTGATTATTAAAATACGTAAAGATCATTAAAACAACTTTTTTTTAAATTGAGATAAAAAACTAGTGAAGCAAATAAGCTTTACAATAATATGTAATAATAAAAGGATTGAATGTAAAAATTCATAAATCACATATAAGATCCATAGTTCATTAATAATAGCTAATTTTTTTTTGGAAAATTTAAATTTAAAATGAAGACACACATATATATTATGGAAATGAAAAAATCTATTTTAGGGTTACAATAGTATTAAATTAATTATTTTTAAAAAATGCAGTACAAAATTTTGATTGGTTTATGACCAATGTTTTAAATCCTACAAAATTTTGATTGGTTTATGACTAATGTTTTAAATCCATAACAAAATTTGATAGGTTTTTTGTAAAAAAGGTGGTCATTTAGTTGACCAGTAGAAGAAGTTGTAGATTGTTATTATAAATTTTCAAAGTAAAGAAGAGAACTGAATAAATTTCAGCAAGATATATCCTTTGCAAGGCAATTTGTTGTTGCATTTTGATTGAGGTTTGAGTCATCTGCAAAATTAAGTGTAAATCAAATTAGTATTATTTTATAAAAAAATTAATTTTTGAAGTGTTCAAATTTAATAAAAGTTAAGAATTTTCATACCTGATTTGGTGTTTGAATGTGTGGTATGGTATTATCTTCAATGTCAATGATGATGTTGTTTTGATTGAGTGTATATTTTGCTTCTTTTTGCAAACCACGAATAGCAAATATAATTTTGGTCTTGTGCTTTACATATTGTTCGTAGGTAGTATCATGAAGGTTTGGAAAAATACAAACAAACATTTCTTTTTCTAAAGTACATTGCATTTGATTTTTACTCTGGGTAGTAAGAATGCAATACAAGCAATGTGTGTAAGTGTACTCTACTTGCTCATTGCAATTGATGCAATGAGCAGTATTATTTTTTCAGGGTCAAAGATTATTGTATTATAGTTGCACTTAGAGCATGTTGGTTGAAATGGTACAAAGTATGCATTTGCAACTCGAAGCAATCCATGAACCTATGCAAACTGTGTAAAGAGATTTTTAAAAATAAATTTAAAGTGAGAAATAAGTATGTGAATGTAATTGGTAGTGATTTTTTTGTTTTAAAATGAATTGAATTTTTTTCATTTACAAGAAAGTGGAAGGTTTTTTTTGAATTTTACCTCATATGTTGTGTTGAGCAGATTGAGAAGGTTGTCTTTTGTTTCTGAATGCTCAAGTTCTCCAATATAAGTAGACTGGCCAGTGTAAAATAATGTGTCCTTTGTAGTGTTTCTTCGAGCAATATTTTTGAACAACAAAATAGAATTTTTTTTGTTTGGACAAGGTGTTCAATGTGTAGATATTGCTATAGCATTTCAGGACAGAAAGATACCTAAAAAATGAATTATTCATTATACATGTTTAAGGTTTTGGATTTAAAAATATGTAATGTAATGTAGATGAATGATAAGAATAATTTACCTGTGCATGGTCGAACTATGTGTCCCCATCTTTTATGTCTATTGTATTTTGGTATGGTTTTTTATTTGCACCCACAACAATGGCACCCGATGATCCTACTATGTAGGGATCTGTGCTTTCAAGGAGAAGGCAAACTGTGGTGTTTGGAATGAACAAATATTATTGACAAACTTGGGATATATTTTCAATTGTGCTCTTTTGGGTTAGCAACAAAATGTAGTCACAATCTCCATGGTCAAAACTTGTTTTTGGGGAGCTCTGGAAGTTTTTTATTTGAATGCTTTCTCTGGCATATATTTTATGCTCAAATATTTGAATGAAATGCTTTGTAAGATTTAGTGTGATTGTCATTTCTCAAATGCTATCAGTGAGGTCGGCCCGTAAGACCTCTACCACATTCTTTATCTTATCAAGATGAGTCCTATAGGTGACAATTATATCACCTTCAAATATTTCACCAGTTTTGTTTGAGTTAAGATCTTCTATTGAAACTATAGTTGTGATCTCTCTTTTAGGCCTACAATAGAAATGCAATCCTTTAGTTAGAACTTTTGTGTAGTTGCAATTAAAATAGAGTTTCAGATTATTACACATTTGAAATAAGTAAATCAAAAAAATGATGAATGCATAAGAAAAATAATGTTGAATGCAATGACAATTGTAATTTTTATGATTTAATAATGAAGTATCGTTAATGTTAAGGAAGCTAATTTCATAATACTTACATCTTGACTTGTTGTTCTTGAATTTGTTTTGCAGTGTCTTCAATTCTTTTGTGAGCCTTCATTCCTACAATATTGTAAGAGTAATAAGTTATTATTACATAAGAAAAATAAATGAAACTATTAATTATTATTTTAGTAAGTGCTAGAAAAAAGAAAAGGCACTTACATTTTATTTTATTGAAGTAAGTCAATGATTAAACAAATACAATTATGATAAGTCCAATATGCATCTTTTTTGTAGATTTGGTAAAATATTTTGTTAATATTTGACCAAACATGGTCAATTAGTGATCCTTGTTATAAAAAAAAATTGTCTAGGCAAAAGTTTAAATTCATTGTATTAAAAAAAGATTGTCGTTTAGTTCTTTTGTTATTGTTGTCATGCATATTGATGTTGAAGTCACCTAGGATTATTATATTTGAATTTGGTTTGGTATTTTGTAGTGCAGTTTGTATAATTCTTATAATTGATAAGAGTTTTGTATTTGGTGGGGAGTATAAGTTGAATAATGAAATTGGAATGTTAAACAATAGTAGTTATGCTTGTAGAATTTCTATTCTATTTAGATAGTGTTGTTTTGAATGTGTAATTTTTACATGTTTTTTTGTTGAAGTTAAGACGCCATGAGTTTGGTACATTGTAATTGTTTGAAATTCATTTAGTTTTTCTAGAATAGGTTTTTGTGGATTTTGTGTTTCTTGCAGGCATATTATGCTAGCATCTATGAAATCATAGTCATTGGTAATGTCATCGATGTGTGAATTTAATGATCTTGTATTTAGTGAGATAATAGTAGTTAAATTTGTGTAATTAACATTTTTGGTGAATGTAAAATTCCATTTTGCTTATGTGTTTAGTCGATGCATTTCATTTATAATTTTGGTATGTACTTTAAAAAAAAAAAAATCTTAGTGGAGAAATTAAATATAGTGAATGTATGTCTCGTACATGTGACAATGTTGTGTATACAAGTCCATGACCATTGACATTGAAAGGATCAAATGCTAGTTTTTCTAATGTAAGTCCTTGTGATATGTGTATTGTTTGTGCACATGCTAATTGTATGGGGAATTGTTTTCTAATTTTAATTTTAGATAAAAAATTTGTAATCGAGAGGGGCTTCATAATTCATAATATTGGCACCCATTATTTTGAAATGGTTTTGGTGAACAAGTGTGCTAATTTAGTTGATTGAATTTTCCCAATATTTTTGCCATTGAATTGAATCCATATTATGTCTATTTTGTGTGTACTTATATATGCTTTAACTATTCCATCTGCTCCATTTACAAGTCCCATCATTTATATCATAGTTCCCTGCATATAAATCGATGATCATGTTTAGTTTTAGTGTTATTTGTTGTGGTAATCCTTTTTTGGGGTGCATTGTTGTGTTACCGTAGTTATCTTCTTCCTCCTCAATTGCATTTATAATGATTGGTTCACCATATATAATCGATAACATTTTATTATTGTCTTGTTCTACGAATTTGTTTTTGTAGAAAAGATATAGAAATGTTGGATTGATAGGTGGACTGTGATAGCAAGTGTTATTTATGTATTCTATATCACTGTCATTCTATGAATTGGTTCGTATTTTATTTAAAATTGTGATGAACTTTTGGTTTTTTTGTCGTATTGTCTTTTGTAATTCAGAGCAAGATACCATATCTTTCCAAAAGTTGTAGGACAATACTTCTCTGTTAACAATTGGAGATTCAAACATGTAGCTATCTTGTATTGGTTGAGCTTGGAAAAAATCTCCACAAAATATCATATCAATGCCACCAAAGAATTTTGTTGGGCAATGTTTTATTTCTCTCATTCTTGTGTCAATAGAATATAGAAAATGACTACCTATTAAGGATGCTTCATCTATAAGTAATACTTGTAGTTCTTCATAGTGTTTTTGCAAAGTGTCTATTGTTTCATTGCTAAGTGGAGTAAAGGTTGATTTGTTAAACAACATTAGCAATGCAGAGTGAATTGTTGTCCCTCTTGCATTAAATGCTACTTTTCCTATATAAGCCATGATAAGACCTTTTTGTTTTAGTGGATTAGAAAATGGAGTCGAATTGTAAATTCACAACAACTATGAAAGTTTTTCCTATTCCTGCACCACGTATAAGGAAAAGGTATAAAGGTTTGTTTATATCATTTTTTTCTTAATTGAAATGTCTTTTATAATTGTTTGTTTTTCTCTGTTTAACATTTGTCTTAGTTTGTAATATTCATTGTTGTCAATAAGGTTTAAATTTTGTACCAGTTGGAAGCCTATATCAAATCTATTAACGTGATTTTTTTCTCTAGGTATAATAAGTCTAAATTTAAGTCATATGTTTCTTTATCATTCTTATGTTTTGCTTGTTTATTGAATTCATTATTGTTTGCATGCTCTTCTGCTTCAACTTGTTCAATCACAATTTTTATATCTCCCCATATCGAATTGAAGTTGTATGTACAAATATTTTCATTCTCTTTAATTTGGTTTTCGTAATGATTAAATGCTTCTTTAAATGTTTGGAAACCACTTGTTATTGTATTTTCATCATTTTGGAAAAGAACATACAACAATATTTTTTCTCTATAGTAGTTTTCATAATCAAGATGTTTACTATATTTAACAAATCTAATTATAGCAATTTTATTTTGGTTGACTATTCTATGTTTAATAATTCTATATTGTGATACAAAATGAGCTAGACAAATGTATTTTAATTGTTTTGGTCTTGTTATGTAATGCTCTATAAGTGATTTACACATTATATTTGTTGACTCATCTGGTTCAATACTTAGTAATGATTTTGATTTTACAATAAATGTGCATTCTTGTTGTGGGGATGTGTTTATAAATATAAATGAGTGGGAACTTGAATTCAGTGGTAGCAATAGAATAATGTGTACTACAAGTTGAGCAGACATTTGTTGAAGGTTTAACAAAGTATTTCCAAGTCGACAAATCATTTGTATGGCATCAATTTTTGTTGTTTCATGTTCTTTTCGAATTTTCCTAAATGTTGTGGACATTGATTTATCTATTTTTATCATATATGAGGAGCAGTACATTGTTGTTGCATATGCATTTAGCACAAATTGTACATTAGTATTTGCTTGCCATAATGGTGGTATTTTTTTTTGTAAAACTATTATTCTGTATATTTTATGGATTTCTTTTTAGAAATATTGTTGGTTTTGTCAATGTTGATTGAATTGCTTTTATGTAGTCATTTTCAAATACATTTATCTCATTGAGAGAATTTTCAAAAGTAATTGTTTCATCATAATTTTTGTTTTCTATAGTCTTGAATAATGTAATTGCATTATTCATGGTTTCTTTGTCACTAGATTCAAGTGGCTCAAGTATTGTTGTGCTTCACATTGGAGGGAGAGGGAAATCATATCGATAATGCGTGTTTTTCTTTTTCTTACAACTTCTTGTATGATAGTGTCGATGTAGTTTAGCAAGTGTTGGATTCAGTATGCTTGTGTCACATGTAATATACTTGTTGACAAATTGTTGAATTTCTAATTTGTCTGATATCCCATATATTGGAGCATCAACAATCCATATCAAAACATGGTTATGTTTGTTTCCCCTATTTTGAAACTCTATAGTTCAAAGAAGTCGTCTTTTACATGGCCTAAAATTGTATCATCTTTGTTTAGCAATTTTTTAAAACAATTTATTCTATGTCTATAATAACGAGTACAAGTAATAGGATTTTTTTTAATAAGGTAGTCAATGTCATGTTTAACTTCTTTAACTTGTTCAATGTTTGGTTTATTTTCGTATAATGTAGTAATTGTTGATGTTAATGGTTTCCACATGTGCTCTACACTTGAAAATGTCAGGAAAAATGTTGGAGGCCCAAGTTGTCTTATGATTGCAAATATTTAAAAAAAAAAATTGATATAGATAATCTGGTGATATGTGAATATGTTTGAGGTCCATGTAACCAATGTTTGATTTTAGTATTTTGTTTGAATTTGGCTTATCTTTAACATCTTTTGCAAGGAGAGTACGTCCTTTTAGCTGACCCTTTTGAATTTGGATAGATATACTTGACATAATCTTGTCAATGATAATAAGAACTGCTTTGAAAAAAAGATTAGTGGTATGTGATGCAAATTGACCACTACAATGTAAGACCTCCCATTGCGCAATTTTTTGATATGATTTTTTTTTGCTTATGTCCTCATCTTGTGGGTTTCCATAGAATAGAGTAGGAAAGCTCATCTCCTTTGCGTATCTATCCTTGAAAATACCTAGTGGTTTATTTCCTTGTGAAGGGGCTATTTCAATAATTTTATCATTCATATCATAGATAGACCGAGTTTCTGTAAATCCATGTACAAGAGTATCAATTCCAATTTCAATATTAGTAGTAGATTCAATATCTTCACTACTTGAATAACCTTCACTATATATTTCATCCTTTTTGAAAATGTTGTTGGCTTCTTCTAATTTTCTTTGCCAAGTTTCATCTATTATAATATTTTCTTCTCTATACAATTTTTTCTCACATAATATTTTGAATACTTTCATTATTAGTTGTGGATGAACAATGTCTACTTGATATGTTGTCTTGTATTCTAGTTTTCATTTTAGAGAAACAACAATTGTTGTTGTGTCACTTAATGGTTGAGGTAACAATTTTTGTATTATACTTATATCTATAGGAACATTAATAATTGATCCTGTTAAACCAAATTGTGATCATTTATGTCCCCATTGTCTTATATGTGCAAAGGCTAGTCATGGTGATATTAGCCTTTCTTCTAGTTCAGATAAAGATGATATGATAGAAAATTGATTATTTCTTCAGATAAATGTTGGTGTAGTATAGAATGGCAATTTTCCATTCTTTAACATTGATTTTCAATAATTACAACTAGTTATAATATAGTCTATATTTTTTGTATTTGTTAATTGTAGGTATATATATGTTCTTCTTTTTCATTAAGTTTTGTTAATTTATGAGAGAATTCTAATCGTTCACAAATGTAGCATACTTGGTAAGGTGTATCTTCAATAGCTTCTAAATATTTAATTGTTGGATTTGTATTTTTGTTTTTAAGATGAACTTATCATTTGTTTGCATTTTCCATACAAATTTATTGTTTTACTTCTTGAAGTTATTCTTTCCTTTTTGTTTCATATTATGTACGTCTATTTTCTCTATTAGTATTACTGACTTGTAATGTACGGGTGTATTATTTGTTATATTATTTCCATTATTTCATATTTGTTTTTTCAATTCATGTAGTGAATTTTTTTTGTTCTATTTTTATTTTCTTCATTGAATAAATGCTTAATATGTGGGAGAAATATGTGTGTATTACTTATTCTCATTTTTCCATTATTTCATATTTGTTTTTTCAATTCATGTAGTGAATTTTTATTTGTTTTATTTTTATTTTGTTTATTGAACAAGTGATTAATATGCAGGAGAAATGTGTCAAGTTTCATTTTGAAAAGTGGTATTGTACTACCTATAGGAATAAGCAGTTCATAGTGCATATGTGTAGTTTTTGTTTGAAATGATATGATGTTAAATGATTTGTTGTTCTCATTTTCTAATCCTAAAACTTGTTTGATTTGTCCAATATCTGAGCACCACAAGATTATCTTTGTATTGAAAATTTTTGCTAGTCATTGTAGACAAAAAATGTCTCCTTCTATTTTCCCTTGTTCATAAGGCATTGCTAAATGAATAATATAATCTTTCCAATTCATAGTTGGTGTGTCTGTTCTGAGTAAGTTTTGTGTTATGTAAGTATCTATATAGTGTCGTGTTACTGTACTTGCAAATTTGTTTACATTGCAAAAGGATTATGCATCAGATTTGTTTGCATTTCAAAAGGATTATGCAATGTACAATCTTAAAGATTGACTGTCAAATTTTGCAGTCAACAAGTCACATATTGCATGAAATAAACTTTCACCACAATCTATTATTGATGTATGTTTCCTTTGTAGTCCATGAATCATTATTTGTTGTTCAATATGTGGTGAAATTGGTTTGGATGTTGCACAAAATGTAGAAAGTTGTTTCCATACTATAACGTTATGGCATATGTTTATTTTTTTGCAAATCGATGGTTTGTAGTGACCACAAAGATGATTCTTGTCATGAAACAAAATAAAATATGTTTGTGCATTTGACTTGTTGAAGTGTAAATATTTGTTTTTCATAGTTTTTGACCATAGTGCAATAGATATGTTCAACCATGCACATATCCAATGTATACAGAGTATATCTCCCCATAATTCCCATTTAGGGTCTGGTAGAGATGGCGATGCAGACAATCACATTTTAGAAAGATAATTTAATGCATTGTCTACGCCATGCAAATCTTGTAATACACTTGGATCTAACTCATATTGAAATGCTTGCAATGCATCTATATCATTATTGGAGACTAATGTCATGAAATTATCAATAAAACCATTTCAGAGTTTAGTGGATGTATAACGAAAATGAAGCAAAACTTCAATACTATCAAACAAACAATCTCCAACAATATAATGGAACAGTTGTAGTCTAAACATATTTTCATTGGCTAAAATAGTATCAATATCAAATGTGTTTTCTTTTTTACTATTTGTATAGGTTTCTACATCTATAATATGAGTCATTATTTTTCTATATTCAACAATTGTAGTAATAACAAAATGAAGTGTACTTACTCGGACTATGAGCGCTAACTGAATAACTTGTAATGTATATGCCTTTAGTTGTATTGTTAAATTGTTTCAAGTCAACAAAATATATTAGTTAATATGACATAAAAAAGATAAAATATTAAAATAATAATATGTGATGGATTGATAAATGTAAAAAAAATACTATTAATTTATTAGATTGTACTTTTATAATATTTTAATAATATCAATTAACACCTAAATAATATCATCCTTGAAAGGATAATTTACTTCTCAGGGGAATGAACTTCAACAAATCACATTTGTGACCTAAATTCTAAATTTAGCTGATAACGAATTTGTACTTTGCACTTGTTATATATAATTTTATCATAGGAGAAAGAGGAAGACTGAGAGTGATTTTTAGTTCCAGTAGGAAACTATTGCCAAGGCTTCTACTTTACAGGCTATTAAAGTTTTCATCTACAGCCATTTAAAATGTCTTCGTGTTTTTAATCTCTATAAGGTGCACCTTTTTTAAATCTGCAATATGTGAAAAATAATTATCAACACTTTAATTGGTCGAAAGTTATCAAAGAGAAATCCTTAAATAAAAAATACAAATTACGAAGCAAGAGAATGTGGGCTTAACAAAGTCTGTAGGAGAAGGTGCGCTTAACAAATTCTCAAGACTTGTTTCAGATTTTAGTTTCAACTGAATTAAAAACTTCATTATATATGTCCTTCACAACAAGGGAACATTCATTCCAATGAACCAATGGCTTCATTTTTATTGCTAAATTGATGCTTTGGAATGCCCACGTCTCATGATGGACAATTTAACTAATTTGAATGGAAATCAGGCTTTGTTGAAATTGAAATTAAATCAATCCTCGGTAGAAAGCCTAAAAATGAACAAGTAATGAACCTATAAACCTAATTTAAATAAACGATGAAAAAGTGGGAGTAAGTCCATTCGAGTCAATGTACGACCTTAATAACTCTATCAAGCCTAGGATTTTGAGGAATCTGTAATGGAGTTTTTTTTTCTTTCTTTTCTAAATTTAATATTAGAAATAATATATCTTAATAATATATTTTACAGACATGGTTTATAGTTTAGTGATGGAGAACTTGTGTTATGAAAACATAGATCATAAGTTCAAAAAAAATACAAAGTAAAATATGTAAACATATTTTAGAAATTAAAAGTAGTGAAAAATATGTGTTTGACCTACATAGTTAACAAAGTGTGAAAATCACCACTAGCTGAAGAGTAGCCCACACGTACTAGTCACAATTGAATAAAATTAAAAAACTAACACAAAATGAGGTTGGACGCTTGTTTCTCCTTCTCCTCCTTAGGGTTGTTTAGATAGCAACACATTGAGCCAATTATTGGCAAGTAACCTGGAGAGCTTCTAGAAATTTTCATTCTCCACCGCCATTTCACCCTCTACCTTCCTCTCCTATAATAGTTGAAGGGTTTCCACATGACATTTGTCTTGTCAAGTAAAAAAGTGGGATCTTTCATAATAGGAATTAAATCAGGCTTTGCTGAAGAGTAGCCCACAAACCCTAGCCACCCATGTATAAAATTAAGAAAATACTAGCATGAGACTTTAGTAACCAACTACCTAACCACCTATAGCACATAGTTATCAAACTATTAAAAACTAAGCTAGCAGTATAGATGGCCACATTAATAAAAGTTTTCATAGTCCACATTGAAAGATGACATTTACACATCTCACACAGTTTGGTTCTTACATAAGTGTGATAGTAATGGGGTAATGCTAATTCATTACTTTTAATGAATAACACAGATGTGAGGAAATAGAAATTTATCTATCCATATGCTTTTTAATTTAATGTTCTCGGGATCATGGCCTGGGTGCAAATTTGGATACTCTATGTGTAGGGCCATGCTATATGACTAGGGAGGTAGGCATTTTCACCCATTAACTATGACAATGGTTTTACATATTTACTCTTTTACATATCACATTCATTCTTATGAAATAGCTAGTGAGGAGCTCCATGTAGTGAAATTTGTTCTTTTGTGTCAAAGGCATGTAGCTAGACTATGCTTTAGAAGGCTATTTTCAATTTCATAATTAAAGTTTATTTTATAGGACTTTTTTATCAGTCTCCACGAGATGTTGGCAGTTATGCTAGAGGTCATTGAACTTCAACTTGTCCCTAACGGATATGTGCCTATTATGAAGTTCAAGTTCAAAGGGGTATCAATATAGTTTCATGTTAAAAATTAGCCACTATTAGAAAAATATGTTGTCAATATGAAGTATTTGCAAGAACAAATATAGAGCTGGAACATTAAAATGATTACAGCTAATTACAACTCAAATTGTTTTGAATGATGTTTTTCTCATATATAATTCTCTTTTAATATCATTTTCTTTCATCACAATCCAACTACAAATACAACACTTTTAAATACCATCATTACGTAATGTCTCCATGGCTATATAAATATTACTACTTTACTAGTTTGAATGAATATATAGATTGATTTATCTGTAGGATTTGGATATTTCTAAGGACTCAGTCTTGCAAGGAACTGATGATCAAAGTATAGTGAGTCTGAATGGATGTTTTGGAGGGACTGGGTTAAGTCTACGTTGAGGCACCTTACTTTAAAGGTAGCATAGTATTGAGCTTTTATTATATGGTATTGTCTATTTTATTATGTATAATCTATCCATATATGTAATTATTGTTTGATTTTCCAAATTGAAAGGTTTACATGTGGGACACTGCAAGTTCATCGTTATCCTTAGGATTCCAAGAATCTGTTTGCTAAAAAACCACACTACTTATTACATGGGATTACAATGCTCACGAGGAGTACCGACACACGAAGGTCAGTGGTTTGATATTTGTGGCACTACATATGAGTTTAAACTTTTTATGGGCTCTCATTCTATCTAGAAACTAGGTATGGATATATTTATATCACACATTCGCCCTTGGAAAATTCCATCTTATTTATTTCCTTGTTGGGCAATATCAAGTAGCTCAATTAAAGCTACAAACCAAAGAGGGAGCACTTCTATAAGTGGTAATGGAAATTTTGGATATGGTTCTACAAGAAATTTAAATCAAACACTAGCCACTACATCTACAAAGTCTAGTAGTGGAAACCCTGATGATGGGCTTGAAGAAATTGCAAGGAAAACATTACCAACTTCTCCTAAGTTTTAGAGGGTAAGAATTGATAAGAAATCTAAAATTTGGAGATTTTTAGATAGTGACTGCAACAGAATATTAGACAAAAGAGCGAAGTAAGGGAGGGCATGTATGAGATTGGTAAAATGAGCTCCAAATGGATGAGCTTTAAGGCTAACTTTGAATTCTTTACCTAATTCTATGATATCAATAGAAGAGATGCATCTTTATTATAAAAGATGAAAAAGGGTCAAATGTTCAAGAAAAACAGAGGGAAAAACCAAATGTGTGCATAGTTAATGGGATTTTGAAAAGGAACATATCAAAATAAAGTGTAAATGGAGAGAATGTTGACCTGAAGATAATACCGTAGAAAAAAGATTTGATGTTGCATACATACAACAAGAGTTTATTTACTAAGAAAACAAAGCTATCGTAGGAAGACTTCACTTTCCTCAAGCATTATGTTGATTGTATAAGCTACATAAAATATTGTCATTAAAATTCTCCTCCAAACTATTGATTGTGATTATGTATATCATGTTAACAGTGACATTTGGGCACCATTTTCTATCTAAAACCTAAATTGCAACCAATCTAAAAAGGAACAAATAGTGTAATAGTTGATTTAGGCAGTGAGACATACTCTTATATCTGATCTTGTCATTTTCTCGTTTACTGTTATCTCTGTTATATAACCTACAAAAACATAGTAGTCACAATTATCAAGTGAATCAAGATTTCTATCAACTAATAATTTCAAATTTTATTTAAAAACTCTGAAATAGCTTATGAAATAATACTATTAACAGTAAAAGAAATTAAACAAAACATTAAAAATGATAAAAAGGTAAACCTCATTCTTTCAAACTAGGTCTATGGATGTCCAATGCTTTGTTGAAAGCAGCGAATAGGGAATATGAACTAAATAAAAGGGTTTCATGTATAGTGGAAAGAAGTGGTTGAAATAACAGACACCAGAAAGCATAACACTAGAAAGCAAAACATGGCAACAATGACGGAGTAAATAAGATTAAATAAGTGCTCGCAATTACTGTAACTTGTTCTTTTTGTCTTAAAATAACATATAAAATCTAATTCAAGAACCATGAAGGATCTACAAATTGTAGATAATATATGTGGTACATTATAATGTTGGCTTATAGAGAAACATTTGGCCATTATTTATAAAATAAGAAACTATAAATGCTTTTTAACCTACTAAAAATAGAAGTATTTAGTAATATCAACCCTATTAATAATCATGTTTTTATTTTTCATGTTTGGTAGTATTTATTTATTAAATTGAAAGCATGTGTTATTAACATAATTAAATATAATTTCTTAATAAAAATGTATTGTTCAGAGTATAATATACTTTATGCAAAGAATATATCAATATGAATTAAAAAAAAAAAATTAAAGAAATCAAATATAAAGATTGTTCTACATCCTTTCTAAACTTTTTCAGTACTTTCTAAGTAGTTCTAATTAACTATGAAAAATAGGTTTCTTATAATAAAATAAATTATTTATTTTTCCACTTTATCAAAATAATATAATTCTTCTAACATTCATATTCAGAATGCTAATAATGTAATCCTTTGCAATGCCCTAAACTAATATTTTCTACATGTAGAAATTGGTAAATTTTAATTCCAAAGCTTTACATAATCCCTAAATAAAAAGTGGAAAATAAAATTATTATTAAAGAAATATTTTGTACATTTACAAACTAATAAATTGTGATCTCAAAGCTTAGCTACATAACCCCTAAATAAAAAATGTATTGTTTAGAGTATAAAATACTTTATACAAAGAATATATCAATATGAATTCAAAAAAAATTAAATCAAATATAAATATTTTTCTACATATTTCTAATTAAATATGAAAAATAGGTTGCTTATGATAAAATAAATTATTTATTTTTCCTTTTTATCAAAGTAATATAATTCTTCTAACATTCCTATTCTGTTTATAGGAATGCAAATAATTTAATCTTTTGCAATGCCCTAAATTAATATTTTCTACATGTAGAATTTGGTAAATTGTAATTTCAAAGCTTTACATAACCCCTAAATAAAAAGTGGAAAATAAAATTATCAAAGAAATATTTTGTAAATGTACAAACTAATAAATTGTGATCTCAAAGGTTAGCTACATGACCCCTAAATAAAAAGTGAAAAACAAAATTACTAGTATTTTTGAATGAATATTGTTTTGGAACATTTTTAAAATTAATCTATTTCGCTAGACCTAAAATGTATAAAACCTCGTAAGATGGAAATTATGGAGCAGAGAAAAACATTGACTAGGGCTAAATATTAAACATGACAATTAGAATATCAACAAATTTTCATAGTATATAGCCATAAATCTGCATACAACTCGCATATAAGAGTCTAATTGAGCCAACCAATAGAAATATAGAATAATAATTTTAAAAAATTATAAAGTTAAAAAATTATCATCTACTTTTCGAAAAAAATTTAATATTTATATAAAACAAACAAAAAAATTAATTCAGATTGGTATATTGAAGTTAATTTAATAATGTGTTAATGTATAGAATACAAAAAATGACACAATAGTACTTAGCCTATTGACAAGTACTAAACATATGTGTATAAGATATATCATACATATTACAAGAAATATTAATGGGTCAAGATGTCTTAATATCCAATATATACATAAATGGTATTGTGTCATCCTAAAGAGTTAGCAACTATTGTTGGTGGCTTTAGGATCTATTAGACCCCATTTAAGCGACTTCCAAATCCGAATGTATTTATGTTTGATTTCCCACATCTTTAATTTTCTCTCCCCAAAACTTTTCACACTTCCCAACATCCAGATCCACTTCAAAATGAACAATGTCGGGACTAGATTGAATTGAATTGACCTTATCTTGGACAAGGCCAACCCAATTTAGCCTTATCCTCGGATATTGCTTTTATATGGGCTTCAGGCCTTTCTTCTTTGTCTTTATTTGTGGTCAATTCAACAATATTGAATCCTAAAATGAGTATAAAGGGACATCAAGGCCTCTCATTTTAACATACACAATCTATGATCATTATTATCAAGTTATTAGTGATTCCAAGAGCAAGTGCAATCAAGATAATTGAGGATTTGGATTCAAGATTTGAAGTCAATCATCCAATTCAAGATCTCCAAGTCTCCATCCATTCAAACAAATGAAATATTCTCATTGATGCAAATTTCTCTCTCATGATGGCCAAGTAGAAGAATTCTCAAGCAAGCAAGAGGACGTATACATCAATTATTCTTCTCCATTCAAGATTTCAAGCTTGCATTTATTCAAGATCTAGGTTTGGCAAGTGCATATCTATTACATTTGTGAAAGCATCATTGATTCTACAACACATTCCAAGCACATATTTTAATCATCTTCATGGATTTGGCTATTTTATACATCCATTCATGAGGGTTTTTATGCAAGGTAAATATGACATTTATCTTGTTTACATTACTTTTCTTATGCAATTTATATTTCATTTCAAGCTTGATTCCTATACAGGGGGCTTGACCAAGGCAAGCCCCTTTCCACATTGTAATGGCCCACCAGGGAACCCAAAAAAAATTAACCTAAAGTTTTACTAAGTTTTTCAAACATATTTTTTTTTAAGATTAAAAATGACAAGAAATAATATAATGAACGCAATAACTCACATACATACAAACAATCCATAAGAAGATTACATCTCTTAAGGGTTCCATGGCGTTGAATCACATACATAAATTTTATTAATACTAAATTAGATACATAACAAATCCACATCATAGAATAACCACAAGTACAAATCCAAAGAAATAATATACAATTACATAAGATGCCACATGGCATAACCAAAATGCATAATCATCTATTTTACTTGTCATAGGGTATGAAAAGCTCAAAGAATATACTTCATGAATAAATTCATCATTTCATAAGATCTTCGATAAATAGGTACATTACAATAGAATATAATCATCCAATAGAAACACAAGATCAGAATGAAAGGAACAACTGCACAAGTTTATCCACCTATGGCATCTAGCTATCAGATCTCAATGGTATAAGAAAACACTACCACCTGACATCGTGGAACCTAAAGGGCCCACTCCCTTCATGCTAAGGAGATAATCTTAAGTTTCATATGTATATCAATTCCAAAAGTCATAACCAACATCTAGGTTTAAGGAAAACCTAATAACAATATCTCTCAAAGGTACCAAGACACAAATAACATCTAAACCTAGAGGCAACAAAGACACGTAGGAAATCAACTATGTAAGTGGAAAAGTGTCATCGCATAAGTCAACTCTAAGGTTACCCTGGTAGCCTCTCTGGACTCCGACCCCCTAGTGAATCTATGTGGCATCAATATCATTTTGTATAGACATGGCATACTAACGAGGCAAGGTCACAACCAAGCATCCTCTCTACTCTCATCCTAGCCTGTACTAGCACTTGAAGTATGGGCGAGGAAAACCACTAACTCTTTTTAATTTATTTTAAACTCATTAGGACTTTGCTGTTTTAGGATTTCTTTTTGATGTTATGATTGAATTTCTGTAGAACTTGGTTATAATACTATTGTTGAATAATGAGACTGATGCTGAACGTGTTTTCGGTGATAAACTATGTTTTAGCAATAAATATGATTTAGGATTTTATATATATTGAATGTGGCATATTATTGATTTCTAATTGATAGATTATCGATTATGTTTTTGACTCTTTGTTTACTACATTCTGTTTCATGCTGTATGTTGACGTAATGTTGCAGAAATTCATTAATGATTATATGTTGTATTTAATCAGAATCCTTCATTGTACTTTCATATTTGTAACTACAGGGATTTAATGTTTAGACTGTGTTAACCCTTAAGATGATTTCATGTCTTGACTCTTATTGGATTGGAAATTGAGGGAACCATGGTTGCGTTTATATATATATATATGTGTGTGTGTGTGTGTGTGTGTGTGTGTGTGTGTGTGTGTGTGTGTTGTCTTATGACTAAGGTTTAATACCTTAGTGGAGCTTGGCATACATTTGTATTTGTTTTGTTTTAAAAAAATAATTAAATCACCTCATATGCAAATAGCAATGAAATAACCCTAAATGGGTATCAGTTGCTATGAAGGAGGGTAACATTGTTATTGTTTGAGCCATTTTCATGGTGGTGGACTTGGACTACTGAATTTATGGCACTGAAGTTGCAGTCGGTCATACCTTGATATGAGTTGGGTTTTACTGATTCAGGCCGATTTTTGAGCCACATTGCTTTGATTGATTTACATCTGTAGTTTTGTGTTGAGATATCGACATTCTTATGGGAATTGGTTGGAGGGTTAATGTGCATATCTAGTTTAATTTGATGGAGTTATTTCTCAGACTTTGGCTATTGTGGTTTATGGAGTTTCAGTTTCACTCTATTGTGAAGTCTTTTGTGAATGGTGTGAGTCGACATCGTGGAGTTTTGCTCACCGATGTTGGATTTGGTTTTTGGGGTTTTGGCATCAAGTCAGTTTGAGGAACAATCTTCCATCTTCAGTTGTTCAGGTAGGGGGCAATTTCTTACCCTACTCTTTCACTCTATCTGTGAATGCCATGTAACTTTCATTTGCAAAATGTAAAGGAATATCAGATTTGTATATTGTGAAAATTTACATGCAAAGATGAGTATCTTCATTTCGTGCTTTATAAAGTTTTACATGTACTCACCTTTGTATGTGGAAGTTGAGGAGGGTTATGTTTGGAAGTTGTTTTGCTTATGTTTACAAAGCTATGCCCAAACATATGTTTCTCACCAAGTTGAGTTTTGGGAGAAACATAAGGTTGCGACATTTGGCATGTCGGGTGTTGTGTAACAGCGAGCAGATTTATACTTTCATTAGTATGAGCTCGTGAGAATCTATACCTCCAGTTTGCATGGTAATTCATAACAAATTTTCAAGAGGCATGGCCTCGAACTTGAAAATGTATTTATGTGTGGGTGTCTACTGTTAAGGGCAGAGACATTTTGTCAAATGGTTTGCGTGAAACCATAACAATGTTAAAACTGTCATGTTAACTTGCATAAAAATTCAAGGGTAACGAAATGTATGAAATTTCCTCATGAAACATAGTTGATTTACAGTGGGAACATAGTTAATTCGAATCTCTTATGACAAAAATTTTGTTTTATGATAATAATAAGCAATTTGAGAGTTATCTCATTATATTTTTGAAATGTGTCAAGATCGATAGTTTAGTTGAATTATTATTGAAAACAATAACTTAGTAAATTGTTGATAATGGTTCTGGATGTGACAGTTTTGTTAAATGTTTTAAAGGAAAATTTGATCTGAACAGAAAACTCTGTAATAGTATAAAATTTTCTTCACAAGTTATGATGTAGAATACAGTTAATGAATAACTGTTGTTGTGAAAATTGTTGCAATTAACCAAGATATTATATTGAGAACATAGATATAGGAAGAAGCTGTAGTATCACCAAGGTCATTATGCGAACAGCTTGGGAGCATCTTATTTTTTTTGGGATTTTACATTTTAGTCTTTTGATCATTAATTTAATATAAGATATTTCACATGTTGTGAGTCGTATTTCAAATTTTAATTCAAATATTGTATTTTAAATGCTATTTGTGGTTAAAACAGGGCGATATCTCACCATCAAATAGTGGTAAAACAACAATGGAGACTTGGATATTTATTAACCTAGTAAATTATCTTTTGTTTAGCATTGACTGTACTTAGTTTTAGTAATACTTGATTTTATTATACAATGTTTTAATAAGCATTTTCAGATTGTTTTGCAATAAGATGTAATTCTGTTCTTAGAGAAAATGGAAAGTCATTTTTAAGATAGGAGACAGATCATGATAAATATTGATGTGATGAAATAAGGGTATCACATGTTCATTATATTATTATCTTGGCCAATTCAGAGTGTAAGCTCGGATTGTTATGATAGTAGAGATAAGTAGTACAGTACTACGACTGGTAAATATCATTCAACTGATATAACAGTTTAATGATATTTACAAGATTGTAATATTGTATTATTTATTTATGTTATTATAATAACCTAAGTTTACTTTCAAATTGATAGTAAAAGATGAAGAATGTAATATCATGAGAAAACTGACTTGTTATTAGTTACATGTACATTCTTAAAATATCTGTTTGATGTGTATGTAAGATTAACTGTAGTGAACGTATATCGAGGTGGCTGAATAACGACTTATTCTATTTAGTTAATTAAAATCCAGTGATAATTTTAAAATGAAATGGGGAGGGTTAATTATAAATAAAGATAATCGGCCTTACCTATGACTTAAACCAGTAAGGTTAAGTACGAAGAACAAGGCAAGTCTCTATTTCGTTATTTCACGAATATTATAGAGAACCCCACTATGAGATATCTAAGGGCATACCATATACGGATGCAGTATCTTGGTACCATAGTGATGACACCTCAGTATATATATGGTTCATTAACTAGTTATTCTTAGTACGAGTTTAATTTTGCATTGTTTAGAAGGTATTACTTCTTGCATAGTAATATTAGTATTGCACTATGTTATGTAGTTGGATATCTGCTTTAAGGTTTTTATAGATATATATGTTGATTTCTAACATGTATGTAGGTGAACTACGCTTTTAACTCAGTGTGTACTGAGCCCTCTGTGTGTGTTGTGTTGTATGTTTTTTGTTATTTTCAGGTGTTCAAGTTGAATATCTAGTTTGAAGGAAGACTGTTGAAGTTACTTCATGAAACTGAATTGGATACTTGTAAAATTTCATTTGTTGGACCTAAGCATCTTTGAATGATACTGTTCACCAATATTGTACTAAACTCTTTATGTATGGATATTGTTATGGAGATATATTGTGATGATATATTCTTTTATACAACGGTTTATATTTCTGAAAATGATTCAATCTTTGTACTGGATCTTGTAATTTGACGATTATATATATATATATATATAAAATAAATTTTTAGGTTCTTTATGTTTGTTCGTAACTTAGTTTAATTTTTTGTTTTGTTGTGTTACATAGCCTGTACTAGCACTTGAAGTCTGGGCGAGGAAAACCACTAACTCTTTTTAATTTATTTTAAACTCATTCAATGAAATGTTATCACTTATTAAAACAACCTACAATGGGTTACCCAAGTAGCCTCTTTAGGGATCTGGCCTCCATTGCAAGCCACTTCCCAACATAAATAAAAACAACCTACCCTAAGCTGAAAATAGCAGAAAATCTCATAAGGTCACAATGACCACATTAGTTATATACAAGCAACTAGAAATCACAATATAACCACTGATCCAAAACTCAAAGAGTAATTCATAGAAACCTAACATCACATATAATATCACAAAATAATAACTCATAGGCCTCTGGTACACATCCAAAACTGTTCAACATACTAAGTCAATCCCAACCCCAACAAAAATAAACCATAAATTACACTAATGTAGTTTCATAAAGCATTGGTTTGAAAACATAAAAGTTTCGATTTACAAACATAGTTCAAGTTTTCATTCCTTCACGTGTCATATTTGCTAAGGTCTTCGAGTTCACAAGAATCTCAAAAGACTCAACAATTCATAAAAAGTCATCTTAATATAGAAACCCATATTTTTTTAATATAAAAATGAATTGCCATTTAATAAAATCCAACTTCAATAAGAAATCTTCAATAAAAAAAAAAATTGAGTTATATTACAACTTAACGATAACTATAAAACCAAATCTTTTTAATAAATATTATTAAAATTAAACAATTATTATTAAATTATTAATTAAAATAATATTGACTTTTTTATTAATAAAAATAATTATCAATTTATTAATATAATAATTATTAATACTTAATAATAATATTAAATATTAAATCAACTATATTAAAAAAATTAACAAACTAATTTAAAAAAAGCATCGCATATATTTTTAGGCCCATAGACTATTGTGTATAACAACCTTGGCTACTTAGGTAGCCTTAGCTGTCATAGCAGTTATGACTGTTATCAGCAACCTTGGTTGTCTTTGCAGCAACTTGGGGACGGGGGAGGTAAAATTATCACAGTAATTTATTTATTGTGGTAATTTTATATTATATATATATATAACAAAATCCATTTAAATCTGATAGGGAAAATAATTGTAAACTATCAAATTATTAATTTAATTTTTGGTATTCTTTTCCAAACCCCTACCCTGATCTTAATTTTTTTCTAAAACAATATGATTTCCAAAAGAAATTTCAATCAATTTCTCTCACAAACAATTCAATAATGAAAACAAAAATTTAACAAGGGTTTCAACTAAAATTATTTTTGAAAACAGATCCATAACAAACACAAAGAAGACAAAGAAATTTCAAAGGGAAATTACTGTGTGAATATCAACAAGATCCTACCTCGATTTGATGCTAACCAGATGAATGCTCGGAACTCACAAGAATTCTTGTCTTCTCGAAACCCCTCTTTCTTGAAATTTGCTCCTCCAAACCTGTGTGTGGAGAAATGAGCTCTAATTTTTAATAAAGAGCTTTCTCTCTTTAGGGTTTCGATTTTATAATCACGCAAACCTTTTTTTTTTTTTTTTAAATTTATTTTAAATTTCATGTGTAATTTTTTTGTATTTTAATTAAAATAAACTTTATTAAATTCATTTTCTCTCTCTTTATTAAATCACAAGATGACTTTGTTAGTATATTTATTAATTGAAATAATAATAATATTTAGAGTTCATTGTTTAAAATGAAACTCCTAAATTAATTATTATTAAATTAAATAAATATTATTACTCTAAATTAGAACTTTAATTAAATCTTTTAAATTTAATTCTTCTATTTAATTAATTTCTCAATTTAATCATTTGAATAATAATAATTTTTAAATAAAAATGGTGAAAAAGGCAAATCCGTAAAAAAAATTTCAGGCAAAGCTTTTTGCACCATTCCAACATGTATATCAACATCAAAAGAAAGAGATCGGCCCTTTGCTTACCAATAATCAGTTTGAAGCCCTCTCCTCTTAGAATGGCCAACAAATTTGCAAACCCAAAATGGATAGCTTTGAAAACCTAGTTCAATGTCATGCAAAACAAAATGTAGTAATCCTAGAAAGGCAACACAACAAAGTTGAGGAATGATGGCAAATCATCCAAAATAAGAAAAAATGAAATCGGCAATGGCTACCACAGGGCAAAGATGGTGCAACATCAAGGCTGCGAATCCAAAGAGAATTTTTCATGAAAACGAAGTATGTAACTTTGGTAGACCAAATCCCTAGCCCAAGGAAGCAAATTCGGAATAAGCATCCAAATTAGCCTAAAGCAATTGCAGAGGCCAACAATACACCTTTAGGCCCTAATCCGACAAGTTTTCTGAAGCAATCTGAAGCTCATAACTCACAAACAAGCACCCTCAAAAATATCTCGAGGAAAGAAGCAATTCCCTTAGCAAAGGAGGCGTACATCCCCCTGCATTGAAAGAAATGTCAAGAAGCTATTAATTAAAGAAAGGGAAGAAACCCTAATCTAGGGCTTTCAACAAAAAATAGTAACAATGAGACTATAATCATTAGCAATTCACATAGTGAAGCAAGATGGATGGAATGCGCAGAGAAGGGCATCTATGCGTATTGGAATGGGCCATCAAAATATAAAAGCAAGCTGGTATGTAACATATCCAAGAAATGGGGTGACAAGATAAGTAATATAACCCCTTTTGCAGACAAACATTGGTTCATTCAATGTCTGAATACAAAGGTTAAATTTGAAATTTTAAGCTTTGCAAATTATTTCTATAAGGGGCATCACATTAATTTTACAACATGACAACTAAATTTCAATAAAAACCACATCAAAAATATACAAACAATCAAATGGATAGAATGTAGAGACATACCATCATAATTAATGGAGATTAATATCATTAAGAGAATAGGAAAATCTCTAGGATCTCTCATAGGAATCAAAGCTAGCAAAATTAAAACCAACAAAATCAAAGTATTAGTAAAAATTGATCTAAGTAATATAGTAAGCAGGAGAATTATAACCAACAGATCTATCTATAACTCATTCTTCAGAGAATACTCAGGAGAAATAAATAAAATTATGGATCCAAACTTCACCAAAATGCATATCAAGAACAACTTTAAAGATAGTCCAAAGACAAGGAAAATGTAGGTTTGGGAAAAGGAAGAACTATGGCAGAAACTACAATACTAAAGGACAACAAAGATAGTCAAAGAGTATCAAGAAAGATCAAAGACCAAAATAAAAGAAATTCAAAGAAAAAAGAGGAATACCAATAGGAGAGTTTGGGAAAAGAAGGGGTGGAGGAAAATGATTGGATAACAAACATAAATTACCATCACACACTGGATAAATGTAAAAAATGCAAGGACTGCCAAATGGAAAGGGAGATAGTAGAAGAAATGGAACTCAATATTAAAAAAATAAACAAGCTATTTCATGAGATCGTTCTACTACAAAATGATCTAATTGATCAAAGCATACTAGCAGAAGTTGCTCACAAAGAGCACAAAGGCAAAAGGATACTAACATCAGAAACAACACAAACATCAACAAACAGGAGTAGCCAGATCA
This sequence comes from Cupressus sempervirens, assembly GCA_028749045.1. Lineage (NCBI taxonomy): Eukaryota > Viridiplantae > Streptophyta > Pinopsida > Cupressales > Cupressaceae > Cupressus > Cupressus sempervirens. Next base: position 326,845,823 of record CM053789.1, read on the forward strand.
AAGTCCGAGAAGAAGGATCTTCAAAAGCCCTAGATGAAATACCAGGACTTAAACATATGGAACTAGGAAATAATAAAAGAGAAGAATAAAAAAAAGATAGAATTTAGGAAGAAGCCCATCAATTGAAGATTTCAGAACAAGAATTTAACATTCCACTAGTAGATTCAGCCCAATGGAGCAATATTACTATTAGAAAGAAGGCAAAAAAGAAGAGTTATAAATTCTAGCAAACCCCTAGCAATGGAACGGACATGTTTGCCCCAATTAGAGAAGGTACAGAACTAGAATAAAAAACAAGGATCTTAACTCTAGGATTAACAAGTTCACATTATGAAGAGCAAGCAATGTGGAATGATTTAGGGGACAACCCTAATAGAGGAAAAGAAAATAAAGAGTTAAGATACAAAGAAAAAGGCCAAAATTCAGAATCAAAACATTATCAAACAAATACAATGATAATCAAAGAAATTCTTATAGAAGACTATCAGGCAAGAGAAGATTCAAAGAGAGTGGAAAAAGTGTTAAAAGAACAAAATTTGGAAAAGATAGGTCTCTTAGTAAATCAAGAAGGAATGAAGACACCAAATTGTAAGAAAACCAAGCAAAAACGAGGGAGGAAATCACTAAAAGAATTAAGGAAGGCTACAAGATAGGTAAAAGAACAAACAAAGATTACTGACATTATACAAGGTGGGAAGGCTAAGGATCAATGAAAATCACCACTTGGAATGCTAGGGGCCTAAACGCTTCAAGCAAGAAATGCTTATTAACGCATAATCTCACATTGTTTGATTTAGACATTACATTAATACAAGAAACAAAATTAAATAGAGAAGAAGGAATAAAGTTAAGTTAGAAATTGGGAAATTGGAAATCAAAGTTTAAAGAGTCATACTGAGCCTCAAGCGGACTTGGTATCATATGGAACTCTCGACAAGTCAATATAGAAGATATATCTACCCACACCAATTGGATGGGAACCAGAGTTGTTAGCACAAAATCAAACGTACAGTTGATTGTAATAAATGTCTATGGGCTGACTCAATCATCAAAGAAATTAATAGTTTGGAATGAAATCAATGCATTTATTAATACAAAACCAAATGAGGTTGTTATCATAGGAGGAGATTTTAATGTTATTTCAAGAAAAGAGGAAAAATATGGTGGAATAAGCTCAATTTCTAGAGCTACAGAAGACTTCATAAAATGGATCCAAAAGGACTCCCTTATAGACATCACTACCAAAAATGGCTTATATACTTGGAATAATAGAAGGAAAGGCTTTTGTTATATCATAGAACGACTGGACAAATTCTTCCTAAAAGGAGAGCTTAGCATATTGGATAAAGAAGTCAATGCAAAAATACTACCAATGGTAGGCTCAGATCATTTTTCAGTAAAATTGGATCAAAGAGCATATTAAACCAAGAAGGAATACTTTTAAATGTGTAAAGATGTGGTTTATGGAAAAATCTTTCCTAGATCAAATAAAAGGATGGTGGCAAGAAGAACAATTTTAGGGTTCAAAAATGTTTTGCTTTGTTTCAAAGTTAAAAAGCATAAAAGAAAAAATTCTAAAATGGAATAAAATGCAATTTAAAAACATCTTCAAAGAAAAACTAGATATCGAAGAAAAATTAGATAAATTAAACAAAGAAATCATCATTAATGGAATGAATAATGAAACTTATCAACTAGAAAATGAGTACCTCTTAAAACAAGAAGAAATATTAGCAAAAGAAGAAATATTCTAGAAGCAAAAATCTACAGAGAAGTGGCTATCAGAAGGAGATTGCAACACAAAATTCTTCCATAACAACACACTACATAATGGAACTCGTAATAACATAACAAAAATAAAGAATTCGCAAGATGAGCAAACTGAAAACCCAGAAAAAATAGCAAAGATCTTTGTCGACTACTTCAAAGATACCCTTAATAATTTTAACTCTTTGAACAAGGTAGACCAAGAGGAAATGTTAAAATATATTCCCAAGTTGATCACAGATGAAGATAATAGAATCCTTAATAAACCCTTTACTCTTCAAGAAGTCAAAGTCACCCTTTTCAACATTAATCTAGACAAATCCTCAGGTCCAGATGGGTTCCAAGCATTCTTCTTCCAACAATGCTCGGATATACTAGGCGAAGACTTATGGAAAGCTTTGGAAGCTTCTAGGAATGGAGGATGTCTCTTATAAGAAATCAATCACATCTTCTTAACCACTATCCCTAATCAGAACTTATGTGTAGAACTAGGTGACTTCAGACCCATTGCACTTTGTAATACTATTTACAAAGTATTCTCAAAATTTTTAGCCAACTGTCTCAAAATTTTTCTCGCTAAACTCATATTAGAGGAACAAACAAGCTTTGTTCTAGGTAGATCCATCCTTGATGGTATCTCTATCATCCAAGAAACTATCCACTCTGCAGTAAAAAATAACGAAGCATGTATGTTATTAAAACTAGATATTCAAAAAGCTTACAACAAAGTTGGAGATTCTTATGTAAAACTCTTGAAGTTTTTTGCTTCTCAAAATAGTGGATAGATATCATATATCAATGTATATCCACCCCAAAAATTTCCCTTCTCATCAACAGTACTCTAAAAGGCTTTTTCAATATTTCAAGGGGGATTTGATAAGGAGACCCTATATCTTTGTTTCTGTTTATCATTATGGCAGAATCATTTGGAAGAGCAATCAAATCTGCGCAACTACATAACAACTAAAGGAGTCAAAGTAACAAATCATGTAGAAAATACGACTCATCAACAATTTGTTGATGACACAATCCTAGTAGGAATCAACACTTTTAATGAGGCTAAACAAATGCAAAATATATATATATACTCGGGCCAAAGAATTAATGCTAAAAAATTAGAAATCTTCTTCTTAAATACATCAGAGGAAAGAGAAGACTAGATATGTAGCAAATTAGGATTCAAAAAGAGCACTTTACCATTTAAATATCTAGGAATTTTCCTAGACAAAGGTAGCAAGACCAACCCAGGATGGGAGCACATCCTAGGGAAAATTGATAACTAAACAGAGACTTGGAAAGGAAGATGGCTAACCAAGGCTGGGAGAACTACTAAAATTAAAGTTATTTTATTAGCTATTCCCACCTATTAGCTCTCCTACACACAATTACCTAAGAACATAAACCTAAAAATTGAAAAGAAACTCCAAGACTTCTTTTGAAATGGATTAGAGGATAAAAAGAAGGCAACTCTAATTAGCTGGGACAAAATTTGCAAACCCAAAGAAGTTGGGAGCCTAGGAATCAAAAATCTAGAATGGTAGAATGAAGCATTAGGAGCTAAACAAGTTTGGAGACTGTATCAAGAACAAGACAGAAAATGGGCCAAAATCCTTTATAACAAATACCTCAACTCATCGAATAACACCTCCTTATTTAGAGTTAGAGAGCCCCCTAAAGGCTCTGCAGGTTGGAACTTCCTAGTTAAATGTTGGCATTTGATATTCAAATACCTTACATGAGATATTAGGAAAGGCAATGAAGCTTTGTCCTGGGAGGACTCATGGAATGGACATCCACCTATAAATATATCAGAAACTACCCTAGAAGCTATAACTCACCTTAAGACAATATGGGTTTCAAAAGTGAAAGATTATATATAGGAAAACTACTCTGAGTTAGAAAAGAGTTGGAAATGGAAACCCCTCACTAACTGTGGGCTCAATGAGGTGGATCAAGATATTCTAGAAAACATCCTTACAAATCGCCCGATTTCAATTAAAAATAGGGAGGACAAACTGATTTTGGTAGCTTCTAAGGATGGAACCTATAAAGTCAAAGAAAGGTATAGAATAATCACAAACTTTTAGAGATGGGATGTTAGTACCCTCCTAATAAACCTATGTTGGGATCCAACAGGGCTTCCCAAAGCAGGTATATTTCTTTGGGTGGCCATGCAGAAGAGAATACTAACAATAGATAGAATAAAAAAAAGGGGTCTCGAAGGTCCTTCTAGATGTATACTACGTAAAGAAAGTGAAGAAATTGCAAAACATCTCTTATATCTTTGTAAATACACTCAAGAATGTTGGAGTTGGCTCAAATACAAACTCAAGTGAACAACCCCCCTAGCAGGTAATTGGCTAGATCACCTAATTGGCTGGCCAAAAGACCCTTCGAATAATGTATATGGGAAACTTTGGAATATCACCCCAACAATCCTAACCTCAGAAATCTATAAAGAAAGAAACCGACGCATCTTTCAAAATCAAGATCTTAACTTGCAAGTTCTCCTTAAAAAAATTGAAGTTGCTATTATGGAAGTTATGAATAGCGACCTAAGGAAAATATCAAAAGAAGAAGGATCATTTATAGAATGGGATGCAGAGATTAAAAAATTATGGCCTCTCATCATAAATCCTCCTCTCTCTTAAAAGAAGAAAAATAATTTATTTAGGAAAGCATGTAAATGGGAATCACCACCGATAGAATGGAAGAAACTGAATTTCAATGGAGCTTCTAGAGGCAATCTAGGCAAGGCAGACATAGGATGTATTGTTAGGGAAGAATCAGGAAACTAGCTACAAAAAAGGTCTAAGCCACTGGAAATAATGACCAATAACTTAGCAAAATTAGAAGTGGTAGAAGAAGGTCTAAAAATATGTAGTAGCCTTAGCATTAAAAAGATTATAATTGAAGGAGACTCACAGATTATATTAAATGCTCTCAGGAAAGGGGGAATGCCAAATTGGATCATAAATTCTAGACTAGAAACAACCCTTAAACTATTATAAAAATTTGAAGAGGTAAGATTCTTGCATATCTATAGAGAAGGAAACACGGAAGCAGATAGCCTAGCAAATAAAGGCACTGATGGAGAAAATCAATTAATATTCAACCAAAGTGAACTAGGATAACTTTTTAAATTAGTTTGTTATTTTCCCTTCCAACTTCTTACAATATCATGATTTTATTTATCATTAAATCATGCCTCGTACTAGATTTTGATGCATATCTTTCATCTGTGCATAAAAATTTGCCTAATTATGAAATCAAGTGACACTTCCAAACCCTTTTGGGTGGCTATGTCATCATTTCAGATTATAGAATTTTTCCTCCTAAAATCTATAACTAGCAAATTTTGCTCTGAAGTTTTAATCTTCACTATAGCTCTCTAGTCTGTGATATTGGTTCTCCATGGATACCAATATTTGTTTATATCATGCTTTCAAAAATCACACTATGGCCTTTTGTGGTCCTACTAAACAAGAAAGATGGAATAGGATCTTTTGGCCGATAGATGACACGAGTCAAATTGCAGTCAGTAGAGCATTGGGTGAGGGTTTTTTTTTTTACGATTATTCATGGAGAACAAATATTGACATTTTGGGGCTATGAGTAGGCTGCCTTGCTAGGGTAGGGGTTGAGAAATGGAACATTGTTAGGCTTATTTTTGACTACTGTTGGTTGCTAGGGCTAGAGATAGTGGTAGCTAACATTGATGAGGGCTTGCGAATCACCCTTCCAAAAGCATACATGGAACATGAATTGGGAAGCCTAGATCTTGCTAGCAGCCATAGGCGTTCGTGTTTGGTTGTCAGAGATAACATTCAATTTTTTAGAGAGTGGCTGAGGATGGAAGCAAGCATCAACTTCTTGTTGAGATGGAGAGGAATTATTGAGGATCTGGGTAGAGACTGGCTCTTGAATTATCTGCGGGCCTATGATGCATACATCCATCTAGATGTGGACCTCTCCAACTTGGAAAATGTGGGATTCTATCTCCCAAATTATGACAAATCCAACAGAGGCAAGACTGCTATGAGTTTCCACTGGGTTCGAAGGCCAAAAACCTACATGAAGCTTTAGAGATTATAGTGGTCTTTAAGAAACAAAATTGATAACTATAGTTGTAGTTATGGACCAATTTTGTAGTATTAATCTGGCCCAGTTAAGTATAGGGTATAGAATCTATATCTAGGTTTAGTTTTTATACTTTAGATGGCTACTTTACCTTTGCAGATTTGAAATCTTGTATAAGTTTGTTATGAGGTTGCATTTTATAAGCAGTTTTCCCATTTGTTCATTGCTAAACTTTAATATAGTTTTGCTTTGTAAATATCATTTTCTAGAATATATTATGATTGTTACTTGTTATCATCTCTCTCATATGCATGAGCTAGTTTTGATGGCCTCTGTGATTTCAACATGAGGATCTTTTTTTGGTCTATTATTTCAGTTCTACCCTCATTATCACACGTGTCACTCTTTCCTTTTTAGATTGACATTTGCCACATATGGTATTTGATACCTTTCCATCTTAAATTAATACATTTTGTCTTTAATAAACTATTTTTCCTTTAACTATTTTTGAACTATACTGCATTTTTTCCTTGACAGTTCTACTCTTTATGTTATAGCTTACACTCTAATCTTTGGTCTTTTGGAGTGTTTTGAGCTCTAATCTTCGATTGTTAATTTGTTGAGTTATGCTCCCTTCGAATTATTTAATGCACAAACACATTATGATATATGCTAAATGATGTTTTTACTAATCATTAATGCTACTTGATGTTTAATCTGTGATGTCATATAGATATAAGGACGCATAGCTTAACTCATATTATGTAGAATCCAGAGCTTATATGGATTAAAAAGATCAAATCTTTCAAGCATATCCTTTTGTAATTATCATGTCATCCAACCTAATTATTTTACACTAGGGTATGCCCCTTTTACTTATGTAATAATATAGGACTTCAGTCCCAAGCAAGACTAGAGGTTTTCTTGCTTCGTTCTTTCCTACTAGTGCCCGTCAGAATGAAGAAACTCTTGTAACTATTTCAATTTTATTAATATAATATAATAGAAGGCTTCGACCATTTACTAATCAAAATAAAAATAAAAATTAATTTCTCAATTTATTAAATATAATTAAAATTTTATTTTTCTTTCTAATTTTTTTGTTAAATTAAATCATTAATAATCTTTTTATTTGATTTAATTATAACTGAAAATCACTACAGACCCATAAATCTAAATAAGAAAACCCATTTTAAAGACAAAGTACTCAATCAAGCTCAAGGGTCAAAATATTGAATTCTCATCACTTGATGAATATGGAAGGGTAAATAACTTAGATGCTTGTCCTACTTTCTAGGTCAATTGGCTTAGGGTTAGGATTTGGAATCAAGAATTATCTCCTCTCTTTACCATTGAAATACTGCAATAAGGCACACTCATATTGGCAATTCATAAAAGTTGATGCTTGGTACCTTCAATCTGCATAAAAGTTGGGCATGTACATATACATATAAACCTAAACTAAACAAGCAATGGTAGGGAGTGGTGCATTATGTAGATCTCGATTAGCAGGTGAATACAACTCCCTCCCTCAACCATATTAGAAATGTCAAACATAAAGTAAAACATTCATGTCCACCATACCCATGCAAGTATGGGGTAAGTATCCATGGAAACTACATATAGACCATTCATCTAACTATCATCATGAAATAATTGAAATCACTATATACAAGCATCATCATCAAAATAATAATCATGAATAAATGAAATAACCGAGTATCAAGTAGCTCTTCAAATATATCAATTAAGCATGAAATAACATCCAACCAAATCAGGTAACCAAGTACCACTAAACATAACATAACCATAAAATTGGCCTAAAAGTATTTGGCAATATAACATGAAAAGTAAACTAGAGGTAGGCACTATACACAACCTTTTCCCCTTCTTGTGTGTGAGGGAAGGATTTCAAGGTTTCAGATCCAAATTTTGGGAGTTATAGAATCAATGGTAGATCCTTTACAAATTTTATTAGATTTGAAGTCTTTAGGACAAGTTTGACTTTTCTAGACAAGGTTGAATTTAGTCAACATAGTCTTTGAAACTATAATTTTGAAAATCATAAGTTACACATGTTAGAGTGTTAGATCCATAACCATTTTTTTTCTAATAGCTTTGCAACACTCAATTCTAGTTCTAAAGTTCACTTATTCCCTCTTAGCTTCAAGGTGAGTTCACTCTTTCTATTTTCCTCTAATACTTACTTTTATGCATCAAGTCCAATGTCCCTTCATCATAGCATCAATTTCCCTTCATACATTTGCACATCATTTTTATATATCATATGCATCTTAACATCACATGAACTCGTCCCTGAATCACATTTAATCCTCAAATTTAGATCTTGCATTAGCACCCCTTTATCCTTTGGGTTATGCTAATCTGATTTGGATTTGAGGGTGAGCTATTTGGGGATGTTCATCATGTATCATACCCCCATCCACATTGTATTTGATAAGTGATTTTTCTTCATAGCATTGCTCACCGTTTCTTATGATACATTTTGGTGATCAAGTAACATTTCCTCTTTTGATCTTAGTGTTATATTTCCTTTTCATGCTTTTTGGTGTTAGATTATATCTATCATTTTCATTACATCTCTAAATCTACTTTACATACACTTTTTTAGTCAAAATTTACATTACATGTTTAAATTTGATGGTTAAATTATGTTCTTGTAAGTGTGAAATTCTGATGATATTAAGTTAAGTTGTATTTTTCTTTCAAATTGTATTGCATTTATCTTTCCTCTCATTCCTTTATGCATGGGATTTATCCATTTGAGTTCAACCTATAGCATTCTAGTTAGAAGAAGTCATTATCCCTCTACTCCTAGAATTCCTAATGAGATCAACATGCATCTTAGTGATCTTCATCCTATCACAAATAATAACTCTTCTTGTTCTTATCATGATGAAGAAGAGGCATTAATGTTAGAATTAAACCATAGACAAAAATAACAATTACATGCAAATATAACCAATATTAGAAAATAATAGATCACATAGAAAAGAACACAAGACACCAAGATTTAACGTGGTTCACCCAAACCCTGGGCTATGTCCACCAAATAGCAAGTCCAATATTTTTACAATCTAGTGATTACAACCTGATTACAATCCGTAATCCCTTACAGCTCAATACTGCCGCAAGAACCAATTTTGCATCACCTTATAAAAAATAGTCCCTAACCCTAAGCCCTTTTTATACAAGTATTAAACTACTTTAGGGTTAATTAATAATTACATGTTGGCCCAAAATCCTGATAAAATAGGGCCCAATTTTTTTTTCAAAGAATTTATGAAGTATGTACAGTACTTTCCTAATCAGTCACCACAATCTAACAATAAAGGCTTCCTCTTGTCAAACTCCAAAACAATTCCCATGACTTTGAAAAGTTTGAATGGTGGCTAGGTTAAGAAAACAATAATCTTGGAGCTCTTTTTGTTCTAGAAGGCTTAAGGAAACTTATTTATAATAATGAACATGATATTAAAATCATGTGCACCATTTCTTATCTCATTGAATCCAATGTCAAACCTATTAGGGATTTTTCTCAAGATGTAGGCTTTGTTCCACCTACCACTATTAAGACCTCTTTACCTATCTCTACTTATATTAGTGGTGTGTGAACTTATGCTCTATCACAATCTTGATAGCAATATCACAATTTGACTTGTTGTGAAAATCATCTCCTACTTATCAATTTATGAGCTTAAGGGGCTTTCTAATGAATGGTTCATAAGGAAAAATACTTGGTGAAGATTTTGCAAATGGGGTTGCAAGCTTTGAGTTTAACCATAGAGGAAACTCCATAGTTAAGCGCGCTCAGACTGGAGTAGTACTAGGATGGGTGAACTCCTAGGAAGTCCTAGTGCTACACCCCTATGAGCATCACCTAGATCCAATGAGTGCTAAGTGTTCCATTTATTCTCATGAGATATGGGTTCATGTCGAATGACTACTCATGAAACATGGGTCAATGAGTTTGACTCAAAATCACATAGTTAAATCTTGATACTAATATCACAATGTGACTTGCTGTGGAAATTATCTCCTACTTATCAACTTAAGCTCCACCTATTATAAAAACTTCAATTCAAAATCTCATTCCTACACATATGAGTCTTCCAAACATTATTGCTCCTATTCCTTAAAGTGTTTCATGTGTCTCATTGCCTTGATCATGACTTACTATCTATGCTTTTATGATAATTATCTATCACGCATAGTGACAAACAAAGTGACCTATCTTTACAATGGAGTCCTTGTTTGGAATTGGCCATTGTTCCATATATTGTTCTTGGTTTTAAACTCCTCTCATGAGTTTTCTACCTTCCTAAAACACTATAGACCAAGATGGAGAGAGAAGCGATATGCTTAAATAACTCCTCTTGTGTAGTGGACTCTACATTTTTTCCTTTTGTAATGTACTTCTTGTTGGAACTACAATTGGAACAATTATTATGTTTTTATTGATGTCAAACCTTACTGGTGAGACAGTTGCTACCTGATTAGTGTATCATATCAAGATTATTGATGAAGAGGATTTGAGAAGAAGAGATAACAAGAGAACCTAGTGGAAATGTTGAGTTATGAGGAATTACAATGGACACTTGATTAGTTAGACTTTGACAAGATAATGCGTTGTTTAATCATGATGCTAAGTGGTGAAGATAGTTATGTTAAAGCCTAGATGAGATGATCAATAAAGAACAAATGCTTAGGATTGACTGAGCTTCAAAGCTAAAGATTGAGAAATTTATAGTGGAAACTGAGCTATGTTAGTGTCAATTGAGAAAATAGTAGAAGCCAATAAAATTGGGTGTTGACCAAGTGCTAGTAAATGAACTGAGCAAATATAGTGTAAGCCAAGCAAGAGAGGATAGTGATAACTAAGTTATCTAGTGATGACCAAGGCCAAGGAACATAGTGTTGGCCGAGTGTCAACATTTTAGAGTTTGTGAAGGAATCTCATTTCCTGGTCGACATAGTTGAATTCTTGGAATATGGAAAGCATGTTGAACATAAGAATTGAAGAGCTAGAACATTTAATTCAAGGGAAACTATGGTTGAACATTTCTATGCATGGATTCTAAGAGAAGTTTGGAGAATTTTCTAGAAGAGAAAGGAGGAAATGAAAAGATGGAAGGATTCGATGAATATGTCCTAACCCTAAGATCTATGTTGGTGTTTTAGCAGCAAAAGATCAAACTACCTATTGAAGGAGGCATAAGGGCTAATCTAAAAGAGGTTAGTAGAGCTAGTGAAGACCTTAGCTAGGTTGGAGCAGTTGTTGATGCTATTGACTGGAAAACTTGAATAGAAGGTTGAGAAGAGGTGAATTGTGATTTCTTAAAGGGTTGCCAAGCAGGTCAAAGATAGAGATAATAATGGAGGTTAGTCAGTGGATCTACATATGAGCTACGTTGTGATCTATATTTGCAAAGTGAGCTATATTTATTTAGATCAACTTGATGTTACTTTCTAACCATTGTATCTATTTTGAAATCCTTTAATCAAGGTTGACCTAAAATTCATTTGTAAATCCTTTAATCAAGATGACATTCTAATGGAATGTTCTTAAGTCCTCTAACAAGGTCACTCCTAATAGTATAATTAAATCCTTTAACATGGTCACACCTAATAGTGTGTCTTATAACCTTTAATAGGATTGGCTAGCAAAGCTCACTTTAGAATAGTGAAAATATTGGAGACATGTTACCGGTGATTTTTCATAAAGGTCAAGCTACTTAATGATTACATCTAAGTTGGTTAAAGTGTCTAAAATTTTAATTGGTATATCTGGACCTAAGGGTAACCAATTCACCCCCCCTGCCCCTCTTAGTTATTCTAAATTATTCTAACACTTCCCCTATGATGAGTTGTATATTATCTATTCTATCTAGATTTCTTTAAACAACGCTTGTTGCTCCATTGGTGTAAGGTGATAAAGTAGTCTCAATATTGTACACATTCTTCTATTTGTATCTTCCTTCTTCTTTATGTTGTTATATGTTATGTTATGTATGTGCCACTACTTCTAGATGTATCTTTGTGATTTCTACTTCAGGATAATGCATAATGGTATCTACCTATTTTGTTTGGTCTCCGTGATATTGACCCAATAAGACTATTTTTTCTAAATCTTATGTATTTTTTCTCCCATTGTGATTATAGTTCTACTACCTTTTGGGAATAGTGACATTTAATTTTGATTTAATATCTCAAATATTATCATATGATCATACTAACTCTAGAGTTGGTAGATCCCTTTCACACTCTCATTTTTCATGTGCTCATTTTGCTTGATTTTTTCTTACTTGAGGCATTTTGAAGTGGACAGATTTTGTAAGGATACACATACACTCTATCTTCCACATTTTGTGCACACACCGATTTGATGATATTTTTTAATTGATCCTTATATGGGTCTCCATTATAATTTCATCCTTAGATTGATCATATACACTTGGTCCTTTGATTGGCCATCCTTCTATGAATCCTAAGGAACCTTACCTTTCCTTGGGATTGATCACTTTGCTGTTGGATCCATTATTGGAAGCACTTTACTTTAAGGTCTAGTCATTGTTTGTGAATTAAGCTAGCATAATACAATTTTGTATGTACTATTCAAGTCCATCTTTTGTCATATTTTTCTCGTGTGATTCACAACAAGACTCTCTCTGTGTGTGTGTCTCTCTCTCTCTCTCTCTCACACACACACACACACACACACACACACACACACACATACACACACACACACACACACACACACACACACACACACACACACATTTTGGCTTTGGATTTGATAAGGACTTGAGTCACTTGGGGGATTGATGTTTCCATGTCTCCTTGACCTTGATGAGATCATCTTATGCATTCAATATACTTTACCATGAGCATGAGCTTGTCTCATGCTCTCACTGAAGTGGCATGCTCTCGCTCAAGTGGGGGATAAGTGTGCCATCCTATAAAGTTAGTATGGGCCATTACTTGTGGCTTAATTAGGACCTATTAGACCCCATTTTATGACTAATAAATTTGAATGTCTTTTTTCTTGATTTCTTGCATCTTCATATTTCCCATGATTTGGGTTCACTTCAAAAATAACAATTTTGAGGCTAAGTTAAATTAAGTTGGCCTTGTCTTGGACAAGGTCGACCCAATTTTTCCTTATCCTTGAGCATTACTTTCAAGTTGAATTTGAGCCCAATGTGGAGGTTTTTCCTTCCTGATCTTTATTTGTGGTCATCCTAATAATATTGGATCCAAAGATGAGTATAAAAAGCCTTTGCAAACCATTTCCCTTCTTCTTATGTGTAGGAATATTTTGTTAGAGTTCATGATCTAGATTTTGAGAGTTACAATACTAGTGGAAGATCCTTCACAAATTTTATTTTAGATTTGGAGTCTCTAGGACAAGTTGAAATTTAGTCAACATTGAACCATTTGAATCTATAATTTTCATAGTTGGAAGTTAAAATTGTCAAATTTCTAGATCCAAGACCAGTTTTTATTCAAACAACTCTACAAAATTCAAATATAGTTATGAAGTTCACTTGTTCCCTCCTAGCTTCAAGGCGAGTTCCATCTTTCTATTTTCCTATAACACTTACTTTATGCATCAAAATCGATATCCCATCTTGTTAGTTTTTATTTCCTTAGTCATAGCATAAATTTTCTTCCACACACTTTCATATCACATACTTCTTCACATTAAATGAACCCATCCCCAAATCACATTTCATCCTCAAATTTAGATCTTGCATTATGGTGCAGAAGCACCTAAGTAGGCTAAAGGGTAGACCTAGGGATTCTTTGGTGTTTTTTTTTGTAGTGATGCTTGCCACATCACTAGAGTAATAATAGGATCAACTTGGTTCTAAGGTGAGGTTAAATAGGTTTGAAGAATCCCACAATGCAATATTGCTCCTAATTGCTCAAAAAGTGCTCATTTGGCTTCATAGAGCATTTTTGGGTTTTGAGGGAAAATTAGAGTAATCAAGTGTTTTAGGGTCCTTATTAGGTGTTTTGTTTCCATCTTAGGCCTTTTGGAAAATTTGGTAGCAAGTAGAGCAAGTTTGGGTAGAAAATTTGCAAAATTGCTCATTTCTTGCAAAGTTGTCATTGACAACTTTTGCAATTTTTATGCAAAAAGAGAAACTTCTTTGTGGAAGCCCTTCAACAAATTAAAGTAGTTGGAAACATACATTCCAAGAATATATAAGGTTAAACCTAACCTTTTCAAGAGGTTGGAAGAAGGAGAAATGAAATTGTATAGAATGTAATCAACATTTTTCATTATTACATCAGTTTCTTGTTTTGAGTGTTTTTTTCATGCTTGTACGAATCAGACTTAGGGTTTTATGAGTTGGAAGTGGTTAATTCATTTATTTTTTTAGTTTGTGGGTTGTTTTAGAGAGTTTTTTATGTTCAAATAAATTATCTTGTAAGTTAGTAGGTTGTTGTTCTGAATTGGGTAGCCAACACAAAATGGAGTCTTAGGGTCATTTCCCATTGTATGAAATGTACGGGCTCTTTGGATTTGGAAGTAGAATCCTTTTACATTATGTACAAAAAAAGAGAGCCAATGGGAAGCACAACAATAATTTTTAGTGTGATGCCCTAGGCAAGCAAACCATGTTTGGTTAGGGATCACAAATATGAAAAAGAGCATTTGGAGTGGATTGAAAGGTCTTATTATTCAATCCAAGAATGTGGTAAGTAAGTATATGGTGAGGGAAAAATCCAATCCAAAGGAGGAATCTTGGTAAGGACTTTTAGGAGGTTTAAAACTAGAACAACACCAAAATCCTTGAAACCCTCAAATTAAGCCTAAAATTGTGCTTGGGTTGTACGGACAAGTTGGGGGCTTAAGAATTAAAAAATCTTCAAGTACTCTAAAAAGGATTTAGAAAGGTTATTTTTTTGGCCTTTTTTAAGGGATTTTTAAAAATATCTCAATTTTAGTGTGTTTGGAGGGCTAATTCTTGTAACCTTTTCCCAAGCAACTAAGTACAAATTGACTTGTGGATTGTAATTTGAATAGGGTTTTGCACTTGTTTTGGGTGTAGTATGTTGATGAGTAACCTATGGCATACCTAGATATTCATTTTACCAAATGGAAAAGTCTAAGGAGCATTGGGGTTATTTGTGTGTTTGTGGAAGTTTGAGCAATCTTGTACTAACCTGTTGATGTGCACCAGTTGAAGAAGTGCAATCTCTTTGATAGAATCCTTAGAGGCATAGGGGGTGAAAGAAGCCCTATTTAATTAGGTGGAAGATCTAAGAAGGCCCTAGAGAGCTTAGGGTTTGTGATAAATATTGGTTGTCACATCACATTAGCATCCCTTCATCATTTGGGTTGTGCTAATCTGATTTGTATTTGAAGGTGATCTCTTTAGGGATGTTTCTAATGTATCATGCCCCCATCCACATTTTATTTGGTGAGTTATTTTTGTTCATAACATTTCTCACCATTTCTTATGATATGTAGGTATAAAACCTTGGAGTATGGTAACACCATAAAATAATCCTTATTTAATTAGTCATGACATGGTTTAGATCTAAGAGATTTCAAACACATGGCATGCTCTTTAATACCCTAAATTAAATTCACATAATTTATATAAACCTTCTTCAAATAACATACTGGGGGGATAAATCGCTAAAACACATTTGGGCATCCTAATTGCTTAATCTAATCCATGACTCAATATAGATAACTTAAAGAATATGTGTTAGGTGTCAAGATCTTCATCCAGCTACATATTTCATAATATCAAATCCATATATACATAACATGTCATCTAGTTTCATATGTGTTTTGTCCTTGAAACATACAAATATGGTTCATAAAGTAAGACCATTATAGGTCATTACAAATGTGTTTCCATGTACTACCATGCAACTATCCATATAATATTCATAGTGATTTTATCTTTATGTTAATTAGATCTCATCCATGTTGCACACTTTCTTGTCCCATCTAATATTGCTCTTCATTGTACATAGTTCATCATCCTTTTTCTACCATGATTTTTTTTTTCTATTATTCAAAATCAATTGTTGTAATTGGTCCATTGATTCTATGCAAATTCATAGTGATTGGATTGTTTATTTTATGTAGTATTATTCCTCCATGAATGATTCTTTCCCTACAAATTAATTTGGATGTTTATATATTGTCTCTTTGAAATATTTAGAAACTTCTTTGACTCTCCACTCTATTTACTACATAATGTGAAATAATATTTAATTTTTGTTGATCTATTCCTCTTGTTTTTCCTCTAATTCTTTAGTGAAAAATTCAATAGACCCTTGAACTTGTTCTACCATGACTTTTCTTTGATCTTCATTATGTTTAATTTCCTATACTGTAATTTTTTTAATTTTATACTATACTTAGTTTATATATTAATGTTTAATATTTTCAAAGATCCTAACTAGGGATGTCCAAAAATAATATTGTTCCCATCCATTTCAAAATGTAAAAACTTGAATGCAAAGCATATTTATTCAAGAGAGCTTCAATTTTTCAATATCCTTACCCTATATTTTATTATCCTCTTTACTTGTACGTGCAATAGCTTGGTAATGTTATGTTGATGAAGCTATACTTGCTAGAAAGATTCATGTAAGAAATAAATTTTAGCTTCTAAATACATTCATAAAATTGAAGGATTAAATTTTCCTTATTGAGCTGAAGTGCATGTAATTTTATTCTCTATCACCATCCTCCACCTACTTCTCATCTTGTTTTCATACTAGATCTTTAGTGAAATCTTCATTAGATTATTGAGCTTTTTATACATTCACTTTCCTTTGGTTTTTGTTGTGTGTTTAATATTCTATAATTTAATTTTTTAATCCTATAGCAAGGATTTGTGAACTTATTTTGTATATTAGTGTTTGTTAATCCTTGTCATTAAGGTAGGATACTATAGTTTTCAATTACACTCTTTTCTATTAGTTTGGTTATTGCAAACTGTGCAAACACCTTTTATCTTATGTTCCAAAGGAAATTTTCTATAAAATGAATCTTTAATTTTAATTTTTTAGTTTTTTATTGGCTATCCTCATTTATTCTAGTAGTCTTTTTATTTTCTTCATCGAAATTGTCACAAAAAAATAAGATCTAATGATTTTAAGATTCAATAAGTGGCAAGTTTACATGGCTGGCATGTGTCTATAACTAGAAAACAATTCAACATGATAGACATCATTTGTGTTGATCTCAAATTGGTTTTGATAAGTGAGTGTCAACACACTTAAGTTATTTACTTAGTTCATGTCGAACAAGTAGTACATGTCGAGCACAACATGTATATATTAGACCATGCTGAGTCATAGTGAGTGCCGAGCCACTCATGTACCAAGCCATTCATGTGTCAAGTCACTCAAGCGCTGAGCAGACAATATATGTCGAGTGACACAAGAACTAAGTAAACAATGAATGCTGAGCAATACAAGTGTCAAGTCATAATAGAGAGATTAGTGTATGTTAAGCATTAAAGACTTTAGATGTCGAGTAAGACAATTTTGACATATTTGTTTGTAATGGCACAAACAACTATTTAAACCATTTTTTAGTTGACTTAAGATTGAATTTCAATATTTTGGAGATAAGGACGAATCTCAAGTTGGATTCCCTATGCAATTACATGCAGTCAATTAGAAAATGGGAAGGATTAAGCAGCAAAATGGATGAATCTCAGTTGTAGATTCATCCCTAACCCTAAGTCACCTAAGTCTTCTTAAGGAGGACAAACCCTAAACTCTCTATGATTGTAGGAGTGAAGATAATAGTTTGCATGTGCAAACAAGAGCATTCATGATGACTTAGAAGTTATGAAGTGAGATTACATTACAAAATCAATTAGAGCAGAGTAGAGGAAAGAGAAAAGGATACATCAAAGACACATCTAATCAAGAAGGATCAAAGAAACATTAGTTTAGAGGTGATCTGTTATCAGGCAAGCAAGTACTAACCACATGATCAAAGCTTAGACATTCTAACAGGTAATTTTAGTCAAAATCTCTTAAGAGAGTAGTCCTAATAGGATATATGAAATCCTCTAACAAGGTGCTTACTTATTTCTAAGTTAAAATCCTTTAGAAAGGTACACTTCTAATAGGGTGTTGAAATCATCTAACAAGGTGAGATCTAACAATCTTTGTAAGCCTTTAATAGGGTAGACCTTTCAGAAGGTAGATCATGACTCATGACCAAAACATAGTAACCTTCATTGGATACACTTTATTACTATAGTAGTGAAGATTTGCAGATGTCATCCCAACCCTAGTTTTACTTTCTAATAGTGAAGATTTTTGGGTTTCATCCCAACCCCAGGTTTACCTTCTCACTTGGAGGGTTTCTGGGTAATCACATCTAGTGTCATATGTGTGTGATGCTTATATATTTTACATGATTTAGATGTATGTGCTTTACATGTTATTTCAGTTTACTCATTGAATGTATGAGATGGATGTGTGGTGAAAGTTTTATGGGTCCAAGTTTAAACTACTGATAAACTCCCACACTCCCCCCCCCCCCCCGCCACCCTCCCCTGCCCCCCCTAGAAGTTTAACTTTCCTATTGTAATTTCAACAATTTGCATGTGCCTATAATAAGACAATAATCCAAGGCAACATATGATATAATAGTTGATAGTATTTTTTTCTATTTTAGATATTTTCTTCACCATAGTGAGAAATTGGCAACAAATCATAAAAAGTTAACATAATATGTAGGGATCACCAACAAGCAAAAGGGGTGCATAACAGAGTATGATGTGGAGAGACTTGAAAATGACTGGACTCTTGCACTATAGAAATGGGTAAACCTTTTCTTTTCTCAATTTGAGTGACTTCTTTTTATTTTTTTGGCTTGTTTAGAGATATTTGATGGAAATTTTCTATGTTTAAGGATTTTGTCACTGCAAATTTGATTAAGATTAGGATTCTCCATTCCAAGCGATAAAAAAATTGTGATAGGCAAGTGAATTAGGTTTTGAATACCATAGTATTTTATCCTCATTTGCATACATTTTATTTTAAAAAATCTAGAGGCTTCTTGGTGCAAAATTGAGTTGTGTATTAAATCGACCATCTATTATAGGAGGTGAACCAAAACTAAGAAAATATAATATTATGAATTTACAGGTAATTTTAGATAATTTTATGATAGTGGAATCTTAAAAAAAAAAAAAAAAAAAAAAAAAAAAAAGAAAAAATATATATATATATATATATATATATAAAATATTCTAGAAGCGTAATGAATAAATCTACAATATCACTATAATTAAGTAATGCTCCATAAGTGTAACAATTGTTTGGCTTATTAGGGGATAATAGGTGGACAATTTTAGTGTATTAGGGTTTTGTTAGCTTTAATTTAATTTTTTTATGCAAGCATTATTTCATTCTAAGAAATATTCAATAAGAAATTGTAGACTAGAAAAATTAACATATAGAGTATAAAAATATTTTATTCTTACAATCAAGATTCCTTTGCATTTCTCCATGTTTTAGATAGTTCTCTTGTTTGATTATGTTATTTAAGTAACTTTCATTATCTTTTCTTATTTGTACCATCATTTTGAGATTTTGTTATCTTTTGTTAGCTTTACAATCATTTGGGCTTAGTGCAAAATAATATTTTTTAGATTTTATCATCTTTCGTTGTGTTCATAGGTTGAATGACAAGCTTAAAGTTTTTTCCTAAAGAGTATCTTTGTTATTTAGGTTTTTAAATATTTTTTTTGGGAAATGAAAAAATTGTATTGCTCATAAAGAGTACCATGAAAATAATCAATTCAATGAATAATTGTGTAAAATAAACGATGGGTACAATACATTTAGTAAGTATATTGAATACTAGCAATAAATACTCTATCTATTGTTATTTGTGGGGAAGAGGTGAGAGTGAATTTGGGTTTAACTTCCTCCAGTCTATGAACAACTTCATCCATGTCTAGCCTAGATGATGGAGTAGGATCCACACATCCGACATGGTTTAATTACATAGCTAAATGCATTGTGTTAAGCAATTCATCTTAGTGGACATATCTTTCATCACCTCCAAGTTAAAAAATTCATTAGTGCACTCCTCTTTCACAATAGAAATAATCTACTGAGGGAGATCAATCCCATTATTTGCTGTCCTGGACTCCTCTAGAGCCTTGTAATTGAGGAGCTCTAGTCGGATAACTCCATAGTTGCAAACATCTATCTTGGTGTTGGATTTCTTTAGCTTTGTTATCTTGGGAGCTTGGTATCCAAGAGCCCATGCCATGTCAATCAGATTAGAGTTGGAAGTGGTTTCTATCAGCCTAGACAAACTAAAATCTAAAATTTTGGCACTCATTTATGCATCTAGAAGAATGTTGTTGGATATAAGATTTTAATGGACAATATTCTCCTTGCTGTGTAGATAAGCTAGGCCTCATCTTGCACCAATTGTAATCTTCATTCTTGTATGGTAATTCAGAGGTTTTTCAATGTTAATATGCAGGAGTGGTTTATTTGATGGTTGATGTTTTCATATTAAAATTTTATTTTTCTAATTTTTTTTCCAATCAATTAGGTTTGTTTTCTCGAATTTCTTATTATAATTTGTAGTTCTATATTGTTTCTTATTATATAGTATATTTTACCATGATATAGTTTTTAATAGGAAGGTGTTATCATTAGTAAGTAGGTTTAGTTTTGTAAATTTGATATTATAATTTAATGTATTTATATAATTTTAAGATAAAGGGTTTGGAATTTATACTCTTAGCATATGTATAAAAGTGAGTATGGCTTCTATTGTACTTACCCTTTTCTTCTTCCTTTTAGATCTTGATGTTTTGATATCAAACATCTAATGCTGGATATACTATAGATGAGAGCACACCAAATATACCTCTCTCCAATAATTTGTCTAGTTGGTGGTGATCTATTAAAAATATTTGAGCATTGCAGACATCTTCAATTTTGACAAATCCAAGTCACCTTAGTTGCAACTGCACTACTAGTTTTATCACCTCATAATACTCTCTTGTTAAATTTTTATAGAATAATTGAGGAGGAGGGGGGGGGGGGGGTGAATCAATTACTCAATGTCATGTACCACTTGAAATATTAAACATTAAACACATCAATGTTATGTTGATCTTGCTTAACTTGTTGTTGCTCGATCTATACTATAAAATTGTCATAAAATTAACTTCTATTGAATAATGAAAAACATCAACACATGTAAAATATGTTAGTTTGTGGTAACTAATCAGGAAAGTACTGTACATACTTCATAAATTCTTTGGGGTTCGCGGCCGTGGCTGATGTTGTGGCCAACGTATGGCCGACATATGGTCGACATGTTGTAACCCTAAAGCGACATAAAAATACTTGTATAAAAGGGCTTAGGGTTAGGGATTATTTCATTGTGGTGATGTGAAAATTGGTTCTTGTGATGGTATTGAGCTATAAGGGATTACAAATTGTAATCAGGTTGTAATCACTGGATCGTAATAATATCAGACTTGCTATTTGGTGGACGTAGCCCAGGGATTGAGTGAACCATGTTAAATCTTGGTGGCTTGTGTTCTTTTGTACGCGATCTATTATTTTTTTGTTATTAGTTATATTTGCATGTAATTGTTATTTCTATTTGTGGTTTAATCCTAGCAAGTGGTATTAGAGCGAGGTTGTTTTTTCAGTTATCCTCTGCAGGAAAGTTTCACAATTGAGTGAGAGTCTCACGGTTGAGTGGGAGTGACGACAGACAAGGGTAAGCTGAGGTTTGATAAGTTTAATGGGCATAACTTCCAATTATGGAAGATGCAAATGGAAGACTATCTTTATCAGAAGGATTTATGGAAGCTGTTAGAAGGCAAAGCCAAGAATTAGGGATCTATGTCAAATGATGAATGAGATCTTTTAGATAGAAAGAAACTTGGAAGCATTCAATTATACCTGGCACCATCGATGGTATTTAATATTACAAAAGCGAAGACAACATAAGAGTTGATGAAAACCCTAGCGACACTATATGAAAAGTCCTTTGCTTCAAATAAGGTATTTCTCATGAAGTGTTTATTTAATATGAAAACGACAAAAGGTGGATCTGTTGCTGATCATTTAAATGAGTTTAATACTATTACTAGTTATTTATCTTATATGGGTATCAATTTTGAAGAAGAAATTATGGCTCTCTTGATTTTGTGTTCTTTGCCTAAAAGCTAGAATGGCTTGGTAATGGCTGTGAGTAATTTTGTTCCTAGATCTAGTACCCTAAAATATGATGATGTGATCAGTGTTATTTTGAGTGAGGAAACTCATAGGAAATCCTTAGGTGGATCTACATCAGGAAGTGCTTTGAATGCACAAGGTAGGGGCAGAATGACTAAGAGAGGAAGTAATTCTAGAAATCATGGGAAATCAAGAGGAAAGTCAAAGAGGCGGAGGTCTCAATTGAGAGGACCGAATGACTACTACTATTGTGGGAAACTAGGGCATAAAAAGAAAGATTACTGAAATCAAAAGAAAAATGAAAGAGATAAACTAGATGGAGACAAGGAGGCAAATGTGGTAAGTAATGAATTCGAAGAGGATGCTTTGCTTCTATGTTTAGAAAGTGTTGATGATTCATGAGTTTTAGATTCTAGTGCTTCATTTCATGCTACACCTCATAGAGATTATTTCATTGATTATGTCCAAGAGGATTTTGGGCTTGTTTATTTGGGGGATAATGAATCCTATCAGATTGTTGGAAAGGGAAAAATTAAGATTAAGTTGTAGAATGAGAATCATTGGCTACTACATGAGGTAAGACATGTTCCAAGGCTGAGTAGGAATTTAATTTCAGCATGGCAACTCAGTGATGAGGGTTGTGTAGTTACTTTTAATGATAAAAATTGGAAGGTTTCAAAAGGTTCCCTTGTAATAGAAAAAGGTGTGAAAGTAGGCACCTTACATCTTTGTACAGGTCATATTGTTCCTTCTACTTTAATTGTTTCAGAGAAAAATTAATGTTTAGGAACAATTGTTGCAGTTGAGCAGGGAGAACAAATAGCTACTGGAGATTCTGATACAACACTGTGGCACAACAAATTTGGGCACATGAGTGAGAAAGGTATGAAATTACTTCATTCAAAGAAAGTTTTACATGGTCTGAAATGTGTTAATATAGAATTCTATGAAAGTTGTGTGTATGGAAAACAAAAGAGAGTGAGTTTAGTAAAGACTGGGAAGGAAAACAAAAAGGAGAAATTAGAGCTTGTGAATATAGATGTATGGGGACCGGATTAGGTATCTTCCCTTGGTGGCTTTTATTATTATGTTACATTTATTGATGATGCAACTAGAAAAGTATAAGTTTATTTCCTTAGACATAAATCTGATGTATTTCAAACTTTTAAGAAATGGAAATGCTTGGTTGAAAATGAGACTGGTAAGAAATTAAAATGTCTTAGATTTGATAATGGTGGTGAATATTGCAATCATGAATTTGAAAATTATTTCTCCACTAATGGTATTTGTAGACTAAAAACTATTCCAAGCACTCCATAGGAAAATAGAGTGGTTGAATGCATGGATAGGACTATAATGGAGCACACAATGAGCATGAGGTTGCATGTTGGGTTGCCCTTACACATGTGGATGGAGGTTGTCAATACTATTGTATATTTGATTAATAGAGGTCCCTCTACTCCTTTGGGCTGTGGTATTTTAGAGGAAGCATGGACTGATAAGAAGGTGACTTATTCTTTTATCAAAACCTTTGGCTATGAAGCATTTTCTCACATAGATTCTGAAAATAGAACCAAGCTGGAAGCTAAGTTAAAGAAATGTGTATTTGTTGGATATGGCATTAATGAATTTGTTTACAGGCTTAGGGATTTTGAAAATCATAAAATTTTAAGAAGCAAGGATGTCATATTTAATGAGAAAGTGTTGTACAAAGATCTGTTGCAGCAACATGAGAAGAAAGAAGATGATTATGTAGTGTTGGATGATACTCCAAAAGCTGATGTTCCAACCATTCCTCATGATGTGCAATAAATGGAACAACAAATACCACACACACTGGTGAATGTTAGATGGCCGACAAGGCAAATTAGACCTCCATAAATATTCTCTCCCTCTTTGTATTCAATTTTACTTACTGATGCTAGTGAACCTGAATGTTATGATGAAGCTGTGCAGGTGGATACTAAGATTCAACAGGAGTCTGGAATGAAAGACAAAATGGACTCTTTGCTGAAGAATAAGACATTGGATTTATGCAAGTTGCCTGTAGGTAAAAAGGCTTTATAGAATAAGTGGGTTTACAGGTTGAAAGAAGAGGAAGGAGGTAAGAAAAGATTTAAAGCCAGGTTAGTTGTAAAAGGATTTACACAGAAAAAAGGAATCAATTTTGATGAGATATTTTCTCCTGTTGTTCAAATGACTTCTATCAGTACTATTTTAAGTCTTGTGGCTATTGAAGATTTGCATTTAGAGTAGCTTGATGTTAAAACAACCTTTCTTCATAGTGATTTGGATGAAGAGATATATATGGCTTAGCCATTGGGATTTGAGGTCAAAGCTAAGGAGAACTTAGTGTGCAAATCGAAGAAAAGTTTATATGGCTTGAAGCAAGCACCTCGGCAATGGTATCTGAAATTTGACAGTTTTATGCATGAGCATGGATACAATAGGTGTCATTTAGATCATTGTGTTTATTTTAAGAGGTTGGATGATGATAGCTACATTACTTTATGTTTATATGTTGATGATGTGCTTGTAGCTGGGTCTAACATGGATCACATTAAGGGGTTGAAACACCAATTAGCACATGCATTTGCTATGAAGGATTTGGGGGCAAAAAAAATAAAAATCCTTGGTATGAAGATTTGTAGAGATAAGAAAAATAGAAAATTGACACTATCTTAGGTTGATTATGTTGAGAAGGTATTGCAACATTTCTCTATGGAGAATGCTAAAGCTCTAAGGACACCTTTACCTAGTCATTTGAAGTTGACAAAGGAGATGTGTCCTAAGACACAAAACAAGGAGCATAAGATGTACAAGGCACCCTATGCTTCAGATGTAGGAAGCTTGATGTATGCTATGGTATGTACAAGGCCAAATATTGCACATGCAGTGGGAGTCATTAGCAAGTATATGAGTCATTCAGGAATTGAGCATTGGAATGCAGTCAAATGGATTCTTAGATATTTGAGAGGAACATCCAATAAGCGTTTACACATTAGGGGCTCTACTACTGATTTATAGGGCTATGTTGACTCAAATTTGGTAGGGGATATTGATACCAGATGGAGTACTATAGGTTATGTCTTTACTATTGGTGGGGTTGCCATGAGCTAGGTTTCTAGGTTACAAAAGGCTAATGTTTTATCCACTACAAAGGCAGAGTATGTGGCTTCTACAAAAGTAGCCAAGGAGATGATATGGCTTCAGTTCTTCTTGGAATAATTGGGATGCCCTCAGAGGGATAATTATTTGTTTATAGATAGTCAAAGTTCCATTCATCTTGCAAAGAATTTAGCTCTGCATTCAAAGACTAAACACATACAGTTGCGGCACCATTTCATTCAATCAATTTTGGAGGATGGACAGTTAAAGCTAGATAAGATACATACAGATGAAAATCCAACATATATGTTTACAAAGGTATAACAAGGGAGAAGCTGAACTCCTCTTCTGCTTCAGTTGGTCTTCTAGACTGCACATGAATAAAAGAACAACAGAGTCTAGGGTGGTTCGATCCAGTGGGAGCCCCATGTGGTAGTAGTATAGCTATAGGATCAGTCTCCAAGTGGGAGATTATTGTTTAGTGTGGAGCCTAATTAGTCCCCAAGTGGGAGATTGTTAGTTTGTAACACTAAAGAGGCATAAAAATACTTTTATAAAAGGGCTTAGGGTTAGGGATTGTTTCATTGTGGTGATGTGAAAATTGGTTCTTGTGGTAGTATTGAGCTGTAAGGGATTACAAATTGTGATGAGGTTGTAATCACTGGATCATAATAATATCAGACTTGATGTTTGGTGGACGTAGCCCAGGGATTGGGTGAACCACGTTAAATCTTGGTGCCTTGTGTTCTTTTCTGTGTGATCTATTATTTTCTATTATTGGTTATATTTGCATGTAATTTTTATTTCTGTCTATGGTTTAATCATAACAAAATATTCATAAGACATTCATCATAGTTTGACATAAAGATTTTATGTGGAAACCCAATTTGGGAAAAACTACTAGCAACATGACACTCGTTTTCACTCTTTTGAAGTGAGCTCTGTTAGGAGCCAACCCTATTAAAGGTTTATAATACACACTATTAAATGTGACTTGGTTAAAGGATTTAATCACCCTATTAGGAGTGGCCTCGTAAGAGGGCTTTGATCATTTCATTCAAAATGTCACTTAGTTAAAGGATTTCCATAAACTGTTAAGTCTTTCAATGATTGTTAAGTCAACCTCTATTAAATGGATTTCAATACAAATTGTTCACAATGATAAGAAAAAAAGTAGTAGGTTTTGATCTGTGTGATTACAACTTACTTTTGCTAGTTGAGATCTCTATTCAATCCTTATGTTGGTTCACTAATAAGCCTTTCATTGTCATCTATGATCTTGATGTGCTTGGAAACCCTTCAAGCAATTAGTCTACACTTCTCATCAACACTTAAGTCTTCTGCTTAAAGTAAATTATCAATAACAACATCACATTTGCAAGCTTTCTTCTTTAGCTTCACATTCACACTCATGTGCTTCTAATCAACCTTGCTCTGTATATAAACTCACTCATATACACTGGCTGGGCTTAGCTAGGCTTGACTAGACATGACAACAAAAATTCAATTTAGTCTCCCTTTAAGTAGGCAATTTGTGCTGTACCATTTTCTACATCCACTGTAGACCTTAGAATTTATGATCAACTTCAACTTGATTCTATGTATCTTTACAACTTTTTGATCATCTACTAGAAACTTCTATAGAATCCTTCTGTTAGGTCTTTACCTAATTATCACAGTGAGTTTAATGATCCAACTCTTCAATCTAATCTTCAACATGTTTACATCTCCCAAGAAATCAACTGAGTTGACTTGATCTTACGATTCCTTTGAATTTGATCTTTTACTCTCACTTAGAAATCACTGAATTCTGACACTTGGTCAACACTGAAATACTTAGTCATTGTTTATTACTTTCTAGCTCGGCATCAACTAACTTGCTTGGTTGATACTAATGCTTGATCAACACTTGATTTGCTCGACACTAATTATGGCTCCATTGACACTAGCATTACTTGACACTCCTTAGCAATTTACTCTTTTAATTAGCTTGGCTTAGCTTCCTTGACATAAATAATTACTTTACTTAATCAAAGTCTATCTAATCAAATATCCCTTGTAACTTCCTTTTCATAACTTCAACCTTTCGTCTAGGTCCTAGAGTTATGAGTAACTCTCAAATCCTCTTCATCAGTCAAATAGATATGGTATTTAGATTAGGTAGCAATATGTATCATCCCTAGATTTGACATCAATGATAAAACAACAATTGTTCCAATTGCAAGTTCCCAACATCTCTATCTATCAATTTTTAATAATTTATTAATGGAACTTGATGGTTCTTGATAATTTATTGATTGGGAACTAAACTTTAATAATTTATTGATGGAAATTGATTTAAAAAATGTTGAATGTATTATTTTGTTTACATGGGATGAGTAACATGAGAACACACACGTTACTTGGAAAATCAAGAGTGAGTAAATAACCATCCATGGTAACATGATTATTGGAAACCAGGCCAATATTATATTAACCAGCCAAACAATATATTATGAAAACCACAAATAAATATTGTTGTAAATCCCCCACTTTTTCCAATAGTGGGTGGTTATTATAGGTTTTTTAATAGGTTTATTTTTCCTACTATTCTATGGCCCCCTACTTTAGGGTAGGAAATATGGGTGGGATGGGAAACGTAGTGCAAGGGTCATGTCATGCTGGAACAACAAGAAGGTTTGCACCAACTGGTAAATATAGAAGTGGGGATGGATCAGAGGAATGAGTGGCTCACCCGACTCCACTTTTGTAAGGGCATTAGGCAAATTTCTACATTTGTGGTGAGTATTATCATGTAGTTATATTTTTAGGTTATATACATCTTAAGAAATTTTTTATCACATCCATCATTTTGTTTTCATATGATAATTCAAATGTCATTTTGAATATATTACAATAAATTAATTCAAGATCTTGATTATTATTTATATGTGCCATAGTAAGATAGCCTAAGTTTTTTTTCATTTGTGAGAGTTAGGCCTTACACTTCCAAATATTTTAGTCTTGCAAATTATTTTTTAAATTGACAATTTTAAAATTTTAAATATTATCATCATAGAGTCTTAAGTTACATACAGATACATCATATTATTTCAGAAAAAAGATTTATCCTATCAGAACTTACAAAGACTATTTTTTTGGATATTAAATCTTCAAACACTCAAACTATCTTTAGGTTAAAAGCACAAACCTATGTCACCTTTTATAAAGAAACGAGATATCAGAATGCGATAGTTCAACGTTAATGAAAAAAAAAATGGTATTTCTTTTTAGAATTTGAAGATGATGTAAATTGATGAAATGTGTAGAATTAGATGAATTTTATGCCTGTAATTTTTATATTTTTTTTGAGTAAGAATTTATTCATTTTCTTTTATTTTGAAGTCTTTTTAACTATAAAAAATATAGGGTGTAGTTCCTGTCAAACAAGTATATGCAAATCATATTTTTTTGTTCTAATTTGAAAATATCTTATAGATTATATGTATAGCTAGGGAACAAAGAAAGAAATAATTATCTTTGACATATATTTTCTTTGTTATCAGTACTCAAGCTCTACCTTATCAGAATCCAATAGTTTTTTTCCTCCCGTCAAAACTTCCCTATAAAATCTACACCTTCTTGAAAAAAAATTACACATTCGTGAAGAGGACTCTCTCCTCTAGAGATAAATATATTTTTAAATTTTTTTTTGTTATGATTTACTATTTTTTTTCCTTTTTTAAGGAAAAATATTTTGAAATATTGAAATATCGACTTATAATATTTTGAAATTATAACATAATATAACTAATCAAAACACTCAAAAATTTCTATAATGATGATATTGAATTGGAGATCTATAAAAGGGTATTTTTAGTTTTTGAAAAAAATTGAGTTTTGATAGTGAAATGAGATTTGACCAAAATAGGTTTTGGTATCCTAAATGATGACATAGATTTGTGCTTTTACTCTTTAGCAAGAGGGATTGATATGATAGAAAATGGACAAAGATCTCCTTATATATAATTGTAGATGACTCCACTCAAGTACATGATATCAAAGGACTTACAAAAGAAGAATATTAAATACAATGGTTGTTCCAAAATTAATAACATGCTCATGAGCTCTAACAAAAATATTAGATAGAATGTTTGTTCCCAAATTAATCAGATTTTAATTAGCTCTTACAATTGTTGATGTAGCTAGCTACAAAATAAGTAATCATCACTACTAATTGATGATAATCAAAGTTCAATTTTCTTGATAAAATTACTTAAGTGTCATTAATCAAAGATGTCATGGACATTATGAGTTTCTATATTTTAGGATTTCTAAGGTTGTTTTCAATCATAACAACTTATCTGAATGATAGATCACTACTTTTTAATGTTCTAAACATTGTTTTTATTTAGAAACTTTGTGCTTGTTAAATAAGTATTGAATTCTCACTTCAATTACAATTTATAAATTTTTTAGGGTATGTACATAAGTTATGATTTTTATCATCCTATTAGATTTTCTTTTTTATGCAAATTTTAATTTTTTCATTCAAGTTCTAACTACTCAATTCATGCATTACATTTGTAGATAAAGTGCATATTCATATTCTTTTATTTGAGTTTCTACAGACTTTAATGTATTGTAATGGATAATTGCCATACTCTTTTATACTTTAGAACATTTTTCCATTTTTCCAATATCTCTTTTAATTTGAAATGTCTTCTATATCCATTTTGACTTGTAATTATCATTTTATCACAAAAAATAGAAAATTAGAATGTAGACTCTATTTGTTATACAATATAATGTGCACAACTTGGAGCTTAGATGCAATGTTGACCATTCTGTTGTCTCTAGGATCCAACAGTTGCAAACTTAATTCAAACATCATCAAATTATAATCAGAAAGAGAAATTTGAAGCACAGACTGACCTAACTTAGGAATGATTCTTCTTTGAAGTCTATTTTGGATGAAATTGTAAAAGGTGGATGTCCTACCATAATGAAGTAAGAAAGATAAATATTCTTTCCTCATCTCATAGATTTAATTTGCATTGTTTCTTATAACAACAATAGAATGCAAACCATTTTGTTTTTTCTTCAAAATTTTCCCTCTATGACAATTGCCTTCCCTAAATTTAATGTGAGACATCATGGTACAAACAATACATGTTGTCAAGAAAAGGATGGAGTTAGACATTGGATTATTGAATCTTAATTGATGGATGAGTTTATCATTGTTCTTATGTAGGTATTTGAATGATCTTACAATGCTAAGTAAACTTTGGAAGGCTTTCCAAGTGGGAAGCTAAAGAGGCATGTTAGTTGCCAGCCAATATTCTCAGAAGAAAAAGGAAGAGGAGGAAGATGCCTAAAAGGACATGTCTTTGCATCACATTGCCAACACAAGTGATATTAAGGTAGATATATATTTAGGTTTTATTAGTCTATAAATATTATTCTTTTTCGATTATCGCATTCCCTTGTAATTTTTGTTTTTTGACATGAGTTGGAAATTTTGATTAAAAAGGTGCAGACAAAGATACACATTGACATAACTTTTGGCGAGGATAAAACATAAGAAATTCTAAGAGATGATTCTTGCATTGTGTTTAGTTTAATTTTTTTAAATGTTTCAATAATAATTTTAATTTTTTTTTCTATTGCATGCCTTCTTACATTTTCTTTTCTTTTTACAAGGTAGGGACTCAAGCTCTATTGAGCTCTTTTTTCCCTCAAAGATTCTAAGAATGCTTGTGTAAACTACAAATACTTGAAGACAAATCTTATTTATCCATAAAGAGCTTCAACTCTTAGAAATTTTGAATATCCTTACCTTTTACTCAATTTATTGAAGACTTTATTATTATTAGTTAATGCCATAGGCAGGATATCATTGCATTCATTAGATGCAAAAGTAATTTTTAAATAACCAATCAAAGTAAAGAATTTTTAAAACACAAGTCTATAAACCATAGTTTCAAAATTTCCATCTATTTAAATGATTTAAACTAAACAATTTATCTCTTTTTTCATTGGCTTTGAGCAATAATAGTAAGGAGTAAAATTATTTTTCTTCACAAAAACCAAAGATATTTTTTACACTTCACTTTTAATGCATTAATTTTAAATTATGCATTATTATAGCTTGTGTCATTTTCTTTTCTAGAAATGTTCAATGGAACATTTGATTAAATAAATATGAAGATTAAATAGTAATTACAACAATGCCATAACATATTGACTATTTTTTTTATGCAAGAGATAAAATTTAATCTTAATATTTTTCAATATAGTTTTATTTTATTTTTATTATTTTATATTAATATGTTCAATTTTGTATTTTACCTTTTCAATAGAAACAACTTAATATAAATATATTAGATTTATTTTATTTATAATCAATTATTTATTAAATTTTATTTACAAAGATTATAAAAACTTTAAGATTTAAGCTTTTATATTAAAAAATCAAAGACACTAAAATTAAAACTTAGCAATTTCTATATTTGAAATTGCATTTGTAAATTTAGATGAGTGATTCACATGTGTTGTTATGAATATAGAATGATTATATATAGAGTTCTTCCAAATGTCTTTTGTCTTTTATATTTATTAGTTTGGAAGAACTCGACTTAAATATTTAATTCAATATAAATTTTTAACCTTCTTTCTTCCCTCCCTCTACCTTCATCCCTACTTTTATACTCTTAAAATTATCCACAAATAACAAGAGGTAAATCAATAATCTATTTTATTTTTTAAAATAAAGTAAATGATTTCATAATATATTTATTAAATTTCTAAAGTCTTTCCTTTTTTATAGTTGACATTAGTAAGGATGCACAAAATAGACAAGACTTACAATTTTTTATTTTTTATTTTGGTATTCTATGAGTTCATTATACACAATATTTTTTGTACATAAGAATATTGAAGCTTACATTTAACTCATCTATAATGGTTCATGAACTATGTGAATGATCCATTTTTATCTATTCTTGCATTGTTTTCTTTTAACTTATTTATTTTTCATATTTCTTCTAATATAAGGTGAATTTGGTGCACATATACTATGGCACCATCTCCTTTAATGCAAGTAAGCTAGTTTTACACTATTCAAACAATAGCAAGTCACTCACATCAAGATTCAACATAGACAATGTCATGCAATTATCAATGTCATTGATGAAATATTTGAATTGAGATTATGATTGCATACATTATAGACATGTAGTGTTGTAATGTTTTTTTTTTTTTGGCAAAAATGGCAAAGCCATTATACTTTTTATTAAAAAACTGCTTTAGAAAGGCTCAAGGGGAAAGAAGTAGGAAGAAACCCCTATCCTAGCAAGTACAATAAAAGATTACATAAATATGAAATGCCCTGCCTTAGAAGAATAGTGAGGAACGCTAAGATGAAGTAGATCCAAAATCCTACTCATAGAACCCAAAGACACATGAGTCTTGTCTCATACCATGCATTCCACCCCATTGCTTTAATGAGGTGATATGAATTCCAACTCCTTTGAATCTTTAAGAGAAGCATTATCCTTAATAAGAGTTTCTAACAACTCTTTATGTCCCCACTCTAAGGACCCATAATCTAGTGAGGCTCCTCTATTAGCTAGCCAGTTAGCCACTGCATTAGCTTCCCTATAACAATGCAATGTTGTAATGTATGTTGAATTCTAGATAGCTAGTAGTCTTTAAGCATCTAAAACTCTTTTGGAAGCTATTAATTAATATGTCTTGAATGGGAACATTGCTAGAAAAATGAGTTTATTTATTTAGTTGTGGTGTAATTTATTTATAACAACTGTAAAAATTTAAATTTAGACATCAAAAGTGTTTATTTACTTCTTACAAATCATAATGAAGTAAAAGCATTAAGTTACTTTCAAGAATTAGTATGTCAACTTTCCATTTCTATTAAACTAAAATATTATTGTACAAAAATTGCATTTTTAAGCTTCTTTATAATCACTTGAATAAATGACAATTGATTACAAATACTTTCATTTGGTGATTCATTTGCAAAAGTGACTAATATTACTATTCAAACTCATTCTACTTTTTTCTTACGAAGAGTTAATTCCAAACCCATTCTACTTAATCCTACCCTTTTTCTTATCCCCCACCATATCCAATTCTACTTGTATTTCTATAAACTAAAAATGCAAATGGCAGGAACTATGATGCTTGCATCTCTTGTTTCCTAATGTCTATACTTTTATGGTAAAATTCCATATTGATGAAGTCATATTGATATTTTTATAATTAATAATTTTTATCTTTTGAATGCATCCATAAAATTGAAGGATTGATTATTCCTTCCTTGGAGTTGGAGAGCATGTAAATTAATCTATCATCTTATCTCCATCACCCTCCTTCTCCTCCTTTATTTATTCTTCTTATCCTAATTCTTTACATTCATTTATTATTTCCTCATGTTCTCATCTATTTACAAAAGCTTGTTGATCCTTTACATTCTTCTATTATTTCCTTTTATTCTCATCTATTTACAAATTCTTGTTCTACCTCATCTAATGAATGAATGTCATCATGTAATGACATGTTCATTTATAAGCGATAGGTATGTAGAAGAAAAAGGGGAGGAATGCTCAAAGCTAGGCATTTATTCATACTAGAGCAGTCCAAGTAAGTATCTATCAAACTCGTTAAAAATAATAAAAAAGGTCAACAAACAATAGGTAAGTATTAGTACTTCTTCAAAATCATCACTTTTTAGTTAATGCAAAAATAAGAAAATCATGAATAGATTAATTTCAATTTCTAATTATCTCTATAAAGGATTCTTAGGTAAGTTTTTAGCTTGGGAACCTAACTAGAACAATGAAAAGGTTAAGCAAGTACCCACCTAGATAGAATGTAAAACATTTCCACCCAAAATTAAACATCTTTAGGCCCTAATTAAAATTGGTAAATCCCTAGGAAACTTATTAGGTATTGAAGCTAAATATAATTGGACTAGCAATATATATATTTTAATAGAAATAGAGTATGATCAGGATGACTTAAAAACCAAAAAAATTAATAACAAATAGATCCATCTACAAGCTAGAGTTTACAAAATATGAAGGGAAAATAATAGGAATCATTAAATCCAATATGTATATTGATTATAATACATCAAATATAAAAGAAGCACTTAGTAACATAAGGATGCATAAAAAGAAGGAAAGGTCAAAGGAATTAAAAGTTCAGAAGGAAAAGAAAGTAGGGGATAACAAGAGTAAGAAGAAAGGATAGAAAACAAAAAGGGAAGGCATCGATCAAAATAGTGAACTAGTGGATAGAGAAGAGCAAAGCACATAACAAAGAGACAAAGGAAATAATGAGGTAATAGAAAAGAGTATAGAAGATCTAAAAAATACTCATAAAAGAATTTCCAAACTAAAAGAATGTAAGGTTTTCCAAGAAGAGAAAAAATCTATGGAAGATATAGAGCAAAGTGTTCAAGAACTAAATAAAATAACTTATGACATTCTATTACTTCAAAATGATATTGAAGACCAAATTTTGATCTGTGAACAATATCACCTTGAGAATGGACTACAAGATGAGAAAGAAAGTATTGAAGAAGGTCTAATAGTCTTAGAACTAAAAAGTAAGACCACAAAAGAATCTTAAAAAAAAATCAGAATAATAGAATTGTAGCAATAGGAAGTGAGGAACCAAGAGAATACATGCAAAGAGAGAAATAATATTCAATCTAGGAACCAATTGGGAATATAAATTTGATCGAAGTACAGTATCAAACTTTAACAATCAAGAATTTAATGAAGTAGAAGAGAAAAGAGAACAATAGGATGACAGAAGCTCAATACCATCAGTGGATTCAGCTCATTGGAGCAACATATCAATTCAAAGAAATCAAAGAAAAGGAGTTACGAATTTTGGCAAACACTGACAAATGGGAAATACATATTTGGAGAAGAATCAAAGATTGATCTAAGTGGATTAGATAAACATTTGATCCCCCTAGAAGTAGTGACCCTTATAGAAGATCAAGAGCAAGAGAGAAAATCTACACATGCAGAAGAAAATTTAGATGTGGAGCAAATTAGAAATAATCAAAATTGGGAAGAATTTGGAATAATGAATGATACATTCAACATTTAGGGAAGTGAGAGGGACATCAAAGAAAAATAACAAGAGAATAATGAAAAGGATAATGCATTAGTTGAGAAAATAATTAAAGAATTAATAGATGAGGATGAAGGCTAGGAGGAATCTAATCTAAATATAATTAAGAACATTACATATAATTTGGGATTATCTATAAACCATGAAGGTTTCAACACCTCGAAATGTGGTAAACTAAAAACAAAGAGAGGAAGGAAATCACTAAAGGAACTAAGAGAAATAGATGGACAAACAAAGGAACATAAAAAGATATTTGAAGTTTTAAACATAGGGAAGTGGAAGAGCCTTCCTATTGATCAATGAGGATCACAACATGGAATGCTAGGGGCTTGAATGCCCCTAGCAAGCAAGGATTGCTAAAACACAACCTAAGCTTATTCAAATCAAATGTTAATTAAATTATTAATATTTTCTTTACTAACAAATTAAGTGATTCTCTTATCATTATTAATTATTAGGTTTAATGTATTATTCTACCTAATTAACATATTCTAATCTACGGTAAATAACCACAATTCTTACCACTTCTCCTTTGAAATTAGAACTAAAATATTAAAGTTATGTTAATCTCCCTTTTTAAAGTTATGTTAATGAAAAATAAATTAGAAGTCTACATAATTTCTACCTTATATAATTTTTGGTACAACAAAATAACATACAATTTTTAAAAAATATTCATCCCAATTAAAACTAAAATATTAATCAAGTATTGATTAAATTATATTAAATATTTTACCTCATTATTCTCTATGTACTAAATTTTTTATTATCTTAAACTATTATAACTTACGACAAATACGGGGACGGGGGCCCTAGCTCGGTTGGCTAAATATTCCCTATTGCAAGGGGTTGGTCACAGGTTCTAGTCTCCCCCGTCCCCGTGGTACCAGTGGGTGTGTTGTGCCAGTGCTACCGGTCATGTTAAAAAGTTTACTCAGTGCATTAAAAGAGTTAAAAAAAAAAAACTTACGACAAATACGAGCCACTATGTGGCACTTGTTTATTTTATATTCAATTTATCGCATATAAATGAAATGATGGTCTAAAAAACTAATTTTTGTTAAAAAAACTTTAGCTAAAAATTTATTTTGAATTTCACAAAAAAAACTAACAATTATTATCAGCAAAAATAGTTTTAACTAAAAATATTTTTTATCAATACGTATAGATAATCTTTTCATACGAACATAAAATAAAATTTATAAAGCTTTGTTTTTATAGTCTTGGTTTTTGGTCAATTATCTATGAATTTGTATTCTTTATTTGAAAACTAAAGAAAATAACAAAAATAAATTATAAAAAGTTAGAGAAAGAGGGGTAATCCTTAGAGCCATAAAAATGATTGGAGTACTTTATTTACTCTTTAGGTTTCAAATTCTTGTATAGGTTGAATGTGTTAAGGCTTAAACCAAATATTCTATTCAATTTATGTTGAAGTAAACTTAGTTGTTTGGGTGCTCATTTTTTCCCCTAATGGGTTGTCATTTCTAGTGGCATTTTTCATGTCAATGGGAGACCCAACTTCTTACATTTGTTCAAGTAGCATGGTAGAATGAACTTATGTTTAGAT
This sequence comes from Cupressus sempervirens, assembly GCA_028749045.1. Classification (NCBI taxonomy): domain Eukaryota; kingdom Viridiplantae; phylum Streptophyta; class Pinopsida; order Cupressales; family Cupressaceae; genus Cupressus; species Cupressus sempervirens. The sequence goes on from CM053789.1 coordinate 326,882,751, forward strand.
TTCTTCTATGTGGACTTCATACTTGTCTTATATAAACTAGCACTAGAAATACTATTTTCACTGATGTTATAGGAGAGTAGAATATATTTATGTTGTTAAAAATAATTTTTTACTGATGTTTCATTCTTAAGAAGAAAAATTACACTATCTAAAGGTAGCATTTGAGTTAAGCAAAAGATGGATAATCCTCTTAGAATACATTGGAAATTTTATTTAAATAAAAGTAAGATGAATGTTCATATTGTAAAAAAAATTTACAATTAACTTATTTTGTTATATCTCTTCAACTTGCTTAACCCTCCCGATGTGGTCACTCTGGTCATCTAACACTAGGGAAATGCAAATGAACATTAATTTATTTATTTTCATATATGCAAAATCCATTTGGTAAGATTTCCTCTCATAGATGGAGAGGTATAGAGGTCATATAAATGAAACATGAGCTAGGTATTTCTATAATTCAAAAAAAACATACAAAACATCTTGCAACATATTTATAGTAAGTTGTAAAATAGATTTCGATAAAATTATAGAAGGATTTTAAGGAGATTTATGGGAGGCTTTTAAAGATGTACCTATTAATAGAAGAAATGTTTTTCTCTTTCTAAGTTGGTGATTAGTAAGGTGGCCAGTATTTCTAGTGGACTTGTATTTACAAAAAAATGTAAGAGTATTGTTTTGTTGTTGGATCATAAATCAAAGAAATCATTCATCACGAGTTTCAATTAAAGGGATTCCATACAAATATTATGTTCTTAATTGTATCATTCTTGTGTATTTTCTAATATTGTGGTTAAGATTAAAAAAATAAAAAATTATTGTTTAATATTTATTCTAGTCCCTCTTAGTACAAGTGTGCACTCATCTATTAACATTAGAGTAGGTTTGTTAAAATATAGTCTTATTTCTATAAGAGTAGATTTAGAAAATTCACATGACAAGCCAAGAAGGATTCTCCTCCAATAATACCTCATTACCTGACATAACACACTATGAATTATATGTCTTAAGGATGTAAATTTATCTAATGGGTCATGACTTTGAAATTTAAAAATTGCTTGTAAATTGTTATATAGCTCTATCAACTCCACTAACTAATCTTGCTAGAAAGAAGGCTAGTGAAATAACAAATAAAATGAATATTATCTTATGTGGTCTATTTAACTTGGAGTTCTTCAACATAATACATCATTCCTTGATAGAAGAAATTCTTAAGAAATAACACATATATCTAGTTATATTTGACCTATTTCCTACATAACCATGAAAGCCAAGTATATAAACAAGCTTGCATAATCACTATTATACAAATATCAAATAGATAAACCATAATATAAGCCATGATAAATCGTGCAAATATACTAATGAGAAAAAAATCCAACCTCCAAAAGCATAGATCTCCTTTGCATTATTTAACCATAAATAAAAAAATACTTACATAGTTTTACTAAAATTGTCTAAATCATTAATCCCTCCAATGATTTTCCATGTGTCCAAGCACATATCCACAAATCCCATGTAACTCTTCACAAATATAACCTGTTGAGTGACTCAATAAGGACAACCCACTCCACCAACCAAATTAAACCAGTAACTTATATTTTCCTTTATAGTAACAAGCTCACAAAAATAATTGTAAAATAAAAGTAAGTGCTACAAAACCATGTAAAACAATACCATTAATATTGGGTACTAAGCTTATATTTTATTAATTATTTTACCCCAATATCTTTTTTGATAGATAAAAGGCCTAAGCCCATATTAAATAAAATAATTATCTCTTCATTTTACCAACACCAGAGGGTCAACAAAGAAATATCTCTAGTTTTTCCAATTATTATTTAAATGAATAGTGAAATAAATTATGTACAAGAATTCAGACTAAATTCCACAATTTATGTGAAAACTTTAATTATTTTGGATGTATTTGATCTGCACAAAAATACATAAATAGTTGGAGGATAAATTAGAGTGATTAATCCAAATAGAAATAGCAGATTTATCTTTTATTAATAACACATTTTAAGTCTTGATCCTACTAAATTTTTTTATCCATTACAATAGTTATGTTATCATCTTTACAAAACTATTGATATATCATGAAAATAAGAAATTAATCTTTTTATTAGAAGTGATGTTCATTAAACATTCACTAAGATAGTGTTGTTACAAATTGAGAGACAATGAAAGTGAGGAAGGTACTTTATATTATATAAGCTTTGAGGTGGAGAAAAGGTTATATTTACTACAAAAAAACCTTATATAAAGTAACAACCAATTTCATAGTGATGTAGGAGCATCTAGGGTCTTAAGCAATCTTGCATCAACCAAAAATATTTCTTGTTTCTGTACCTGTTTATTGTTCGTAAAGTAGCCATTACTACTTTTGGTTTCTCTTTGGGTGCATTTGATATCATGTAAAGGATCTATTCTAGATCCTTATCATAAGTGCACAAGTTCTTATGTTTCATATTTCTCAAGTTCTGTTCCATTCTTTGCGGTCCTATTTTCCTGTCGTTTTCATCTAGTGATGCATATTGTGTAGTAGCGAGATGACTCATAAAACAAGTGTGGACTTATATCTATGTGCACATGGTTTAATATTGTCATTTTCTTGGGTTTTGGTTTATTCTTCCAAGATTGGACTTATATTATAATTAAATGCTTGACTAGCCAACTTATGGCTTAGCTAACTATAAAAGAAGCTTGGTTAGATGTAGGAAAGTAGCTAGGTAGAATTATTAGAAGATAGAAGATGTGGGATTATAATCCAAATTTTAATTCCTTAATTTAGTATGATACCACAACCTAGAAGGCCTCACAGTCGAGAATGTTGTTTTGTATGCAAAGTTAAATAATTACACCTAGTCAAATGCTATATCTAGCCTTGTTTTCTCTATTGAATATTTGAATTTTGCAAGGCTCGAAGCTAAGTTTATTCCACATGTTTCATGCTTCCCTCCTTGTCCCTGCATCAGGTAGTATCTAGGTGATTTCTTTCTTAAGGCTTGCATCATGGAGAACCTTATTGAATTTGGTTGTAAGGTGGAAAATTTGAAGTCTAACCTATAGCTTGTAGAAGGTTAAAATCTTGTAGGAACTATTGTCAAGATGGCTTGTGGTAGAGGAAATGCTGATAATCCTATTATGGATATGTTGAGGTAGATTGTAGTGAGACTTGAAGTTGTTGAGATAGTGCATAGAATATGTGTACTTATTGAAGTTGTTAGTGACAATGAAGAGGTAGCACCTAACCCTAACCCTAAACCTAATGTTGAGAATGATGAGGAAAGACTTTTGAGAGTTTTGTCTAGGGAAAATGCTAAACCTGCTGTTGAAGTTGCTTGCTATGATGGGATAATTCAAATAAATGATGTATTGGATTAGATCTCTGAGATGGATAAATACTTTGAGTATCAAGGTAATCCTAATAATAAGAAGGTTAAGATAGTAGTCACAAAGTTGAAGGGTCATGCTTCACTTTGGTGCGATGATTTGCAAACTAAAAGATAGGAAAGGGAAAATAAAAGATAAAGACATGGATGAAGATGATTGGAAAGATGAAGAGGTTTCTCCTTGCTGATTACCAAGTGAAATTGTTGAGGAAAATACAAATTTGAGGCAAAATGACATGAGTATGAAGGAATATAAGTAAGAATTATATAGATTGGATATCAAATTTGGACATGTGGATGATGAAGTTGAGAAAGTGGCTAAATACCTAAATGACTTGTAGACAACAATTCAAAATGAGATTAGTTATGTGAAGATGGATAGTGTAGAAGAAGAATATCAATATGCTTTGAAGGCTAAAGAAATATTTGTGAAGAAACATGATCAAAGATAGAGAGGAAGAGGTGGCATACTTAAAAGAAACATAGGTTGAACCTTTTGAGAAAGTAACAGATCTGAAGTACAAGAGAAAGGAAAATCTGATTAGAAAGATGACAATACTAGAAAGAGAGGCTATTACACTAGAGGTTTTTATATTGGATCTAGGAATAGTAATAATGGGAAAAGGGATGAATGATCTTTGTTTAAGGGGACCTGTTATAAATGTGGTAAAGAAGGGCATAGAGCTTTTGAATGTACTATTTTTGGTAAAAAGTTGGAGGAAGTAGCAAAAATATTTTGTCTTATGAAAAAGTTGTTGAAACACCTAATCAACCTAAGAATGGTGAGAATATGATGATAAGAAGGGTCTTTTGGAATGAAAAGTTAGATTAAGGACATATTTTGAGAAGAAGTCTATTTAAAACTAGATGTAAAATTGATCGTATGCATTATAAAGTTATCATTGACAGTGGTAGTTTAGACAATTTAGCTTCTAAGGAGCTAGTAAAAAATTTGAAGTTTTTAGAGGTTGAGACATCCAAACCCTTATCATGTTTCTTGGATTCAGAATGAGCATAAATTAGTAGTAAGTGAACAATGCCTTGTGAAATTCAAAATTGGGAATTACTATGATGAAGTCTTATGTGATATTATGCCTATGGCTTGTTGTCACATTTTGTTGGATAGACCTTGGTAGTATTATAAACAAGCATTGCATGATGGTAGATTGAATCAATATACTATTTGAGAAAATGGAAATAAGTAAATTTTGTTACCTTTGATTGAGGAACTTGATGAAAAATATTATACAATGATAAGAGTTTTTTTGGTAAATGGAAATTAATTTGTTAAAGATATAAAGGAACATAACATATGCCCTACCTTGATTTCTAAGAAGACTAAAAAACAAAATGAACTTGAACATGCACCTAAGATAAGAGCTTTGTTAGATGAATTTCAAGATATTGTTTGTAAGGATGTACTTGAGGGATTGCCTTTTGTGAGAAGTATTAGTCACAGTATGGATTTGATTCTAGGAGCTAGCTTGCTGAACAAAGTACTACATAGATAGACCCCTATAAAGAATGCCAAATTGAATAGACAAGTACAAGAGTTTCTTGAGAGAGGGTCGATAAGAGAAAGTTTGAGTCCTTTTGTAGTAGTTGCTATATTAACATCTAAGAAGAATGGAGAATGTGCATTGCTTCTAGATCTATAAATAAGATTGCACTAAAGTATATCTTTCCTTTTGCTAGGATTAATGATATTATGGATTGTTTTATTAGAGCTAGAAATTTAACCAAAATTGATTTAAAAAGTGGACATCATCAGATCAGAATTAGAGAAGGAGATGAACAGAAAACTACTTGTAAGACTAATGAAGGCTTGAATGAATGGTTAGTTATGCCTCTTGGTTTAACTAATGGAACTAGTACTTTCATGAGATTGATGAATGTAGTTTTGAAGAGATTTTTGGGCAAATTTGTGATTATATATTGTTGGCTCCTGATTTAACAGTTTTACAAACAACCAAGAAATCAGACAAATGCATCTAAGGCTAGCGAATTCCTATGATGGATGCACTTGACTACAATCTTGGGCCAACTATAAGGATAAATCCTTCTTCTTCTTTAGGCTCTATTAGACCTAGGTGGGTGGACCTTAGACTCTTTATATGGTACTAGTGTAAAGGCATACAACTAAATCTGGAAAACAGATAAAATCCCTTAATCTTCTATGTTTATGCAAGCATCCATGGATGAAATAGCTACTTAACAGAGCACATGGACCGGATAAACCAAGTGAAGGAAAAATCTTTTAATTCTTAAACACAAAAGAAAGATATTTGATTAAGATTTGTATCTCGGCATAACCCAGGTATGCTACAATAGAGAGCATGCATCCTTCAAGCTGACCAGTCCCTTATCCATTGGGCATCAACTAAACCTTAACATGCAAATGGATACCTAAAGTATACTCATATATTCAGGCATATGATCTATCTATTTGACCTGCAAATAGACATCAGTCTTCATAACAACTCTCATACTTATCACAAAATCCTTCAAGTGTAACTTGCAACCCTATCAGTATAAACAAACATTTACTTGGCTCTTTGTTCCAATAGCAAGTCTATTCTGACATACAACCTTAAGGGGTTGCAACTGAGTTCAAGACCTTGGTTCTCAAATACAAAAGATTAAAGATAACAGAAGAAGGAGATGAGGATCAGAATGAAACTAAGAAAGTTAAACCCTTTGCATTAATTTCCTTGAAACCAATACATGATCTGCATATCAAAACTCAGGAAATACACAAAGAATGACTGTGTAATATAAAAATGCTTCAAAAGGAATACAATATGCTTCTCATACCATAAGAACACTAAGAAAATGGTATCACAACTGTGAGAAAATCTCAGGAAATTGGAACCAGACCGGTCTCACAATCCACCTAAAATCTTCAAAGAATTGGAACCCTACAATAAGAAGAAAAGGAAGATATATAGGAGAGAAGATATCTCAGGAAATGCAGTTTGGAATTGACATCTGTCCCACTGAGAATGTCTTCAATCTGGAGTTGCTGAAATTGAACTTCCTCATCTACCTGCAATTGAAAACCATAAATGATGCAAAAATATCTGATATATCTCACTTAAAAATATGCAAATATCTCATGGAGAAATATCAAGAAATCATCACAATCTTTACCGAGACTCCAAAAATTTGATTTTGCATGTCACATCTACTTTGCTATGAAATTCACATTATGCAATAGCCAGAAAAAACAATTGCTTCAACCACCTCCAAAAACATTCAATTCATCCTTATAATTGCTAGAGAAGTCAAATAAGATGAAATAATTTAAATCTGATTGCAATTTCATCTGCAACATTAAATTTTTGCCTCTTCTTTGTATAATTCCTGCTGCAACTCTCCAGATCATTGGATAAATTTCTGTGCCCTGGCTCTGAAACTACTTTATGCTCTGTTAATTTCCTACAATTCTATAGTTCAAATAATGGCGAGATTGTAGATTATATTCGAGCATTTAAATCACACGAATGAGCTCTATACCAAAATTAACTTCTAGTAATCGTTACCTCTAAATTGCATCAAAATTTCAAATCTCATCCGTCGATCTCACCAAATCGGATGGCCTTAATTTAAAAAGCAATGAACTTTATGTCCTTAAGAGCAGGGCCATGTGTTGCATTATCGCTTACTCACATTGCTTATATTTCTTGCACTTTGAAATTGTAGGTAAGCGACATTCGTTGATAAAAAAAAATCAACGATCATACCAAATTTGAAATGAATCATGCCCAGTCAGTTGCACTGACCAATGGGAAAGCTCCATGTGAGTCTATGCCTTCTGCCAAATTCCATGCAAGTGGGTCCCATATCACCTCTTGAGCAAATGAATACTTGACCTCATTTCTCCATGTGTCAAGCTGGCACATTCCCACATTCCTTAAATTTCTTTCAAGTTCTCAATGTGGGCAAGCGCCCTCCGTTGATTAGGACAGGATCAACGGTGTGAAATAATTTTGCATTTTATGCTTGCATCATCCACTTGGACCAATAAAATAACTCCTCTCAACCCTCGTGGTCTGACCCACCTGACTACTGCATTAATCATTAAAATTCGTGCCCACATCATAAGAATTTCCACTAGGGCATGTGTCATATAGCATGGCATGACTCAACATTTTGCCTCAATCCTTGGCCCCACTGTGACACACGACGCAAAAATGCATACCCACATTCCTTATTTCCTGAGTAGTTTCTTAATGTGGGTGTGTGCCAACCCTCGATCCATGAAAGATCTATGGTCTAACAAAACTTCAATTGATTTGGCAAACGAAACATTTTATCTGCATAACTGGTAGTACATATCAGCAATTGTTTTATAGCTTGGCACACTGCAACACAGACTGACAATTCTCGGCCCCACCTTGCTATGTGTCACCAAATCACATGCACGCATTGTTTAAAAACCCTGCATCTTCTTATTGCGGGAATGCAATGCCTGTTGATCTAATCAAGATCAATGGTCACACAAAATCTGTGTTACATAGGACCTTTTATCAATAAAATAATCGAGCTCGATAAGTTTTTTTAAGCGAGCTTTAAATAAAACCATGCTCACGTAGGCCTGAACCTAGGGTAAAATGATATATTTTCTAAATCATTTTTATGAAAAACAATTTTGAAGCTTTTTAAAAACTAGGATAAAACAAGACATGGCACTACGATTTCTGAGAAATTCTTTGAAGACAAACCTTGAGAATTAAATGGAATTTCAAAGACGTAGAGACTAGGCTATGAACTAGGGAAATCTAAGGATTCTCAAAATATAAGGAACAAAACCCTATTTTGCAAGATTTTAAGATTCATATGATTTTTCACTAAAATTTTCCATAATTTCTACATTGTGAAAAATCAGACCAACAATGGCTCTGTCTATGGATGATAGACTACTTGAGTCTATGCAAGAATTCAAAATCTTTGGGAGAGAAGACCAAATACTTGGGACAGGGAAAAGACAACTTCTTCAGAGAGCATAGAGTAACACGTAGAAAGAAGAAAATAGATTGCACAGGGATATTTACAGGGATTTAGAAAATATACAAAATGTATAGGAAAACCAAGAACTCTAAAACTATTGTTCATGGAAAACAGATACTTTTAAGAAAAGTACCTCTTCGAGAATTGTCCATGAACTAGCAATTCAAGAATACGTCCAGTTAAATCCTTTAGAAAATATGAATCTTCTCCATTTTTATCACAAATGTTATATGGGCCAAGCCAGATTGGATCAAATTTACCTTGCTTTCCTTTATCTTCCATCCTAGCATTCCACATTAGTACCATGTCACCTATTTCAAATTTCCTATCATTGGTTTTTTTGTCATACAAATGCTTCATTTGTGATTGTAACTTGGCATTTTTAATAGAAGATTCTCTCCTTACTTCTTCTAATTGTAAAATATCATCCATTCTGAGTTGCATTTCATTAATGATGTCATCTTCATATAGTTGAACAAATTTATACATCTCCTTTAGGTTATTTTGTGGAAGTCTGGCCTGTATACTATAAACTAGATCAAATGGGGCACATCCAATGGCCTTTTTCATAGTAACCCTGTCAGCCCACAGAGCTAATGGCAACTTTGGATCCCATGCCTTCTTGTTTTCTCCTAGAATTCTTTTGATAACCTTTAGTATACTCTTATTGCTTGATTCTGCCTGACCATTCCCTTGAGGATGATAGGGTGATGATGTGTACTCTATAATGCCATATTTCCTGCAGAATTCTTTATATTCCTCTGATCTAAAACACATAGCATTATCAATTACAACCTTTTGTGGGCATCCAAATCTGGTCAGAATACTATTTAAAATAAAATTAATCACCACCTTACTTATTGCATTCTTAGTAGGGACTGCCTCAACCCACTTGGTGAAATAATTAGTAGCTACTAAGATTCATGAATGACCACCACTAGATTTATTTGTGATCTCACGTATAAAATCAATTCCCCATTGTTGAAAAGGTGCCTACACTTCAACTAGTCTTAATGGAAAATTCCCAGAGAATTTTAACTTTCCACTAAACCTTTGACAAGCATCACAAACTTTTATGAACTCATGAGTATCTTTGAAGAGTGTAGGCCACCAAAAATCGGCTCTCAAGATTTTATGGGCAATAGTTTTTGCCATATAGTGACCACCACATACACCATGAATTTCTTTTAGGATCCTTTTAGATTCATTTTCATCTACACACTTCAAAAGTACCCCCTCCATCTTTTCTGGTTGTCTGTTAATTCTAGCGGGGACTTCATATTTTGCAAATAATAAATAATATCCTTGTACCAATTAGAGTTATCCATATCACAAAGATTCTCCCTACAACTATCATCAATTTGATTGATTTGGTTTGCCTCTAGATTAGCTTTTGTCATCAATTTGGCCAAACCTTGACCCCTAACTAGTTTAGTAATATGAATATCAATGTTAAACTCTTGTATCCTATTAATCCATCTACAACTAATGCCAGATACCTCTTGTTGTGAAAAGATGTCCTTCACAGCAGTAGTAGGAACAAAAGAAATGACAGTAGCTCCCATTAAGTAACATCTAAAAGCCTTAACTCCTTTCACTAGTGCATATGCCTATTTTTCATTGATGTCATACTTAAGCTCTGCTGCCTACAAAGACTTGTTGAAGACTGCAATAGGCTGCTCATAACCCTCCTTATTTTTATGTAATAGTACTATAGCAACAGTGTGAAATGAGGCAAAAGAAAATATATGCATTGGTTTGTCATAATCTAGAGCTCTAAGAATAGGGGCATCTTTAATAGCTTGCTTAATTTTTTGTAAATGCAATACTAGGTTCACCATCCCATTTTATCTCAGATCCCCTCTTTAGCATTCTTGATATAGGCCTACTAATCTCTACAAAATTTGTCACAAATCTCCTAAGAAAATTGATCTGTCGAAAGAATGACTGAATGCCTTTAACACTCTTGGGTTTCTGAATCTTATCTTTTACTTCTACCCTTTCAGGGTCAATACTTACTCCATGCTTTCCAACTAGATGTCCTAACAATTTTCCTTCAATGACACCAAAGTTACATTTCTTTGGATTTAAAGATATTCTATATTTAAGGGCTTTGATAAATACCTTTCCTAGGTGCATGCAATGATCATTTTCATCCTTGGAGTAAGTAGTAAGGTCATCCTAATACATAGCCAAAAATTTGTCAATAATATCAGTAAAAGCCACATCCATAGCCCTTTGAAAAGTAGCTCTAGCATTAGTGAGCCCAAAAGGCATCCTGACATAAACATAAGTACCCCATGGAGTAGTGAAAGCAATTTTAAACTATTCTGATTCTTTAACAACTACTTGATTATAACTAGAAAACCCATCCATCATTGACATAAGCTCTAAACCAGTGACCCTTTGCAACATGGCTTCCATATTTGGCAATCCATAATTATCTTTTAAGGAAGATATGTTGAGATTTCTCAAGTCAAAACATAACCTTATGTCTCCATTTTTCTTCCTGACATGAACTAAATTGGATGCCCAAGAAGAATGTCTGATAGGCTTTATGATCCCAACATCTCTTAACTTGATCAATTCTTCTTGCATCTTGGGAGCCAAGGTTGGGTTTATTAGCCTTTGTTTTTGTCTGAAAGGCTTAGCATTTGGTTTCAAAGGGACTTCATGTTGAAAAAGCTCTTCCCTATAAGCCTTCAGATCATCATATGACCATGCAAACACATGTCTATATTTCCTTAACAAGTTTATTAAATATTTCCTAATTTTAGGAGGCAATTTCTTACCAATATATACCCTTTTAGGTGTTTCCTGAGTTCCCAAGTTGACCTTCTCTAAATCCTTGGCACTATATCCATTAGTGTCCATTTTTGACCTATCTTGGTTGTCAAAAATGGTTTCTAAAACAACCAGACCCTTTGAAATTTTATTTGTCTTCAATTGCACAACTTCCTGCCAAAAACAATATCTTTTCCATCTATATTTTCCACATAGGGTGCACAATCAATTTCTTGTCCTAACAACATATGCTCACAATTCAAAAATCTTAGAATATCCTTATCATCTTCAAACACTTGCCAATTCTGAACATTATCAGGGACAGAAGGGCTAGTTTGAATCTCAATTTTAGACACACCAACAAATGTGATATCATCAGGTTTTATTGCTATATTTGCTCGTAAATCTACAATTTTATTATTTGTCCTATCCTTCCAAATTATTCCAAATGCATCAAAGCATTCAACCATGTCCCACACTACATTTCTATACTATTTCAATCTTTTATTCTTTGACACATAAGCATTTCTTACTTGGGATACCACCAATTCAGAATCTCCTACAACATGTAAACACTTTATCCCATGCTTATGAGCTCATCTAAGACCTAACAATAAAGCCTCATACTCTACTATATTGTTAGTACAAGGGAAACTTAAAGTAAAGGAAAATTTGTATGTTACCCCTACTAGAGATATCAACAAAATGCCCGCACCAGATCCATCTTTGCAACATGCACCATCAAAAAACATAGTCCATAGATCACCCTTGTCTATTTTTGCATCAGCTTTTACTTCCATCTGTGATTTACATTTAGATTTCCTCAAAGTCAAAACCTCAGCTCTGAATGCATTAATATTTGTATCCACAAAATTTGTCATGTTGTTATCTTCCTCTAGTATGTATATACTCTTAGGTTCCCTATTGACTTTTATCAAATTTCCCTCAATATTGAAAGTAGCAAATGACAAATCACACTGTAAACTCCCACCCATAGCAGTACTCCACTTTCTTGAGATAACAACATGCCATATTGGAGTGGAATATCAACAACCAATACACTCATAGTAAGCTCTTTGTCAAGGCAAGTTGTTAATCTATATGGCAAAGAGTTTATAGTGCCTATAATTGTCACTTCTCTTTTATCCATAGCACAACATCTTCCTTGAGTTGTATCCACTTTTAAGCCTAATTCCTTCATTATTTCAAAAGGCATCACAGTGTTGGAAGCACCAAAATCAATCATGCAGTTTTTTAATGTTTTACCATTTACTAAAATGCTCAAGAAAAATGGTTCAACATTTCCCAAACACTGATTTACATAATTATCTAAAAACATTTAAGGAATTTGAGAGACAACTCCTTCAGCTTCATTGTTCTTTACTTCTTCTTTAGTGCTTTCTTTGGAACTGTGACTCTCATTACAATCCTGACTTACCTTTACATCAATATTTAAAAACTATGCTATAGCTTTATTTTGGTGTTCAGGGATTCTTAACAATTCAGACAAAGGAACCTTAACAGTAATCTGAGACAAAACAACAAGCATATCTATGGAAGAACCAAGAGGATCATCATTAGTCGCATTCCTTTTCTCATCCTATTTATCCAAATTGTTCAAAGCATTATGATGATTCTTATCATGTTTTGTGATGATCTTTGATACCTTCTCATCTATTTTTTTGGGAACATTATTTCAAAACTCCATATCTTTAGGATTTCCTCCTTTCTTTTGTTCCCATCTTCTATTAGTAATTTTAACCTTCACAGCAGGAGCTTCTTTAGGTTTCACAATTTCCCCCTTCTTAGGATCAGCCCCTTCTATGAAGATACTAGCTACCTTATTACTTTTATCTCTCTGAGCGATGTTTCTAGTCTAAACCTGAGCTATCATATTAGCAGTAATTTGATCAATCTCTTCCTTAGAAGGTTTTCTTAGTGTTACTTCTTCCTTTGCATTTACCATGTTACACACATTGTCTTCCAGATCACTCTCATAAGAAAATACTTGCTGTTGTATGACATTCTGAAACTGTCTTTGGTCATTCACATCTCTGTCATAATCTTCATAGTCAGAATAATGTGATTCAAACATATTGCATCCTACATCATCATTATTTTCTTCCTGCTCATGACACCTTTCTACTACAGTTTGGTTCCTTGGGAATGACAATGCTACAACACAAGATTCAAGAGAATGGGGTAATTGACATGCAAAGTACCATGTAGGTTCAGCAACAAACTCAGGATAATCTACCAAATTTATAGAATTTTTTGACAAAGGATCAGGGGTCATTGTGTTGTTGTTGTTCTTGGGAAGAGGGATACTAGGCTGACCATCCTTCCAACTAGTGTTATAAGGGAAATTTTGCAGCCTATTTTGTCTATTGAAATTTGATTGATAAGGGGCCCAATTATCAGTGGGGTTCCTATCATTCTTTACTTGAGGAATATTCAGACCCTTTATAGCATTTAGAATCTGACTCATTTCACTAGGCTCTTCCTTTTTTCCTCCTATGGCTTTATTTTCTTCCTTTCTATTTCCCTTATTCCCAAATAACCTAGGATCATCTCTTTTTCTTTCTAATCTCCCTAAAATCCTAAAATTATTTTCTATATTAATGGCAATCCTGAAAGCATCTCTTAAGGTCCTAGGCTCTTTATCCCTAAGTTGGTATGCCATTTTACCATCAAAAGCATTCAGATAAGTGATCAGACATACCTTGTCATCAATTCACATGGCTTGCATTAGCTTGTACATCCTTTTCTAAAATCTAGTGTTAAATTCAGTAACAGATTCATTAGGCAACCTCTTGATATTATTGAATTCACTCAAAATATAGCTCTAATTTTTCTTGTCACCATATTGCTCTTTGAAACAATACTCAATATCTTTCCAATCAACAATAGAAAATTCAGGAAGTCTCTTGAACCACTCTCTAGCATCTTCAGTTAATGACTGCACAAACAACTTCATAATGACATCTTCAGCTTCAACCTCATAATCACTCATCATATCAAGAAAACTCCTTAAATGGTCTTCACAAGAGATAGCATTATTTCCATCAAATTTAGTCAATCTTTTCCTCATTTCTTATGGGATAAGATTTGGAAAACCAAGGATTCCATCAAAACATATTTGCCTATAGCCCTCTAATTGAACAGGTCTTCTTTGTAAACCAATCTTGGGGTGATTAGCATTGCCTTTCTTAGTATTATTCATAGTATTACTAGTGCTAGCATCACCAACAGATTTTTTAAGATCTACCTTTAGTGAAGATGAAGACAAGAAAGAAACAGGTACCTTAGTAGTATTCTAATTTGCATCATTAGATCCATCATCATCTTTAGGCATAGCTGCCAACTACTTCTTGGTAATTTCCTAGAATTTGATCCTATTGTTCATCTCAGCTATAGCAGCCTCACTTTCTGCAATCTCCAATCTCTTGGCTAAAGCATCCCTTTCTTTTCTTCTCTTTTCCAACTCGATATCAAAGAGTGACATGGAATTATGGATTTGAACTACCTTTACTGGCTCATTGATCTTAATACCAATCTCATTTTGTTTTCCCTTATCCATAGCCCCTACAACAGGTTCCACATTTTTTACTCTATTATTATCAACTTCTAGAGCAGTATAGTTCCTAAGTTGCTGTATTATAGGTCCCTCTAGATTCATTTTCTAAGTTTCCAACAAATTCTTCTCTTGCCTCTTAAGTTGTTCAACTTGTCCCACAATCTTAGGTTGCCAAGCACTAGCCGCTATCTCATTTTTCTTCTTTAGAGCAGCAATTCACCTAAGTAATTCTTGCTTTTCTTCATAAGCCTTCATGATCTTTTCTTCCCTTTCCTTTTGAAATCTCCTATTTATAGCTTCTTTCTCAGCAAGCCGTGCTTTCAAAATTTCATTCTCATCAGGATCAGGGATAGTGAATTCAGACCCAAATGTTTTCTCATCATTAAAACTTTCAGGTTCTAAGTGTCTAGGTTTGACCCTTTGAGGGGAATAATCTAACATGAAAGGGTTTGTACTATGCTGAAAAAGATTGTTACTAGTCCTATCCTCCAGAATAAATACATGTGGTTGCACAACCTTTTCCTGACATAGCATTTTAGGGGTATTATAGAAATCATCATTAGAAAAAATTGGGTGAGATCTCAAACCTTTGGAGAAAGGCACCCTTTCAACAACAGAATGGTGAATGTTATCTTTCCCTACTAGTTGCTCTTGTGAATAGCTTCCTTTCTGCAGCTGATTTCCCTTCACAACCCAATTCTATCTTCCTCTAGGAGGGAGATCAGTTTGTAATTTGATTCTCAAGTTTTTCCTCACATTTTCCCATGTATTTCTTTTATTTTCCATGGTTTTGAGACAACAAATTTATAAATAATGACACTGGTTAAAATCTTTTAAGTTGCCACCCACTCTACCAAAATGGGAATAATTTCTAGATAGATCACAACCACTTCACTGATAATCTAGGCAAAGTGCAAATATCTTTCCAAAACCATGGGAAACTATAGCATGAAACACTTACTTCAAAATCTACCCAAGGTAAACACAGATCTTAAATGATATACTGGTTTATGAAAACATAGAGTGTATTCCCCAGTAGAGTCACCATTTTGTTGGCTCTTGATTTAATAGTTTTAAAAACAACCAAGAAACCAGGAAAATGCATCTAAGGCTAGAAAATTCCTATGATGGATGTACTTGACTGCAGTCTTGCGCCAACTATAAGGATAAATCCTTCTTCTTCTTTAGGCTCTGTTAGAACTAGGCGGGTGGACCTCAAACTCTTTATATGGTACCAATGTAAAAGCATACAACTGAATCTGGAAAATAGATAAGATCCCTTAATCTTCTATGTTTATGCAAGCATCCATGGATGAAATAGTTACTTAATAGAGCACATGGACCTGATAAACTAAGTGAGGGAAAACTATTTTAATTCTTAAACACAAAAGAAAGATATTCGATTAAGATTTGTATCTCAGCATAACCCGGGTATGCAACAACAGAGAACATGCATCCTTCAAGCTGACTAGTCGCTTATCCATTGGGCATCAACTAAACCTTAACATGCAAATGGATACCTAAAGTATACTCATATATTCAGGCATATGATCTATCTATTTGACTTGCAAATAGACATTAGTCTTCATAACAAATCTCGTACTTATCACAAAATCTTTCTGGTGTAACCTACAACCCTATTAGTATAAACAAGCATTTACTTGGCTCTTTTTTCCAATAGTAAGTCTATTCTGACATATAAACTTAAGGGGTTGCAACTGAGTTCAAGACCTTGGTTCTCAAACACAAAAGATTACAGATAACAGAAGAAGGAGATGAGAATCATAATGAAACTAAGAAAGTTAAACCCTTTGCATTAATTTCCTTAAAACCAATACATGATCTGCATATCAGAACTCAGAAAATACACAAAGAATGACTGTGTAATATAACAATGGTTCAAAAGGAATACAATATTCTGCTAATAACATAAGAACACTAAGAAAATGGTATCACAACTATGAGAAAATCTCAAGAAATTGGAACCAGACTAGTCTTACAATCCACCTAAAATCTTCAAAGAATTGGAACGCTACAATAAGAAGAAACGGAAGATATATAGGAGAGAAGATATCTTAGGAAATGCAGTCTGGAATTGACATCTGTCCCACTGAGAATGTCTTCAATCTGGAGTTGCTGAAATTGAACTTCCTCATCTACCTGCAATTGAAAACCATAAATGATGCAAAAATATCTGATATATCTCACTTAAAAATATGCAAATATCTCATGGAGAAATATCAAGAAATCATCACAATCTGTACTAAGACTCCAAAAATCTGATTTTGCATGTCACATTTGCTTTGTTGTGAAATTCACATTGTGCAGTTGCTAGAAAAAAAATTGCTTCAACCACCTCCAAAAACATTCAATTCATCCTTATAATTGCTAGAGAAGTCAAATCAGATGAAATAATTTAAATTTGATTGCAATTTCATCTACAACATTAAATTTTCACCTCTTCTCTGTATAATTCCTACTGCAACTCTCCGGATTGCTGGATAAATTTCTGTGCCCTGGCTCTGAAACTACTTTATGCTCTGTTAATTTCCTGCAATTCTATAGTTGAAATAATGGTGAGATTGTAGATTATATTCAAGCATTTAAATCATATGAATGAGCTTTGCACCAAATTAACTTCTAGTAACCATTACCTCCAAATTGCATCAAAATTTCAAATCTCATTCGTCGATCTCATCGAATCAGACGACCTTAATTTAAAAAGTAGTGAACTTTATGTCCTTAAGAGTGGGGCCATGTGTCGTAGTACCACTTACCCACATTGCTTATATTTCTTGTACTTTGAAATTGTGGGTAAGCGACATTCGTTGATCAAAACAAAATCAACAATCATACCAAATTTGAAATGAATAATGCCCAATTAGTTGCACCGACCAATGGGAAAGCTCCATGTGAGTTTGTGCCTTCTGCCAACTTCCACACAAGTGAGTCCCATATCACCTCTTGAGTGAATGAATACTTAATGTCATTTCTCCACGTGTCAAGTTGGCACATTCCCGCATTCCTTAAATTTATTTCAAGTTCTCAATGCGGGCAAGTGCCCTTCGTTGATTAGGACAGGATCAATGGTGTGAAACAATTCTACATTTTATGCTTGCATCATCCACTTGGACCAATAAAATAACTCCTCTCAACCCTCGTGCTCTGACCCACTTGACTACTGCATTAATCATTAAAATCGACACCCACATCATAATAATTTCCACCTGGGCATGTGTGTCATACATCATGGCATGACTCAACATTTTCCCTCAATCCTTGGCCCCACTATGACATGCGGTGCAAAGGTACATACCTGCATTCCTTATTTCCTGAGTAGTTTCTTCATGCGGGTATGTGCCAGCCCTCGATCCTTGAAAGATCTACAGTCTAACAAAACTTTAGTTGATCTGGCAAATGAAACACTTTATTTGCATAACTGACAGTACATATTAGCAATTGTTTTACAGCTTGGCACACCATAACACACATTGACAATTCTCAGCCCCACCTTGCTACGTGTCACCAAAGTGCATGCTCGCATTGTTTAAAAACCCTGCATCTTCTTATTGCGGGAATGTGATGCCCGTTGATCTAATCAAGATCAACGGTCACACAAAATCTGTGTTACATAGGACCTTTTCTCAATAAAATAATCGAGCCTGATTAGTTGTTTTAAGCGAGCTTTAAGTAAAACCATGATCACATAGGCCTGACCCTAGGGTAAAATGATATATTTTCAAAATCATTTTTATGAAAAACAATTTTGAGGGTTTTTCAAAACTAGGGTAAAACAAGACATGGCACTAGGGTTTTTGAGAAATTCTCTAAAGACAAACCTTGAGAATTAAATGGAATTTCAAAGACATAGAGACCAGGCTATGAACTAGGGAAATCTAAGGATTCTCAAAATATAAGGAACAAAACCCTATTTGGAAAGATTTTAAGATTCATATGATTTTTCACTAAAATTTTCCATAATTTCTGCATTGTGAAAAATCAGACCAACATATACTGTGATGAAATATTGATTTTTAGTAAGGCTAAAGAGGAACAACTTGAGCATATCCCAAAAGTGTTATAGAGATTGAAGGAGGAAGAGTTATTAATTAACTTGAAGAAATGTTCTTTTATGAAAGAGGAGCTAGTATATCTTGGTTTTAAGATTTCAATTGAATATT
Source organism: Cupressus sempervirens (assembly GCA_028749045.1). Taxonomy (NCBI): domain Eukaryota; kingdom Viridiplantae; phylum Streptophyta; class Pinopsida; order Cupressales; family Cupressaceae; genus Cupressus; species Cupressus sempervirens. The sequence goes on from CM053789.1 coordinate 326,901,698, forward strand.
TGAAGATGAATCCTAAAAAGTTAAAAGATTTACTAGAATGGCCTACACTTGTGACTGTTGGGGAAGTTAGATCATTTCATGGGTTGGCAAGTGTTTATAGAAAGTTGATCAAAAAATTCTAGTCTAGTATGTAATGTTATGATAGAGACTATGAGAGGAGATAAAAAGGATTTCAAATGGACATAAGGAGAAAATAAGATTTTTGAAACATTAAAAGAAGGTTGCAGAGTTACCTGCACTTTCTTTTCTTGATTTCACTAAGGTTTTTCAAGTAGACAATGATACTAGTGGGAATGCAATTGGAGTTGTTTTGAGTCAATAAGGAAGACATGTAGCTTTCTTTAGTGATAAATTAAATAATGTGAGAATGGAATACTCAATTTATGATCAAGAATTCTATGCTATTATTCAAGATTTGAAGAAATGAAGACATTATTTGATGCCTAAGGTATTTTTCTTGTATATAGATCATAAGGTCTTGCAGTATATTGGAATTCAGAAAAAACTAAATCAACAACATATGAAATGGGTAGAGTATTTGTAGAATTTCACCTTTGTGTTGAAACATAGAAGTGGATAGTCAATTTTTTTTTCCAATTCTTTGAGTAGAAGGAGGAGTTTGGTAAAAAAGAAGAAGGTTGCAGTGCTTGCTTTTGATGGTTTGTTTAGACTTTGTATGATTTTGACCTTGATTTCATAGAACCTTGGAAAGCTTGTAAGTACCATTTGACAATTGAATAAGATAAGTGGATTGATTATTTTATTCAGGATGATGTGTTTTATAAAGGAATTAAACTTTGCATACCTAGAGGATATATGAGAAGTAATATCATTAAAGAGAAACATAGTGGTGGACTTGCTAGACATTTTGGGATTGATAAGGCACTAAAGTTGATTGCTAAAAGATGGCCATAGCTATATAAGGATGTTCATAAATTTATGAGAAGTTGTGGAGTTTTCTAAGTAGCAAAAGGAACTAGTCCAAATTTGGGTTTGTATTCACCTTTTTCTATTCCTAGCAGACCATGGGAGGACATAAGCATGGATTTTTTTCCTTGGATTGCCAAAAAATTAGAGAGGTTTTGATTCTATATTTGTGGTAGTAGACATATTTCCTAAGATTGCACGTTTTATACCTTATAAGAAAAAATATGATGCAATACATATAACATAGCTATTTTCAAAGAGATAGTGAGGTTGCATGGATTGCCAAAGACAATTATTTCAGATAGAGGTACTAAGCTCACTAAATTAATTTTGGAAAATAGTTTGGAAGAATTTGGATTCTAAACTTAAGTTTAGTTCTATGCTTCACCTTTAGATTGATGGAAAAATTAAAGTTGTGAATAGAGAATTTGGGTATTTTTTTGAGATATTTGGTTGGAAGTAAGTCTACATTTGGGAATTGGTCTTGAAACAAGATGAATTTGCATACAACAAATCTATGAATAGATGTAATAAGAAGAAACCCTTTGAGATCATAAATGGACTACACTCTAGAGGAACTATAGAACTAATAAACTTGAGTAAGGAAGTAAAGAGTAGTGCTAATGCTGAAGATTTTGTAAGTTTTATAAAAGATTTGCATGATGAAGTAAGAGACTTTGCAGAACAACACTTGGGAATATAAAAAGTGAGTTGATCAAAGGAGAAGATATAAATATTTCAAGATAGGTGATCAAGTAATGGTTAATTTGAAGCAAAACACATTTCTAATTGGAACCTACAACAAATTAAAAATGAAGAAGTTTGAACCTTATAAATTTCCAAGAAAGTTTGACAACAAAAATGCTTTTGAAGTGGATTTGCTTGAAGATATTGATATTTCACCCATATTAAAAATTTATGATATCTTTGAGTACCATAAGTTTTAAAGTGAGTTGACTGATAACCTTGATTATTTAAAGAAGAAAGAAGAAGGCATGGTCTAGATCTTGAATAGCAAAAGTTCTAGAGGGAAGGATTACATGGAATACCTTGTTTAGCGGTTCAAAGAAAAACTAGTTGAAGACAGTTCATGGATATCACATATTATACTAGATCTATATGGTTCAACTTAGAATACTCTTAAGTCATTATGTGGACATCAATTCTCTTTTAACCCTAGGTGTTTGATGCAGGAGCATCTAGGGTCTTACACAATCTTGCATCAACCAAAAATACTTATTGTTTCTATACCTACCTTTTGTTCACAAAGTAGCTATTGCTACTTTTGATTTCTCTTTGTGCACAATTGGTATCATGTCAATGACATATCCCAAATACTCATCCTAAGTGTGAAATTTCTTATGTTTCATATTTCTCAAGTTAAATGCCATTCTTTGTGATCCCATTTTCCTATTGTTTGCATCCAGTGAGGCATGTTGTTTCATTTACACAATTTTCTTTGCTTATGTGGCATCTTGCACAGTTGGGAGCCAACTCCTAGACCTATCTCTATATGCAAGTGATTTAATATTGTCCTTTACTTGGGTTTTGGTTCAATCTTTCAAGATTGGACCTATATTGTAACTAAATTTTGGACTAGCCAACTTGTGGCTCAACTAGCTATAAAAGAAGCTCAGTCAAATGTAGAAAAGTAGCTAGATAACATTATTAGAGGATAGAAGATAGAAGATAGAAGATGCAAGTTTGGACTCCAAATTGTAATTCCTTAATTTAGTATAATGTCGCAACTTGGAAGGCCTCATAACTGGGCATGTTGCTACTTTTTATGTGAAGCTAAATAATTACACCTAGTCAAATGTTGTATTTGGCTTTATGGACTCTATTGGTTATTTGAATTTTGTATAAAGCTTCCATGTGTGACTCTAAGAAGGGGATATTTGAAGGCTTAAAGCTGAGTTTATTCCACATGTTTCATGTTTCCCTCCTTGTCCTTGAATCATATGGAGAGGTTTCCATTAGCTAAATGAGGGGGCATGAATTAATTAAATCCTGTTATCATACAATCCCTTAAAACACTTTAGTATTGATTCAATCTTCATAAACACTAAAAGAAATCACTTGGTGATCTCATTCAACTTCCTAATTAACTCTTATAATCAATTTGCTCCAAACTATTCACTCATTGTTCCTGTTATTATCGAGCATCAAAAATATAACTTTACCATTACCTAGTTTTTACTGAGTTGCAACAAAAAGTAAACATCATGAAAATCAACTTGCAACACAAAAAAATTCACACATTTGTCACCATGATTTTAATGTGGAAACCCTATAAAGGGAAAAACCACTTGCAACTGGCAACCCAAATAATATAAATTCTGATGAAGTGAGCCCTTCTAGGAGCTAACCTTGTTAAAGGTTTACATACTCATTGTTAACATAACTTGGTTAAATGATTAACAACAAGAGATCATCTAGACGATCTCACTCCTTGATCCTATCTAAAGAGTGCCCTTCTCTAAATGACTTACAAAATATCACTAATTGATGTTACAATAGAGGATTTCAAAGACTTGTTAGGTCCACTTAGTGAAGAGATGTTTTTGCTACAATGGTAAGAAAGTAACAATCAAACGATCTGTTAGGTTTAGCACTGCCTAGCTTGTTCAGATATCTATTCTTCACCATCTTCTTCCTTTTGATCTCTGCTTGGCTGACTTACTTCTTCTCACTTTCACTTTTCTCATACTCTACTTTGATCTCCCCTCTACTATTCTTAGTTCACCTTTCTTTTTTCCTTCTCATTGATTCATATAAATCACCAACTTAACAATATCAATTAGTAATCAAAACTTAATCAAGCATCTCCTTAAATAGTAGTTTCTCTACTTCAAGATTCTTTCAGATTTTTCTTCTTAAATACATATGTAGATCTTAGATTCACTATACTTAGTTATTTATAAAATGGACCTTTCATTGAACTTAGTACTCATCCTTACGATGTTTCAATCTCCATCATGAGATCATTATTGTATTTTTCTAGCTGTAAATCTTTTAACAAAACTTGACTCATACCTTTGAAATTATTGAACATTATTTATGTTCACCAAAAGTTGTCTTTAGATTCCATCTTTCTTTACTTGTTCTTCTAGCTCATATTAGGTGAACATTTTCTCTTGGGTAATACGTCACTCAGTTGACACTAGACTTACTTGATTAATAATGTAATAGCTCAGGTAATACTATACCCCTTTTCTCATCTTGTCACTTGGTGCAGCTTGCATAGCTTAGTGAATACATAACTTTGTCATTACATTATATAATTACATGATTGTAAAATAATCAAACCAACATTATATTATCATTTTCCAACTCATTCAAGTTCCCATTGAATACCATACTTATCAAATTTTTCATCAACATACTTTCTTCAAATCCTCTTCATCAATAAAATCCTCTTCATCAATCAAATGCCATGGCACTCTAGTGAATTAGCATAATTTCTAGCCAACTAAGACTTGAAATCAATGACAACATAGAAAATGATATGACTCTTTCACATACATTCATAGCATTCTAAGTTACGTCATTAGTCGGGGCTAACAATATCCCCCTTTAGAATTTATGGAAACACACATGCATATGCTTTTATATTACAAAGTATTACATAGGATAATCAAATGTATACATTGACAACAAGACAAATATTGACTTCAGTCTGGTTCTCTACAACAAATCTCATAATTAGGTGACTCAGTCTACATCTTCATCAACATCATTCTTCAACATGTCTACCCTTTAGGATATGATCTCTTTATGTTCAGTAGTATTTTCATTCTTCTATATCAGATGTTTAAAGATTCTCTCCATATTTACTTATCTTTTCATTTTGTTCTTATTCTCCCCATTTGGGCACACTCTTCCTTAATTCACATTCATCCTTATAGATTCACTCCCCCTTCGACATCAATGCCAAAGATAACTATAAGTTCTAATGTGAAACTTATAAAACCTTGTCTTATACCTTGTACCTTACATGTATAGTTTGTATCAATTTTCATGACAATTATCTTCACAACATCAAGAAACTCCTAAAACTCCAAAAATATATTTCTAGTCATCTATGAATTGATATAACATGCATCTTTACTTAGTGATTTTTGGATAGGAGAAGGACCCCCAGTTTACCTATTAGATACTCAAAATCATTCTTAGGTAGTGGCATAGAAAATATGTCTACAATTTTTTGTATAGACTTTACATATTCAAGCCTAACTTGTGTTCCTTGTACTTGCTCCCTCAATTAGTGATACTCGATTGATATATGCTTTGTATTTGTATGCATCACCATATTATTTGTTATATTTATTGCACTAGTATTATCACAATAAATAATAATAGGATTAATTATCTCTTCTTGCATTCCTTCCAACAATTGCTTAATCAAAATAATATTTAAACAATCGATTACAACAACAACATACTTAGCTTCACCAATAGATTGTGAAATTCAACTCTATTTATTTCTCAACCATGTAATTAGTCTTTCTCCTAAAAAGAAAGCTTCACTAGTTGTGCTTTTTCTATCATCAACATTACTATTCTAGTCTACATTAGTATAGACTTTAAGAGTAAAGTCACCATCCTGTTTATACCATAGTCCAAAATCTTCAATTCCTTTTAGATATCTGAATATCCTCTTGAGATAAGTCACGTGTGTTTCCTTTGGATTAGAAGGAAACCTTGCAACAATTTCAAGGCCATGTTCAATATTTGGTCTACTATGCACAACATACAATACAATTTCATTTACATTTGTAGTAGTATCCTCTTTTGATAATTTCACTCTAGTCATAATAGGTGAATTGATTGGTGTAGACTCATCCACTCCAAATGTCTTAAAGATTTCCTTTAAATATTTATATTGAGTCACATATATAACATTCTTTGTTTGATGAACTTGTAAGCTAATGAATTTTTTTATCTCACCAAACATTGACATCTCAAATTCTTTACTCATTTGATCATAAAATAATTTACATAGAAAGTCATTTACACCAAATATAATGTCATCCACCAAAATTTCATAAATCAATACCATATTGTCATATTCACTTGTCAAATACAAATTATTGTTCTCACTTGTTCTATCAAATCCAATTTTAATCATATAAGAGTGTAACCTTTCATACCATGCTCTTAGTGCTTTCTTTAGTCCCTATAGTGCCTTATTCAATTTGCAACTCATGTTCCTATAATCAAGTTTAATGAATCCTTTTGGTTGTTCAATGTATACTTCAAGTATTTCATTAAAAAATACAACTTTGACATCCATTTGATATGCTTTGAACTTCTTGTAAGTAGCATAAGCCAACAATATTCCTACACTTTCTAATCTTGCTACATGGGAAAAGTCTCATCATAATTAATTTCTTCTTCTTTGGCATACCTTTGCAAACTAGTCTTGCCTTGTTTCTCACCACTTCTCCATTTTCATTTATCCTATTTCTAATAATCCACTTTGTTCCTATCATATTCTTGTCTTCAGGCTTTTGTACTAATGTCCATGTGTTGTGCTCAAGGTATTTTTTTGTGGCTTGTATTTGTTAATTGGTTATTTTTAGAAAAAATTGGCTAGTAATTTGGCTAATAATTTAAGATTTAATGCAACCTATATTGCCATATTTTTATAAAATTTAGTTCTAAAATATTTAAAATCACTCAATATTTATTTTGTTAAAAAATTTAAACTCAAAGATTCACCACAATATACAACACATGATTAGATTTGATTCACCTAATAATTATATATTATTGGAGAAATTAGAATTAATTCACCAATAATTGTCATAATTTTTAGTTACTTTAGCAATATATCACCAATATTTAGTTTTCACTATTAATTTAACATATAATGTAATGATCCTCATAATATTCCATGAGGTAAAAAAATTATTCAATTTTGATTTGTAATATTCCATGGTGATTAATGAACCTCCTATTATTATTGATATTCACTAATATTTTCTACACAAAAAATATGATTCCAAAATAATTGCCAATAAAAATAATATTTAAAATAAAAATTGAGAGATTCACCAATAGAAATAATTTTATTTTTCAAAATAATGAAATATTCACAAATATTTTATATCTTTTTCAGGAGGGGGATTTCTAAAAGTTTACCTTGGAACTTATGCTTCTTTATCTAATCAATTTCTTCATTCATGGCATTTATCCAATCTTCATTATCAAGTGCTACCTTAACTTCTTTTGGTTTGCATTCATCTATCAAACATGTACTATCTCTTAACTTACTTCTTGTCATCACTCCAACACTTCTGTCTCCAATGATTTGTTTAGGTGAATGATTCTTTCTCACATACTTTTCCAACACAGGTTTCTATATTTCATTCTCAACATTATTCTCACTCAGTTGAGGTTCAACTTCCTACTCGAGTAAGGTATGTTGTAATTCACTATCTCTCTACTATAGTTTAGGTAGTATATCAGTTACATCTTTATACACATACACACACTTGTTATAATCTACATGTTCCTTTGTTAGAAGGATTTATAATAACTAAAGTGGGGGGGGGGGGAGTTGAATCAGTTATCCTCTAGTCCAAATGTAAGAATTTAACTTTTGAACTCTTCAAATAACTTAGATCTAATTATTAACCAGCTCAGTCTCTCTAGTAACTTATTAGTAACATAAACTTGTAGTCCACTATCCCAATAATAGCTTAACTTGCAGAATGTAAAATATTAAATAGTAAAACATCTCAAATAACATCCACACACGTATAACACTAGGATTTAATGTGGAAACCCAATTTGGGAAAAACACTAGTAACATGTCACCAAATTTTCACTCTTTTGAAGTGAGCTCTCTTAGGAGCCAACCCTATTAAAGATTACAATATACATTTTTAGGCATGACCTTGTTAAAGGACTTAATCACCTTGTTAGGAGTGGCCTTGTTAGAGGACTTAAGATCATTATATTAGAATGTGACCTTGATTAAATTATTTACAAATGACTGTTAGGTCAACCTTGATTAAAGGATTTTAACTGATACAATGGTTATAAAGTAACAAAAATTTGATCTGATAAATACAACTCACTTTGGAAATACAAATAATAATGTAGCTCATCTGCTAAACCATTGATTGAACTCCATTTGTGTCTCCATCGATGTTTATGATTTCTTTGGAAAATCCTTCAAGAAATGTTTTTTCATCTTAGCTCTTCTCCTTCTTCATAACCTTCTACTTAAGTTTGCTAGTCAACAGAATTAGGATCTCCTAACTTTATTAAATTAAATGTTATACCTCCTTCAATAGGTAGCTTTGAGCTTTTTCTTCTTAAACATTACCTCTAATCTTAGGTTTAGTTCAGATTCATCAAATCCTTCCATCATTTTGTTTCCTCCTTTTTCTAGAAATTTCTCAAGACTTCTCTTTGAATCCATGCCTATCAATGCTCACACATGGTTTCTCTTGCATTAAATGATCCAAATCATTCATAGTTATCTTCAACACACTTTACATATTTTTGTTCGTATCTCTAACCATTGTTTTCTATTAGTGTCAACCACTTAGTCATTTACAAGGAAGAGTTAGATGGTCATCACTATGACCGAGCTACTCTATATAGGCTGAGTCATGTACATAAGTAAGTATGCACCTATCTCTATAGGAGCCAAGTAAGTTTTTAGGTCACAATGTATTTTTGTATACGAACTGAGCTCATCAACGATCAAGTCAATTTCAAGTATACAAGTGTCAAGTTACTTAGTCTGTACTGAGCACAATGAAGGCTAAGAAACAACAATTCCAAGCATTAGGAAACAACAAAGACCAATCTTTGTGGAGTTTACATGAAAGTTAGAAATGTAACAAAGTTTTAGGCAAAATGTTCATTTGGCCAAATTGGAAGGTTTATTTATAGTTTTGAAGAGGCTATCATAGAACATTTACATGATGTGGATCAAATATCCCTATGTGTATGTTCAACGATTAGGATGAAGAGGCAAAACATGGAACCATCTAAAAAAATATTTATAGAAATCTTTAAAATAGAGATGATCTTATCCTAGATCACATGATAGGAGAGAATGAGATGAAAATAGTTTATGTGAGAACATGAAGCTATAGATAGAAAAGGATAAAGATAAGATTAGAAGTCAAAGAAGGGTTCTATTATCATCTAACATACTGAGTGACCTATTAATAAGCAGGAAAGTGAAAGGGAAAGACAAGTGTTATTACATAAGAGGAGAGGATTAATTAGTAAGAAGAAGGCTCAAAATTAGCTTGCACAGAAAACTATAAGTTAGGTACTGAATCAATTTTAATAGACTTGAATCAAGGTAAATCTCTTAACAGAGTGGTTTTAACATATCTTCATAAATCTCCTAACAGAGTCCTTACTTTGTTGTAAGTGTTAAATCCTTTAACAAGGTGAAACCTAACAGTTTCTTAAGTCTTTAACAAGACATACTCCTTATAGGGTAGATTATATTTTATGGTTAAACATTGTAACCTTAATTGGTTAACTTTATTATTGCAGTAGTGAAGATTTGTGGGTGCCATCCCCACCCCAATTTTACCTTCACCTTGGGGGTTTCTGGGTAACAAATACTATGTTATGTGTGTTATTTTAATGTATGTGATTGATTAGATTTAGGTGTTACAATAGATTTACATTACTAGTTTTACATGTACAAGTTATTGATAGGTGTGGATGAATATGTGAAAAGTTTAAGTGTTTAAAATTTTGATTCACCCCCCTCTCAGTATCTAGTTAATCTTGTTTATTCCTCCATAAATCAACAATTGGTATTAGAGCTCTAGTTCTTGAAAAGAAGCTTAAGGGCTTGGAGTTTAGATCTTGAAGATGGAGGCTTTGAAACTAGATAATACTATTGACAATCAGGTGATTGACATCCAACTCACACTGCAAAAATTTGAGAAGGAAAGACATAATTTGAAGGATTCCCTAAAAAGGAGATAGGAAATTTTCATCTAGATAAATCAATACTCTTATGAATAAGTTGAGACTGAAGGACTATTTGAACCAATTAATCCAAATGCCAAAGAATTTTCTGATCTACTAGATAGAAACAAAATCCAATGAAGAAATCATAGGATTGAAAAGAGAACACAAAATCCAATTAGTAAGACTATGTGAAGTGATTGAACAAAAGATGAAAACTAAAGAGGACAGGACTAGGGCTCAAGAAGACAAAAGGCTAATGGCTACTAGACTTAAAGAAAGGATATTAGATGTGCAAAAGATCACAAAAAACTCAATTGGATGTGATGAATCAACTCATGCTTGCAAATTAGGAATTGAATTACAAGGATGCGAAAATTGCAAATCTTAAATCATAAATTGCAATACTGAAGAATGAATTAATAAATGAGAAGGAATCCTTGGAGAGATTCAACAAATCAAAAGAAGCAATGAAGTAATTTGAAGAACTTATGAAGTCATCAAGCTATTCCAATGGGTCAGGACATTCTTGCACTGAGAAAAGAGAATCATCTAGGAATAGAGATATGAGAAATGCAAAGCCAAAGGACAAGCCAACATGTTATCACCACTTGTACAAAAATAGAAATATGTGACTAAAACAACCACTAACTTTATTATTATTATATTTATGTGATAAACTTAGTCACATGACTAATAGTAGTTAATATCCAATCATTTATAACACTACTAAATTTACTACTAAGCAATTTTAGTCATTTATTTGATCATTAATTTAGTGGGATATTTAGTAGTATGATTGTGGTATATTTATTAGTATATTTAATCATGTTGATAGTCAAATATTTAGTAGTATATTTAATCACATATTTAGTTGTATATTTGTTAGTTGATTTAGTCACATATTTATTAGTATATTTACTAGCATATTTAATCATATGTTTGGTCACATATTTAGTATATTTAATTACTTATTTAGTGATATATTTAGTAGTATATTTGATCAAATATTTAGTAGTATTTTTAATAGTAAATTTGGTCATAATAGGGCACGATGGAATCGAACCACCATCCATCTACTTGTAAAGCAGGTGCTCTTCCATTGAGCTAGCACCCTATAAAGAATGATTATCACCTCTAGGTTGTGTTAGTGTTAATAATTATTATTTACACTTTACTTGAGTTTACTTAGGATAGATGCATTATTTTATTATTTATTAGGTTAGACACCTAGGAGTTTGCATACTCATATGAGTTGTCATGTTGACAACACAAGAGTTAGAAACTCTATTTTAGCACATGGTGTCTACAACACTGGAGTTTGTATAATCAACTAAGTTGTCATGTTGACAACATAGTTATTTGCACTCTTAATTAAGCACATGGTGTCTACAACTTAATTTTACATGACACACCTTTGTAGGCTTATCCTCTCATCATTGCACTAACTCCCATGCTTAATGGAGGATAACTCACTCTTGGTGGACATGCATTTAGTTGTGAGGCTTATTATATTGCTAACTCCTAGATATTCTAGAAGCATTCTATAGGCCTTTATATATAGGCACTCCTAGTGTATTTGTACATCAATCAATTACATCAATTGAATATCATATTGTTATTTTAATCATACTCTATTGGTCTATTTTGTGCTAGTTATTGTGCTTCTTAGTCTTGGGTGATTTTGCCTTAAGGAAAATTCTTACATTGTATTAGAGCCATAGGAGCGTCATTTCATAGCCATTGGAGACCATTCTTGCTTCATCTCTATGAGGACACCTCGATTTAGATCTGGAGTATTCGCAGCTATTGGGAGTGTCTAGAGCCAAAGTGAATCTCACCATTGCATTCAGAGATCAATTCGATGAAATTTGACTATAAATTCACCTATGTTGGGCCATAGTCAAAATTGAGGCAAAATTTTTGCAAATCAGCACTCAAGGCATGACTTGCAGAATTGGTATGATCATTTCGGATCTCTAAATTTAATTTTCAGATCTGCATATTTTATTATTTCAGTCTCTGCAACTTCTTTGCATTATTGTATTTTTTAGATTTGTATTTTCAAATTTTTTTTTGGCCTATCAAGCTTGTAGGGAATTTTTTTTAGTAGGCACCAGGTGGTCAAATCCTGGCCTTGTGTGGAAGATTCCATTCTCAATTTCTGAATATTCCTTATACTTTGTGGATTCTACATAATCTCGTAGATATATACATTCTGACAAGAAAATCACTAGCACTACACAACATTTTCCAAATGTCTGACGACATTCAACAAATATCCAACGACTTGCTTTATTTTATTTGCATGGTCTCTTTTAAAAAAAAAGGCTCAGCACCCATTTTGTGGTGCATGTGGGATTAAATCCATAGCACCACTAGCAGCCTTTAAAACTTTTGCAGTGACCAGTATCTATTTATCGACACTTCTGTCTACCAACCATTCAAAAACATTTGCCAACCACTAGAACCCCTCCTTTGGCTCATTGCAGCTTTTTTGGAAATGCCAACTTCCCCATCATGTGGTTGTCGTGCCTAAATTTTCTTGAACAAGACACACACACGCACACACACACATACAATAATAACATTCAATTTTAGTTCTTGGAAACCATTTAAGAAATTTGTAAAACAAATATAAATTCATAGTACTAAAAATTTCTTTCAAATATTACAATCAAAATTGAATCCTTACATCAATTTATAAATCACATGAAGATCTACTGCTGATATTTTACATTACATAACTTTTGCAAGTGTGCATAAATGAATCATCTACAAATATTCAGCAAAAAGTGAAAATCTTCCAAGCTTTTCTTCAACACATATGCATTCAAAAAACCTATACAAAACAATGTTGTATACCATGGAGAGCTCACCTCCCAACCTAGGTCTCTAAGAGACCACCCACCAAGCTTGGAGAACTAAGACCAACCGGGTAACAATCAAGAACACACATATAAAACAATAATATATGATACAACATTTAACACACTTTTGAGCTTACACAGTAGGTTACCAAAGAACCAATAGAATGGGTGAAGGTGTGCACAAGACCCTAAGGAGAAGCCAAATATAGAAAACCAAATTTTTCTTCACAAGACATACAAAATAAATACCAACTCTCACAATCTTTCTCCCCTTATCACCCCCAAAGTGCATAACAAATTACTAGCACATGTAGCCCATACTACATGCTTATCCCTCTTCCTTCCAAGGAAGAGACTCTGCATTGAGGGGATAGGCCCAACTAACCCCTTCACCCTAAAGGCCACTTCTTTCCTCCCAAGGGTGAGTGATGTCCTTCCACAACCTTAGCATCATACTCTCAAAATCAAATAAAAATAAGGCAATAGAAATTCATCCACACTTAGTAATACAACAAGGAAAATGAACAACATACATATGCACACATTTTATATCCAGAAAAATAATACAACACATAATTTCCAAAACATGGAAAAAGCTCCAACCTTTCTTCGAGCTATGGTAAATGACCTGATTTGAGAAGAGCCCCCTATCCTTCCTTGATCCAATCTTCAAAACCAAACATCTCTAAAAACTAGAGAGTGGGTGAATATCCCATCTATTTACCAATTTCCCTCTAAAAGAAGAACATTCGTAATTTTCCTCCATCATGAAAGAGAACAAACACTTTAACTCAACCTAAGTTCCCCTATTTGGTTGGAATTATCAACTCATTGGAGTAAGGTGGGAATTTGGGTAAGTCCTCTTCCATTTTCGCAATACTCAAGATATGAGATTTTAAAAGTGTTAAAAAAGAGATTTTAACTCTAGTAAAGCCAAATTAAAGCCCTAACATATAGTACTAAAATGTAGGTAACTTAATTTCACTAAAAGAACACACTAAGACTCAAAAAAAGCCCTCTAAAGTCACTCTAAAATTGGAATCTGAAATTTAATTGAATTAAAAACCTTCACAAGATATTTTATGCAAGGGGATGAAAACTTAAACATTTCTAACTAGTTAGGAATAAGGTTGGATGTCTTTTGCCAATGACTCAACTTGACTTGCCACTAAACACATAACAACACAAGTGTCAAATGACACTATAAATACACATATAACATTACGAGTGGAAAATCAATTTTCACAAAAATAAATCCAATCTAAGATATCCATTCACATTACATTCACAAAGTAAAATACTTAACAACGAGGTTAAGATCTCTTCATTAGATCTAACCTCGACAATCTCAATTAATACAAAGGTATATTCTTGGTTCTCCATTTTACCATGGATATTTCCTGCACACTTAAACCACACATCAGTAGTCCAAGATAAATAAAATACATGCATATATAAATCATCAATCAATTCTATATTCATAATTGACTCAAAACATAAGGCATTTCTCAATTGAATAATAGTTTTCCATTTCTAACCATTGTGCATATATAATACTACCATTATCGAACTAATCATGACATGACTCTTTTGTACATTTCATAATTTCCATACATACATACATACATACATACATACATACATACATACATACATACATACATACATACATACATATATATATATATATAATCCATCTAACATTTATATTCAAATATAACTTCCTACTCATTAATAAAATAACAAACCAAGTACATGAACGCAACTAATCATCAAGCATCATACATAAGTTCTAACATCATAAATGATTACCATAAAATAAAGTGTCCCATAGTATCCAATAGTTTGGGTAACAGTCCAATATAGTCCAACATATAACAAGGTCTCAAAATATAACGTATCTACAATGCAAAATATAAAGTATCTAAAATTCAAATAAACTACTATGATATGCTATGATAGGCTAGGGTGAGGCCTCATAGTGGTGTTCCAACCACACTGATATGCATCAGAATCCACATCACTCAATGAATCAGCATCCTACATTCGAGTTAGCATACATATCAACTTGATGTGGACCTGATCCATACAATTCTATACCCCACATTAGCAACATTATACTGTGCCATGTCGGATCCATGTAGGCACTACCACATGTATATCTATACTTCCATATTGCTAATGTCATCGCTAAAGTCATCTGCCACATTAGCAGGGGCATCTTTTGTGCTGATGTCATTAAAATGCTACATTAAAATTGATGATCATTTGGCTATCATCTGCAGGTCAAATTGAACTATCACGATGGCTATTTGGACGTCAAATTTAACCTCGCAGTTTGTTGTTCAAACCCCTCTCCAGATTCAGTTTTGATTTGATAGTCCAACTTTGGGAGGCTATATCTCAGTCATTCCAACTCCAAGTTAGGTTCAATTTTTTTGATTTTGGCTAGAATTTCCTAAACTTTTCAGTGGTGCTATTATTTTCTAGTTTTGGTGCATAGATTTGTTAGAAATTGCAATTTTTGGTGATTTTACCTATCTAATCTTGTATTTTGCAACGTCAAATGCTCTGTATAAGCTCATCTGGACACATAAATAGGTACCATTTTTTTTGAAAGTGAATAATTTTTTGTCTACTTTCCAGATTTACAATTAGATTATAGGCTTGTGTGGAAAAAAATATCAATTTTAGAAATAGGTCCTTTCTTTGCATTGTATTTGCTTCAAAATTATTGTATTTCTAAGCTACATTGTAAAATTCTAGATTTGAACTATAAGAGAAGGTTGTAAACTAAAAAAATTGAAGTCCACTAAGTCCATTTTGACAAAGTGGCCTATTGTAAACACACTACATATAAAGTGCCAAATCATGCATTAGGGGGGGGTTGATTGATTATTTTTTGCATTTTGGGGGGTGCATACATTCATTGATCTCATGGAGTTTTGTTTCAGATGTTAGTTTGGTGTTAGACCAAGGTTGACAAAGAGGAACTATTACAAATGGAGTACTTTGATCATTGATCATCTAAGAGAGCATAAGGAAGTATTTGCTTATCTATGTTCTAATGAATTGCTCTCTACCATTGATATACCACCTATTAAAACAATTTTAGATCTCATTTATTTTAGTATCACTCCTAATTTCTTTGAAGTCATTGACAAGGTCACTTATCCTTATGACATTTGGATGGCTCTTTGGGAAGCATATGAAGATCCTACAATTCCTCCCTTTCCAGAAGACATTCTATTTTTAGTCACTCTAGTTATAGTCCCTTTAACTCTAGATGAGATAACACATCCTAATAGTCCTATTGATTCTACTAATCTAATTCCAGCCACATATGCTCCTTATTCAGTGCAACAAGATATACCATATTTTCCTACTTCAACTTCATGGAATGACTTCCTTCCAGACATTATAGGGCTATTCGTGGAGTCTCACATTGAAGATGTGGGAGACATCACTGATGACATCAATCTTCTCTTTGTTGAGGAGACTTCTTCACTTGTTGTGAGGGCACACTCCGACCCTCAACCACTTGAGCCTTCTTTCAAGATTGACATGATTGTGGCTTCTTTATAGCAAATGGAGTAGAAATATTTCACTTTTGAGGAGAAATATCAGTCTTTGGAGATTGTCTTCCAATTTCCTCAGACTTCATATTTTTTGAGGATTCTTCCTACTAGTTGGGGAGTATTCTTTACTACACCTATGGTACCATTTCTTCCTACAAGAAGGAACATCATTTAGCTTTCATGGTGCAACTTCTTTAGTCATCAAGGAGTTTCTTTTATGGGTGTGCATTCATCATTGAGGGGAGGCTACATTACTTCTCTTCCTACATCTTCCTATCAGGATGGTTCATCATCTTTGGAGGTTGATTCAACTTCATGCATGGACATGTTACCTTGTTTGCTACCTTCTTTTGGGAAATCACTAGATTGGTTTGTGGCATCTTCATTCATGAAGGACTTATCAACATAGGAGCAGACTTTAGAGGCAACATCCACCACATACTACATCTAGATTCCTCTTCCATCTTCCTATCTACAGTGGGAAGCATACTTGCACCTATACTTGGTGTATCTTCTTCCTAAAGGGAGAAATATTGTTTGTCAGCATTAGATTTTCTTTTGTCTTCAAGTACTCAGATCCTTCACTAAGGGGATGATTTCATTGAGGGATTCTCTATTGTATATGCATAATGTATGCCATAATGGGGGGGTCTTGATTACTCCATCCATTCATGTATCTTTCTTTATTGTACATATCTCTCTTTTTGGGGGAGGGTTTTTCCCATGAGGTTTAACCTCTTTCTCCATTTGCAGAGAGATTTCATTTCATTTTATTGCATTGCATTTGTACATGGGTATCTAAAATGGCCTAGTAGCTGGAACCCATTATGCATTTCATCATAGCTTTTGTGAGCTTAAGTGCATTCCCTTAAGTTGCACTTAAGGGGGGGGTGTTAGTGTAAATAAATATTATTTACACTTTACTTAAGTTTTCATGTTTTCAACACAAGAGTTAGCAACTCTATTTTAGCACATGGTGTTTACAACACTGGAGTTTTCATAATCAATTGAGTTGTCATGTTGAAAACATAATTATTCACACTCTTAATTAAGCACATGGTGTCTACAACATAATTTTATGTGATGCACCTTTATAGGCTTATCCTCTCATCATTGCACTAACTCCTGTGCTTAATAGAGGATAACCCACTCTTGGTGGACATGTGCTTAGTTGTGGGGCTTATCATATTGCTAACTCCTAGACATTCTAGAAGCATTCTAGAGGCCTTTATATATAGGCACTCCTAGTGTATTTGTACATCAATCAATTACATCAATTAAATATCATATTATTATTATTATGATCATACTATGTTGGTCTATTTTGTGCTAGTTATTTGGCTTCTTGGTCTTTGGTCATTTTTCCCCAAGGAAAATTCTTACAGGTTGAAGTTCAAGCTCAACATTTGTAATAAGAGTAAGTCTATTTAAAAAAAAATAGAGATAGACATTATCCCTATTCTTAATTTGTATTCAGAGTAAGCAATTGTGATATATATGGTCTAAATAGAATCAACAATTTTTCTTCATGATAATAGTGTGATATAAAAAGTATTAAATGATGGCTAATAGTAATAAAATACCTAATCAATTGATAATACTCCTTTGCTAACTCTAAAAGAATGTCTATCACATTAGGATCTAACTTAATGGTTGGATCAACCTGTATACATATAAAGTGTAGATTTATATTAAACCAAATAAACAATCATATAATTCCCATTTGATAATGAATAATTGCTTAGAATTGTAGACACCTAAAAACCTTTAGAAAATAAAGTATTTTTATTTTTTGAAAAAGTCCTGATGACATCATCATTTATTAATTAATTAATTATTTAATTAATTAATTAATTTTTATGCCATTAAATCCCTTTATCTTAATTAAAAATATTTAATTAAGGAATCCCTCCCAAAAATGTTTAAATCTTATTTAAACATTATTTTCTTATTTATTAATTATTTAATTAATAAATTGACCAAAAATCCTAAAATAAATAAAAAATTTATTTTTTGCCCAAAACTTGGCCAATTTCCTTATGACCAATAACCTCTTCCAAAATCTTCTAATCCTCCTTTAATTTCGATTAAAGGCTAATCTCATCATTTCCTACCCCTAATCCCAACTCAAAATATTTAATTAAGATTAAATATTAATCCTCATGTTTATTAAAAAAGTTTTAATAAATATCTCCTCAACCCAAACCCTTGAAATAAATAAAACTTTATTTATTTCCTAAAAATCTAATTTATCCTCATCCTAAGAAGTTCTAGACTCTTCTAGAAAGTCTTCATCCTCATCCTAGGAAATTCTAGACTATTCTAGAAAGTCTTTATCCTCATCCAAAGTCTAGACTCTTCTAGAAGATGTCTTTAAACCTAATCCTAATCCCCTCCTAACCTTGTCACATTCCCTAAACATGGTTTAAAACTTACTAACCCAAGCCAAAGTTAACAAATATCTCCTCCTTCACCCACCCTCATTAAATGCCATCCACTTGCCTATCCCTAAGCTAATCCTAAACCATCCTAATCCATCCTCTAATCATTTGTACAAGCCTAAGCAAGCTTAAAACCTTCCTAATCAAGTCGAAGTTGAAATTTCTCTCATCACCCTCAAAATATCTCAACCATAAAACTTTATGAAGTCCACTAGGTCATAAATGACTCTTACAAGCCCTTTTATTGCTCTTACAAGTCATTATGAGGGTCTTTATGAAGATTTTATCTCTTGAGCCTCCTTTGTTGACTCATCCTTGACCTTTCCTCCATCCTCTCACCATGTGACATGTGTCACTCCTTGATTGGCTATAAGGAAGCACAATCCATGTGCTCTCCTCTCATGCAATCTGAGCCTTCCATAAGCTTTTTCCCATCCTTGCATCTTAGCCCTCAATCCCTCAAGCCTCTTGCCTATAAATTGGATCCTTCCCCTTTACAAAATAACACAATCCATGAAGTAAAGTCATAATGCCATTTTAAGAATCCATTTTACATCAAAACCATACACTCACACCCAAATTCCAACTCCATTTGAAGCCCTTTTTGAAGCATAAAGCTTGAGCATACATCCTATCTATTTAGACAAAGCCACTCAACAAGAGAGCTTCTTATTGAGAGAGTCCATTAATGGCTCATATTCTCAATTGAGAGCTCATCTTAGTCTATCTTGAAGTTTATGAATTTTGTTTAGTTTGTAGAAGCTTTATTTAAATTTGGTTTCTATTAGCATACTAACATTGCTCATATACAAGAATAATAGTTAATTTCTAAAGCTAAAGCATGTTTTAATTACCATTTAGCCAAAAATTCCTAATTTATTCATGTCATTTTACAACAATCATTTCTATTGTGAATATTCTTTGGAACTTGAAAGAGGTTACCTGAGAATCATTAGTTGTTTGAGAATTAGTTTCTTCAGCAGTTGAAGTTGTTTTGGTGGATTTTTTTGGGTTTTTATTGACTTTCCTAAATATTTTAGTATCATTTCTACTTATATTTCTTAGATCATGCTCACCATCCTTGACCTTTTGCAATTTGAGTGCCTACAAGATTTTAAAGCAAATGAATTGTTAGATTCTAGAGTATATGCTAGTAACACAAAAGATGGCATATGAAACCTTTTAATTTGGACCATACATAATGATTCCAAATTTTGAAATCACAAATAGACTACTGACATCCAAATCCCTAATGAAATTATCATGGTCATTCAGCCATAATGTTTTGGTTGATTTTCTTTTTAGCTCTTCAACATCCTCAGTGTTGAAAACAAATTGATACAAGTATGGGAATGTGTTTCGGTTATTATTTTGTCACTAATGTCAAACCTACTACTTGTTGGTAAGACAACTACTTAGATGATTTGAGTACTATCATTTATTTGATTGATGAGGAGGATTTGATCAAATGAGATAAGAAAAGCACCTAGAGGAAAGGTTGAGTTATGGTATGTAAACATGAGTACAAAGATAAGTTAAGATAGTGATTATATAGTGCATTGATCATCTACTTAAGATTGAAAATGTTAGATACACTAACAAAGCCTAGAAGAAAAAGAAAGAAGAATTGAGTCTACTAAGCTTGACCAAGTGGATAGTAGATGCTAAGCAAAGTTAGTGCAAGTCAAGTAGAAAATTAGTTGGATCAAATTTTTGTAAGGAAACTTAGGTGCGGAAACAACTTCCTACACTAATATCTTAAGGAAAGTATGGTGCAAATCCTTTTAAAATATTTTCACTTACAGATTCAATATCATGTAAACAACAATATTGTAGCCAACCATGCATATAGAAAATAGATAGAGAAAGAAACACATAACACAAAGATTTTTCGATGGGGAAAAACCTTTCGGTAAAACAATCCCACCCCTCCAAAACCTACACAATGTATTATCTTCAACAGAAGGTTACAATACACTTGCAATGCAAGTTCAACAACAACAATAGAAGACTCCAGCAGCACCTCAGTACCTGCACACTCTCCTCTTCCTCTCTCTTGCATTTACAACATGCAATACTACTTTTATGAACATCTTAAGACCCAACAAAATGCCCACAAAGGAGTTGGGAATTTTTCATGGCTCAACCACTAAGAACCATTCACAATGCCACATGTACATGCAATACCAAGAAAAGGGCATCCATCCCTTGAATAGGTAATGACAGCTTGTCATAGAATTTGCCAAAAATAGCGGTCACAAGAGAAGTATAAGGGAATCCATCATACCAACCTATTTTTGGCATATTCTCTTACACACACCAACCACTCATTCTTGGGTGCCCAAATAGGCCCCATGTCATAAGATGCTCTTACACCTATCATAGCTCATTCCTTAAATAGCTCTTACGCGTCATAGGAATCTGTCATAACCATTTCAGCCATGATCTCCTTCACACACTTCAAGATGTCGACACATGTAAGTGATCAACATGCCAACTAGACATGTACACTCACGTTTACATATTATTTGCAAAAATAAAATTACAAAACAAATAATAATAAGAATAGGAATTATACAAGGTTGAGACACCTTATTCCTAGCATTCTCCCACTTGTCGAACACCTTGTAAGAGCAACAACAACATAACAGGTACTAACCACTATAGGCCAAAAGGCCTATAGACTTCAAACACCATCTAAACTTCTCAGTGCCCATTGGTTTTGTCAATGCATCTGCAACATTCTTTGCAGTATCCACCTTCTCCAAATTTACCTTTTCATCTTCCACCATATCTCTCACAAAGTGAAACTGCACATCAATGTGCTTCGTTCTGGCATGGAAAGTTGGATTCTTTGCAAGGAAAATAGCACTTTGACTGTCACACCAAATAGTAATCTATTTTGCATCAACATCAACATTAGAACACAATCTCTTAAGTCAAATGGCTTCCTTACAAGCATGAGTAGCAGCCATGTACTCAGCTTCTGTAGTGGAAAAAGAAACCATAGGTTGTTGCTTGCTCATCCAACTGATGGCACCACCAAATATAGTGAACAAATAAGCACTGGTGGATCTCTTGTGGTCAATATCACCTACCCAATCTAAATCCACAAACCCATGAATACAAACTAAATGCAGAGATCCAGAAGAGTTACCATGATAACATATGGAGTAATCTGATGTACCCCTCAAATATCTAAATACTCGCTTAACTGCATCCCAATGTACCCATCCAAGATTAGCCATAAACTGACTTAGGACTCCCACTGCTTGGGCAATGTCTAGTCTTGTATAGACCATAACATACATAAGACTACCAACTGCACTAGCATAAGGTACTCTACTCATGTCCTCCATCTTGAGTTTCCACAACTCGAAATTAGTGCCATTAAATTTCTCCACCTCCATTCTTCCATATTGTGAACTCACCATCTCAATCTGCAAATAAGATTCAGGATGCTCTACAAAAGACTCCCACTCAACTTGTGATTAGCTCAAAAAACCCTACCCAACAACTAGGATCAAAAGTTGATCAAGCTCTGATACCACTTGTAAGGAAACTCAGGTGTGGAAACAACTTCCTACACTAATCTCTTAAGGAAAGTATGGTGCAAATCCTTTTAAAATATTTTCACTTACAGATTCAATATCATGTAAACAACAATATTGCAGCCAACCGTGCATACAAAAAATAGATAGAGAAAGAAACACATAACACAAAGATTTTTTGGTGGGGAAAAACCTTTTGGTAAAACAACCCCACCCCTCCAGAACTTGCACAATGTATTATCTTCAACACAAAGTTACAATACACTTGCAATGCAAGTTCAACAACAACAATAGAAGACTCCAACAACACCTCAATACCTGCACACTCTCCTCTTCCTCTCTCTTGCATTTACAACATGCAATACTACTTTTATGAACATCTTAAGACCCAACAAAATGCCCACAAAGGAGTTGGGCATTTTTCATGGCTCAACCACCAAGAACCATGCATAATGCCACATGTAAATGCAATACCAAGAAAAGGGCATCCATCCCTTCAATAGGCAATGAAAACTTGTCATAGAATTGGCCAAAAATAGAGGTCACAAGAGAAGTGTAAGGGAATCCATCATACCAACCTATTTTTGGCATATTCTCTTACACACACCAACCACTCATTCTTAGGTGCTCGAATATTCCCCATGTCATAAGATGCTCTTACACCTATCATAGCTAATTCCTTAAATAACTCTTATGCGTCATAAGAATCCATCATAACCATTTTAGCCATGATATCCTTCACACACTTCAAGATGCCGACACATGTAAGTGATCAACATGCCAACTAGACATGTACACTCACATTTACATATTATTTGCAAAAATACAATTACAAAACAAATAATAATAAGAATAGGAATTATACAAGGTTGAGACACCTTATTCCTAACAATTTTTGTGTATTCCAAGTGATA
Source organism: Cupressus sempervirens (assembly GCA_028749045.1). Lineage (NCBI taxonomy): Eukaryota > Viridiplantae > Streptophyta > Pinopsida > Cupressales > Cupressaceae > Cupressus > Cupressus sempervirens. The sequence goes on from CM053789.1 coordinate 326,924,940, forward strand.
TAGTGTAAGTTTAGTAAAGTTTAGTTGATGCCAAGCACTAGTAAACTTCAAGTGTTTGCCAAGTGATCTAGTTGATGATGAGTGGAAGAATAGTGTGGAAGTTGAGTGACAACATATTGATGTTGAGTGCCAGTATTTATGTTAAATTATGGATTTGATGAATATGAGATGACTATTTTGTTTTCTTGAATTCTATGAAGTGTGTGGAAGATAACTATGATGAGTTGGTGCCACAAAATTTATGATAAACTATTTTGAGGTGAATTCAAAGAGGATTGAAGGAGAAGTTTCTAGAAGGGAATAAAATGAAAAGATGGGTAGATTCATTATATCCTACCTAATCCTACCTGATGTAGGAGCATCTTGGGTTTTCTTGGTGACTACTTTGGAGTTCATGGGAGGAGGCTCAGTAGTTACTTTGGAGGGTGCTTGGACTAGTACTCAGTCAAAGAAGGATTGGTGCTTGGCATTCTTTGGGAGCTTGACATGGTCTTGGAGGTCGACATGGTCTTTGGAGGTCTGCATGGTCTTTGGAGGTTTGCATGGTCTTGGAGCTTGGCATGGTCTATGGGACTCAGCATGGTCTATGGGATTTTACATGGTCTTTGGAGCTCGTCATGGTCTAGGAGGTTGGCATGGTCTTTGGTTACTCGACATGGTCTATGGAGCTTGGCCTTGCTTGCAAATTTGGTGTCTATTTTAGGCCATGTAAGTAATTTTCCACAATTAGTTAGAGGATAAAAATTTTAGGGATTGAAGAGGGCCTAGATTTCTACCTACAGTTTGAAGCACGAGTTCTAATTCATTCAAAGCTAAGAGATATCACAATTTTACTAAGACATCAATTTTAGGAATTTAATTATTATTGTTGGCCGACTTGTGGCATTTACTTTATGTATTTTTATTTAATTTGTGTTCTAGGCTAACTTGTGGCTTAGATTGGTATAAGTAGGGGTTGTGGGGAAGTCTTTAGTCATTATTCATTCACTCAAAAGAGGAGTGAGTGTGGGAAGTAGTTGGAGAGCGAGTTTTCTTGAATCTATGGTCAAAGTGCCAAATGTGAGGCAGTTTATAGTAGGATTGTGATTATTCATCCATCATGGAAAAGAGGAGGAGCTTGGAAGAGAGAATTTGGAGAAGATCCAGTACTTGCATCTTGGAAAACAAGGAGATTTCTTGGTGGGCTTGTGAGCACAAGTTGAGATCTTCCTTGGAGGTTTCTACTAGAGTGTGGATCTAGACTAGCTAGGGTTTAGGATTGGATCTTGAGGGGTCTTGTAGAACTATTACTTGCTTTGTATTAGGCTGTAACTGGGAAGGCCTTATAGCTCAAGACACATTACATGTAATCAATAATATTGTATGAATATATTATTGTGATTTGGTATCAGATCTTGCTTTCTTGTTTCTTGTTGTTGTGTTTTTGCTACATGGTTGTATAGATGGGGGCTAGGACATCTTCTCTGGGGATACTTCTACCTTGCACTAAATCAAGTGGTATTAGAGTGAAGGTTCTTCCTGAGTGTGTAGATAGATCACTGAAGTTGAGGTAGTTTGCACTAGGACTTGGTTGGAGAAGTAGGTTTGAGTTGGTTTTGATCTAGTGGTGAATTTTATTTTTGGAGTGCTAGATCTTTTGGTTGCAAGTTGGTAGATTGTGGTTCTAACTTGCAATTATAGAGGGCTTATAGATGGATCGATGGATGCAAAGATGGAATGTTGATCTTGTTAAGGCATGATTGTAGAGAGTTTTTGGATTGCAGATCCATGATCCTAGACTTGTGATGTGGTTCCTAATTGTTCATGTGAGGTGGCAAGTTGTGATCTAACTTGCAAAAAATCTAGTTTTGTCACAAGGAGCATGGGAAGGATTTGTTGCAGAGGGTTTACAAAGATCATAGGAGATGGCTCCAAAAGGATTGGACCCTGAGATGATTGCGAACCTCTATGATGTGGTGGAGAGAAGGTTTTCTGAGATGGCTACTTGATTTGAAGCTAGCTTGGTTGATTGAGTTAAGGATGGGGTAAAGAAGGAATTTAGTAGCTATTTATGGAGTTGGAGTCTACCGATCTGGAAGAGAGTTGTTTGGCCAGTTAAGAGACTTGTTCATGAGCGAAGATGACATAGCAAGGTCGAGGTGGAAGAGGTTGGTTTTGCTGATTAGTTTGTGAAGTTTGATACAATACTTGCAGAGTAGTTGGAGGTTGTTGCTGAAGATATTCTTAACCTTGTTGATGTTGGGATAGACATTGGTCTTCATGATTAGTTAGTTGGATCTAACATGGAAATTGTAGAGCACTTGGTCATGGATGATCTGGTTGCTGTTCGTGGTGAGTTGTGTGTTGTAGAACATCTTGCTGTGAGAAATGAGATTGCTAGTGTTATGAGTTTGGCATGTGTTGATGGAGATCTACATGTTACTACTGATGTGGAATTTGTTGCTACTAGTGTGGATTCACTAGTTGCTGATGTTGATGAGGGTTTTTTGTTGAAGCATTATGTTCAGTTTGTTCCTGGGAGTGAGCATGCTGATTGGATGGTTGAAATTCTAGTGTTTGATAGAGTGATGTAGGTGTGGATGATGAGAATATTTCTTTTCTTGTCCTTGTTGGAGTGGAAGCCTTTGGTGAAGATGAAGATGGTTGTTGCTCTTTCTTTGGGCATCAAAGTGTGGGACACACTTTTCTATTTACCTAGGGAGTCTGATGCAGGAGCATCTTGGGTTTTCTTGGTGACTACTTTGGAGTTCATGGGAGGAGGCTCAATAGTTACTTTGGAGGGTGCTTGGATTGGTACAAAGAAGGATTGGTGCTCGGCATGCTCTAGGAGCTTAGCATGTTCTATGGAGCTCGGCGTGGTTTTTGAGCTCGACATGGTCTTTGGAGGTCAGCATGGTATTGGAGCTTGGCATGGTCTATGGGACTTAGCATGGTCTATGGGACTCAACATGGTCTTTGGAGCTCCGCATGGTTTAGAAGCTCGACATGGTCTTTGGTTGCTCGACATGCTCTATGGAGCTTGGCCTTGCTTGAGAATTTGGTGCCTATTGTAGGCCATGTAAGTAGTTTACCAAAATTAGTTAGAGGATGAAAATTTTAGGGATTGAAAAAGGCCTATATTTATACCTATTATTCAAAGCACGAGTTCTAATTCATTTGAAGCTAAGAGATATTGCAATTTTATTGAGACATCAATTTTGGAAATTTAATTGTTGTTGTTGGCTAACTTGTGGCATTTAATTTATGTATTTGTATTTAATTTGTGTTCTAGGCCAACTTGTGGCTTAGATTGGTATAAATAGGGGTTGTGGGGAAGTCTTTAGTCATTATTCATTCACTTAGAAGAGGAGTTCTATGGGAAGTAGCTGGAGAGAAAGTTTTCCTAAATCTATGGATAGGGCACCAAATGTGATGTAGTTTATAGTAGGAATGTGATTATTCATCCATCGTGGATAAGAGGAGGATCTTGGAAGAAAAAATTTGGAGAAGAGCTAGTAGCTATAGCTTGGAAAATAAGGAGATTTCTTGGTGGGCTTGTGAGCACAAGTTGAGATCTTCCTTGGAGGTTTCCACCAAAGTGTGGATCTGGACTAGCTAGGGTTTGGGATTGGATCTTGAGGGATCTTGTAGAACTATTACTTGCTTTGTATTTGGATGTAACTAGGAAGGCCTTATAGCCTAACACATTGCATATAATTAGTTATATTTTATGAATATATTATTGTAATTTGGTATCAGATCTTGCTTTCTTGTTTCTTGTTGTTGTGTTTCTGTTGCATGGTTGTATAGATGGGGGCTAGGACATCTCCTTTGGGGATACTCCTACCTTTCACTGCATCACTACCTAACCATAAAATGGATGATAAAGGTTGAAAAAAAAAGATGTTAATTTTCTATTTATAGAGATGGCTGGTTAGAAGAGAAGGTTGTCATGTGTGAGAACTTAAGGAAGACAAGGAGTCTAGGGTATTGCTTCATTTAGAGATTAAATAGAAGAGGTTGCTATTGGCAAGCAAAGCAAGAAGGCTTAAGGGTGTGTATTCTTGAAGGGTGAGCAAGCTATCCAAGCTGAATTGTGTAAAAGCCAAGAAAAATGGAGAAATAAAATAGAGATCTATAATCTGCAAGTGAATTATAAGTTGTTATGAGATCAAGCCTTACTATTACTTTCTAATAATTGTACTAGTCTAGGGTAAATCCTTTGGATTAAGGTTGACCTAATAATCATTTATAAATCCTTTAACTAGGTGAAATTCCAAGTGAATGGTCTAAGGTCATATAACAAGGCTCACTTCTAACAAGGCTCACATTTAATAGTGTGTATTGTAACCTTTAACAAGGTTGGGCTTTCACAGGGCATCACTTCAAAAGAGTGAGAATGAGTGGCATGTTACTGGTGGTTTTTACTGAATTAGGTTTCCACATAAAATCATTGTTTCAAATGTGTTATTGAATCTATTATATTTCATGCTTACTTTTCTACAAGGTTGATTTGATAGTAACCTACAAGTTTAAGTGATTATATGATGAATATGTTTTATGGATATGGGTTCACTGACCTGTGAAATTTTTATTTTATACATCTGGACCTTGGATAACTAATTCACCTCCCTCTTAGTTATTCTAAAGAATTTCAACACCTCAATAATTTTTTTTTTCTCAGCACATGATTGTTGAACTTTTTTCACTATCAATGTTCCAATTGACATGTAAAGAAGATACTCATAATCACCAGTACGAACACCATTTATAGTCTTGTTACTATCATCTTCAGGGATTTCTCCATCTGGAAATCCTCTAACAATTGTTGCCTCTATAACTTTTGTCTTTTTGGGAAACAAAGTTATCCCCTTGTTCTTTAAGTCAAGCAACAATTTTGCATGTTTCCTTTTGTTCACTATAATTTCTCCATTTAAAATTCCTAGAATGAACCTAACTTTGTTATCCAACTTAAGTAAATCATTTTGGAGATCATCTAGTAGAACTCTCTACAACCAAATGCCAACATAATATCAATATCATGTATTGCAATAATTTTTAGTTTACTTTGATGAAAATATTGCAACTCTAAATAGACATCACCAAAATAAAACCATTTTGATTCATAATTTAAATGTGTTGCAACCAATTGAAACTCAAATAAACTTTGTATAGGAGGAAATAAAACCCTTGTCCATCAACTAATTATGCAATGCAAGCAAAAGAATGGCAAGGTATTCAGAAATTAATCTCTCTATACTATTGGAAATATAAGAAGAGTAATTGAGAGGGGAGGGGTGAATTAGTTACCACAAAAATAATTCCCAGATCCCTTAAATGTTAGTACAAAACAAACTCTGTCAAAACTCAACTCTTGCTAGAACTCGACAAACACACAGAAAAATGCTGTAGCTCGGTAGAAACTAAAATAGCTTGGAAAATGCTTAACATGAAAATATTTAAGATATTATCTATGATTAATATTAATTTAACTTAGTTGTAAACACATAAAATAAATAACATGAGCACACTTGACACAAAGATTTAACATGGAAACCCAGTTTTGGAAAAACCACCAATTGCAACTAGTTACTAATTTTCACTCTTTTGAAGTGAACCTTGTTGGGAGCCAACCCTATTAAAGGTTACAAAACACACTATTAGTTGTGACCCTAATAGAGGATTTAATCACCCTATTAGGAGTAGCCTTTTTAGAGGTCTTTAGACAACTCAATAGAAATTCCACCTTGCTAGAGGATTTACAAATAGCTGTTAAGCTAACTCTATTAAGAGATTTAGATCACTACTACAATGGTCAGAGAGTAACAATGAGATAACTTGATTTTTTATTCAATTGAATTGCTAGTTACATATCTCAATTTTGGCTTGTGTACTTGGTCCTTCTTGATTGAATGAATCTTTGCATCACAACAAGGATATTCTGCTTATCCTTCTAACTCGTTTCCCCTTGGCATCATCAAATATTCAATTATGTTCCACACTCTCCTTCTTCTTAATCCTCAACTTGACCTTATATTTATATCTTAGACATTGTCAAGTTGGCTAAATATAACTTAGAATAATTGATATTCATCTCTTTAGTCAGCTAGAACCAAAAAATAACTCAATTGAACTCAATATGCCAAAATAAGAAAATCCTTTGTTAGCCTACCTTTCTCAGTAGTCACTCACTCATAAACAATTTTTCTATGTTAACCTAGTGAACTCGGTCAACGCTGCATATTCACAAAGTTTCTTTGGTAATTGAGTGAGCTCGATTAACGCTGGTTCCATCCAAAATTTACTTCATTACCCAAGTGAGCTCAATTAACACTAAAATTTTGTAAACTTTCCTTTGATGCCCAAGTGAACTAGGTAGACACTATCTTTTGAACTAAGAAAACTCTGGAATGCTTGGTAGAGATAGAAAATTGTCTTCAATTCTTGAGTGAGCTTGACATACACTGACTAGAAATGATATGACATTTTGTGTAACATCAAAGACAATACACATTTAATCAATTATATTCAACAATCTCCCTCTTTGGCATTGATGGCAACACATGTCATAATGTAATGAAATTTTTAGAGCAAGATTAAAGTAAGGAACATATCCTTAGTTTCATTTTGATTCTCATCCATGAGAACTCCCTCTATCAGTGTGAACTCCTTCTGCCTTTAGTTTCTACCTCTATCAAAAAAATTCTATCTTCAACATCTTCTTCTGATAGCAAACTCTGTCTTTGATATCAGACCAAGTTCATTCTCCCTTATTGACACCACTTTCTCTTTTTCTTTATAAAATTTCTATGAGATATGACAAAAAACTCCTCACTCTTTGACATCTCATGCCAAAGACAATATTTAGTGAATATCAATGTACGTTATGTATTGATTCATTTGCAATATTCCCTTTGTTAATACTACATGAACTGATTGATCTTCAACATACTCTGGTTGATGCATCACTAAACTTTATTTAGTGAGCTTTAGATAGGGAAATGACCCCTAGCTTACCTCTTAGATACATAAATGCATCCTTAGGTAATGGATTGGTGATTATGTTTGCAATTTTTTTCTTTAGTATTCACATATTCCAATTTTACTTCTTTATCTTGTACCAATTATCTCAAAAAATTATATTTTATAGCAATGTGTTTTGTTTTGGTATGCATTACTGGATTCTTTGATATATTAATTGCAATAGTGTTATCACAATATATAACCATTGGATCCTTGAACTCTATCTTCATGCACCAATTTTTTGAACCAAACAATATTAGATCAATTAATTGTTGCTAGCACATATTTTTCTTCTATTGTGGATTGAGAAATATAATCTATTTCTTGGTTATCCAAGACATTACTCTTTTATCAAGAAAGAATGCTCCACCACTGGTGCTCTTTCTGTCATCAATACTTTCTACCCAATCAACATCTATGAATACTTTTAAATCCAATTTGCCTCATATTTTGTACCATAAACCATAGTCTTTAGTACCTTTAAGATATCTCATGATTCTTTTGATTGCCATCATGTGATTTTCTTTGGGATTTGCTGAGAATCTTGCCACCATACCGGTTGCTAATGCAATATCAGGCCTTGTATCCACTACATACTATAATTTTTCAATCATTGATCTATATGTGGTTTGATATACCTCTTTGGAATCATCAATTTTGGAAAGCTTATGTCCAGTAGACATAGGGGTTCCAACTAGTCTTGAGTCTTCCATTCCAAATTTCTTTATTATCTCCTTAATATATTTAGATTGAGTAATGTTGATACCATATTTCTTTTATAAAGAATTTTATTTCTCCAAACATAGACATCTTAAATTATTTTTTCATTTATTTTGAAAATGCCTTGCACAAGTCATCATTTATTGTGAATAAAGTGTCATCCACGAATATTTCTACCAACACAATCTTTTTATCTAGTCCTTCTTTGATATACAAACTACTATTATCATTTGTTTTTTGAAAACCAATATGTATCAAGTAGTTATGAAGTCTTTCATACCAAGCTCTAGGAGCTTGCTTGAGACCATATAATGCTTTTTGTAATTTGTAGACCATATCTCTTTTTCTAGGATCTACAAAACCTTTAGGTTGTTCTATGTAGACTTCCTCATCAAGAATTCCATTCAAGAATGCAAATTTTACATCCATTTGATAAACTCTAAATCTTCTATGTGCTGCATATGCTAGTAAAGTTCTAACACCTTCTAATCTTGCAACAGGAGAAAAAGTTTCACTGTAATCAATACCTTCTTCTTGAGAATAACCTTTACATACTAACTTTGCTTTGTTTCTGGAAACTTTTTCATCTTCATTTATCTTATTTCTAAATACCCACTTTGTGCCAATTACATTTTTATCCTTGGGTCTAGGAACAAGAGTCCAAAGCATCTTTAATATTTTATCATTCATTTCTTTAATCCAACTTTCAGTATCCAAAGCATCCTTAATATTTCTAGGTTTAAATTCAACAAGTAAACATGTACCTTATAGTTTATTTCTTGTCATTGTTCCATCTAATTTATCTCCAATGATCTGGTCATGTGCATGATGCCTTCTGACATATTTTGCTAGCACATGTATTTTGGATTTGGAGTTTTTTTCACTGATTTCTTCATGATCTTCTATATTAAGCTTGGGTTCTACTATTTGTGACTTGAGTCCATCATACTTGGTTTGCTCTAGTAATAGCTTGATAGCTTCTGACTACGACTTGGGTCTTTAGACTATGACTTAGGTTGCACTGATTGTAACTCATTAGCTTTTAGAGATTTTGGGGTCTCAAGAGGTGAGGCCTCTTGTCTTCTAGATAGATTTGGTAGAGTATTAGGTTCATAGTAAACAAATCTTCTATAATCCTTAAGCTCTTTGTTACTTTCTTCTTTACTCTTTTTAGCAAACTCATCAATTCTCACATGTGCACTTTCTATGATTTTATAAGTAGACAAATTCAAACATTTGTATGCTTTACTTCTATTTCTAGATTCTTTCAAGATATAACATTTTCTCCCAAATACTTTCAAGTAACTTACATTAGGTTTGTAGCCACACCATAGCTCATAAGGAGTTTGATTTGAGTCTTTCTTCAACTGTACTCTATTCAAGGTATGTGTTGTAGCAATGATTACTTCCTTCCAGTATTTGATTGCAACATTCTTTTCTATCATCAATGTTCTTGCACAATCCATGATGGATCTATTCCTTCTTTTAGCTATACCATTCTGCTAAGGTGTACGAGGGGCTGATACTTGTCTCTTAATTCCTTTTTCAATGTAGAATTCATTGGAAATGAATTCACCACTTCTATATGATCTTAAACATTTCAAATTCTTTCCAATTTATTTTCTACTCTTGCCAGATACCACTTGAATTTTTGAAAAGCTTCAAATTTTTCTTTTAGATACATTACAATCATCATTCTAGAATAGTCATCAACAAAAAGAATGGAAAAATTATCTCCACTTAGACTTTTTATTCTAATAGGTCCACATAAGTTTGTATGTACAAGCTCTAAGACTTCTTTAGAATGATAATTATTGCTTTTGAATCTAGTTTTTCCCATCTTGTCAATTCGACTATTTTTGCATAGACCCGTATTAGGTTTCATCAAGCTAGGAGTACCTCTTACTCTTGTGTATTTTCTTATCTTGACCATGTTATCAAAGTTCACATGACATAATATTTTGTGCAATAACCATATTTCTTCCACTTGAGCAATAAAACATGAACTTTCACTGAGATCTAGATAGAATAGATTACCTTTTGTTTGTTTGCCAGATCCAACTAGATTTCCTTTTGCATCCAGTAGTTTGGCCTTCCCATTCATAAATTCTAGCTTGAATCCAATGTTATTCAACTATGCCACACTCAGTAGATTATGCTTTATTCTTTCAACCCAATAACCATTGTTGCATCTAAGTTCATTGGTTAATGAGATACATCCTTTTGCCTTTATACAACAAGGTTCATTGTTTCCAAATCTCACACTACCACCATCATAATGTTCCATGTGCTCAAACTTTATTTTGTCTCCTATCATATGATGTGAGTAGCCACTATAAATAATCCATGTATCATTTTTTCTAACATGAGAGATAAGTGCCATTTTATCTCCTTCATCACCAGATTCATCTTTTACAACAATATATACCATTTCATCTTCATTATTATCAGAATATTTAGCCATAAAACAAGATCTCTTACCTTCATCCTTGTAGTCCTTGTAGTTTTTGAATTCTTTCTTTCCTTTGTACTTATTTCTTTTCTTTTCATCCTTTTCTTCTCTATTTGGGCACCTTGTATCAATGTGACCAACTTCTTCACAAGAAAAATAGATTAGAAGAATCTTACCTTTGAACTTTCCTCTGCCTTTGGAATATTTCCTTGCAAGTAGAGCTTCAACAACTTCAAGATCACTGTTTGAACTTTCTTTTTCTTCTTCACTTCTTGATTTATTAGCTTTTTATTTCTTACTCCTTTTCTTAGTGAAAGCTTGGCTTCAAATGCAGACTTGATACCTTTGGAACTAGGGACATAGTTATCATAGTTATCTAACTCAAAAGCTATCAATCTTCCAACTAGTGCATCCAAAGTTATTTTGCTATTTTGATCACATTTCATCTCTTGAATAGTAGACTTTCTAATTGCATAGATAGGAAGAAGGGTTTTGAGTACCTTGCTTACAACTATTTTCTCATCAATTTCTCTTCCAAATGCTTTGATTATGCTCACACTTGCTTTAATTCTCTCAACATATTTTGCAATATTTTCATCTTCTCTCATCTTTATCTAATTAAATTACCCTCTAAGACTTTAAGCTTTAGCTCTTTTTACATTATCATCTCGTCCATAGATATCTTTTAGTTTGATTCATATATCATAAGCTGTAGTAGAATTTTTACCTTCATCAAATTCAAAATAATTAAGAGCAAAAGCAATGTCAATCATCATGATGTTATGATTTTTCTTTTTAGTAATATCTTCAACTAATAATGTTCCACTAGGAGTCTTGTAGTCATTATAAAGATACTTACAACCTGAATCACTGATAGTTGCCAAATGTAACCTCATAAGTCCTTTCCATGCTGCAAAGTTGTCTCGGTTCAACTTCAGAATCTCTCTTTTGTAAGACTTCCTAATCTTTAGCTTAGGTCCTTAAAACCTTGTCTACAAGCACCAAATGCTTTGATACCAATTTTTGGAAATATAAGAGGATTAACTAAGATGGGAGGGGTGAATCAATTACCACAAAAATAATTCCAAAATCCCTTAGACGTTAGTATAAAAAAAATTTGTGAAAACTCAATTCTTGCTGGAACTTGACAAACACAAAAAAAAATGCTGTAACTCAATAAAAACTAAAATAGATTGGCAAATGCTTAACATGAAAATCTTTAATATATTATTTATGATTAATATTACTTAAACTTAGTTGCAAACACATAAAATAAATGGCATGAATACACTTGACATCAAGATTTAACATGGAAACTCAATTTGGGAAAAACCACCAATCATAACTAGTTATTGATTTTCACTCTTCTGAAGTGAGCCCTATTAGGATCCAACCCTTTTAAAGGTTACAAAACACACTATCAGGTGTGACCCTATTAGAGGATTTAATCACCCTGTTAGGAGTAGTCTTGTTAGAGGTCTTTAGACAATTCAATAGATATGCCACCTTGCTAGAGGATTTACAAATAGCTATTAGCTAACTGTATTAAGAGATTTAGATCACTGCACAATGGTTAGAGAGTAATAATGAGATGACTTGATTTCTAAATCAACTGAATTATTGATTGCAGATCTCAATTTTGGCTTGTGTACTTGATCCTTCTTGATTGAATAAATCTTTTCATAATAACAAGGATATTTTTCTTATCCTTCTAATTCACTTCCTCTTGGCATCATCAAATATTCAATTATGTTCCACAGTCTCCTTCTTCTTAATCCTCAACTTGATGTTATATTTATATCTTACACATTGTCAAGTCGGCTAGAATATAACTTAGAATAATTAATATTCATCTCCTTAGTCGACCAGAATTAATAAAAAATTTAGTTGAACTCAATGTGCCAAAATAAGAAAATCCTTCATTAGCTGACCTTGCTCGATAGTCACTAACTCAAAAATGTTTTTTTTGTGTTAACCAAGTGAAATTGGTCAACACTGCATATTCACAAAGTTTCTTTGGTAACCAAATGAGCTCAATTAATATTGGTTCCATCCAACATTTCCTTCATTAACTAAGTGAGCTTGGTTAACACTCAACTTCCACAAACTTTTCTTTGATGCCTGAGTGAACTTGGTAGACACTGTCTTTTAAACTAGGAAAACTCTAGAATGATTGGTAGACATAGAAAACTATCTTCAATGCCTGAGTGAGCTCGACATACATTGATTGGAAATGATATGACATTTTGTGTAACATCAAAGACAATACACAATTAATCAATTGTATTCAACAGATACAACCTATTTACATCAATATTATATGCATATGCCAATAGAGGAATGAAGGGGAAAGAGAAACTTCCACATTATTATTAGAGATAACTAAGAAACATTAATAGGGATGAAAACCATATTGAGATTCTCTGAGTCCACAAGCCATAAAAAAATGAAGGTTCTTTAGATGATGATTGACTACACATGAAACTATGGTAAATGGACTAACTACATTCATTAAACTATCACTACAACACTTTTTATTCATAATTATCTCAAAATTCAATAGAACCAAGTTAAGGTGGCATGCATATTTCACCATTCATTATTTTATAGTTTTCTAATAGAATGGTTTGGATTTTTTATAGTTTTCATTTAGATAGTAATCAATAATAGCAACATATAATTAAAATCATGGAACTAAAAACTTTGAAAGGAAAACTGCCAAACTATTCATTTAGTGGCAAAATATATTTATAAAAAGGTTGTGGATCCACACTAGAATAGAAAATGTAAACCACCTCATTTTAGCCCTAAAAAATACATTAAAACAATTGAGAATTTTTTTTGATGATTTTGCAAAACCAAACTATAACCTTATTTAATGAAATTGACTTGGGCTTATTAAAGGTATGAAGTATCATTTAATGCAATTAGTGTACTTCCTTAACATGAACATTGAAAATCATGCCACTGCACATCCTCAATCACTAAATTCTATTGTTACTTCTACATAGAATTAGGATAAACTTTATCTTGTTTCAACACTTTCCTTAGCTTAATCTTTATATTTAAACTACATTTAAATATCAAACCAAGACTACCTTTCTTTTCACATAAAACTCCAATCAGATGTGATAAAAGCTCTCCAATATTGCAAGATGAAAAGAATAATGTTCAAAATTCATCCCAAAAATGTCACCCATATAAAAGAAAATTAAAACCTATAGGAAAATTAGATATAGATTAGCTTCAAGGAGGTACTTTTCTCTAGAGTCTCATATTTTTGAATGACACCATTTGCATCAAAGAGATGCATGTTGCTGGTACTAATAACAATGATTAGCTTAAATCTCTTTGATAGGCCCTCTTGAAGAGCATTTTTCATCTTATCCTCTAATAATGATACCTCAAAATGAACCCTAGTATCTATACTATGATTATCAAGTTCTTGAAAGATAGATATTCTCATGTTAAAACTAATAAAAGTATTCGTATTAGGCACAACATATTCATATATGATTGTAATTAGTATACCATTATGAATGGATCTTTATCTTTATTGGTAATCATGCTCATCAAAAATCTCTTATAATCATTAGTCCACTTGTGAATGAGTAATTTAGTAATTCTCAATGTACTATTGTCAATTTTCTCTATAATACCACTGATTGTATAGGTCACACCATTCTCCTTTATAGTTGTCCGTTCAATCTTGTCTTGAAAGTACGACAGTGACAAAATGGATGTAATTTCTCAATAAAATACAATTGTCTAAATAATCCAGAAAAACCTCAAATATCATATGGAATACACATTACTTTGAAACCTTTGTACCAAGGCTCCATTGGCTACTTTAGTTCATCATTAAGAAAGCATCTTACATTTGCAATAACATCCCTTGGATTCTAATTTGGCACAAAGGTACTCTAACGCATTCCAATCCATTCACTTCCATTTACAAGTAACATTGGTATGATTGAAACATACCTGAACAATAAAGGAAATATAAATTAAACATAACCTACAAGTGATAAGATGAAGTTAAATAAGAGCAACCTTTTCTTGTTTGATAAAATTTTGCTTGAAACAAGAAAAGACAATTTTCCTTTTCCCTAGCTTCAAGCCATCAACCATTGATGGAATAGATCTTTGTAGATAATCCATCAAAAATAGGATGAGCTCCTTGTTCACAAAATCCTTATAAGAGATAAGTTTTTCACTCTAGTCCAAATATGTCCTAGACTGACAATGTGGTAAACTCACTATTAGTATTATGATAAAAACAATACCATTTAGTTAAAATTTTAATCCTAGTAGCTCAACATTGCCTTCATCACCTCAAATTGTCTCAACCAATTTTTCTAGTCTCAATCTTCTTCTTGCTGAAGGCTAGTTCAATTGCATCTCCATCTCGCTCATTAACCCATATAAATATTTTTTGTGCTTTTCTAGATTACTGAATTACTCCTTACCCTCTTTAGACATACTGGTACTCAAACCCTATGTAGTCCATGGAACAAGTAAATTTTTAGTAAGACATATAATTAAAGAGCCAAAATTTAAAACATAAAACAAAAAATGATCCAAAATTACCTTATAGTGCTTTATGGTCCAACCTGATATTGATCCACTACTCTCTCTAGGATTCATACTCAAGAAGGGTGTAAAAGGATAGTACATTTCCATTCTTGTGTGTTTCCTGCATCAACAAGATAAATTTTTGGGGATGCAAAATATTATGCTCACAAATCATTGCAATAGATACAAATAATCTATATTAGAGTAAGTATAATGGTATCATTTATCTTGATAATAGGACTGATAAATTCCATAAGAAATGAAGGAATTTTGAGAAAAGATAGCCAGTTGTGGTGTATGAAGTTGACATGCAATCCCTTGATGTGGGAACCATCATGATCCTACATCACCCAAAGAATAAATTAAAAAAGAACCTCACTTAGGGTAGATTTGCCATATTTAAGCATAAGCTATATAGTCCCAGACATAGAAAATGTACCTAATCTATAATTATCATTAGATGACCATATCTTAAAGATTTAATGTTTTCATATACTTTATCATGCTTTATACCAAGGATTTTTTTAAAAATATTTTTAGTTTCCTGATTTTTCGTAATCTATTTATGTGAGGCTTCCCTCACATTAAGCAGCTTGCCTCTAAGAGGAAATACCATAATTATCTCAACCAATAATAGTTATTCCTTCCAAGTGATAACAAATAGAAGGCCTAGGATTAGCAACATTCCAATTTATAAATTGATGGAAACAAGTCATAATACAACCCATTTTTCAAATAAAGAACAAGCACTTATAGCAAGAGCCTTGGCTGAATTGTCCTCTTTTAAAAATTAAAGCACACTTTTTTGATTGCCTTCCACTTTCTTTACTCATATCTTCAATTTTGGGGATGTCATAGAAACCTTTTGTCTTAGTTCCATCGAGTTTCTTAAGCTTGTTTGAAATCTACCCATTCTAGTATACTTTCAAGTACACAGTTTGACACTATAGTCATCAAGTCAAATAACATCTAAATTAGACCCTATGTAAAAATTACATGTCCTTAGAGATGCATAATTCATGAAAAAACAAAACCCACTTGATTTTAAGTATTTATCAGTAAGATTGCATGTTGAACCAAAACTATTTTGAGGATTTATTAGGGTGTCCTTTGTTTGGGAGTCAAAAGAAAGATTGTCAATCTCAACATTAACAAAGTCCCATAGATGACTCTTGAAAACATGTGGTTTTAGAGAAGAGGCAACATTTTTATTCTTATTATTTGCAATGTTTATTAAATAGGTGGCTATTTGACTTGCTATATAGTTTATATGCGAACCACTCTTAATAGTTGCAATCCCATTTACAAATGTGATCTAAACAAAAAGACATTAAAAATGTTAAGCGACACCATAAACCACAACCGCATGATAACAATAATAACCTAGAGAATCTCTTAAAGAATACAATAAAATTAATGGTTACAACTTCAATAGTTTCAAAGGAATTCAATAAAAGTCAAAGAAAGAAAAAGATAGACATTAGATGATTCATCTTTCCTGTTCAAATTGCCCATCACTTGTAGTCACACACACTTTACATTTCTCATTTAATCGTACAAAATGTATAAAAGAGACAAGAAAAGAACTAGATATATTATAAAGATAACATAATAATTGCTGGACATGTTTTATAAAGTTTTCAAGTCTTAGCAATTTAAAACCTTTCTCTCTTGCAATCAAAATCTTTAACTGGATACAGGTAGAGATCCACATAGTCTTCAAAGCTCTTTATTGGATTTTTTTTTTTCCATTTAGTTCAACTTTGACTCCCTTTCCAAGATATAGCAAGATCAAGTACTCTCTTCTTCATCAAAGAAACCACATTAAGTTTTAGGTTGTTCATGCTAAACTTAGCCAAATCAGGTTTGAAGGTCCTTTGTCCAATTTTCTCCCTCTTTGTACCAAACTAGAATAATTAGAACAATTTTTGACCAACTCACATTGTCAGTGTGGGGAAAATCTTTTCCATAGATTCCCAAGGCATCTTTTCTAGATGATTCTTGCCATTCTTGATGTATCCCAAGAAAAACATGGGCCATGTTAAAAGTGAAGATGATGTTTCATGACCAATGAAGAATTTAACTAGAAATCTATACTATGGAGCTTTTTGAATTAGATAACCTTAATGGATATTGAATGCTTCCATGAATAATGATTACAAAATCAAATAATAATTTTTCATTATATCTTTAACTTCTATACTCTTTCCAACATCCATCCCACCCCCAATTAGAAGCAACACAGGGCTTCTATTACTGGCATTCAGTGGCACACCTACACTTGTCCCACTAAGAACATGAGGATAGTGGCCAATAGCTTAAAAATTTTGTAATAGTGTAGAAAAGACATTCTTTTTTCTTGAGATTCTTTACAACTTGTTTAATACTTTCTTCCCTGTCATTCATTTGTTTTGTACATATTAGTTTTTAGAAATGACTAGTAACCTTGGGATAAAAACATGGATGCTAGAAAAATGGAAAATGATATGGTACATTTATAAGATGAATGAGCTAAGGATATTTATAATTAATTCTAAAGATATTGCATATGTGGTAGTAAATGAAGTGGACTTAAATGTAGGGGAAACTCTTAGCATAGTTCATTCAGATCACTATTGGTGCTAGTGACATTTTTCTCATGTTGCACCTTTTGGCGGAGCAACTGTAGCTAACAACTGTGGAAGAGCACCTTGTACAATGAGAATATATGAAGATCCAACATTACCTACATATAATATATCATAAAAACATTATAGGTAAATATATTTCAATAAACCAGACCACTTGTAATTTTTACTTATAGAATGTTATTATTGTATAAGGATAAAATTTGGAACATTAATATCTGAATTTCAAAAGGAAAAAAAAATCAATAATGTTGGTACCTTTCTGGATGCATGAAGATCATGATATTAAGTGCACAAGAAAGAACTAGCCAATTTTTTTGATGGAGACTTGATTTATTTTTCCATCCTTTGAACAAGAATTTCTATAATCTACATGAACCACCACATGAACTCATCTATAAGATCCTTCCTTGGATGTACTTATTTAAATATGAATTTCTATGTTAAATCCTTTATAGGAGATTCAAATGGATATATGAGCCCGAAAAGGCAATGGTAAGGAGAATTGCTATTATTCTTGCTAGAAACCATGTAGAGGAGATCATGATAAATTACGACTATCTTATGTATAATAATTATGACGATGGGTATGAGTTAATGTTTTATGGTTTAGGTGTCCTAATGGAAATTGAGATTAATTGATATGTTCATTTTTGTTACTCCATGATTCAAGACTTATTACATTGATTTGATTGTTTAAACATTGATTTGTACTAACAATGATAGGAGGTGTTCAACATGTGATGATGTTGATTATGGTACCTTGATGATTAGGTTCTATGCATTTAGATAGTTCAGTATGCCTTATTAATGATGCTATGATTTTTGGGTATACGTATGCATTACGATGGTTATTTTAGTATTTTAATTCAAATTGATGAGTATGTTATGATGATTTAATTATTAGATTAGTGATGATCAAATATGTGTGCAAAAATGAAAAAAGTTATTTAAATGAAAGTTTAATGTTTTAATAAATGTGATTATGCAATTTTGTTTAAACATATGAATATGATTTTATCAAACTACTAATATTTAAATTGAATGTGTAGGATTATTAATCATCGCATTTATTAGAGAATAAGTAATTGACCCTATGTGCAAACTATAAGATTGAGGTTAAATCTAATAAAGTGATTCAAACCTTGTTGTCTAATGTTTTATTTGTATCATAATATGAATGTGTGTATCATTCTATATTTTGTAAGGTGTTGAATGTTACGTAACAATGAATCTTACGGTGCCACTTGACACTCCTAATAAGTATATGTGCATCAACATGTTAGTTAGGGTTAGAAAAGTAACCTGTTACTTGAATATTGATTAATTTAGTAATCTAAGACTAATTAATTGGTAAACTAGATTAATTACCCTAATTAGGGTTTAGTGGAAAGTTTGCAATAGTAGTGTTTTAAGAAGTTCAAATATTTCAAGCCAATTACATAAGTCCTAAAATGATCCTAGAGGCCAAAATCAATGCAATCCAAGTGCCCAAGGGGTATGTTTATGGGTTGGGAATATTTTCTACCCTTCTAAATCCTTCTGTTGACTTTTATGACCCCCTAAATATCTCATTTACCCTTAGTGCGAAAATTGAATATCTCCTTAAGGTTTTCCAAGTTTACACTTCTCCTAAAAAGTTGTCTTAATGGTAGGATCAAGTGGGAAGACCCTAGAAGGTTTAAGTCAAGAATGGAGTTATTTCCATTTTAGGTGGGTGAGTTTAGAAGCCTATTTAGTTGCCATTTTGAGGGTTGAAGGGTGTTCATCCATTCTCTACATTTAGAGAAAGTCAAGATTTGAATTAAAAAGGAAGAAGGATTAGCTCTTCTCAAAAAATCCATTGCCATAACCTTTGTGAAGGTAGGATTCTTCATGGCCTTGTTCTTCATGCATTGTTCATTTCTTGCTTATGTTAATCTCTTACTTGTGTGTTTTTCATGTTTGTGTGTAACATGTGAGGGATGGGTTATTTGTGAGTTTTCTATTTGTTTTCCTTTTTTCTTTATGGGGAAAACTATTAAGGGTGTGTTGGCATTACTCACCCTTAGATAGGGCAGAAGTGGCCATGTATGGGAGGAGGGTCTTAGTTGGATTCCAGGTCAGTACATAGTCTCTCCTCATGTTGAAGAGAGGGAGAAAGTAAGGTGTTATGGGCCCTTACTTGTCAATATGAACTAATTTTTGTGTTTGGGGAGATAAGGAGAGAAAGAACATAATTTTATTGTGATTTTTTAGCCTTGGAAGAGGCATATGATTGTGTGTTCATGATTGACATATCCTACTTGGAAAAATTAACCTTCTCCCTAGTCTTGGTTTAATATCGAACCTGTTGTGCAAACCTTGGATGGGATTTGTCTGTTGAGTCTATCAATGTGATTGTATCTGATTGTCACTTAATTGATTTTGGTTCTCCTAAGCTTGAGGAGGGGCCTCACATCAAGGCCTTGGTTGGGAGGTGAATCCATGGTTATCTTTATGTATTTTTAGATTGCTTAGATAACACCTTGAAATGGAGCATAATTGGATTCAAAGTCTTCTTGGTGTTCTTGAGTCCATTGTGTGGAGACTTCTCCTCAGGAAATATGATCTTGATGTATAAAATTTAATAGTACAAATGAGAACATGTTAAATGGATTTCATGGTAAATCCCTTGAAAATAGATTGGTATAGGATGAATGTAGAAATATAATGTTTCTCAATTGATTGCTAACTTTATATATGTTACGACAACGATATTAGGTTTTCTTCCCCGATTCTTCCTAATTGAGTCTTTGAATCAGGTTTTTTTATAAAATATATATACCATGGCTAGCCCACTTTGTTTAGAAATAAAAACAATTCATTTCTTATGACACTCCTGGTACTCCTGAAAATTCATTCTAAATGCAAATGATCAATTTTAATATATATAATGATGTTATACAAAGCTATGCAAATTGATTATGATTATGTGTTAGGAGAAATTTGAGTTAGATGAATGTTACTTTATATTGCATTATTAGTAACTATTTAAAGATACTCCCTTTTTGAATGTAAAATATAACATCAAAAACTATTCCTATAATCCATCCAAGAAAATAAATTTAACATTAATATACTTAGCCATATAAAAAATTTCTATGAAAATAAACTAGCACTTGATGAGAAAATAAACCTTAGAAATTTATCTATTTTGGAGCAAAAATGCTCTCTGGAATTTTGTATGCAAAGTTTCAAATGCTCTTTAGCAACACAGAATATTCTTAAAAAGATTCCTTTTTAAATCTATTTGATCCCTTATTAAATAAGGAATATATAATTATAAAATAAGAAAAAAGAAAATATCATAAATAAAAGAAAACTACCTACACCTTACCATATCCTAAGTTCACCCACTAAACTTTAAATCTCAACTTTCCTTATCTATGCGTCTACCTATGTTGATGTCACCCCCTCATCTTGTCTTCCATGTGAGTGAGTGATGGGCACATGTTTTGGGGCAGCAAGAAAAGTAAAAAAGGAGAGAGTAAAACAATAAATCTACATTCCCCATTAAAATTCCAACTTATCGTCTAAACTCCCTCCAAAATCTTTTCATGTGTATACCCATGTATTGGAACCTGTACCACCTTAAAATGCAACTATTTTAATTCAGAATGTTAACCCTTGGGAGAATGAAGGTGATTGTATGCAATAAATGGGGTGTAAAAAATTCCTTCCCCTAATCAAATCAAAATAAAATTTATAAAACCTGCCTAATCCATGCCTCATGTGCCCTCCAAAGAGGAGACACAATTTGCACCATGGGCTATGAGTTGTAGGCCTAGGATCACGTGCAGGGGTCTTGGGAGCCACCCATTGTATATGAGCAATGCTAGTATGCTAATAGAAACTAAATTTAAATAAAGCTTCTACAAACTAAATAAAATTCATAAAATTCAAGATAGACTAAGATGAGCTCTCAATTGAGAATATGAGCCATTAATGGGCTCTCTCAATGAGAAGCTCTCTTGTTGAGTAGCTTTGTCTAAATAGATAGTATGTATGCTCAAGCTTATGCTTCAAAAAGGGCTTCAAATGGAGTTGGAATTTGGGTGTGAGTGTATGGTTTTGATGTAAAATGGCTTCTCAAAATGGCATTATGACTTTACTTCATGGATTGTGTTATTTTGCAAAGGGGAAGGATCCAATTTATAGGCAAGAGGCTTGAGGGATTGAGGGCTAAGATGCAAGGATGGGAAAAAGCTTATGGAGGGCTTAGATTGCATGAGAGGAGAGCACATGGATTGTGCTTCCTTATAGCCAATCAAGGAGTGACACATGTCACATGGTGAGAGGAAGGAGGAAAGGGGAAGGATGAGTCAACAAAGGAGGATCAAGGGATAAAATCTTCATAAAGACCCTCATAATGACTTGTAAGAGCAATAAAAGGGCTTGTAAGAGTCATTTATGACCTAGTGGACTTCATAAAGTTTTATGGTTGAGATATTTTGAGGGTGATGAGAGCAATTTCGACTTGGGCTTGATTAGGAGGGTTTTAAGCTTGCTTAGGATGATGCAAATGATTAGAGGATGGATTAGGATGGTTTAGGATTAGCTTAGGGATATGCAAGTGGATGGCATTTAATGAGGGTGGGTGAAGGAGGAGATATTTGTTAACTTTGGCTTGGGTTAGTAAGTTTTAACCCATGTTTAGAGAATGTGACAAGGTTAGGAGGGGATTAGGATTAGGTTTAAAGACATCTTCTAGAAGAGTCTAGACTTTGGATGAGGATAAAGACTTTCTAGAATAGTCTAGAATTTCCTAGGATAAGGATGAAGACTTTCTAGAAGAGTCTAGAACTTCTTAGGATGAGGATAAATTAGATTTTTAGGAAATAAATAAAGTTTTATTTATTTCAAGGGTTTGGGTTGAGGAGATATTTATTAAAACTTTTTTAATAAACATGAGGATTAATATTTAATCTTAATTAAATATTTTGAGTTGGGATTAGGGGTAGGAAATGATGGGATTAGCCTTTAATCGAAATTAAAGAAGGATTAGAAGATTTTGGAAGAGGTTATTGGTCATAAGGAAATTGGCCAAGTTTTGGGTAAAAAATAAATTTTTTATTTATTTTAGGATTTTTGGTCAATTTATTAATTAAATAATTAATAAATAAGGAAATAATGTTTAAATAAGATTTAAACATTTTTGGGAGGGATTCCTTAATTAAATATTTTTAATTAAGATAAAGGAATTTAATGGCATAAAAATTAATTAATTAATTAAATAATTAATTAATTAATAAATGATGATGTCATCAGGACTTTTTTAGAAAATAAAAATACTTTATTTTCTAAAGGTTTTTTAGGTGTCTACACCCATGTCTTAAGGAAAGTTAGGTGATTGGGTAGAGTTAGTAAGTGTAGGGTGTTTGAAAAAAGCTATGATTAGTTATTAGTAGTTAGTAGTTAATAGCTAGGGTTAGTTAGATGTTAGGTTAGTTTGAATGTAGTGTAAATTAATATTAGTATATTAAATAGATAAAGTGAGCAAGAATTAGTTAAATCAATATAGATGTAATTTAATTATTTTTAGTTTAATTTAAATTTGATTTAAGTGTTTTTTTAAAAATTAATTTTGATTTAAGTGTTTATGTCTTGTCTTTTCAAAAGGGTTGTTTCTAGTTTAATTATTTAAGTATTTGAAAATATAAATGGTTAGAAGTTAGTAAGTGTATAGTGTTAGGTGTTAGATAGGTTTAACTAGTAGTTGAGTAGTTTTAATTGGTAGTAATATGGTTAACACTTTTAAATTATAAATTGGTTATGTTATTTAAAAGAGGGATATTCTATTTGAAAAATTGTTATAGGATTATGTTTACATGATAGATTTATTTATGATAGAATATTAGCGGTGCCATAATCTTACGAATAGTATATTACTTTATCTAATATTTTATAATGTTTTATTATGTTATTAATAGTTCAAACTGCTAAGACCAAATGAATGGAAGACAACTTGATAACCTAATCAAACTTACGAAACTTTATGAACTTAATAATGTGACTTATAGAATGGTCAAGTTAAGGTTGACTTAGTCAACAATTAGGGTTTAGTCAACCCAAACTTGGTGTTCCTATCACTAATACATTAGGGGTAAATTTGTGACGTTAATTTGCGATGGCAAGAGAAGGTAATGTGGTTTTGGCTTTTTTTTTTCAATTTTAGCCCAATGGCGTCGCAATTGCGACGCCAACGAGATATAAGAGAAAAAAAAAAGCCAAAAACCCTCATTTGAATGAAATTGCATGACACAGATGGGTTCTTTTGAAAGGAAAGGAACACGCGCGGGAGAGGCAAACTCAAGGCATTCAGAGGGTCAGGCAGAGATGCGCATCGGCAAGGTATAAGACAAATAATCCCATTATTTTTTAGAGACGCGCATCGGCAGAGATGTTCTCCATGTTTTTCAGTGTTTCCATGTCTTAGTCGCTTAATATCATATTTCTTTTGCCTACTCTTTTGCTATTATTTTTGTGTTCAATGTCTGGCTTTCCAAAAGGTTTCAGGGACCCTTGAAAACATATTTTACCCATAAAATCAAAAACTTTCATTTCCTCGTCCTCTTTATTATGGAAATTGCTAGCCTCAAAGAATGGAGAGGGAATCTCCTTCAATAGGAATGCCTTTCATTCTTTAGCCTCACATTTCTGTGAACCTATATTAAGAGGCTTCCACAATCATTTTAGTGTGGATCACTTGGCAAAAGGTTACCACAACTCATTCAAAGCGACCTCCTATGGTGTTCATTATTCTTGCCCACCCTGAATTACTTTTGGACACTCCATTAATATTGAGCTTGTAAAAGCCTAAGGGAGGTGGATCCTAGTTTGTATATTTGAAAAAGGACAAATAATTCTATCGGCAGTAGAAAGGGATGTCATGCTGTTGGCCCTTGGAGAAATGGGATCTAATTATTTTGAGTAATTAGTAGTTACTTTACAGATTTACAGATTCCCAACATCATTGTCTCAGTCAAAGGGAGAAAGAAAATGTCTTTTCCAAAAAATATATGTAAGAAACTTGCAGTTTGAATAAAATTGTTAATTTTTATTTTTATACTCAAAAACCAAAACGTGTCTCATAGCCTTTAAAGCAATATGGAAAATCCATAAACAAGATAACATGGCATTATTAAGATATTATTCAAACTGTACAATGTTACAAACACCTCAACCCATCAATGACTTGAATAGACAAATTTTGTCACTATTTTTAATATGACAAACTATTGCTCTCTTCCCTCAGTCATGAATATTGTTGATTCTGACACTTTGCACTTCAATATTTCAGTGTGTCATCACCATTCATTATTGCTTTCACGTGCTACTAATTTTAGGCTGTAGAAAAGTGCCATCACATCTCAATATATTGCCATGAACTTCGGTGTGCAAGTTAAAAATTAGACCTGTATAGGAAGCCCTCTAATTGCCAACATTTAAGATACAATCATACAATAATATCCACCACACAGCTTTGCTTAAAACATGAATCTGCATGTCGGTTAAAGTATATATTCTGCAGAATTGATATCTAATGAGATATATCATACCTACGAGATTATACCAATAACGAATTCTAAAAATAATAATTGAGAAATTTTCATTCCAAGAAGACCTACATTATGTAAAAAGCTACATGACATCAGGCATACAATAGATTTAAACATCAAATACTTACAGAATGGCCTCAACCAAGACACAATCTTCCAACTCAGACCCCAAATGAAATTTTCATTTCAATGTGGGACTGTATGGACTGGTACATGGAGCTACAGCAAGATCGGGTAATCAATCAATAATTTCATTAACTACTTCTAGGCACGTGTTAAGCATTTTTTTCTCTATTCATACCAACCGTGTTGCCACTTGTCTTTTGGGGTCCGTACTTGGGTCTGCAAGCTGATGCAGTGCAAATATGCTGTAAAAAATCACTTTGAAACATATGTTGGCTGAAAAAGTATAAGGGTATAGTTATCCCCAACATGAAGGGAACAAATTCTTACCACTCTTTCATCTTCACTAGCAGTTGATGGATAGCCTGCAAGTCATTCTCTAAAGTAACTAGATAACTGATCTAGAACTGCTCTTTCTGTACATGGACTCACCTGCACTCATATTCTAATTGGTTAAATTGACTTTTCATAATAAAGGCAATATATAACCAGTAAGAATAATGAAAAACATAAATTAACAATACAGTGAGGTATGAACAAAGAGGTGGGTGATAACAAAGAGCTCATCAATTTTCACTGTGTTATCTTCTGGCTACAAGTCTACACCATTCTTCACTATTTTTTATTTATACCTAATACAATTTTATTTTTCAAAATGTTTATCACTGCCACAATTTTTGACAGTTGGCTTCTTTGTATTAATGCTTATAAGGAGCCATTGGATATTGGAAGATAAAGGTTATAAATCTCAGGTAGTTTGTCTACGAGATTTCTTTTGGATTTGGCTGTGTTACATGAAATGCTGAAGTAAGATGCACTATGCTGAAATCCTCACACATTTTCTTGGACTTACGCAGGAACTATGTTGCCCTGCAACTCTTGTTAAATATGTTATCAACTTGACTTTTCTATTAAAGGCTCTCATGCTGAATTGAAAGCCAAGTAAAGAAAATGATATTATACACTATTTTGTTGGTACCCTGTGCAGCACAACAAACTTGTTCTTACTATAAGAAATTTTTCTTTTCTTTTGTTTCATTGCAGATCTTCTACTTGCACGGAGGTCTCTCCCCATCATTGGACACACTTGATAATATTTGAGCTTTAGATCGCATACAGGAAGTGCGTCTATACACATAAGTATAAACTTCTTCTTTTCTCGCAACACATATAACAACAATTTTAAGTGCTTGCAAGGTATATAGTTATGAATAAATATTACATCTTGATTTAAATGTATGAAAACAATTTTCATTCCTTTTAAGCTTCATTCATCTCGAGGTGCAATTCAAAAACTCAAGAATAGTGGCTTTTTTTCTTCAGGATACCTTTAGGGGAAGAGTATGTGAATTCCCCCTCGTGTCTGGAGTCCAGTTTAGAGGAGATGGCTATTTACACTGCTAAGGTTTGTTGAATCTAATTATGAATAACATTGCTTGCTATTGTTGAATCTAATCTAATGTATATTTTAACTAGACTTGTAGCTTATATGTTTTGAAATTTTTGTTAGGCCTTGTAGTTTGTATAATTTCATTGCTGGAGAGCTTCTACAGCTAAGCAAGAAGGCCGTTGCACGAGTTATAGCCGCGCACTCGGGTATGAAAATTATTTTTTTAAAATTCTAATGTATATTTTAACTAGACTTTTAGCTTATACATTTTGAAATTGCTTTTAGTGGCTTAATGTTCTAAGGTCTCTTGAAATAAGACCTTCAGGCGGTTGGTCAAAGTTTTACAAATAATCTTAGGAATAAAGTCAAAGAAAGTATTTTTAAAATATTAAAGTATTTAGCTAGGTCTAAGAAGATTTGTGTACTTTCGACAATTTTGCTTAGTTTGTGAAAGTTGTAGACTAAAGTTTTCATAGCCCAATTTTTGCTTCCTACAAAGAACGATCATGTCAAATAATATAAGTGAAGAACAAAATAGGGAGACAATCGCTAGATTGTGGTCGAACTTGAAAAGAAAAGGTGATGGAAAATGTTATTGTCCTTGCAATATTTGTAAGGGCTTAAACCGTAGAAGACTGCTAATCAAAACAGTTAAGAGACATTGTTGGGAGAATGGTCACATTGAAGGGGGGCATGACTATCATCCACTAGTAAGTCGTTCATTATATCATTTTAAAAATTTATATATATACATATGAAATCACTTGATGATGAGTTGATGATCATGGTTTATTTATGTTAATCAATTTTATATAGGTTGATCTTCCC
Source organism: Cupressus sempervirens (assembly GCA_028749045.1). Classification (NCBI taxonomy): domain Eukaryota; kingdom Viridiplantae; phylum Streptophyta; class Pinopsida; order Cupressales; family Cupressaceae; genus Cupressus; species Cupressus sempervirens. The sequence goes on from CM053789.1 coordinate 326,952,237, forward strand.
AGGGAAGTACATGATATGAACTGCAACAATCCGAAGAATATGGTTTTCGAAGTGGAGGAACATGGAGGTGCAAATATCCAAGGTGAAGATAATGATCCCATGGAAGATGATGATCATGCACTAGAAAACACAATTGAAGAGGATGGTATAAATACATTGATCCATGACACATCTAGTCCAAGCGTATCTGATCATGATGATGATGATAGCCTCGATGTACCTCTACTTCAGAAGGCATACGAGCCCCTATACAAAGACTCCCAAACAACTCTTCTCTCTGCTGTATTGTTGTTGTTGAACTTGAAGGTTATGAATGGTTTATCCAACATAACAATGTCACGTATGTTAAGGTATGTCATATATGTCTTTATAGTTAAGAAAGGGTGAATAATGTACCACTAATATTGTTTATATTAACAACTTATATTTTTTTCTATAGATTGATAGGCGATTTTCTGTTACCATCATCAAATATTCTACCTTGCTCATATCGAGAATTAACTGTTGTTATGAAAGATATTGGAATGGAGTATGAAGCAATACATGCTTGTCCCAATGATCATATTATATATTATAAAGAACATGAATTTGCAACACAATGCGTTGTATGTCATACGAGTAGATATCGAACAGATTTACTAACAAAAAAGGTGCCTCAAAAGGTTCTTCGTTACATCCCCATTATTCCATGGATGCGACAATTATTCAGGTGTAGTAGCTTGGCTCAATTTATGGATTATCATGCACGCAATAGAAGTCGAGATGACATTATTCGAATCCCTGCGGATGGTTCGACATTTATGCACATAGAGGAAAAGTGGCAAAACTTCAAAGAAGAACCTTGTAATCTCAGGCTTTCATTGGCAACGAATGGTGTCAATCCATTTGGAGAGATGAGATCTGTTTACTCGGTGTGGCCTGTTTTTGTTATCAACAATAACATTCCTTCGTGGATGTTAATAAAGAGGGAGCACATTATGTTGGCAATGATTGTTCCATGTATCTTATCATTTGATAGTTATTAATTTACATGTACTTACAAATCTTGCAGTAAAACGGTCACAATAATTATGTAATGTTACTGTTCATTCAAGTAGGTAAATATCAAGTAAAAGATATGAATGTATATATTGAGCCTCTTATCGACGAGTTGGTGGAGTTATGGAACGGTGTCACTATGTATGACATGTCTAGACCAATAGGACAAAGACAATTTCAATTCCATGCAATACTTGCATGGACAATACATGATGCCCCAGGGCTAACACATTTTTGTGGTATGTTATAGTGAATTCAAGTTGCGCACAATAATTCTAATTATAAAAATCAACATATTTAATAATCCGATTACATCATTATCTTGTAGGTCTTCAAACAAAGGGAAAATTTGCATGTCCAGTTTGTGGTCCAAAGATGAAATCTCATCATTCAAAAAGTTTAGGAAAGCAGGTGTTTGATGAGTGTAGACACTTCCTCCATAGGAATCATAAGTATCAAAGTATAGAAAAACTTCTATTCAATGGGAAAGAAGAGACTACATCAAAGCCATGAAGAATGACACCTTGCCTATGGAAGTTGGAATATAATAGAATTAATTGGCGAGGTAATGCCGTTCCACCTAATGGTTTATGTTTGTAATTTATATATTTCTATTGTGATTTTTTTTGACTAATTTTGTAATTGATGATCGTGAAGGTCGTCAAGGCAATACTGAGAACCTTCCAAAGGGACTAAAAAGTTATCCCAGACAATTTAGTAGGTTGCCCTACTACGAGCACTTACAAATTGTGCATTTGTTTGATACTATGCATATTGGAAAGAATATAATAGAGACATTGTGGAAAATATTGGATGAAAGGCGTGACAAAGAAAAAATTGTCAAAATTTGTAATGACATACATGAATCCAATCATGCATTGAAAAATTTCATTCACTCAAATAGCAACAGAGATTAGATTAATATAAGTGCCCTTCCATGGTTATTAACGGAGCAGCAAAGTGATGCCATAAAAGAAGTCATACGAAAAATTCAATTTCCCACAGGATTTGCTGCGAACATAAACAATCTCATATAAAAAAAAAAGTGAATTTGGGCCAGGGCTCAAAACACATGATTGGCATACTTTCGTCAAGGTAACTTATGTTCTCCTATATTTACAATATATTCATAAACTACGTGTACTGTTCATTATGTTATGTTAGAAAACAATGAAATGATTAGTTTATAATTACTGCAGTACGTGCTTCCTCTATCTCTCCCAGAGAACTTCAACAATAACATCAAACAAGTGATATACGATCTTGGAAAATATATGAGGTAAGGAGTAATATCTGTTCAATTTGTTGTATATATTTATTATATTCGTGATTTGTTTTTCTTGCTATGTAATCTATTGTATATTATTTTGTAAAGTCTCATATCTATATATTTTTTGTGACTTGAATCTCTTAATGTAGGTGGTTTTCATCTAAAGAAATCCATAAAGAAGATATAAACTATTGGAAGAGAAGAATTCCTCATTTACTATGTGAAATGCAAAAGTGTCTACCTCCAACTTTTTTCAATGCACAGGAACACTATCCATACACCTAGTTGAGGAGATTGAATTGTGTGGACCTGTACACACTAGGTCAATGTGGATGGTTGAGAGGCATTTGAAATCTTTGAAGGCTTTGGTTTGACAAAGAGCACATCTTGAGGGTTCTATGGTAGAGGGATATATGGTATACCAGACTATGGTGTACATTACTGAATATCTTCCTAAGTTTGCATCAAATATCCATGTAGATCACATTTGGGATCTCAAGCCTTTTAAAAAATTAGAAGGGGAGTACTTGATGGGGAAATGTACATTGAGGAAAGTGAGAGGTAATAAATTATTTCTTAATCTTCAAAATAAATCAGTTGTAAGTTGTTTTTTTTTTTTTTGTACAGGTGCTCGAGAGTGGGATGCACTACATTTGTATATTGCAAACAATCTTGATTTGATGACGGTACGGATTAAACGATGTCAACATTCTGGTCGCACATTAACATGGGAAGGTGTATCTTCATTGGTTAAAGAAGCTCATCATAATGGAGATTCCAATGTTACGCAAAGGGAAATAGATTTAGCACGTGGTTCAAGAGATTTCTAGGTACGTATAAATTTATTAATCACCTGTATGTTTATCAACTCATGATACAATAATTTTGATATGTTTCACATATTATTGCAGGTTAAACACCACAAGGCTATGTTCTGTAATGGTCAAAAATTTTGCGTCAAAGTGTTGGATGACACAAAGAAAACTTGTGATTCAGGAATAACTGCATTCTTTCAAGTGACTAATATTTCATCTGAAAATGACTTACATCCTCAAGAGTCTGAAAATCGATACTATGGCATTTTGGATGAGATACTTGAGTGTGACTTTAGTTCCTTCAAATTAGTACTCTTCGTTGTCAAATGGTATAGGCTACAACTTAATCCAAATGATCCTGATAGAACTGTTATTGAACATGATAATGGATTTACAATGGTTAATACAAGGTCGTTTGAGCTAGTTGGGGATGAGCCTTATGTTCTTCCAAGCCAATGTGAGTAGGTATTTTACTCAGAGGTTCCACATAAATCGGGTTGGTCATTTTTGTTAGACATGAACCGAGAGGAAGGCCAATAAAGTATAATGCGATGGAAGAAGAAGATACTAAAGAAGTAGAAGATGATGTAGATGGTGATCATGATCAACAGTTATTGGATGATGTTCCTGACACAAATTTTTATGAAAAAGAAGAAGAAGATGATGATGATGATGCTGGTACTGATGATGATGATGAAGATGATGTTGATGTTGATGATGATGTTGATGATGACGACGACGACGACGACGACAACAACGACGACGACGACGATGGTGAGGATGATGATGATGATGAAGATGATGATGATGATGAGCATGATGATGATGATGATGATGATGAGGATGATGATGATGGAATTTAGAGGTATGCCATCAATCCTTAATCTATTGAATATTCATTTCTTGATAGAAATATATTTGTCTTATATATATGGTTACATAGTTTATTCATTATCTATTTAAAAGCTACAAGTTTCAACTACAAATAGAATACTGCTAATCTAAATTAACTATTAATCTAAATTAATTAAATAAAACTATTTAAAACACATATTGATGCGTGCATGTATTGAGCCTTATTTTCTTTCAAGTCAAAAGCATTTGTAAGTGTTTAGTTTAGAAAAGGGAATTCATTAAATATCTATAAAAGGGAATTGTACCTAGAATATCATAGGGAAAACATAATATAAGTTCTTACCCAATTTTTTGGTTAATAATTCTGCCTCCGTAGGTGATGCAGAGACCCTAGGTGGTCTTGCAATCATTCATAACAAGAGGGACTTCCATAGTGTTCTCACAACACCAACCAAGCATCTTCATAAGATCCCTCTCCTTGATCCAAGCCAACTCCATAACCTATCAGAGTGCACACCAAATCCTTATGCCACCTTAGGTTCTACATCTTTGGAATAATCTCATGAATTTCCCTCAATCCATCCAATAGATTCATCCAAGCAATCTAATCAACAAACTATCAAATGCTCACAATGCCTCAATAGGTGCCAAAATTGACTTCACCTTAACTAGGTGTTTCCTCCACCTCCACACACATCAAAAAACTTCAAATAGCATGTCCCCAAGGTGACTAAGCCCTCAACTCATCAGCTGATACAAAAACCCAGTTTTAGCCCTTCACTAGGCCTACTTCCCTAGTAGGCTTATAATGTGAGCCTGATTTAAGTGTTTTATTGTGTACCTTTTAATGTTTTTAAATTTTATGTGATGCTAATGATGGATGTGATTATGATTATGATGTGATTATGATCACGATAATTGAATTACATTTGCAGGAAACTAAACCCCCTTTCAAGAGCATCTCGCATAGTCTCATGGATCGACAGGTATAAGTCAATAATCCTTATAGACAGTCTATTTAATACACTTATCAATAGTAAGATTGATTTCTTTTAAGATCTCTCCCATTTGCAGGTACCAACGAATAGGTATTTGTTAGAAGTGTCTTCCTCGAGTGAGGGAAATATAGGAATAGAAGAGGAAAGTGAGACATGCAGTTTATCTAGAACAGGGAGATTAACTAGAGGTCAAAGGACTAGAAGGAAATTCAATAAATGCATGAAATTTTTCCTTGCTCAAGGGGGGTCATGTTCTTATGATGATGAGATGGAAGGCGACATCGAGGTGCCCTTGAGGTACCAACATCTACAGAAACATTGGGTACCCAAGGAACTTCTTCCAATAAACACTGATTTTTGTGTTAACGAGAGGATATATCGCATAGCACCATCATCACTACATGGTTTGGGCCTATTTTCTATGGACGGCATAAAGGTGTCTTACAAAAAAGTTTTTGAATTGATGGAGTATGTTGGACCATGTTACGATTACAAAAGTTGGATGCATATTGTTAAATATAAAAAAAGTATGCATAGGTATGCCCTTTCAACAAATTATATACAACAACAAGACAATAATCAAAGTAAAAGTGTGGCTATATACATTGATGGAAGGCCAAAAGCAACAGGGAATATTGCAGGTTTTATAAATAGTACATGACCTGGGTCAACTATAAAGCAACCCAATTGCATATTTGAGGTGCACGAGGGAAATCGTGTATTCATCTGTGCGATAAAATCAATACATGCAGGGGAAGAGCTTCTTATTGATTACAATTTGAACCGCATAGATACAAACGAGGCTACTATCATGGGGGTGGTACATACTATTAAACCAACTTCTAATCAATGACTCCAACATACCATTTAGTCAATAAAATTTTCGCTAACATTTTTATACTTGATCTTTGACACAGGGGCACAATATGGAGCAACCACCCAGAGGGGATGCTGGCGATGTTCCTGACTCATCTACACACGAGCAGGTAAAACTCATTGTAATTGTGAAAACTAGATAGAAGCAAAATGTTATTTTTTTAATGTTGTTTTCTTCATTGTTTTGGAGTAATTTTGATAATAATAATACTATTGTTGTCATAGAGGGCCAGTGATCAGAGGGAGGGAAAGGAACCTACAGTCCTTGATCAGTAGCCCCCCCCTGAGGAGGACCCTTTTTATATTGATTTAGCAGACACCAATGACCCGATCGGTTTGACTAAAAAGTTGCTAAAGAAAATTGGCAGAGAAATTTTACGTTTGGCAACCATAAAGCCTACTACTCAGGAAAAAGGAGAAAGGGGAGCTGAATTGATGCACACCTCTGAAACCTTAAAAGTAAGTATTAATGAAATTTTTAATTATAACAAGAGTTCAATAATGGTTTTTATGTTATGCTCTTTTATGGCATTAATTAAAATATGGATGTGTTTTCTTTATAGATTTTTTTGCGTGATTTCAAGCCTCGTTCCCATGATTGGGGTGCTGCAGGTGGTTTAGGTAGATCGCATGTTCTATTCCCCACTTTTGTTTTCCACTAAATATATATAGGAATGATCATAATCATTGACAATACATGCTCGAACAATCCTTTTTTTAATGCTCTAACAATCTTGTCTATGCTAGTCCACGCGTTCTATATTTATGCATGCTCTAACAATTTTATTCTTTAGCTTCACATTAATTGAATCCTATGATGACACCGCCTACATCCAGGACAACCACAAATCTCTTTTTGACTGCTGAGTCAGCAACACGTAGCTTACAGGCATCGACTATTGCACCATCTGTTGGTACACAAATCCCTCTTTTTCTCTCTTATGACAGCAACAAACAGTTTTTTTTTTACAACTTTTTAACATCAATTATCATTTGTTCTTTTATACTTCATGAAAAAGGCTTATGAAACTTATGAAACTTTTTGCAATAGGAGCTGCAACATCATTTCCTGGATGTTCCTATGTTCCTAGTATGAGAATAGTGAAGGATGTCACATTGATCGTCAGTGACGATGAAGGCATTCCATTAAAAGTAGCCAAAGTTCCAGGTACTTTAAAGTTATTATTATTCTATAGTGATATAATAGTAATTTAGTTTTTGATCACTCTTCATCGACTAATGATCACATGATTTTTTTGTAGGGAATGATCTTTTTTGGAGAAAACTTGGTGATGAGTGTTTGCGAATATTCGGGCCCACCATGCGTACCTAGTGGAACATCATATCCTAAGTAAAACCCCAAACCACTATTTTGATTTCATATCATTGCTATAATAGTTTTCCTTTTCATCCATTTCTTGAACTATATATATTAAAGGTAGCTTCACTTCATTTATGAGTCTAACATGTCTTTTTTTACTTAAAAGGTGGAATAACCAACACAAACCATTGAAGGATGATCTTATAGAGAGCATGACCCAACTCTTTGGACCTCGTGCATTCGAGAGAAACAAGCTCCTTGAAAAAGATGGTTTATGTTTGAAGTATATTAGGGACTAGTACAGAAAAAATTTATGGGATAACCCCAACTACGAGCGTCCACCCTATGTTCCTAAGGCTGAGTGGCAGGCTCTGATTTTGGATGGAAAGTATAAAGCTGACAAGAAAAATAATATTATAGTAGTGGAGAGTACAACAAGGTATGTGATACTATTGAGAATCTAATTATGTACTAATTAACCTCTATATTTATACTATCTAACATATTTCAAACTTTTCATAGATTGCCTGACACATCAAAGGAAACAAAGGCAAGACTAGAAAAGCACGGGACACACAAGCTCAACTTTGGTGCTTTTTCAAAACTTCAAGCAAGAGTTGTGAGTATTAGTAAATGAAAAATTGTATCAAATTTTTTATATAATGTGATGGGAAATGCTAGGACTCCCTTATTTAGCTCATCAATTATAAATAGGTCAATAGAATATAATAACAGTAGCAGATTTTCATATTCAATATAAACAATTCAACAATTGAAGTCAGACTCTGCAATCTAGATTAGTGAAGATTCCTTCATTTACTAATATGACATTATTTACAGCTGCAAGAGCAACAAAGTGACCAATATAACCAGTGGCTCCAATCACTAATATTTTACTTTTCTCTTCGTTCACAAAATCCTCATATGAAGAAGCCATGGTTGAGACTGAATTTTCCTCCAATAGTTGAGAATAAAGGTAGTGATTGAAAGAATGAGGGAATGCAGCAGCACTTGTAGCCATTTTTATTTCCAAATAGCTGAACTAACTCTTACCCAACTAAAGAATTTGGAGAAAATATGTTGGTACAAGAAAAACATACAAACACGCAACATTTATATAGTAGATTGCTCCATCAAAACTGCTCGATTTTTCTCCTATTATATTGTGATGGATATAGATGATTTGCTGTTGATATTTTAACTACCCTCCATTGGTTGATGAAACAATGCAAGTAAAATTCACCATACCATGCAAAAATGTAGGGCTCAGAGTTCAAGAGATGCCTCACAGAAGAGGATAAGAGAATTGGCTTCCAACAAGGCTATAGAGCTGTGGCTGAACGGCTATGAGTTGAAATCAGTGTGGAAGGTTCTAATAATGATGCATCTGAGCCACAGGTAAATAAGCTAAATGAAATTTATTTCAAATTGAATACTTTACCAATTAGTCTATTTGATTTTAAGTTTCAATATAAAGTGAGTATATTTGTTTTAAGCAAGCAATGATAACAATGCGTAGGATGTTGAGATGCAGCTTGACAATCCTTCTACACAATCTGTGGATGCCGAAGGTTTGCATGATGTGCATCCCAGTGGTGGAGGTATACATTTGCTATTAAATTTTTTATATGTAATTGCAATTGGTGTTTGGATTAAAGTAACATTTTGTATAGCAGCTGTAGAGGATCGAGGGGTCGATGTTCATGACCGTGTTGACGTTGAGTCTAGACAAAATGATGTGGTCAAATCAGGTAAAGAGCGCCAAAGTTATGTTATTTAAAATAATTAAATACTTGTAACAATTATAATAAATTAATTTTAATTTAACTCTTTTATTTGTTATTGCAGAGGACCCCCCTTTGCAACAGCATAGGAATTTGAAATAATCAAGAATAGAGAACAGAACAACTGATGAGGGGGGAATTGATGATGACATTGATGCTCCTCTTAGAGGTTACATAGAAAAAAGAAATAGAAAGAAAAACAAGAAATGATTGTCATCTACATACCTTAATTGATAATGAATGAATTTTATGTCTCAATGAATTTAATTATGTGCTAATAAATGTTCATGAATTATGTGTTAATGCAGAATATTGATGAATGTTGCATGTTAACAAATCTAATGTGTTAATGAATGTTATCATGTGATATTGATTGAATGTTATCATGTGATATTGATTGAATGTTACATTTTATTAATGGTTGAAAGAATGAATGAATGTTAGATGTTAACGGGGAATGTAAAGTGATGTTAGGGGGAGGGGGGTGGGGCCAAATGAGCTTCCACCTTCACGTGGTTGGCCTTGTTTAGTAGAGAATATTAAACTATTCTCGAAACAAAGTGAAGCTCAATAAAATACTAACAATAGGTAGAAACAAGAAGCAATAATAAGCTCCTTCTAGAACATAACTCTTACCAATTATTTCTATCTTCCCCACACTAGGAATCTCCATCACATTCTCATATGCCTGCAACAAAATTCTTTTTCCGTCTTCATCAGCATCCTTTCTCTTTACCTCTGCTACAACCTTTTGAACTTTTTTGGTGTTAGGTTCTCCTTGCTCTTCAACACTTGATTGCTGCTCATTTGTTATTTGTCCTTCAAATAATAGTAAATCTACATAGGAATCTCAATCTAAGAGAAGCTCTAAGGTATTCTTTTGGTCAATAAATAAGTTTTGTTCTAGAATTGTGTTCATCGTTGAGGTTGTACTGAGATTTGAAATGATCTATTGTTGAAAGCATTATCCCATTACACGGCAGTGGAGCAGTTAGATGAGGGTGTGAAAAGAGATCAATGTGAACGATGCAAAGTAAAAGTGAAGGCTCTAGAACAACTCAAAATTGATAAAGCACCACATGTTCTTGCAATTCATCTCAAGTGCTTCAGTGTAGTTGGATCTGGAGGAAAAATTGACAAAAAAGTAGACTTTGGTTGTACGTTGGATCTCAAACCATTTGTTAGCAGTTCACATGTAAGTAGCCCTTACAATATTATTTTCTAGTGGATCACATTTATAGTGGAATCTAATAATATAGTTTTTGTAATATCTACTGGTTTTTTAATAAATATTGCACATTTGAATGATATTCTAGTTTCTCTGTCTATTGATCAATCACAAGAGGGCAATTTTAAGAACACTCTTTATGGTGTTCTTGTTCATGATGGCTGGAGCACACATTCTGGTCATTATTTCTGCTTTATTCATTCATCCACAGGCATCTAGCATGCTTTAGATGATAATCGGGTATACATTTGCTACAGTTGTGAAGACATGTTTAATTTGCAAAGTGCTTGGAGCTAATTCTTTCAGACTAAGGTATTTGGATGGAATCGAAATACCTATCTTACAATGGACAGGATTTGAAGCTTTATCAGTTATGATTGTTTTCTAGGTTGGGTTTTGTTGTGTCTTAGCTTAGTCTTTTCCTTTTTGTTTTTTCTCAGCTCAGTTTTTAGTCTAGTCTGTTAACTACATTTAGCCAAATGATACGATTAGGTTTGAAAATATGGCCTGATATACAACTCTGAAGATTAAAATAAACCTCAATGAGTGGAGCTAAAACTACGATGGCAGGCTGGGATCAAGCTATCTCCTTGAGTCTAATGCCTATGATCAAATTTGGATTGTTAAGAAGTGGCCCCTCTAATTTGAAACTGAGGTCTTTAGAAAAGGTTGATATTAGACCTGCAATCAGATTTAATTTACTGGTGAAGGCCTCACTATAATCTAAAATCAGAATTTGACAATGGTGTTAGTCTGAAGTCAAAGCCTATTTAATTTTAATTGATTTGGGATATAATCTTCTTGACAATACCAGCTTGAGGATGGATTATCATGATTGATACAGGCACCAAAATAGTCTTAATTTTCAAACGCAGGTCATAATGATGGATCAGACCTCTGCTACTCTCAATAGTCTCAGTAAAATGAAACAACTTTATTCAAATCTGCCTCTGAAAGTTCAAAATTTCTGCCCTTGTCTTGTAATTGCAATCAAGAGATCTTCAAAATAGAGCCTTGCTGCCCTGCCTTCATAGCAAATGTCTTGGTATATGGGGCAATTATCAGTGCAACTTAATCTTAAATGCTTGCAAATTTTCATTAAATGAAGATTACCTCGAGTTCTGAGGGTGAGAGACATGGCATTTAATTCATTTCCCTATGAAATATGAAATTCAAGATTGTACATTGGGTAGAACCTGATAAAAGATATTAAATTTAATGCCTCGATTCACAAAGGTTAAGGTAAGACAGTGATAGCAAGGGCTGCCATTGACTTTTGGGCCCAGATCTGCATGTATTTAATTCAATTAATCCTCCATACCCCTACTCGAGTTTAATGCCCAAGATCCAGCTGTTTGGATTGAACTAGGGCCTAAGCGACTTAAATTTAAATCCTTAAGGCCGGATGCTACATCTTTAGGGCTTAATTTAGCCAACTGATGTTACATTCTAGGCATAAGGGTTCATTTCATTGGTCTTTGAGCATAGATCTGGGCTTAATTCACCCCAAGTTAGCCATAGGGCAAACCCCATTTCAAATTACAAACACATTTTGATGCTCTCAGCCCATACATTTTATCTATGATAGGGTTTAGCTGATTGAACTCTCTGATCTGATCATAATTTGGGCCTATATTAGGCCACACATCTTATACATGGGTCTTAATTAAAAGCCTTACATCCACACACCTCAAATAGGGGCAAGTTTCAATTCATTTCAAGTATAAATCCACTGTCTTAGGGCTTGATCCACCTTGAAATTGGGCCTAGATCTGGCATACATTCAATTATTTGTTCTTATAGTAAGGCCTTAGATCCCCCCCATACTTCATATAGGGCTACACTTTGCACAAGATGCAAATTTAAAATCCACTGTTATCAGATTTAGATCTGGCCTTCTGCAGTAAAGGGCAGATCTGAGTTGTAATTACTTTCAGATTGCAAAGTTCAAGGCCATTTGGAGCTTATTAAACTCAAATCTTGGCTTAAGTAGGCTTTTAAGGTCACAACATTTCATTTCCAGGCCCTGATTATTAAGTTTTAGGCCTTCTCAAGCCCATTCACCAACCATAGTGCCCAATTTTAAGCCCCATTCTTATGGAATTGTGGCCTGGTGTTATTAGACCCGGCCCCCACGTTTTACCCCCAAGGGCTGTCTATATGCATTAGATGTTGCTCACAAGCCTAAGTTTACATTCTCAGCTATAGGGCATTATTACTAATACTAAGAGTTTTGAGCCATGTGGGATTGAATTTTGGGCCCATAGGATCAATCTCGGGCCTTATCCACTTCTCCCTTCACATCTCCATTTGCTAGGAATGAACAAGATTCTCAGCTCCATTTGCTAGCTGGAATGAAGAAGAGTCTCAGTTCTATTTTCAAGGAATGAAGAGGAATCTCATTTGCTAGGAATGAAGACTAGTCTCATCTCCATTTGCTAGGAATGAATTGGAGTCTCATTTCCATTTGCTAGGAACAAAGAGGAGTCTAAACTCCATTTACTACTTTGGTGAATTTTACATTTCCTTAGCTCAATTTCTATTTTTACTCCCCCTTTTAGAGTTAGCCAAATTTTCTCAATTTTCATACTCTATCCAAACATAGCCTTTTGCACCCCAGATTGCTGCCAACCTACTCAACTAGCCATGCTCATCAGAAAAAGAGGAGGGGGGGTCGCTATTTGCAATGGGGTGATGTTGTGAAAACTGCTCAACAAGTAGTACATCTAAAACTAGACTAATACATAAACCTAACTAGGTACTTTTCTCTAAGTTTTTCTACATATAGTGATGCGCCCCCCTTATCTCAAGACATCAATCGATAAAGTGCTTCATTATCTATGCATCCAAGAGAGAAAGTATGCTATCTCCTATCTCTTTGAGGAATATGGTGATTTATCTCAACGTGTACCTTTTGAGAATAAACATTTAGATGCTTTCTCTCCCACTGTTTGATGTCTTTTTATAGTTTTATTATTGGTATCCCTTTCTAAAATCTTTTGATAAGAACACCGTATTTAGTTTTGAAAGTGTAATTTTAATCTTATAATTCATTTCGAATTCACAATATCCTTTTCACCATATGTGACAGAAAACATGCATTCTTTCCAAACGAATGCATGTTTTCTGTCACCTGGGGGGCATATGAATTCATATGCCCCATGATGCATGCTTGTTGCGGGGCCGCTATGGCGGCGACAACAATTGGCGTCTATTGCTGTCGCTGCCACAACGGCCCTACCATATTGCTATCCAAGAAGGTCACAATTATGATGCTAGCCCAGGCATTGCGACAAAATGTGCATTGCATGCATAGCGACACCGTCACAATTCCTAACTATGCGTCACAATTGCAACACATTTGGAAACATTGCGACTGCCAGCGGCGTTGACACTAGCGCTACCGCGCTGCTAGCACCATCGCGTTGCAATTTTTTGAAATTGTCGCAAGTGCGATGCCAGAGGATTAGTGAATGCATTGGCAGATGCTGATGACACCCCATCGCAATGTGTGGGGAAGCCGTTGGAATTGCAACAGGATCCGCAGGCATTGCGATGAAAATCGTGCCAGTTTAGTATGGTGAGATTGCGATGAATGAGCATCGCAATTACGACGTCCAGGGATAGACGTTGCAATTTGTGACTAAGAAACAATGACATCTGCTGTCGTCGTAGTGGTGACACATTTGCGTCACAATTGTGACACTTGGCCATCGCAAATCGATGCCAAATGTATTAGTGTATAACACCTTATCTTGAGTGTTCTGAACCTATATAGTATGGTTGGATGTCAACTCTGCATCTTATTGAAATGACCAAAGCTTACTTTTAATCCTTTGCTAACTTTCCATAACCTATTCAATGTAACATGTATTAACATAGGGGATTAATTAACTTTAAGAAAACAAATTCATGTGTTTTTTCCCTGATACTTTGGGCATGACATCATCTCTATCATGGCTATGTGGACTTGACTTCAACTAGATTATGCTCTACCAATATGTGCAACACAACACTAAATAAGTTACTTGGCACCAAGGTATAGTCATTTTAAATGCTTGATTGTATTCTTGGTTTCTTATAGTTGTATGTTTAGCCAAATTTCTTTTTAATCATTATAAAAATATAGAGGGAATTTTTGTATGTTGTGAATAAAATCTTAAGAAATTGTTATGACTAATAATGAAAAGCGGTGTGTGGCAACAATGAATATATTGACATATATGGAAAATAATTCTCTTGCAATCAGTTCATGACTGTAGAAACATTGTATACAATTTTAAAGCTTCCATGGACACTTTCTTCAACTAATGGCCAATCCCATGCTAAGATAAAGTGCAATGATATCACTATTCTATCTAAAATAGGAATCAAAGAAAATAGTGAATACAATCTTGATATTTTGGACTTGGATTTGAATGATCATAATGATGATATCTGAGCTGAACTTGCATTTATGCCGATCCTTAATTTAGTTGCTATAAAATAATTAAAGCTATGTGTAAAAGGAAAAAGTGGGTGATTTTCAAAGACATTTATTTTCTTAATTTATTTTCTTTGCATGACCACATGCTATATTTATCTCATTAAAGCTATGATTTGGTGAATTAAAAACATTAATTAAGAGGATTTATATTAAAAAGTAGTTTGTTGAATCTTAATTAAGAGCTTAACTAATAATTTTAGGGGTTATGGATATATTACTATGAATCTTAAGCATACTTAGCCACTCTCATCAGCTATAAAATTTCTTGTTATCTAATTATAGGGATGTCAGACAAGACAAATCTAATAAAGTTCATGAAATGGTAGGTCATGGTATTGGATATTTGGCATGCATCTATGCTACTTCTAAAGAGTTCAAGAATGTCAAAGATAACTGTAAGTTCCACCAAAACCTTAGGTTTGAAATAAAATCTAGAAACTTAGACATTCTTATTTTAGGATTTTTCTGCCCTCAATGTGATAATAATTTTTTAGCTTCCACAAACAAGGATGGAGATTATGTAATTTATCTTTACGTGGAGAAGGAAGACACCCATAATACAACATCAATATTAGAGTTTTCAATCAATACTTGTCATGCTCTATTTTCTCAACTTATTTTCCACGAATTGTCACAACAAGTTCAAGTTTCATGTATCAATTTTTTTTTTAATCTACTAAGGCAGGCAAGTAAAAGTAGTCTCACTAAAACAAAGTATCTGTGGATAAAGTGCCTAGAAGTTCTTCTACTTCATGAGAATAAAGCTGCAAGAGAGGCATTTTGTTCACAAATCTATTGCTTCACTGAGAAGAATGTCATGGATAGTTTGTTTGAAAATAACAACACATGCAATAAAAAAAGAAGAAGTAAATATTCTTAGAGTTTTAAAACACTCTTTGGCAACTACTAAGGATCTAGATGTCTTTGAGACTTTGTTAGAGATAGTTTCACAAATCATGAAAGAAACTAATGTTGATGGGTATTTTTTCTTTCTCATTAGAATTGTTGATTTATTAGGTTGAAAATACAAATATTGGCATAGGATTACAACTACTAGTCTAATCCATAAATCTATTGTGACTTTTCATCAGAAAGATGACATGCAAGCAATTCTTTCAAAATTTGGAAGAATTGAGGATGAGTTGTTTGAATACTTGCATACATGGCTTCTCGCACATCCAGTTTTGATAATGAATTTGCGAAGGTTATTTTGGGTATACCAAGTGTAGATCTTGTATGATAAATGGTTCCTATAGTCCTTCCAAAGCTCGTAGCACAATAACAAAATGACCATACATTGGCTACTTTACATGAAATGGTAAATCAATTAAATACAAACTTGCCCTATTTACTACTAGGATAGTGTCACAAGGTGCTATTATTTGTTCTTCTCCATTCAAATGCAAAGGAATTGGTTTTTTTAATACAATTCTATGAAGTTCAGACAAGGTCTAATGCTGGAGAGATTTTTTTCTGCAGTTTTTTCAGTTCTTCTTGAAGATCTTGTTCACTTCCTAGGGGATTCAAGAAGTGATGATATCAATAGAAGGTAGAGCTATTGATTTTTTTCTATGCATCTGCTAATGTATTGATAGGAGCTAATTGTTTGTTAACATTTTAGCTTGTTGCTATTGCTAGAATCTTAAATAGTTATTTTAATTTTGTATTTGATTCTTTTGTGATAAATGCCACTTAGAAATACAGAATATTAATTTTGACATCTTTCTCCTCTTGTAAGTTGGTAAGGTTTCCCTAGATGATTCAAGAGGTAGCACTTCTTGTCACTAGGTCAAGAGATCTTTTAGGATTTTTTAAGGAATTATTTTGTTGGTCTTCTTAATAGTATTGATGCAAAAAATTTATGCATTGATGATTAACTATTACAAAAGAAATCACTAGGTGTCTGGAAAAGTTGATTGAAATGATTGGTTCTCACCTTAGTTCTTTTGTACCAAAATTTATGATTTTACTTGTGAATACTATTCAAAAAGAAAGTCTTCAATACAAGGGCTTGTGTGTGCGACATTTATTTATTCAAAGGATTGCTCAATTATCTCCCATAAGCCTCAAACATGTGGATCCTTAGGTAGTGGTTGCACTTATGCCATGTCTTGAGAGAGGGCAACATCAACTTACTTCATATGTAGATAAAATGGTTGAAATATTAGAAGAACTTATCATAAAGAATAGATAGTTACTTGAGGAACAACTCTTAGAATTGCCTATATTACCCAACCTCTCCAAGCTAGCTAATGTAAATTAGATGCTTCAAGAGGTACATGGATCTTCATGTTTTTAGGAGCAATTGCAACATGCTATCGATGGACTAAACCATTTAAGTCTGAGTATACGGTATACAATAGCCATGGAATTAGCAAACCTACTAAGAGCCAAGAGGGAGGATGTTGAGGTCAACTCAGATTTTAATGTATTGAGCCTATCAATCAAAACTTTACTAAGAGGGTACACAAAGGAGTCAAGGACACTAGTTGGAAAAAAACTTAAATTGGTATGTATAGAGTGCCTAGATGATCTTGGAGCATTAGATCCTATCAAATTTCAGAAAACTACTTGCCAATGCTTTAAGATAGAGTGTTCTAATGATGATATTATTTTTGAGTTGATACACAAGCATCTTTCTAGAGTGTTTAGAGTAGCATTTGATACTACCATGCAAGATAATGTAGCTCTTGCCATTTAGGAACTTTTAAAACTTGTTAGCTAAGAATCTTTAGATGATAATATGTTTACTACCTCTGATGCCCAAGAAAATAACTTGAAGTCTTATGATAATAAAACTCGGGGAAAAGGTTCCAACAATGATGTGGACCTCCATAATAGAGGGGAGAAGCTTTAGAACAAATTTTTAGAATATATTAGAGACATCATTGCACCATATTTAACTTCAAAGTTTCATCTTCAATACACAGGTCATTCAACAGTTGCCAGGCCAATATATCAGCCATCCCTCTCATTTAGAAGATGGATATATATATGGATGATGAGATTGTCTTCATAGGAAACAATAATTAGGGCAAACATTTGTAATGCCTATAGAGGCATAGTAAGATATGATATGGAGACAAATCTTTATTTTCTTTCATACTTGGTTGTCAACATTGTTTGCTAGGTACTCTAGAGGCATGAAAATGTGTGACATAAGAAATTTCATCCATTCTTGAAGAGGAAACATCAACAAATAATGATGCTAAAGTTTGTAGAACTAGGCAAGATATACTGTTAGGAAGTAATAAATGTGGCCTATTTGGAAAAACAAAAGTTTGTATTCAAGTTGTATTCACCTTACTAGACAACCTTGGTCAGTGGGTTGATGATCTAAAATAGGAAACGATACTTACCAAATCTCTACTAGGTAGATGTTCCTTCTAGGTTGGTTTCATTTCCTTCAAGTTTTCACCATGGCTATGACTAATACAATGAATTAGGTAAGACATCTCAATATGGCTTGCTGGAAATTGTGTTAATAGTGAACAACATTATAGGAAATAATGTGACAGTGGTTTGTTTAAGGCTTGAATGTGTATTAGAGACCTTGCATACATTCATGGGATGTTGAAGACCCCTTGGTTGAGTTGGGTAAGTGAGATAAGGGAGATTTGTACTCAGTTTATGAAGACAAAAATGAAATCGTCATGTAGGCAAGGTTTTGATGATCTAAATACCTCCACAGCTACCAGGAGGCCCAAAGTTGGAAGTTTGAAGGCATTTCATAAGGTAAATGCATTGCCAAGTTTAGTTATAAAAATAAGACAACAACTATATAAGAAACAACTATAGCCATCAAGATTCACAAAATAGATTTCAGACTAAATGACTTTATAAATCATTCATTCGATAAGGGTATAAGTAATAATTAAGAGAAATAGACTTATTTTTGATAGCTTTGAAGATTCTTATCAAAATGAGGAGTATATACATGCTCACTTTTGGTGTTCTTAAATTTACCTGACATGGTGTTGTTTGTGATTGAAAGAAATTGTTGGACATTGCATGCCTTTATATTTTGAAGCAGCTACCAAGTTTCTATAAGGTTCCTATTATATTTCTCCATAAAGACCTCCATACCTTTCTATATTCTAAAATAGAGCTTAGTAGATTAGAGCTCTTTTCCTACTTGCACAACTTTTTTTGTTTGTTCAGTTTGGAAGTGCTATCATGGTTTAATCCTAGCTACCATATCAACTACGTGATTCTTTAACCTTTTGCAAGTTATTATATCCTATTTCTAGCATTCTATAAAGAAAATGACCTCTCTCCCCATGTATCCTAATTTTTTTTATGGAAAATACAAGGGATGCATGGAGGGATCTGTGTTTGACTAGTTGTTATGATTCTCAAGTGAATGACTTGACCTAATGTATAACTATAGGTCACCTAGTTACACATATGTATGTAGGTGTATATGTATTTGCAACTTATTCTTGTAATCATGGGGTATTTTCCTTGAAAAGTTATCTACTTCCTAGTTTTCAATTTCAAATATATAATTATGTATGAATTGCAAAAAATATTGTTATATTTAAGGCTCATTTCCTTGCTAGATCTCTATGGTACAAGATAATGCTTTTACCTTTTGTGTTGGGACTCTCTTTTTGGATATTTAACTTGAATTTTACCATAGTGATAGGAAAATATGTTAGAGAAATTGAATGAAGAGCATTTCTATTTGCAAGTTTACATTGTCTCATTGAATTGTATTTAAAATGCAGGCTACTTCCTTTACAAAATTTTGGGTATAAATCATCAATGTGCTATATGTTATTGTTAAACTTCATCCACAATGTCCTTCAATGATGTCAAGGATATTGGAAGGGAGTTCAAAGGAA